>CM062818.1:564073964-565273964 GCA_031772625.1 Pinus tabuliformis | reverse complement strand
TCTATTGAAATTTTGCTCGGTTTGTGAAGAAAACCACTCCACAGACAAGTACCCTTCTTTTCTTGGACTCAAAGCTGTATATCAAGGAGCTGAAGGGGTCACTGGGTAGCTCTGCTACATTAACCAAAAGGATAACTCATGGGTCTAGACCATACCAACAGGGCATGCAAGGGTCATCCCATGCATATTACAACCCCAACCAAACCAAAGCCATACCTTCTTGGGGACCACCTGCTCATCCATCCTGGTATACACCCCCTCCTTGGTCCTTTACATCTAAGTGTCACTTTGAGCCAGCCAGCCAATCATTTCAACCTTATGCTCCACCACAACCTCAGTGGAATGCATCACCCCAGGGGTGGAGGCCCCAATACAACAATTCTCTAGCTCTATTGCCTCCACCACCTGCCCAACCACAGCTCCTACACTCTGCTCCACCCAAGCAACCCCATATGCCTGCCCAGCCAAATATGAACCCGAACGACAAGAAGGCTCAACAAGTATAAAGTGGAGAGACATCATATCCATCTTATGCTGTGGAAATCCAGGAGATTAACCTGAGATCTGGGAGAGTTCTCCTAGATAACCAACCTCCACCTCCACCTAGGGAGGTTGAGGAAGAGAGAGAGGAAAGCAATCTTAAATTGAATCCACCCTTTCCTAAGAGATTAGCCCAACCACTCCAGCCTACCCCAGAAGAGATTGAACTTCTGGGAGAATTAAAAAATCTATGTGTAAAGATCCCACTTCTCCAGGCAATAAAAGATGTTCCTATTTACAATAAGTTGATTAAGGAGAAGTGCTTCAAGCATACAAGGAGGTGAAGAATAGATGCCCCTACCATTAATGTCATTGGGCAGCTGTCTAACTTAATGTTGGGGCAGGTAATCTGTCTAAAATATTTGGACCCTGGAAGCCCTATAGTAGATGTGCACATTAATGACACCATTGTCCCACACACTTTGATCGATCTTGGGGCTGCCATTAATGTGATGACCAAGGACACAATGCTCAAGCTCAACCTCCAAGGTTCATTGAGGAAGACCACAACAGTTCTGCAACTTACAGACAGTTCCACAGTAACCCCTGAGGGGATTGTGGAGGATGTGATGGTCTCAATTGACTCTTGGGAGTACCCGACAGATTTCCTAGTTCTCTAGCCTAAGGCTAAGCTTACTAGTTACCCTTTCATCCTTGGGAGACCATGGTTGGCCAATACTGATGCTTACATTAGATGCAGAGCTAGGAATATGACCATCAAGAATGGGCATATGTCCAAGCAGTTAGTCCTATACCCTCCTACACAACCTTCTCTAGAGCATGACTTACATTTATGGTTGGAGGAGGAGGAAGAAGATGAAGTTTATTCCACCCAACATTATACTTTAGAAGCAACCATGGGAGGAGGACAGCAGGATGAGGATGGCTTGATTGAACACCTACTCCAAAGTCCAACTCCTAGTTCATTGCCCTTAGAAGAAGCAGTAAAGGAAACCTAGAACAATCATCCAATTGAATTATGCTTGGCCAATTCCAACCCACTCCATGTCAAAACCATAGAATTTGGCCCGGAGAGAACCTTGAAAATCAATCCATCTCTTTTTGCTCTCCAAGAAGAGAAGTTATGCAACATGCTAAAGGAAAATCTAGAAGCCTTCTCTTGGAGTTACAAAGAAATGAAGGGAGTATGCCCCTTAGTGTGTACTCACCACATATACATCAAAGAAGGTTGCAAGATGGTCCGACAACCCCAAAGGAGGATGAATCAAACTCTTAAAGATATAGTCAAAGAAGAACTGCAAAAACTACTAGATGCAAGATTCATTTACGCTATCTTCGACAATGAGTGGGTCTCTCCTTTGGTGTTAGTTCCAAAGAATAATGGTAAGTGGAGAATTTTTTTCGATTACATGGAGTTTAACAAAGCCACAAAGAAGGACCATTTTCCTCTACCCTTCATTGACCAAGTGCTAGATGGCCTGGCAGGGAAAAGATTTTTCTCCTTCCTTGATGGATTCAATGGGTACAACCAAATCCAGATATGCCTAGAAGACCAGGATAAAACCAAATTCACTTGTCCTTGAGGTACATTTTCCTATAGGGTCCTTCCTTTTGGCCTATGCAATGCTCCCGCCACTTTCCAGAGAACAGTCCTTCGTATTTTCATCGAATTATTCCATGATGTGGTGGAGATTTATATGGATGATTTTACACGTTATGGCTATGATTTTCAAGAATCTCTGTCTAATCTAGGCAAAGTAATGCACAAATTCATTGAAAATAACCTGTCTCTCAATCTTGAAAAATGTGAATTCTTGATGACTGCAGGGACCGTGCTAGGTCATTCAATATCCCAGCAAGGACTGCAGGTGGACCCAAACAAAATAGCTATCATCCAAAGGTTCCCACCTCCTCAAAAGTAGAGAGATGTTAGAAGTTTCCTAGGGTTAGATGGATACTACTGAAGGTTCATAAAGGACTTCAGCAAGTTGGCCTCTCCTTTATTTGGTTTCTTGGCCAAGGACTCTGAGTTTATATGGTCAAAAAGCTGTTAATAGGCCTTAGACATCTTAAAGGACTAGTTAACCACTGCACCGATTCTCTGAGGCCCAAATTGGGTCCTCCCCTTTCATATCCATGCTGATGTCTCACACAAAACCATAGGAGTAGCCCTAGGTCAGATAGATGAAAAACTGCCTTATGCTATATATTTTATCAGTAAGAATTTTTCGAAGGCTGAACTAAATTACACAAAGATCGAAAAGGAACTCTTGGATGTTGTGCATTCATTAAAAAAATTCAGGCATTATATTATATGCTATCAAACATTTGTGCATACTAACCATGCTGCAATCAAGTATTTAATGAACAAACCAAATGTGAATGCTCCAATTATAAGATGGTTAATTTTATTACAACAGTTTGATCTAACCATTGTTGATAAGCCTGGTAAGGAAAATGTTGTTGCAGACTTTTTGTCTAGAGTAAATTTGCCTGCAGGTGAAGAAGGAATGGTTGATGACTAGTTATCAGACAAGCACTTATTTTCCATTTCAGTTCTCTCTCCATGGTTTGCTAATATAGAAAACTATTTGGTATCAACACAGTTCCCACCAAACTTGTCCTCCAAAGAAAAGAGAAAGATAGTAAGGAAGAGCGCCCCCTTCACTTGGATTGGGGGTAATCTCTTCAAACTTGGCCTAGATCAAATTTTGAGAAGGTGTGTCAGGGAGGAGGAAGTCTTTGACATCCTTTTGACCTGTCATGATGGGCCTTGTGGAGGTCACTTTGCAGCAAAGAGGACAAGATTCAAAGTGTTACAAGCAGGCTATTATTAGCCCACTCTTCATCAAGATGTAAAAAAATATACTAGTCAGTGTGATCAGTGCCATAGGACAGGAAGGCCTACTCCAAGAGATGAAATGCCTCTGCAACCTGAAGTGATTTTCGAGCCATTTGACAAGTGGGGCATGGACTTCATTTGGCCTATTGACCCTCCTTCCAAGAAAAAACAATACATTATTGTGTGCATTGATTATTTGACTAAGTGGGCTGAAACCAAGGTAATTAAGGCAACAACAGAGGAGAAGGTGGCTGAGTTCCTAAGAGAGAATGTATTCTACAAATTTGGGCACCCTAGAGAGCTGGTCATAGACCAAGGCGGCCAGTTTACCTCCAACATGATTGAAGACTTACTCAGCCATCAAAAGATCAAGCATAGAACCTCCACTCCCTATCATCCAAAAGCTAATGGCCAAGTGGAGGTCACCAACAGAGCACTAGAGGGCATCTTGACCAAAGCGGTAAGAATCAATAGGAAGGATTAGGCAGATAGACTAGTTGAGGCCACCTGGGCCTATAATACCACATGGAGGACCACCACTAGACTCACAACATATGAGCTTGTCTATGGGAAAAGGGCCTTGCTCTCCATTGAATTTGAATATAACACATTAAGGATGGCAACCCAACTAGATCTAGATCTCAATAGTGCACAGAAGGAGAGATTGTTCCAGTTGAATGGTTTGGATGAATTCATAATGCAGGTCCTCCTACATAAAGAGGTAGTTCAACTTTAGAGGAAGATCTAGCATGATATAGACATCAAGGAGAAGAAATTTCAAGAAGGCAATTGGGCATTGCTATATGATTCTAGGTATAAAGACTTCAAGGGCAAGTTAAGGACAAGATGGCTAGGACCTTATGTTGTGGAAATATGCCATGATAATGGTTCTGTGCAAATCAAAACCATAGATGAAGAGGCCATTCCTTTGCTTGTTAATGGAATCTGATTGAAAATTTACAAGACACCTTTATCAAAACAAGGGTTCATTACTGATATCAATAAAATAGTGATGATAGTGGAGAAAGTTCCAGCTCCTCCCTCATCAAATCACTGAGGAAAAAGAAAAAAAGAATAAGGACTCAGGTGAAAACCTCCATGAGGTGCCTGGGTCCCATCATTGGGTTGAAAACCTCTTGAGGCGGTTTAGTGGTGTCAAAAAAAAAAGAGAGAAAAATGAGAATAAGAAAGGTCCCTAGGTGAAAACCTCTCTTTAGGTGCCCATGGCAAACAGCTAGGGTGAAAACCTCTCAGAGGCAGCCTAGTCATTTTAAAAAAAAAAATAAAAAAAAATTAAATCATGAAATTTCCATTTGCAGGTCAACAAGAAGGATGGTCAAGGAGCAAAGGAGGATCGCAAAGAGCCCCTTGTCACTCACATATTTATTTTTCCACTCATTACCATTCATTCCTCCACCATTTATATCATTTTTTTACTCCATTGCTTCAGTTTACAAAGGGACTGTGTTTTCTATAGGATCCCTGTAAACCTACAAGATCCCTTGAAAACCTATAGGATGATCTTGGAGGAATTACAGTGACCCAGAAATCCTACAGGAGGTAGTCCTAAGGCAAATGAATGACTTGCTAGGCAAATAAAATTCACACCCTTCATCATTCAATCACCATACCTTGTCCACCATCATCACCCCTGCACTCACCATTAAAAAGAAAAAATCAGTTTCAAGAGTATTTTTATCCAGTCTTTGAAAAGAAGGGAAAAAGGGAGGAATAAAGAGCATCAGCTGAGTATTCCTTGCTCTCCACCCTCCTATTCTTTCTCTCCACCCATGTCACCATCCTCACAACCCCATCAAAAAGAGTGATTAAGAGTTTTGAGTGAGAAGCAACTATAGGACATCCTGTAGGAAATCATGTAGTAGCCTATCCCACAAAATACCAATCATACCAGCAACAAGCCTTTAGCATGATAATCCAGGAGCTCCAAAGTAGCAGCACACCATCTTCAACCATAAGTACTTGCACAAACAAAGAATTCATTAGCAAACAATAAGAGGAGGAAAGAGAATAGCATGTAGCCAATACACACAACAACACCTCTGGTCTTCGACAATTGCAACAAAGCATTGGAACCATAGGTAAGTATCCCACTCTCTCTCTCATATGCATCATGTAGTCAAAAAAATGTAAGGGTTACGAGTAAGTTGGTTTATAAGAAAAAAGGTGGCCAGTTAATTTGGCCACCTTCGTTCAGTCAAAACATACACAATAAGGTGTCCTCTCACATGTCGCTGCAGTCAACTCAAAGACAAAGGAGTAGGACAAAAGTGGTTAAAACTACGGATGCATAAGGTGGGAGCTGATTACGAGGAGTGGGGAATGATAAGGTGGTAGTGGGGACCAATGGTCCAAAAATGGAAATGTACCTTTACTACCAGCACACCACCTCACTCCGAATAACCATAAGATGAAATAATCATCGTTCCCATTCATTCATGCATTCACTTCCTCGAATCTCACTCTCACAAGTCACTCTCATACCCAGGCAACCCACCGGAAGCAAAAATCTATCGATTTACTGCACAGGAATTCCTACAGGATCATGCACAGAAATTCCTACAGGATACACAGAGACTATCTATAGGATTGGCTGAGAAGAGTTTCAGAAGGGATACCACAGGAGTTGGCCACTGCAAATAATATAAAGAGGTAGGCTCTATAATTACAACCCTATTTACAAAGTAATTGAACCAGAAATCCTCTAAGTTTGAGTGAATTTAGAAACTGTGTAAGGGAATTACATACACAGTCATTTCTGTTTTGGTTTTGCATTTGAAATTGTCTCAACCCTCTCATCTCCTCAAACTTCACCAACCAAGATGATAGGAGGGTTTAATAGGAGGGATCCCATCAACACTATGAGAATCCAATAAAACCCCCAAGTGCTTGAAATCTTCACAAGACATAATTGGATGGGTTTTTTCGAAAAATTCAGAGGGTATGATGATGAGGTGGCTCGAGAATTTTCTCTCTCCCTCATTCCACTCACTAGAATCCATGCCACTGTTGTGATAAGGGGCCTCTCTATAGAACTCACCCCTGAGCTCATCAGCAAAGTCACCACACTTTCCATAGGAATACCATGGAGGAAAGAAGACAAAGGAGATATCCAGGTTTCCAAAAGGAAATTCTTTTTAGAAGGTGAGGAACCCACTGAGGACAAAAATGGAGTAAGGAGGGAAAGTCTACCATTTCCATGGAATGAGGTAAGTTACCAACTGATCAAATACATTTCATGTGAGGGTAGGTATAGTGTGGTCTATGGCTATCATTTTAGGATTCTTGAAGAATTGATATTTGGAGAAGAAACACCCCCTCACCAAAGGCTCATCATACCATACTTCCTGATGCAATCACTAATAGACTGAAGCATCAAAGTGCTGGAGGGAAATTCCCAACAGTTAGCTCACCATGGGTTAATTAGGATCCTTATAGAAGATGCCCTCCAAAACCTCATAATTCCTATAACATGGTCAATTTTTAGAGACATGCGAGTAGAGGATGACATCAAAGATCTCACATATGATGTTAGTCCTACTGTCAGTGAAGAGGAAGAGATAAAGATTGAAGCAGAGGAAGAATAAGTAAAGCAGGAAGAGGAAGAAACAGAAGGAGATGAGGATGAGATGGATGAAGAAGGAGATGAAACATAAGAAAATGAGGAAGATGAAGAAGAAGAGGAGAAAGAGAAGGGGGATGATGAAGAAACAGAGGAGGATGTTAAGGAGGAAACTGATAAAGATGCTGAAGATCTACAAGAAGAAGAAGACAGGAAGGACATAGGTGAAGAAGGCAATGGAAAATATGGCACAAAAAACAAAGAGGAGTCACCTAGGGTGTTGTTGTGACCACCAACAACCCCCCTACTTATTTTAGTATTAGCAATAACACTAAAGAAGTGGGGATCCTTAGTAAAAAATCCAAAAAGATTTTATAATTTTTTTTTGTATTATACTCCTCAAAAATACATCACACTGAGAAGAGTGAAGCATTTCTTTATGAGCACATTAAAGCAACTGCTAAGAAGCGGCGCTAAATTCATCACATCGCATACATTAAGAAGCGCCCATAAATGAGAATCTTAAGAAATATCCAATGGCCGATATGCAACATCGCATAAACAGCACACGAATAACTTGACAAATTGCTGCGATCTATGATCTGCGATATATGCGATCTGCGATAAATGCGATTTGTGATAAATGCGATCTGCGATAAATGCGATCTGCGATATATGCGATCTGCGATAAATGCAATCTGCGATCTTGTGAGTCACAGAAATTGCCCATCGCAAATTTTCCTCAGCTCAACATTCAAGAAAAGCTGTCCCTAAACCAAAAATTGGGCGCACGCCTTAAAGAAAATTAATGAATGTATGCCAAGGTATTCATGAAGGACAGTTTTGTGTTTTTCGAAGGGTCAATTCACTGTGGGTGTCATGATTTTACACATTCATAGAACTTGAAGCTTTCATGTCAAAATTTATTATCATTACTTTTTCCTTTGCATGAACTGCAGGAAACATCTAAGGAAAAAGGGGAAAGCGCCAATGCTCGGAGAACAGAGAAGAGATGCCCTCATAAACAGATATCGCATGCAACAGAAACGCAGATTTCAGAGTGTTACTGAACAGATGCTGATATCAATAGGCGATTCGACACTCAAGGTCAAAAACTCACAAAAGCAGCATGTTTGCAAAATTCTGAAGCTCATGCCCGGTAAAGGAAAAAGCGCTAAAGGCAGAAAACGCACCAGAAAGGCCCGGATCAAAGAACGGAGGCAGTTTTTGATGCGCGCGCTAGGCTAAGAAAATTGTTCAGAAAGCAAAGTCCCTAACTTGCTTAGTCATCCATGAGTCCGGAAGCCAAGATAGCAAAAGCAGAGGCAGTTTAAGAAGAATCTGGGTTCTTACCAAGCATACACGCAGTAAATTCGCCCAACCAGAAGATGATTCTCAAAAATATCTTCTAGTTTACTAAAAAGAGGTGCCAACGCTTGCCATTTCTATTTTTGTAGCTCAAACAAAATCAGAAGACGACCAGCCGACTCTTCCCAGGCAAATGTTGCATGCTCACAGCACTAAGGAGCAAATGCAGAAATAGTTAGAAATTAGATTCAATTTTTAGAAATAAGTTTTCTTAGATAAAGGGTGGTCATTTTAAACCGTATCCGAAATTTATGTAATTAAGTTATTTAGTTAGCAGTATTTAAACCCTTCTCATGCATTTGGAGAAGGGTCCGGAAATTTGTCAAAAACTTGTCTTCAGAACATGCACTTCTGCACCCTCAGAGGAGGTTTTGATGAATGAATGGATCAAGGTTTATTAATTTTTGCATTTGATATCTTCTACTGATGTTGCACTTCTGTACTCTTGGTAGATATCAGAACAAGGAGAGATAAATCATTATTACTTGAAGCTTATGAGTAGGACCAGTCATAAATGGTACTTTTATCTCTTGGTTATTTCTGCTTATATTCTTAAAGTGATATACAGTTTTTAGTTGTTTATATGTTATTGCATGAATGTGTGAGTTACCATTTGGCACTTTTGTATGGTGGAGTCATTTATTTATGTTTGATATATGAATAACTTATTATGCGATATGCTGTTCACAACCGTTTTGCCTAAATTTTTATGCAAAGTGGTTCATCTTAATTGATTTCCATTCTTATGATAGCTGAATGATCTTTATTACCAGTTATTGTTTGAAATCTCTTTAGATCGCATAATAGAAGAAACACACCCTGGGTTAGCATAGATTAGCTGTGCTTTTTTCATTAGATTACAATAACATAGAATTAGATTAAAGTAGCTTAGATTAGAACTCTTAGATCGGCATCATCCAACTTTGCACACACAGACACCCTTAGATTGGGAAACTGGTCCCATTATCCCCAGTTGGACCCGCTATACCAAACGGATAAGGAGCTGCCAACCAAGGTCCGGACCGGGTGGGTATCCCCCTTGTTTTCGACCCGATTTTCGGGGCTTCAACATATTTGGCGCTAGAAGGAGGGGCCTGAACTATGAATGGCACTTAAATCAAAATCTAAATACCATTCTGAGAGTAAATCGCCCTTATCATCTCCCTCGACTTCTCCAGTATATTTAAATCCAGAGTCAGAAGTCGCTCGAGTATCAATCACTGCTACACACCCTGATATTTCAAACCAATTTGCCATTAAACCTCCTGGAGTCAAATCTCTGATTCACAAACTTCAGGGATTTTCCATTTCCCCTCAGAGGTCTGATAAATCTCAAAGCAGTGTGACTTCGTAGTACAATCCTGCTCATCCCCTAACCAGATTGAAAAGTGAAAAATTTGGCATCCAGCCAACTGAGTTGCCTCTTCCCACCAGGAAAAGAGCGAGGAAATCACCACAAGATTCTGACAGTGAGACTCTTTCGACTACATCACCCATTTCAACTACCTCACTGCAAAGTCAACCACCCACACCTCCATTCCAAACCATCATCCATCCGTCTACCACAATCCCCCTTCTATCATCCACGATCATAGTATCCTCATCTTCCCAACCACGGAGATCATCTCCTGCACTTTTCTCTACTAGCAGCTCAACGATGGCCCAATCTCCATGGAACAACCCTGGGGCAGTCTTCATGCCTGCACCCTTGAGCCCAATACCGGCCCATCCTGAGAAATGGCTTCCTAAATTCAATCCAGAAGCAGGCATGCTAGCAGAAGAACACATAAACAATTTCATGCTTTCTATCAATCTCAACGGAGTTACTAATGAAGATGTTGTTGTTCGGATTTTTCCCTACACACTGCAAGGAACAGTCGGGTCATGGAATTTTTCATTACCTTCCGGGTCTATCACAAGTTGGGATATCTTCCACAATCAGTTCCTTATCAAGTTTGGTGATGACAGATCAACATCAACATTAATCAATGACCTATTTAATCTTAAGGCCTAAGCTAAAGAACCTATCAAAGATTTCGATTTACGGTTCAATAAAATTCTCAACAAAATTACTACTGCTTCCCAACCTAGCGAAGAAGTACGATGTGAATGGTATATTACTGCTTTACCATCAAACATAGCAATCTTCGTGGATAGAGAAAATAAAACAACTTTAGTTGAAAACATGACAGAGGCGATAGCAGTAGAGAAACGCGTAATAGCCCTGGAAAAGAGATCCGCGATAGAGGAACGAAAGTCTAAAATAGTCACCTTCAAGGAAGACTCCAAGAAGAAACAAACAAAAGACCCTTTCGATTTTGAAGGATTGCAGAAAGTATTAAAGACCATGTCTAATGAGATGATTGACATAAAAAAACAAGTAGCAGAAACTTCTTTAAAAAAGCCCTACAGAACTTTTAAAAGAGGTCCTTCAACGGATGCAAAACCACCCAATGCCATCTCCAATGCTGAAACTGAGGAAGAGGAAGAAGAAGAAAGTGCCACTGAAGGGAAAATCGATGACGAAGAAGTTGTGGAATTACAAGGAATGTGGGATTTCATCCTCCCACAAGAAGAGGATCAAGAAGTATTTCCGGTTAGCACACAAAGCAAAAATCAGCTTGATCCTCCCCAAACTACCCCTAAGCAGAAGGGCGCAAGCCCTACAACAAAAGATAAAGTCGCAACAAAGAAAACAACAACTAAAGCGACTCAATCTAGCCCAGTCCGAGCAGATCAAACAACTCCATCAAAAATGTTGATAGTGTCGGATGAAATGGAGTACAATATTGTAGATGACATGAAAAAGACTAGGGCTAATATTACCCTTTATGAATTGAGCAAATTGAAGCATCAACAGAAGATAATGATGAAAGAATTACATGCTGTGCTTATTGTACCTTTGCCTGCCACTGTACTCTCTCAAGCTTCCCATAACATGGGAAGACCTCCAACTAACGCGATCAATAAGATTGATCCAAATGATATCGCCTTAATTGGAGGAAGATCAAGATCTCACATTCCCCCGTTTCTTCTCACTTACGAGATTTTCAACAAAAATGTGCACAATTGTTTGTTAGATTCCGGTGCTTCTTCGAATATTTTACCAGATCAATATGTGCTAAGCTAAATGTTCAACCACAAAAATCCACAGTGCGTATAGTTCATCTTGATCGATCTCAAGTCGAAGTGATTGATGAAATTAATCAAGTAACCATAAGATTGTCATCTAACCCGAAGGTATGTCAGGTTATTGACATTCTAGTGGCCGATATCCCAGAATTCTATGGATTAATTCTTAGCAGGGATTGGTCCAAGAAACTCCACGGATAGTTTGCAACCGACTGGTCGCACATGTGGTTACCCTACAACAGTAAACCGAATCAGATAAAGGTTGAACGAGAGTTACACCAGAAGTACATAGTAACGGAATTAGAGGGAGAAAATCAAGCAGTATCATAGGCAATTACTCGGTAGATTCTTTTCTCAGTAATTTCAATGCTCACCCATAACCTTAGAAAATTCAATTTTGTCCCAAGTCGAAATTTTTTCCCAAACTGATAGTTCAAAGTGTGTTAATTTTGTAGATGAACTTGTAAATACATCTTTGTTTTGGAAATTATATTTCGATGGCTCTAAATCTAACGAAGGAGCAGGAGCAGGATGCGTTCTGATTAGTCCAGAAGGAAACAAGACCATGCTTACATGCAGACTCGAATTCAATTGCACAAATAATACAGCAGAATATGAGGCCTTGGTACAAGGTCTATACAAAGCAATCGGGTTAAAAGTCAAGTATCTTCAGGTCTTTGGACACTCTGAGATTATCGTCAAACAGGTACGTAACGCTATACATTGGCTATCAGGTCATTTAAAACACTATCAATCTTTAGTACAAGATCTGACTGAGCATTTCATAGCATTTAATATCTCTTCAATCCCGAGACTCCAAAACACAAGCGCAGACCTTTTGGCTAACGTAGCCTCTAGGCTTATTCCCTCCGAAGATTTTAGTCCAGATAGATTCTCAATAGAATTAATCTTTAGACCATCCATCCCTGACAACATTACAAATTGGAGAGTATTCAATGATGATCCTGATATTGTAAATTTCCTAACTTCTGAAGGATCCTACTCCAATTAGATAATTGACGAAGACCATCACGATCGACAAACACAACAAAATAGCACTGATAATGCTATACCTAAATCGATGGTTAAGTTAGAAGACTTGTACGATTTGAAAAATCGGTTTAAAAGGTCTACCAATTCAAAGCTCTACAGTTCAACTCTGAACTACGAATTAGTAAACCTAGGAACCGATGATAAACCACAAAACATTAATCTAGGCATAGGCCTGGCCCCTGAAGAAAAACTAGCGTATATTCGTCTTTTGAGACAATATAAAAATGTTTTTTCCTGGAATTACGATGAGCTGAAGACGTACGACACTTCTATCATTCAACACACTATTCCTATGATTGACAACGAAAAACCTGTCCAACAGAAATTGAGAAAGATCCACCCCAATTTAGAAAATCAGATAAAAACTGAGCTAAATAAGTTATTAAAAGCCAGAATAATTTTCCCCGTCAGACATTCCAAATGGGTCTCCAATATGGTACCCGTTAGAAAGAAAAATGGAGATATTAGAATCTGTATCGATTTTCGGAATCTTAACAAAGCTTGTCAAAAAGACAATTTTCCTCTTCCACCTATGGAACAGATATTACAGGCAGTAGCAGGCTCAGAACTGATGTCTTTCTTG
This sequence comes from Pinus tabuliformis, assembly GCA_031772625.1. NCBI lineage: Eukaryota > Viridiplantae > Streptophyta > Pinopsida > Pinales > Pinaceae > Pinus > Pinus tabuliformis. The sequence continues at coordinate 565,260,905 of CM062818.1, read as the reverse complement.
GACAGATTTTCAGGATATAATCAAGTGCTGGTGCATCCCAATGATCAGTTGAAAACCACATTCAGAACTAAATGGAGCACATATACATATCAGAAGATGCCATTTGGTTTGATTAATGTCGACGCTACATTTCGAAGAGCCATGGACATCGCATTTAAGGGTCTAGTCAACAAATCTGTAGTGATTTATTTGGATGATATAACAGTGTATTCCAAGAAGCGAAGCGACCATCTCAGAGATTTAAAACAAATTTTTCAACGATGTTTAAGGTATGGGATTTCACTTAACCCAAAGAAATCTTTTTTCGCATTAAGTGAAGGAAAACTTCTAGGATTCATAGTGTCAAAATCCGGCATTCACATTGATCCTGACAGAATCAAAGAAATCTCTGAAATATCCCTACCTCATAATAAAAAAGCCATGCAATCTTTCCTTGGTCAAATCAATTTTGTAAAGAGATTTGTACCAGATTTTTCACGAATTGTGTCTCCTTTGCAAACCATGATTAAAAAGAATTCAATTTTCAAATGGGGTCAAGATGAACATGAAGCATTCAACCTGATCAAACAAGCTATTATTAATGCTCCATCTTTAGCAACCCCGAATTTTTCAGAATCTTTTGTTTTATACACATTTGCCTCAGAGAGATCATATGCTGCGATTCTAACCCAAGCAAATCAAGAAAAAACAGAAGCCCCAATTGCGTTTTTTAGCTCAAATTTACAAGGTGCTGAACTCAATTATTCAGACGTAGAGAAACAGGCCTATGTTGTTTTCAAAGCGGTCAAATATTTCAGACCTTTCTTACTCAAAACCCATATTAAGATCATAGTACCGTTTCCAGCGGTAAGAAATATTCTAGTACAGAAGGATATGGGCGAGAAAAGAGCAAATTGGATCACTGCTTTGCAGGAATACGATCTTGAGATCAAACCAACAAACATTGTAAGAGGTCAAGGCTTCTGCAAGATGTTGGCTGGAGCATCGCAAATCCCTGAAATTTCATCCGAAGAGGTACAAATGTATGAGGTAAGCCTAAACGATGCAGAATCATTGTATGCTGATATCATTTATTATCTTAAGAACGGGTATGCTCCATCACACCTGGATCACACTAAGAAAAGAGCTCTGAGATTGAAAGCTAAACAATATCAGCTCATAAATGATATTATTTTTAGAAAGAATTATGATTATGTTCTTCTTAGATGTCTTGAAAAAACTGAAGCCGAAAAAGTTTTGCAGGAACTCCACAATGGACCAGCAGGCAGACACTATGCTGGAGATGCTACTGCACATAAAATTTTACGTGCAGGATATTACTGGCCTACGCTGTTCAAAGATTCACACAGTTACGTGAGGAAATGTCAAATCTTCCAAACCACTGCTGGAAGACAAAAGAGGCCGTCCCTGCCACTACAACCGGTAAACATCGAGCAACCATTCAGCCAGTGGGGCTTGGACATAATAGGTGAGATCGTTCCTCACTCTTCTAAGCAGCATAGATACATCCTCACGACAACAGATTATTTTACTAAATGGGTAGAGGCAGTTCCTCTCAAGACAGCTAATTCTGAAAATATTATTGAATTCATATATCAATTTATAATCACTAGGTTTGGATTGCCAACAGCTTTAATGTTTGATAATGCATCATAGTTTTCTGGAAATGCAATGACTGAGTTTGCACTTAAAAGAGGATTCAAACTAAAATATTCGGCCAATTACTATCCGCAAGGTAATGGGTTAGTTGAGTCAACAAATAAAAACCTGATCAGGATTATTAAAAGAACAATTGACCAGAACCAACAGAATTGGCATAAAGCTTTGATAAATGCTTTATGGGCAGATAGAATAACAAAAAAAGCTTCGATCGACACTTCCCCCTTTAATTTAGTTTATGGGAAAGAAACAGTTCTTCCAACTCACTTAGTCATTCCCTCTTTGTCTTTAATACAATACATTGATGAAGTACCTACTTCCTCCATACAACTAAGACAAATGGAAATAATCAAATTAGAAGAACAGCGAGAACAAGCTAAAAGAACCCATGCTCATCATCAAGCGCTAATAAAATCCTCTTTTGATTCAAACAAAATGACTAGAAAAAATTTTCAGATGGGAGATTTAGTTTTAAAATGGGATAAGGCTCATGAAGAAAAGGGCAAACATACAAAATTTCAAAAGATGTGGCTTGGTCCTTTTCAGATTGTTGAAGTCATAGGTCCATCAACGTTTGTCTTACAGGATCTAGCAGGTAGAAGGGATTCTTTGCCTGTTAATGGTCAAATCCTTAAAATATATTTTCCATAGAAGATTATTCTTCTATTTTGTAGAGTAGTTTTGTCTTTTCTTTTTTCCCTTTTCATAATAAAACCGGTTGTTAATGGTTACTATCGGTATTCGCGAAAAGACACCAATTCTCTTTCAGATTTTGAGCTTTTCGCTTGTATAAATAGAAAATTTTTGAAAATCTGATCTTTATTATTGACAGATACAGTTAAAAACTTTAGCCTAGATATGATATTAGTTTCAACTTCAAAATTTTTTGATGAAAGCAACCTTTAGCGAAGGAATTGTTTTATATCAGCACAATGAAAGGTATCAATAACAAAATAAAGATTCTCTGTAAAACTGCTGTTTTCAAACTCTATTATTGTCGTCCAGAGCTTTCTTAAGGAAAACAATGATATCCTCCCTGTTAAAGAAAATCGCAGCATTCAGAGGGACAATCCAAGAAACACTATATCTCAAAGAATAAGAGGTCTCATCACGAGCCGGCTTATCATGATCACAGATATTATAACTTTGCTGACTTTGCCAAACACTGTCCATCAAAACAGGGCAATGACTCAAGATTATTGAAATCAAAAGACAAGGGGTCTCATCACGAGCCAGCTTGTTCAGCAAAAGTGTAAATCAAGTGAATGATTGTGTCATAATTTGGCTACCAAACCAAGACATTGTTCTTTAAGAATAAAAAAAAAAGGAAAAAGTGTCAAAATGGATTTTTCTTTGAGGGTTGTAGATAACCTTAAATAGGATAAAGGATCATTGCTGGGTAACAGGTAACCCTGTCGAGGCTATGGACGCCTGCTGGCAGCAGAGGCTCTACCTATGGCAAACGAGCATATTTTAAGGCTAGCACACAGAGAAGACTTTATTTTATCTTTACATAACCAAGTGATGGTTGATGTAGATACAAGGACAAGCCTGAGGAAGCAAACAATTAGAAAAGAAAGAAGTTGAAACAAAATATCATTGATAGAATGAGGCATAATGTACTCTATCTGTCCATAACAAAGTTTAGATTTATGACAATTTTTCTGTTTTGGAAGTTTAAAGAATTCAATAGAAAAGCAGAGATAACTGGTTCTTCCAAGTGAATCACCATTGTTGTGACCACCAACAACCCCCCTACTTCTTTTAGTATTAGCAATAACACTAAAGAAGTGGGGACCCTTAGTAAAAAATCCAAAAAAATTTTATAATTTTTTTTTGTATTATACTCCTCAAAAATACATCACACGGAGAAGAGTGAAGCATTTCTTTATGAGCACATTAAAACAACTGCTAAGAAGCGGCGCTAAATTCATCACATCGCATACATTAAGAAGCGCCCATAAATGAGAATCTTAAGAAATCTCCAATGGCCGATATGCGGCAACGTCGCATAAACATCACACGAATAACTTGAAAAATTGCTGCGATCTGCGATCTGCGATATATGCGATCTGCAATATATGCGATCTGCGATAAATGCGATCTACGATAAATGCGATCTGCGATAAATGTGATCTGCGATAAATGCGATCTACGATATATGCGATCTGCGATAAATGCGATCTGCGATAAATGCGATCTGCGATCTTGCGAGTCACAGAAATTACCCATCGCAAATTTTCCTCGGCTCAGCATTCAAGAAAAGTTGTCCCTAAACCAAAAATTGGGTGCACGCCTTAAAGAAAATTAATGAATGTACGCCAAGGTATTCATGAAGGACAGTTTTGTGTTTTTCGAAGGGTCAGTTCACTGTGGGTGTCATGATTTTACACATTCATAGAACTTGAAGCTTTCATGTCAAAATTTATTATCATTACTTTTTCCTTTGAGTGAACTGCAGGAAACATCTAAGGAAAAAGGGGAAGCGCCAATGCTTGGAGAACAGAGAAGAGATGCCCTCATAAACGGATATCGCATGCAACAGAAATGCAGATTTCAGAGTGTTACTGAACAGATGCTGATATCAATAGGCGATTCGACACTCAAGGTCAAAAACTCACAAAAGTAGCATGTTTGCAAAATTCTGAAGCTCATGCCCAGTAAAGGAAAAAGCGCTAAAGGCGGAAAACGCACCAGAAAGGCCCGGATCAAAGAACGAAGGCAGTTTTGCTAGGCGCTAATCGCGCATCGCCAAGAAAATTGTTCAGAAAGCAAAGTCCCTAACTTTCTTAGTCATCCACGAGTCCGGAAGCCAAGATATCAAAAGCAGAGGCAGTTTAAGAAGAATCTGGGTTGTTACCAAGCATACACACAGTAAATTCGCCCAACCAGAAGATGATTCTCAAAAATATCTTCTAGTTTACTAAAAAGAGGTGCCAGCGCTTGCCATTTCTATTTTCGTAGCTCAAACAAAAGTAGAAGACGACCAGCCGACTCTTCCTAGGCAAATGTTGCATGCTCACAGCACTAAGGAGCAAATGCAGAAATAGTTAGAAATTAGATTCAATTTTTAGAAATAAGTTTGCTTAGATAAAGGGCGGTCATTTTAAACCGTATCCGAAATTTATGTAATTAAGTTATTTAGTTAGCAGTATTTAAGCCCTTCTCATGCATTTGGAGAAGGGTCCGAAAATTTGTCAAAAACTTGTCTTCAGAACATGCACTTCTGCACCCTCAGAGGAGGTTTTGATGAATGAATGGATCAAGGTTTATTAATTTTTGCATTTGATATCTTCTACTGATGTTGCACTTCTGTACTCTTGGTAGATATCAGAACAAGGAGAGATAAATCATTATTACTTGAATCTTATGAGTAGGACCAGTCATAAATGGTACTTTTATCTCTTGGCAATTTCTGCTTATATTCTTAAAGTGATATACAGTTTTTAGTTGTTTATATGTTATTGCATGAATGTGTGAGTTACCATTTGGCACTTTTGGATGGTAGAGTCATTTATTTATGTTTGATATATGAATAACTTGTTATGCGATATGCTGTTCACAACTGTTTTGCCTAACTTTTTATGCAAAGTGGTTCATCTTAATTGATTTCCATTCTTATGATAGCTGAATGATCTTTATTACCAGTTATTGTTTAAAATCTCTTTAGATTGCATAATAGAAGAAACACACCCTGGGTTAGCATAGATTAGATGTGTTGTTTTCATTAGATTACAATAGCATAGAATTAGATTAAAGTAGCTTAGATTAGAACTCTTAGATCGGCATCATCCAACTTTGCACACACACACACACCCTTAGATTGGGAAACTGGTCCCATTATCCCCAGTTGGACCCGCTATACCAAACGGATAAGGAGCTGCCAACCAAGGTCCTGACCGGGTGGGTATCCCCCTTGTTGTCGACCCGATTTTTGGGGCTTCAACAGGTTTCTCCAAAACCCATCGAGAGAGAGGCAATAGCTGCTCTCACTGCTCTTAGCACCCCCATCAAGCAAAAAGGAAAAAGATAGAAGCATACCCCATTATATTTCAGGACAAGAAAAAGCACAAGAATAAGACAGGGGAAACCCCAAACATCAACCAAAATTCCTATTGTGATTGAAGACTCCCCTACACAAAAGGAGAAAATACCTTCCCCTAAGTCTCCTATCACCTATGTGAGAAGGCCTAGTACTATATCAACCTCCTCCAAGGGAAAGGAAATCCTACAGGATACACAAAAAAATATACAAGAAGCAGAAGCAGTCCTACAAGATACTCTACTGAACCTACATGAGGCACATAAATTGGAAAGGGAGGTAGGGGAGTAGCAAGAAACTAAAGAAGAGGACCCAGAGACAAAAGAACCCAACCCCCAACCTAACCTGGACTCCTACTACCAGTTTATTGAAGGAGGCAGGGTCATACCTCAAAAATTTGCTATCCCACTATTCTTCGAGCTTGAGAAGGAGTGGGACACGAGTCACCGATGGATGCAGATCGCCAAATCAAAGGGTGTGGAAGGCATTGGGCACATGGAAGAGAAAATCAAGGAGATGGGTAGAGAGATAAGTGGGTTGAGATACAAAAAGACCATAATGAGAAATCATCTGGAGACAAAAAAAGAATGGTTGAGGGGACAACCGCAGGAAAGAGAGAATCAATTGGTATGTATGGCCAGTCTCTCCTTGGAAGAAATCCAGTGTAGGATGCTAGGTAAATCCTATGCCCTATACCTCAAATAATAGTGGTTGTAGTTCTAGATTAAGACACTAGCACAGAGAGGCACAATGCCATTTCAGGACTACATGCAGTTCATTGATCTTTGTGAACAAAGTACACTAGAAGATAGGGCCAAAATGGCTGAGTTTTTTTTTTCACAACATGGCCCTAACATATATGAATGTATGGGACCCTAATGCCAAGTTGTTAGATTTACAATTAATGGCTTTGGAATCATGGATGAACCATGAGGAGTCAAGGGCTGCAGAGATGAAAAGTGTTATAGACATTTTTGAGCCTTACAACATTGAGCATGAAATGTCCATAATCTAAGGGATCCAAAGTCCCTAAACATGTTGTTCCTACCCCTAGAGGAACAAGGCTAACAAACCACAGCAATTCACAGAAGTTCTCCACCAGAAACTGCTCAAAAACAAGTCAATTCAGGATCAATTCAGTGGCTCCACTAGCTGTCTGCGCTGAATGTCAAAGCCAACACTGGCTACCTGTGCTGAATGTCAAAGCCAACACTGGCTACCTGCGCTGAGCGAGAGTTGACATGTGGCAAGTTCATTCCACAAGGTGTCAAAACCCAGGAAGCTTCCAAAATCTTCCTCAATGACACTTGCCTCAGTGAATTCAACTGGTGATGAGTAAGAGGTTCCAAATCTCCAATTGGAAGTAAGAACCTCCAAGTGGAACCAAGAACTGACAGAGGGAGAGGACACTAGTCAGATCTCAAGCTGACTCATCCTCTCTCCAAACATCTATATATGGATCTCTCCTCCATGAGATCTAGAGGCTGGAATTTTGTTATTGCAAAGAATTGCTGTTGGTTTGAGATCAGAATCATTGGGTGCTTAATGCTTTGAAGGGAGGTGAAGATAGGAATTCCATTTTGCTGGGAAGGAGATGCTGGATTGGAGCCCTCTGGGTTGTATCTCTTCCTGAACCTTGTTATTCATCAATAAAGCTATCTTGGTTTCTCCTATATACTGGTGTATCTTTGATGTATGATTGCATTAGTATGTTTAGTTTACTTCTAATCCTGAACTAGTTATGAATATGAATCTATGTCTTGTGTAGTGTTCTTCTCTTGTGATCTTGCAGAAACCTGTTGAAGCTGGGCGAGCGAGAAGGCAAGTAGTTGGGAACTCTCCAAGAGAAGAGAAACTGGATCGAGGGACAAACGGAAGACACCGGTTAGTCCATCCATCTCTCTTCATTTTAATTCATAAAGGAAGAATACTAGAATAGCTGTCTTTGTTTGTTGCTAAGGCACTGTCACACCTTAGGTGGATAGGATCGTCCTGCATAGGCATTTTTCCCCACAAAAAATTGGCGACTCCACTGGGGAGATCTGTTTAGTCATTTTATTTGTGTCTCTATCATTGTTTGTTTCATAGACTCAACAGCAACAATTGAACTGCATCTGCTCTTCTCATATGCAAAGTAGACAGTTGCTGCTTTGATCCAATCACTGGATTTGTCTATGATCTGAACAATGGACTCACAAATGATTTGATGATCCTTTGTGATAGATCTTAGTACTCCCTCAAAGCATCCCTTTGATTGTACCTTGCTTGTTTCTTTTATTTGGCCTGAAACCGTTGATTAATCAGCAATCTGTGACCCAGAACCCAGTGAGAAACTCTCGTTTCTCCTTCAGCGCGACCCCTGTGAAGAGGTTCTGCATTTCAATGTAGGTCCCGTGAAGGCTACCTGCACTAAATGTCAAAACCCCAGTGTTGAGGTTGCACTGATCCAGTTTGGCCTTGTGCAGCTGGGGTTCTCTGCTCTCTTTTGCCCTGTTTTGATCTCTGATTTTTGCAGCCTGTAACCAGCATAGGTACCAGTCTGATAACTCCTTTTCTCTGCTTAAATTCCGCCTCCTTTTGTACAAAAAGACTGTGAGTGTTTTTATGTGTTTGTGGCGTCATTTACAGTTTTCCTTTGCATGAGTGAAATAATCATCCTGTAGCCCTTGATTCAGATCTGTTGATTGTGATCTTAGGAGAGAGTTCATTAGCTGTTTACAGTTGATTATACATTTACTTTTGCTTTTGGTTTGAGTTTGTCTCTTTTAAGTGTCGAAACAAGTGTTCATTTCGAAACTCGTAAGTGTTGTATTCTCTTCTACCCTTTCTGATTTCGAAAAGAGTAAACTTGTTTGTATTTGTCATTTAAAAGCAAATTCAAAGTTGTACAAAAATCTTTCTTTGTAGGCATCAATACTAAGAAAGCGGAAAACAAACACCTGCATTGTGCATTTGCATTTTGATAGTTTGCATGCTTGATTTAGGAAAAGTGCATTAGAGTGTGCTGATTGCTCTTTGAGAAAAGATGGTGTCTTTCTTTTCCCTTTGTAGCTAGGATTTTCAAAGTTGAAAAGATATAAAGCTTGCTTATCATCTTTAGACTGCATTTAGGAATTGTACCATACATCTCGTGGTGATCCAGAATGGCAAACTTCTAAAAATATCAACTTAAAATAAATTGAATGAACTTAACAACGCTTTGCAACATAACGCACAACATAGAGGTCTAGGCTAGAGACGTGTTCCGGCGTCGCAAAGCCTGGTGACTGTCGATCTCGTTGAAGGTGGGTGATTCCTCCCGAGGGACGATAGCGCCAGTACGGATTGTGCTCCCACGTACCATCGCGTATATATTGGGAGACCCCTATAGGCATAAAACCTTTATCCTTAGGAAGCCGTGTCGGCCGCCCTACTGATCGCAATGCACTGAACACAGCATTCAGGAAGATCGACCACCCGTACCCTAAAAAGTATTCTGCGGTTTTGCGAAAAGTTTGGCACACCCTCTGCCTAGAACTCCAGAGCAGTTCCTTTTGGCCTTTTTCAGACTCTATAACGAAAAAAGTCCATCCGAGAATTTGTCACTTCGGGCTCGTTAAAACATCGAAGGAGACTAGAGTCATCTTTAGCTTTTTCTCGACTCTTTAAAAGTGAAAAAGCAAGTTGTGTCTAAGCGTCGTTAACAATTTATTTTAAATGGAACAATCACCCTTTATTCCTGCGTTGATCTTTAGGTTGAAAAGATGGAGCCCACCAACCAAGGAATTCCCCTTGGTGGAAATCCTAGTCCCTTCTCCTCTTGGGGAGATGTTGGTGCGCCCCACATGGCCACTTTGTCACTTCCAGGATTGACAATTGGCCTGCTAGTCTGGCTCTTTTCAACCAATGTCATTCAGAACACTACTATTCCTGAACAGTCGAGTCAACAGTTAGACCAGACCAGAGTTGCCCACCAGCCTTTGACTTCATATAATTCTTCCTCTCCTCCTTCCTCTTCGCTTAACGGAACTGGTAAAACAAAAAACCAAGTTCCTAAGGAGAAGAAGGAAAAGAAGAAGAAAGAGAAGAAGAAGAAGGAGCCAAAAGCGACTGGGGGCAAACAAGTGTCGTCTGACAAAAATCCACACACAGCACTAGCAAGGCCTAAATCGCCATGCGTCATATGCAAGGGAGACCACTTCCACAGAGATTGTCCCTGCATCCCTCGGATACTAAGGGACTGGTCTCCCCGTTTGCACAATTCGGTGGCGTCAACCTCTGATAGCCATGTTGACAGCACACCGTCAACTAGTGAAAGTGAAGCCACAGGACAGAGAGGGAAAGCCAGATTTCCCTGCAAGCTATGTGAAGGCGACCATGCCATCCACCGTTGTCCCTTCTTAGACGAGGCTAAAAGAGTTTTGGAAGATCGCCCGATTTTACGAGCGCAACTTCCTCCTGGATATCAAAAACTCCTGCCAAGTCCTTCACTAGTTGAGAACCTGGCTGGCCCGCTCAGGTGGTCAGCCGAAGCACCTATCATTGAAGATGAACCGTCTGAATCCATACCTGATGAAAGTCAAAAGGTTGAGGCGGCAGTTGGCCCAGTTTTGCCTTCAGAGGCTCTATCTTCGAATGATACCATCACAGAGGAGAATAAAGACGACACCGTCCAAGTTCTCTTCATCAACACAGACTCTGATGAACAAGGGGGCAATTTGCCCATTCCTTTATCGCAGGAAGGAACTTCGTCAGGGTCATACCCGACCGTCTATTCGGTCCCACCACCAAGCAACCTAGTTGTCTCGTTCGACTGGAACCAACTAGGCAGACCCCGGTTACCAGCCAGTATACCATTCAGAATTATAGTTCAAATATACAGAATGGTAATGGCTGGCACTGTCATTGATGAGGGGGCATCTGTGAGTATCCTTTCCTCTATTGCTTGGAAAGCATTTGGTTCGCCAGCGCTTTTGCCTGAAATGAGAAATCTATCAGGCTTTGATAAAGGAACCAGTAGACCTTTAGGGATCCTCCCTAATGTGCCCATAACATTGAAAGGGAAGACCGTTCAAATGAACGTGATGGTCGTTCAAGGACCCTTGGATTATAACCTACTCCTTGGACGAGACTATATATATTGCATGGAGGCCCTCGTCTCCTCACTCTTTAGAGTAATGTGTTTTCCGCATGAAGGAAGAGTGGTCAAGCTCGTGGACCAACTTTCATTTCTCGGATCATGCATCGCAAATAGTCATGTACCATCCTTAAATGGTCTCTTCACGCAAGAAGTGTCTCAACCCACGGTCCGTCCTCCTGATGAGCGCGAGTAATCCGGGAGGATATGACTGGAACCCAGAGGGCATGCATCCTGGTCTGCTTCGGTAGGAAAACTTTGGGTATAGGGTAGGTTTCCGCGGGAGAATATGACTAGTCCGTACCCCGTCCGGCACGGAAGAGGGGTTGTTCTAGAATAAGATTCTTTTTTCAAAGTTATGTGAGTTGGCGGACATCGTTGCTCACCTTTGTCTATTTCGGTAGACATCGCCGAGGAAGTGTTTTGTTTGAAAGATTAACGAGACAATCTTTGGGTAACCTGAAAGAGGTAAGCCTCTCTCGTTAAAACAATTGTTTTGACGGAAAAGAAGTAGAGGTAACCTTGAAACTCTGTTTTATACCTGGGGGCATGCAAACCTTTTGGAGTGCAAGCAAGGGGCGACTATTTATTTTTTAAATTTTTAGGTCCTCCCTTTAAACCTGTAGGTCTAACCCTTTAAACTCGTAGGATTAGTCGTTTCAAACTTGCATAACGGAAGGATGCGGGGCATAGCTTTGTGAGATGAAGCTCCATAAAAAATAGAATCTCAATGAGACACTCTTATCATATGACTGGGTTAATCGAGCAGTTTTAGCACACAGTTCATGCTCGTTAAAAAATAAATGCAAGATCCGAGCAGTTTTAACGCGGACTTCATGCTCGTTAAAAAATAAACATAAGCAATGAGCAAGTGTTTCCACCAGCGTTTAAGCTCATTTTAAAATAAAAAATGAACCACTACCCAGTAAATAACCATCTGTGAATGTAACAGTATCAGCCATTAAAGCCTTGGTCGTGTTTGCACCGTCACCTCCACTTTTCATTTGGCCGATCGTTCACCTCCATATGATTGTTTACCCATTTTGAGGAACAGCTGCGAAGAGTGATTTCAACTAGCCATCCTTGTGACACTGCCGTGATTGGAAAATTCCAACCTGTACCTGGAATCAGCTGCTAACCTGCTTTATCACTCGTTCCTCAAAAGACGAGTCTTCTTTAAGCTCTTTTCAACTGACTCGTAAAATATGAAAAGATTGCCGAGTTTTGGCCTTCCAGCTCGTTAAAGCGACAGGAAGTGCTATCCCTCCTCTAGATTTTAATCTTTTTGGACCTGAGGGATTATTGCACAAAAAGATCGAGCGCTTGTTTTGTTCGGCTCGTTAAAACTATCGAAAACTCATCCCTTCTGTATTGTTTTATACTTTTTCGGACCTAAGGGATTAGATGACGAAAAAGGAACTTTGGAGTTATCTTTACGTACCTTTTTAGACTCTCTAAAAATGAAAAGGGATCGAGTTGTCTTTGTCGTTAGACTCGTTAAAATCATTAAATAGCGACAAACTTGTCTTTAGACGAGAACGAGTTTCACTATCGCTAGGCTCATTAAAACATAGCGATGGGCTTGCCCGAAGGGCAGGTTATAGAACAAGCATATGTTATCCTCCTCAAGCTTGACAAAAATAAAGAGGTACTGGTCAGCAATGACTGGGGAAAAATTGGGAGAAACTAAAGAAAACTTTGATGGTAGCAAGTCGCTCTTGGACATGACACTTTTCCTCCGTACCACAATCGGGTTGGGTTGTTTCATTCACCGGTCACATCACCATGGTCTCGCCATACCATCCATATTTGGGGTAATGCTACCGATCCATCGCATCAGTGTCGCCATATGTTCAAGAGAAGTCATTCAGAAAAGTCAACCGTGTCCCATCCACTGCCATACATTATCCTTCATCCTTTCATGACCGCCACCCTGAATCATATGTCACAGATCGTTTTCACCTCCATCAAAATCATTAGCTCCGTTCCGTGTCACTGATGTGGGATTCATTAAGGCCCTCCTTTGACGGATCGCTTCTTGTTGACATCAGCTCATTATCCAAGAAGTTGATCTAGGAACACCCCCTTCAGTACTTTGAAGCTTGCATGCCTCAATGGCAAGTTTCTCACTTCCGGCGACAGGTATACATCAATGACCTTCGACCGAAAGATTTTGCGTGGTGTTCGACGCCAAGTCCTTTATTCACACCACGTGAATTGTACTGCAGTACCTTGAGGGTCATTATCATTATCGGTGATTCCTCTCGCGCTTGTTAACGGTTTACCTCATTGACCGGTAATCAAGCGATGTCTTTCCATGTTCGACTTCAGAACATTTCTCACATGGATCGACTTGTACTTAGAGTGAAGATCGAACGAGTTTGAAGACCTCAGATCAAGTTTCATCCATCCGGGCTGCGATATATATTCAGGAAATATAAAGACATTGACATGTACATCATTGCAGCAGATAATCATCCTACTCAAAGGATGATAATTTCATCAAAATTATCAGTCTACCATCAGACGATTGTCTACTCTATGTACAGAAAAATGAATTTATAAAGCTGAGCATGGGAATGCCCGCCTCAGCTAGATCATGAAAGCAGTATGAAAAATAATGTATTGTATTGTATCTTATTACATGTCTCCTCCTAGCATTGGATGAACTTTCGGACCCTCCTGGATAAAGCATTTCACCCGATAAACGGCCTCATATTTTAGGGGGCAACTGTTATAGACATTTTTGTGCCTTACAGCATTGAGCATGAAATGTCCATAATCTAAGGGATCCAAAGTCCCTAAACATGTTGTTCCTACCCCTAGAGGAACAAGGCTAACAAACTACAGCAATTCACAGAAGTTCTCCACCAGAAACTGCTCAAAAACAAGTCAATTCAGGATCAATTCAGTGGCTCCACTAGCTGTCTGCGCTGAATGTCAAAGCCAACACTGGCTACCAGTGCTGAATGTCAAAGCCAACATTGGCTACCTGCGCTGAGCGAGAGTTGACATGTGGCAAGTTCATTCCACAAGCTGTCAAAACCCAGGAAGCTTCCAAAATCTTCCTCAATGACACTTGCCTCAGTGAATTTGACTGGTGATGAGTAAGAGGTTCCAAATCTCCAAGTGGAAGCAAGAACCTCCAAGTGGAACCAAGAACTGACAGAGGGAGAGGACACTAGTCAGATCTCAAGCTGACTCATCCTCTCTCCAAACATCTATATATGGATCTCTCCTCCATGAGATCTAGAGGCTGGAATTTTGTTATTGCAAAGAATTGCTGTTGGTTTGAGATCAGAATCATTGGGTGCTTAATGCTTTGAAGGGAGGTGAAGATAGGAATTCCATTTTGCTGGGAAGGAGATGCTGGATTGGAGCCCTCTGGGTTGTATCTCTTCCTGAACCTTGTTATTCATCAATAAAGCTATCTTGGTTTCTCCTATATACTGGTGTATCTTTGATGTATGATTGCATTAGTATGTTTAGTTTACTTCTAATCCTGAACTAGTTATGAATATGAATCTATGTCTTGTGTAGTGTTCTTCTCTTGTGATCTTGCAGAAACCCGTTGAAGCTGGGCGAGCGAGAAGGCAAGTAGCTGGGAACTCTCCAAGAGAAGAGAAACTGGATCGAGGGACAAACGGAAGACACCGGTTAGTCCATCCATCTCTCTTCATTTTAATTCATAAAGGAAGAATACTAGAATAGTTGTCTCTGTTTGTTGCTAAGGCACTGTCACACCTTAGGTGGATAGGATCGTCCTGCATAGGCATTTTTCCCCACAACAAAAAGGATACTGGAAAGAGAGCAAACTAAACCTCTTGTGATTAGAGCTAAACAATCAAATCCCATGGCCCTCATCAGTACCCATAATTTGATTGCAAATGATCCTTAGCTGGCACCTAGATATCTTGTTGGCCAAGAGTAAGCAATTTCACATTTTGAGGACATGTTTAGGTTGCTAGGAGATGATATCATACATGCTTGCCTTAGGAGATGGAACACACTATCATATAGCTTAAAGACAAGAGAGTATCACTCCCCTCAAAGGTTGAGAGAGGCACTAAATAGGACACCCATGTATAAGCAATCTATGTAAAGGTTGAAAGTCAATTGGATTGGCCTAAATATCAGTCCACCACTACTCTTAGGGATGCTAGAAGGGAGAAAGGAAGAAGAAGAAAAGAGGTAGTGGGAGGAGTTAGAAAAGAAAGCAGGCTTCTATGAACAAGAGGAGGAGACCATAGCAAAAGCATGGGATGTCAAAGAGGCCACTAGAGCTATGAAGGATATGGATATTGATTAAGTTGATTAGAGGATGAGAAACACTTTCAGTAGGGGGGTGATGATGAGCCTCATCATTGGGTAATTATATGGGCCTTAATTCACCTCCTAGCTTAGTCAAACCAAATTTTCTCATAACTTATTACATGTTTTTGATTATATTTTGTTTATGAGGTGAGTTAGAGTTGGATATTATTCTTAGTGGACTAATATGCATTGAATGCAGGATTAAAGGAGAAAATCAAGGAATTTTGGCAAAGACTAAGGTTAAAACTCGAATGGGACAAGGGAGAGGGATTGTAGGACGTAAATCCTCCTCATTTACTACTCCTCCATTCAAATATTCCTCCATTGATCACATCAGATCATAATGCAAACAACCAAATCATGAGGATTAGAAGGCAGCCGAGCAAGTGAGAGACAAAGCACCAATTTATCTCGAGTTTGGGAGCTGACCCTCCCTAATTTTAAGGAAGTTGTTGGGGAATTTAGTTGTATAAGTAGAGAGGCCTAGGACCTCAGTAAGATTCAGATTTTTATTGTAAAATTCTAAGCTATTTTCTTGCTGCAATACTTGTGAAAGTTCTATTGATGTAATTTGTTATTTTGGTAATAAGAATGAGTTTTGTTTTGAGCCAACACTGAGTTAACTCAGAGTGCTGAAGCTCTTGGGTTAGGGCCCAACCCTGGTAGCCAAATCTCCTCTTTATTGTACATGTATGTTTAGTATAGATTCATCGATTCATTGTTAATTTTCTTTTTAGATGCATTTCCATTACAAGTAGTGTAGATTAGATTGGTGGTTTATTAGTTTTCTTCCATTTGTGCCTTACTTCAAGTAGCAGGTTAGAAGGGATAATAAGGATCACCACAAGGTTTTTAGTAGGTGTCTTGGCCTCACTTCCTCCCTCTGGGATCTTGACTTGAGGAAGGGACCCTTAAGCAGCCCCAAAAACATAGATTTCTAGTTCTTTTATGAGATTTGGAGTTTGCTGTCTTTAAATTAGTATTTGGTCAGTTTTTCAAAGTATATTTCCATTGTCACCTTTTCCATATTCATTTCTACAGTAGATCTCATCCATGTTTTCATTCCTTTCAGCAACTCTCCTCATGCATAGTGTAGATAGTTAATTCATTAATTCTGCTTTTCTAGTTTATGAAAATGTATCTTGTTTGCATAGATTTTTGGAAGACACACATGTTTTATGTAGAGCAGGTGCTTTAGGAGGAGACTAAGACTTCATATCCAGCAGCCACCTTCCACTCCATCCACTATAGCCATCCCTTGTTTTCATCATCACCTTCACTATTTTTTCATCATTTCTCATAGAAATCCTTCCAAGAACATTGAGCGAATCCAACCATATACTATCTTGGATACTGACTTCTGTGTGATCCTAGAACTTCTACCACTCCATTCCACCCATCGCACACCTTTCCTAGGCCTCCCATCACCTCCAACACCTCACATTCTGCTCTCGGCTGTATCCCGTAGGTTCACTGTAATTCCTACAGGATCATCATGTAGGTTTCTAGTACATCTTGTAGGTTTTCCTGAAATGGCCTGTTTTAAGACCGAATTGATGGAAAAACTCTAGGAAGTCACCAAAAGCCTCCCAAGGGTCTTCCAAACCATCCACCCATCTCATAACCCTTCCAACCATCCTTAAACATCCTTAATTCAATTGCCACATCCACAAAAGAAATTAGGTTGCATACTTGGTTTTGCATAAAAAGACAAGAAAAAGGAAAAATTAGATTTAGTTTAGTCTCTTTACTTGCACATTAGTGATGCTTGATGCTTCTTACTTTTTTGACTTAGAAAATAGCATTTGTTTCATGTTGATTCAACATTTCTACCAAGCATAGTTTCTTAGTGGTCAATTATGAAATGGTGTGATTTAGCATTACATGTCAACCTTCTCCATTATTGTAGTAGAGTAACTCTCTCTTAGAGTAGATTTACCTTTCTTGCATCAAAGAATCAAGCTTCTTATGACTCCATAGAAGTATGGCTTGGAACCCTAGTGGTCTCTTGCTAGCTGAACACAACAAGCAGAACCATCACTTTTACTTGTGTATACAACACTATCATCTCCAAGTTTGTACGAACCCCAGGTTGATAAAGTAAAGCTGGTATCCCAGGAGTTGCAACATCCTTGCTGAAATATTAGTTTTCATTAGATATGATAGCGGAATTGATGTAGCAGTTTGAGTAGTAGTATAAGCAAGCTTTGGTAGCCATATAGATGGGTCTTCACGAGGTCCAGATCCAAACTACTCAACTGCAGGCAGGGTTAGGGCAGAGCAACTTGGCGTCGACTAGTTTAGCACCGAGAATGACTGAAGCCGTGGAGATGGTTGGATCTTTGGATCCTCAAGTTGTCACGCTGCCTAATGGAGCCCTAAACGTGGAGACAGTTGTTGACAAGGCTTCTTTAAGGAACATTGGTCTCAACTTGGCCGCGCTCCCAAGTGAACTCCTTCACATGCTGCAAGCAAGTGTGATCGCAAAACTTAGGGCCCGAGAGCAGCGCGCGCTGAGTCTGATTAGTGAGAAGAGGGTTAATAATGAACATATGTTCGTTGAGAAATCAGTAGCGATAGACACCTGGAAAAAGGTTCATGAGAAGAATGAGTGCACCGGAATGGTGGTAGTAGAAGCATGCATAATCGTTTTGGAACTGCACATCCTAGAAGAGGCGCCTTTGGAGGCCAAGATTTAGAAGATGGTTGTATGTGTGCACAATGCTAGGACCGAGATGACTAAGGTTTAGTTTGAGTAGAACCTAAAGATTACAGAGCTCGAGTTGAGGGTACAACCTTCGACTCCACCAGAGGTCAAAGAACAATGCGAGGGAACTGTCAAGGATGCAGTCACTGCAGTAGATGCCGCGGTGAAGGAATGCACTGCGCTCTTCAAGCAATCGCTTGAAGTACTCATGAGTATGCAAGAAGATCCCAACCTATAGAGGTTAAACACTGAGGAAAGGGAATTGTAGCAGTAGTATTACGAGGCAAGAGCGATGACGCATACCGTCACTATCACACAGAGATTGGAAAAGATGTAGGAGTAAAGGAACTGAAAGAACATGCAGAAGCAACACATCGAAGAGAGGTAGTCCTTAAGGTCAGATTTGGGCCTTAGCTACATGAGGCCTATGTGCTCTTCGCCACCATTGGGGAGAAGTTGGCTAGCCTACAGACAACACAACAGAAGATCCAGGCAGATAGCACAGGACCAACAAAGGAGCAGCTGGTGGAGCAGGCCAAGCAGGAAGCTACGCAGTGTAAGCTGAATTTGTAGTGGGACAAGTGGATTTGGGAGGTCTTCACAATAAGATCTCCACACTAGAAGAGTGACTCAAGGGCATGTCACCATATTTGTGTTGGGGGCCTGTTGGGATAGGGTCCCCTAGGGTCAATTTTGGGGTTAAAAGCCCAAGCTTTGACGTAGAAAGCCCAAGTTTTTGCATGTAAAGTGTAAAGTCTCCACAATTTGTGGTCACAGAGCATAAAGTGTCATAAAGGGTTTTACCCTTCTGTTTATGTAAGTTGCGTCGGTTTTAGAAGATCTACCCATGGTCCGCAGACCATGGAGTTGTATAAAAGGGAGAGTCTTAGAAGAGTCTAAGGTAGAATTAGTAGAATGATGATGAATGTAATGGGTGATTAGCGAAAAGAGCAAAGGTTTTTAGAGTAGAATAGAGGCTTTGTAGCTGTGTGCATAGAGGCTTAGGGTAGAAGTCTGCAACTGAGTGCGCAGACCCCTGCAGCTAAGTGCACAGGGTAGTTAGAGTTTGTAAGGAGATTTGAAGTACTAATAAAGAAGATTACTCTGGAAATATCTGTGTTTGATCTATTTACTTCTGTTATGAATAAATGTGGTTATGTTATGCTGAATAATGGGTTCATGATTTAATGCTATATTGATGTGCGAATCTATATGTTATTTGAACGCAAGTAATAATATCTATTTATGCGAAGAAGATATTAATGCATATTGAAGTTATCAGATACTTAAGTCGATCTGGGTAATACGGAAGTAAGAGTAATTATAGAGGCATGTAAGTGGTTGAATCACTTGTTTAGCATCCGTGAAATACAGTCGTAGACCTTCGTGAAGGTCTAGAGGCCGATTAAGAGAAGTATATCGAAAAGCCCTAAAATTCTTATCGATATGCACGAGGGAAGAATTAAGGCATAAAATGACATCACTACCATCCCTGGGTGCGTAAACTTGGTTCCAACATCCCCCCATATTGCTTCGGGTGAGACTTCAGTCCGTGCTCCGCGAATTGATCCTGAAAGGGCCAGTAGTGTAGGGATTTGTGTGGCTAAATAAACGATGAACTTGGGTTAGGGCCCCCTAAGCAAACAATACCTATCTTAGTAATGATTATATCTCCAATCAATTGGTCTCTAATCTAAACTTTTGCATGATAATGCGCTTCATTCCTCAAACACCTTTTCTAACTTTGCACTTTTGGGGGAAATCTATTACACGTCTTTTTTGCACCACTAGGAAAATTACCACCAAACAAATCTCTCATTATACGATGAAGAGTTCCAAAGAAATCCCCTACAATGTTGAAAGCTAATAAATCCCAAAGACAATGGGAAACTGGGGTTATCTCGCTTAAAAAACTATTTTCAAGCATTGTTACACTTCTCCTAGTCACTACATGTGTAAACACATTTATGATCATTATGGCTTGCACAATCATGTGATCTATTCTGCATTAAAAGGTGTGACAACCTCTTAACATAGCTAAAAATAAAAACCAATTTCTATAAGCTTTGTTGGGGGGGGATATTTCCCAACAAGAAGGCCTCGAGATCCTACCTACTTGGGCCTCATCGCTTGACTTATCAATCAAACTACCTCTCTTTGTGGAACCCTAATCCATCTCTTCATGGATCTCATCACTTGAGAAGAGGATCTCAAACCTATTCCTCTTGGCCTATAAATTCAACACAAACCAGAGGAAAAATAAGGACTTTTGAATGTAAGCTTATGTTTTCAAATTGAGGCTGGAAGCTTGTCACTTAAGGGAGGATTTGATATTGATTAGAAGAATGTTTTCAACATCAAGGCTAAGGTTTTATTTCACCTTTTCATCCAGTTAGAATACAAAAGAGTGTTTCTTTCTTAATCTATTGTTTAATGGAGCTGATTTATTGTGTGTTTACTTTCATTTTTCCATTGATAATGATGTACTAGTCTCATTGATCACTATTATGGGATTTATTGAGTCATTTATCTATCATATGCCTTTGATCCTTTTTTGTTATTGTGTTTGCAAGTTTAGATTCTGAGTGT
The DNA here is from genome assembly GCA_031772625.1 of Pinus tabuliformis. Lineage (NCBI taxonomy): Eukaryota > Viridiplantae > Streptophyta > Pinopsida > Pinales > Pinaceae > Pinus > Pinus tabuliformis. The sequence continues at coordinate 565,240,478 of CM062818.1, read as the reverse complement.
TGACGAACTACATCAAATCACAACGAGGATCTTCATCAAACATTTTGTTTGAAAGTTATGGATTTCATATTCTAGTATTCTTGCTTATGATTCAATGGAATGAACCTAGGGAAATATTTATTGGTTTATTTTTTTGTTACTAGATTCAATCATTGAATCTAGGGAGATATTGTCTTATCCGCAAGACGAGAATTTTCCTGCCTAACACCCTAAAATTGAAAAAAAACATACCCAATTCAAAACAAGAGTTGTAAACTAGATTTAAAGTGGATCTAAACTATAAAAAATAGTAAGAATATATACCCACCAAGTAACAAAAAGATCTTGAAGATAAGTGCTCCAAAATCAAGAAAAATAGGCTCAACAAAAACCCTAAAATATGAAAATGAAGTAGATCCAATTCAAAACAAGATAGGAAAATGAAATAGATCCAATTCGAAACAAGAGTTCTAAATTATATCTGATATATATTTGAACTATAACAACCAACAAAAATACAAATCTAAAAAATAAGAGCAAGATCTTGAGGATAGATGCCCCAAAACCAAGCAAAAGTAGTTTCAAGGAAACCCTAAAATTGATAAACCAACAAATCAAATACAAGATAAGAGAAATGAATCAGATCTAAGGTAGGTATGAACTATAAAAAACATTAAAAATGTAGATACAAAGAGAAACAAAAAGATCTGAAGAAAAACCCCTAAAAAAATCAAGCAAAACCAACTTGAAAGGAAAACCTAAAATTGGAAAAACAAATCATAAAATAAGTTGATTTTTCAATCAACCATATCTTCTTTGTTCATAATAGCTTTTAGGTGATTTTATTTTTATTTTTGTTTTATTTTGGGTGAAAGTCTAAGTGAAATTCAAATATGTGGTTATTTCAATCAAATTATGTACAAAAAATCCCATAATTTGATATCAAACCTATAATATGTTATTTTGTCATCTTTTTTATATATATAAGAAAAAAATTAGAGATAAGATCTATTCATATCTAATGAAAATGAGACCAATGGAGATCTAGATAAGGTAAAATAGCCATAGAGAACTCAGTGGAAGCAGGAGAAAATTGAAAATGCAAAGAGAAGAGGAGATCTAAACCAACCAAGGGCTAACTCCCCAACAGAGTCACTAGTTATGTTACAGGAAAATTTTACCTGAGCTAGCACTTTACTTTTAACCCAGTATATCAATTGAGGATCTACCTAGAGTGGTGCGCATAATGTTGAAGATGAATCAAGCTATATAGCCCTAGTTTATTGCTATGCAAGCAAACAACTTCCACACTTATACATGAAACTATAAGAAAAGAGTTTGAAGGCTAGTACTAGACACCCTCATAGATTGGCGATGTGTTTTGGGCTTGATGCAGAGAGAGACTCACTCCTACTTGAAGATCCCACTCCGAGATACCATGAAATAAGATGATGCACACATATACCAACAACCAAGCACATAATGGCCTTCCACAAAGGGCTTGTCAGCCTAAAAGCAACTTGTACAAGCAAGGAACATGAGCAGATAGCAAGTATAGGAAGGGAACAATAATCTATTAATCATGAATGGAAAATATAGAATATAATATACCCAAGAAATAAGCTCCTCTCCTCCAACTTGCAACTTGGCTTCCTTCTTCCAATGCAGTAGAGCTCCCACGTTATAATATGGATACTAGATCTAGCCCCCTTTCCTCTTGGTGAGATTATATATGTTCATTCTATCCTTCGGGAGAATGTCTCTAGACACCTAGGGGGTTGAGAAGTTAGAAAAATTCTACAATAATGGACCGCTAGCCAACTCATACAAAAATGGGTCAAGTTGATCTCCTTGGGAATGACAAACTCTAGAAACCTTTTTCTCAATTATGAGCTTTTTCTCAATTGTCTCAATTATGAAATTATTATTATCTCATAATTATAATTTTTTACAAAATATTTATGAGAAATAACTCAATTACGTAATTCCACCCTTTTAACATGGAATAAATTCCACATAAGTAAAAGAAAAGGTGAAAGGGGATGCATTCTAGCCATCAAGTAAGGTAAATTGAACTTGGGTCTATCTTACTATAATAGAGTGGAAAATAGGATTTTAACAAGGAGAAGTACAAGAATGTTGGTCATCTATGAAGGAAGAGGAGCTTAACTTCATTTGGAAGCATGCATATGGATGCAATACTCCCGAAACTTAGGAGGTGTAGTTCCTACCCATTCAATCATATCATCTTCATTACACTATAGAAATAAATTAATTAGAATCTACACAATCATTTCTTTTGTTTAAAATATCTAATATTTCATACATAAAAACAAAGAAAACAACCAACATATACACTATTAGGTTTAGAAACATGTCTCATTGAATGTAAAATGATTACTCCATTGGAAATGAGTGGGCCATTGGCATCAGATAAGACATGAACAAAACTAAAAATTGATATTTTCTTCATGTGGCAGATATAAAAAATATTGGTAATGGAAACCCTCCAACTTAGTTCTTTCTATATCATTTGAACCATTTCATTAAGAGACACAATTAAAGGAGAAATTTTACAACATTGGATGACATTCAATGATAAATTCCATGATACCCAGGACTAAAATATCCTAATTTCCATTAATAAAGTTCAAACTATGGAGAGGTTTCTATAGTTCAACTCATTGTATAGAAAAGGAATAACATACAAAATGCATAATTAGTAAAAAATTCTAACTATGGTAATCCCAATACAATGGTACAAAAATAATGTTCAATAAATAAAATCTATTTGAATCATAATAAAATATGGAAAACTAAGCTAACTAATGGTAGAAAAAGTTTTTTCAGGTCAATGGAGTTACTCGCAGAATATATCCAACCGAGTCCCTTGATTTTGGAAAACAACTTCTAAGCTCAAAAAATAAATATATTCCTACCATTTCCTTAATTATTTTTAGGTTTGTTGAGTTAAAACTCATTGAATATATGCAATCAAATCCCTTGATTTTGCAAAGTGAATTCTAAGCTCAACAAATGAATACATTCCTACCATTTCCTAGCCTAGCCACTAAACACGACAAATGAATATATTATTACATATATTATCCTTGCATTAATAAAACTGGTGGAAAATAATAGAATACCTCAAGATATAGTCATTTCCATGTCGAAGAATGGGGCTTTCCCTCAAATAATTTTTCCAGGGAAGACAAACCCAAGCACATACAATATATTTAATACATGAACCATTAGTATAAGCAATGTTTTGCTAAATTGGATGCCAAAGCAAAAAATCAACATAGATATTATTGATGAAATTCAACAATAATTCAAGTTAGATGCATAATAGCAAACCTTGGCAAATTTTTAGGGGAAAAAATCAACATTCAAATAAAACTATTGTTTTTAAGTTATTATAGAAACATAGTGGGCTATGCAACATGTGACAATTTCCATGACACACCATTTAAGGGACAATCTTATTAATCAAGACCTAACATAGACAAACTTAATCTAAAACTCTACTACCTCTCACACTCCAATACAAGTCATCAATGTTTATTTTGCAACCTCTGACCCACTTGACCCACCACTCAATTAGGAAGCTCTAAGCATTTGAAAAGCAAGTTCCATGAATCTGAATAGGGTTTTATTTCACACTACCTATTAAGTTATTAATTGTTACAATAAACCTTTAAGCCTTGAAAAAATGGAATCTCCTATAGAAGAATAGCATGAATAGTTCTCAATATGAATTAACAAAATTGAATGTTCCACAAAATTTTACCAAGAGAAATACGATTTTAGTTTGCACTACCTATTGAGTTATTACTTGTTACCACATAACTTTAAGCCTTGAAAAAATAAAATCTCCTATAGAAGTTTAACAAGAACAATTCTTAATATGCATTAACATTGTTCTTTGATGTCATTTTACTAACTGTAAAACTCTTGGTTTGAGAAAGAAACATAGATAATCTTATAAGTTTTGATCAAAGGAATGAAAATCTGATTTGAAGAAGTCACCGTGTGTGTTTTATTTCTTCTACTGTTCATTTTTAAACTATTTGTGTAAATGATGCAATGTTCAGAAAATTAATATTCTTCTATTAAATAAATGTTTTTTTGATTTATTTAATAAGAGAACATATGATGACAACAATCACTAGGATTGAGAAATTTTCAAGCCCCAACAAATACATTAACACAATAATCTTACAAAGTTAGAAACATTTGCAATCTGGGAAAAGAATAAACATAAGAGGCTTTTAAGTTCAAGTTAGCCAAATTTCAAAGAAAAGTAAAATCACTTACAATGAACACCAAAGAGATTCATCTAATGATGCATAATTCAAAAATCTAAAATCTAAAGCACAAGTTACTAGATCTCGCAACCAGTCAAATTTGTTAATTGCTGGGGCATATATTTGGAAAAATGATTTTAATTGCAACATATTCACTAGTCCTATGAACTCAAATGATTCTTGCCATCAAATATATTTTCTAAGAAGCTACTCCACTCACCTTTGAAGAAAAAATTTAAGAATTTTTGTAAATAACTCGGCAGGTATCTTGTTGAAAACCTCATTTTCTATGCTAGGTTGAACTTTAGGATCTCCACTACTACCACAAGTGTTTGCTTTATTTTGAAAAAAATTGCTCCATTTTGTAAGAATTCCACTTGTATTCAATGGTTGATTCCCATCTTTTTGGCAGTCCAAACCTTTCTCCACAAATATTGTTTCTTGACCACCTTTCACTTCTTTTTCCACACAAATCCTTTTAGATGGTCTTGAGATCATATATTCCTAGATTAATAAAAAGTAAGGAATTAGTTCAAAGACAAACATAAAATCAGAATAAAAATGAATTTACTCCCTAAAGACAAATTTACTTTATATTTGTTTTAACATTATCTACAATTGTAGGGCCATTTTTTGCTTCCAAAAGAGCACAAACGATGACAAACTCACTTAAAGAGAAAAAGGCAAGCAAAGATTTGATTAAATAGTAAACCAACATCAATCTATCTTGACAAAAAAATACCGAGAAAGTAAGAAAATCTCCATACAACAATACTTTCTTTTGTCTACCTCTGATTTTTGTGTGGAAAGTGTCATACAAGAAACAATGTATTAATTTAAATGATGACCCTTGACAATATATATCTATAGATCTTCTATTCATAATTTGGTTGTGAGAATCCTTAATATTCACTGTCAAAATGGAAATGTAAAAAACATTATGTTAGTTGAGAATGATGAGCCCATTACTATGAGTATGGAATCTAATAGAGTTCCAATGATACCACATACTAATGCATCTCTTTTGTGAATAGAGAAACTAGTCAATTCACCTGATTTGTTTCTTGAGTTCCATATAATATAAAATACATCACTACAATGCTCTAACTGAATAGAACAATGAATCAAATAACCTAATGCGATTCTCACATTCTCTCTTCTCATGCTTTTGAAAACTCATACAACAAAAATCTACCATAAAATTTTAGTTATGTCCTCAGTCATCCTTCTTAAATAAACATAAGAGGGTGGTTTGGTTGGCTAGATATATCTTCATGTTAGTCCTCCCTAGATGATTCTTATCCCTCACTAAGTTTTCTCCAAGTTGGAAAAGGATTCTACATTGTAAAAATAGAAATGTCGTTAAATATTTTCTGTTTATATGCATATATGCCACAACGATTCCATTTTCCAGTTCCATATTGTATTCTGTGGTCATATGGTTTTAAATACAAGTTTCCACCTCACCTAACATAACATAGAAGCAATTATATTTTTCTTTTAAACACAAAAATTGTGTCTATCAACCCAATATCTACAAGATCCAAAATGGAGCTATGAAGGTACCATATGAATTTAATGATTCTTTAGATGGGGAAGATTAGAATTTGGGACATCTTAGAGATGGTGTTATTTTTGTTAAATTCATGTCATCAACTTATCGTGAATTTTCAGGGCCTTAAATAGTGTTTTCGCAGCTTGACGTTAGATGAGGTTTGCTATAGACTTCCCTAATCCTAAGTGGGAATTTTTATTCTTATCAATATCTTTCCAACACACTATCATGCATCTCAAACTGAGTTTTTATGCAAAATTTATGGCCCTTGCAAGGTAATGGTCCATGTATTCTCCACATGTCTAAGTGGTGACCGTGTAAACTCACCATGGTTTAAATATGGGGAGTTAACAACATATGGTAATCCACTAGACTTCTAGAAGCATAATGGACATTCAAATAGGATACCAAAATCCTAATTTTAGCTATAAAAAACCTTGCAAAATGGGGGAAAATGTTTTACTTTTCACTAGCCACCAACTGTTCCATTATATAAGGAAGAGTGGAGAGGAGATACTAATAGAGAAGACATATAAGAACATATGGTAGAGGGCCATGGAAGAGTATGATATCTCATATCTTGTTATAGATTTGATCCAAAAATATATGATAGTAGAAATAAACCCAAGAAATAATAAGATCTAAATATAGAAATGCTTCTTTATTGATCAAAATCCTTAAGGTAGGGAAACACCATACATTCAGTCCTTAAGGAAGGAGAACACTCCACAAGCCATATGCTCATTCATACAATATTCCTTGACATCTCTCAATGGGGAGTCTTTAGCCTCTATATAGGCCTCATACATATAATACCATGGGTCATTACCATGGTTCCCTCAGTACCATCTATCTAATACAATGGGATTATTACATTATTGCTAACTACTTGTGGTCCCTTACATGATACAGGTTAACCACTTTATTTATTACTATGGCCCATCCCATTATTACATTATTCCCTTGGGTACCTCCATCTGTACCCCATACTATCCCCCCTAGGTATACTACATGGACTCGTGTATAAGCCACTTTTTGACCAAGTCTTTCTGCAAAATCAACCTTGCAATCACTTGGCCTCTGCAACTTGACACCTTATACCCATGGAAAGAACATTCCTTTGAGTGTCAACGACTAGTTTCATCACCTTGTATTGAGCATAGGAATTTTCCCCTCCTAGGAACTAGCGCATCTATATTTGGACACTCGTTATTTCCATTGTACCATAGGAATTCTTTTATTCTTTTTTCAGGCTTTCTAAATATGAAAAATACCAAAAAATTATATATTCCAAAAAGAGCGAGAACGAGACTTTACTTCCATAATTGATGGCAACAAGAGTCAGTTGTGTTTCCCTTGAGAAAAGCACTCAAAGAAGTCTTTCCTCCTTCGAGATGGGCTTTAGTTTGGCTTAGGAGAGCCATAACCTTGTCATTGAGTAAGAACTCCTTCGGTTGGTTATCTCTTCCAATCATATGGAGAGTTTGTTTATGCCTCTTGCATGACAAAATTATGTTGAGTTATCATATGCTGTCATACAATCACATCTGGGTCGTGCTTTTTTTCAAGGGAAGTAAACCTAAGTTAGCATTTCTACAGTGTCTCTTGACTCATTTTTAGTTGAACATACCCATTCTATTAGAGTTATGTTCAGTATCACATCAGCTACTTGGTCCTTTGCTTGTGCTAGTTAAGAAGGTCTCCATTGACTTCTTGTTGGCGGGTCTACTCTTATTGACTTAGAAAAATTGCTCTGAGAGTAGTCCTAGAGCCACACCCTGATCCTATTTCCATCATTGATAAGTGACCTTGTGCTCAACATCAATCAGTATCATGGGTCTTTGATTGAGTGGTTTCCCTTTTGTTCGGCGTTAGCTTACATTATCACACATTAGGATTCGTGAAATACCTTAGTTTCCATTTGACCCTATTGTGGATTCCTCGCCTCTGTGTCAGCTTTCATTATTGGTTGATTCAAAGGGTTTTTGTCATGTGCTAGCCACATCTTATGTACGCTGGAAACGTGCTTCCGTATGGTTAATTCATCTTTCTTCGTCTGATTCTGTTTTTGGGAAAACTAGTATTTCTAAGAAATGCTAGCCCTCTAGGTTTGGTAGCTAACCTAGAAACAACAGTCAAAGCAATTCACTATCTTTCCTATGAGTGATAGATAAGAAAGAGATTATGAAGGACCAAGCTGTAACTTTGCTTGAATCCTCGCTTGATCTCCCTCTCCTTTGGCCGATCCCGTAACTTCTCCCCGTACTTAACACTCTTGGAGAGTACCTGCATAGCTACAGAAACAAAGACCTGTCAAAGCATAATGATCCATCACAGCATAAATACCTTTCTATTTTTAGTAATTGGTTCCATGAAAGAGGGGAATTGGAGGTGGTTTCCTAATTCCCTTCGTCATCCTTGGGCGAACCCAGAGGGGCAAGTGGCACAGGAGAAGTTTCTAGAAGTTTCCATGAGCAACTAACTCTCAAACTCTCCCGGAATTTTGTCCTACCTCACCCATCACACCTTCTAGAGGTCCAAACTGCAATGCATAGCACTTTGATAGTGCAGTACCTGCTATGCATAGCGCCCTAACAGAGGGATTTCAGTAATGATTCATTTTAAGCACTTTCTGGATGATTTTTGAGATGGAACTTTTGGGGAATGAGGAATTCAGATGACTTAGTTCCTTTATGGCATAAAACAACTATTTTAGGGGTTGATGAACCCTAATACATTGACATGTGAGTAGGGGTTGATGTGCCCAAATATATCTATAACAGTTGCCCCCTAAAGCATGAGGTCATAAATGTTCATGTCAGGTGAAATGCTTTATCATGAGGATCGAAAGTTTCGAACTGGAAGGTGACTTGCATCAATTACAATACAATACATGATAATATGAATTTTCATGAACTAGTTGAGGGAGGCATCCCTATGCTCAGCTTTATAAAATTTCATAACATGTACATAGATCACACAGTCGTCTGTATATATAAACTTGTAATCCATGATTGGATGACCATTTATGTAAAGCCTTTATACATTTGATGCTATTGTACTCCTGAATCTATCGTAGCCCGGATGGATGAAACTAGATCCGGGGTCTTCAAACTCGTTCAATCTTCACTCAATGTACAAGTCAAACCATGTGAAAAGATGTTTTGAGGTCGAACAAGGAGAGACATCGTCTGATTACCAGCTAATGATGTAAGCTATTAACAGATGTGAGAGGATCATCGATAATGATGATGATCCTCAAGGTACTATAGTACATTTCGCGTGGTGTGAATAGATGATTTGATGTCGAACACCATGCAAAATCTTTCGGTTGTAGGCCGTTGATGTCAACCTATCGCCGAAAGAGAGAAACTTTCCATTGATGTATGCAAGCTTCAAAGTACTGAGAGGGTGTTTTTAAGTCAACTTCTTGGATAATGAGCTAAAGTCGACAAGAAGCAACTCGTCGTAGGAGGGCCTTGATGTATCCCACATCTACGACACGAAACGAAGTAAATGACTTTTTGAGATGAAAACGAACTGACGACACAAGGTTCAGGAATGGCGGTCATGAAAATGAAGGTTTGTAGTATTGCAATGGATGAGACTTTAACTGGATGACTTCTCTTGAACATATCAGAGACACTGAGATGAATTGGTAGCATTTGACCCAAAATAAGAGTGATGGATGGTGTGATAGACCAACGGTATGATGACCATCAAACGGAATAACCCAACCCAGTTTAAACATGGTGATGAAATGAAAGTGTCATGTTCAAGAGTGACTCGCTACCATACGTTTTCAAGATTTTTCCCTTTTTCCCCAGTCATTGCTGACCAGTACCTCTTTATTTTTTATCAAGCTTGAGGAGGGAGGATAAAATATGCTTGTTCTATAATTCACCCTTCGGGCAAACCCATCGCTATTTGATGTTTTAACGAGCCTAGCGACGGTGAAATTCGGTCTTATCTAGATGGACAAGTTTGTCACTATTATTTTAACGAGTTTAATGAAAAGGATAATTCAGTCCTTTTCATGTTTACAGAGTTTGAAAAGAGACAAAAAGAAAACTCCATAAGTTATTTTTCGTGAAATAATCCCTCAGGTCTGAAAAAGGATAAAATAATACAAGAGGGATGTCATTTCCAATACTTTAACGCGCTGAAAGAGACAAGCACTTGACTATCTTTTCTTATTTAAAGAGTCTGAAAAGAGTTTAAAGAGGACTCTATAGTTTCCTTTCCATTTTTAAATCAAAGCTCGAAAAGAAAATGAAAAGCTTGCTTGGTGGTCAAAGATGTTCAATTTACCATCAGTATATTAGATTATGTTCTTAGTTGTTCATCCTGCTCAAAACTCCATCAAAATGATTAAATATACGTATTTATGGAATGAAAAATGAATAAAACCATCATCTATTTGATTTACATGTAAAAGTGAATATAAAAGCAAGTTTTAACATTTTATTTTCACCATTTCATTTCTAACATTGGATTTTGGAGCTCTGAAGCAGTTTTTCCCCCAAATTTCACCAGTCGATTGCGAGAGATTCTGTGGAACATTTTTAGTGCCATCAGGACCAGGTAGGAGCTATCCTTATGCTCTTCAATTCTATTCCATTCTTTTTCAGTTTTGGGAAAATTTTCTCAACTTTCTGGGCCTCTAGGGTTTAAAATCTCATTTTTTAACCATCACACCTTGTCCCTATAAAAAAGTGTGATTCATAGTAGGCCGCTAACAAGCAACCTGTGATGCATAGCACTGTCTTCAAAGGAAAAGTGCGATGGGCGCAAAAACCAAGTTTGAACAGTTGTTTTTCATCAAATTTTGAACTGATTTTTGCCCAAGTTGGATCCTAACTTATCTAATGTTTGTGTTTCAGATATTCATTGGATCAAAATGGTTGTTACATGGCAAGAATGAGAACATGAAGAGTAGGATATGATTGCATTAAATGACCAGGGCATAGTAAATTCATTAAGACACTGTGGTTTGCTAAAGTTTTTTCGCTTGTCCAGCATGAGACAACAGATGGATTTGCTGCAGTATCTTGTTCATGCTTAGGATCCTATTGACCAGGTGTTTCAAATCAGGGGTAAAGTTATTCCTATCACCATTGAGGATATTTATTTTCTGACGGGTTTATCGAGGCGGGGTGCCCCTCTTTCGTTATCAGGACTTGCTCGAGGAGGTGAATCGGTGAGAGATTATATTCGTCAGTTCTATCGGGAAGGATCACAACCCAACATAGATGGAAAGATTCATATTCGAGATGTTTTTTATCAACCTCTGAGGACTATTCTCTTTACCCTTGCTAGATTGGCTGGCAGTGTGGCTTTACATTTAGCAAATAGATCTTATATGCAGTATGCCTTGGAATGCCTGGAATCGAAGGTATTCAACTGGTGTGAGGTGGTTCTTCCACTTATGAAAGATCAACTGACCAAATTGAAGGTTGGAAAGACCAAAATTTTTGGTTATGGGTCCATTTTGATTTCCTTTTCTTTGGAAAGAATCCTGCTCATGAAACCACAAAACATTTCTCTGGGAGTGCCTGGACCGAGAGAACCACGGATGCAACGATGGGTAGACCTTATGGCTAGGCATGCTGGCCAGTCACAGATCTCATTTTCATCTGCCTTCTTCAAGTGGTTCGACTGTCAGGAGATGGCTTTTGCAGAATATCCATATGTAGGGATGGATTTCCGAGGTGATCCAGATTTAGCATTACCAGTCAGGGAGCAGTGGAGCGCTATCGATAAATTGTTTTGACCACATTTTATTTTTTTAAGTTTTCCATTTTTTTTTTTTTTGATTGTTACCAAGACTAAACGAACTCATATGTGTATGCAGATATTGGACTAGTTTGACCTGTGGCACGCCCACGGGAAGTAGATGTTCTAGTGGAGGGAGCTGTCAGGAGAGAAGTCCTTAGAGATTTGGACATAGCAGAGACCTTGGCTCAGTTGCAGGATCATGTAGAGAGCTTAACTCTGGGCATTCCGGATGTCCGGATTGATGAGTTAGCCATAAGGCTACAACACCATACTATTGGTGTGCCGAGCCATTGGACGAGGCTCCTACGCATGATAGCACAGGCGGTGACTTGTTATCATCAACATCACTAGTCTAGGATATTTTTCTGCATTCATTTTGAGTTTCTGGGGTCAGATGACCAATTTTGTCTTGGACACAAAATATTTGTGAAAACTTATAAACAACTATCTATTTGACTTTCAGAGTTTTATTATGGTTAAGTGATGAAATCCTATGCAAATGATGATGTGAAATGTTTTCTTTACATATGTTGCAAATGTCTATTTAACACATAGTTTGCTAAAGAGTCAGTCAATGTGTTTAAATTTCTGGAAATATGTTGATATTGAATGAAATCAAAATGTCTTTCCAAAATTATAACTCTTAGGAACATGCGATGAATAGCTGAGTTTCAAACGGAATAAACACCAGTAAGCTGTAGAATGACAAGTTGTGAATCTAGCCTAATGATGATTCAGCGTATGCCATCTAGCCTAATGATGATTCAGCGTATGCCATGTGAAATGGCATCAAAGAGGAGTTCAATCAATGTGCTATACTCAACGATGTTGTTTGTTGATCGACCAATACATATTCCTCTGAAACTCACTAACTTGCCGCTTGAATCGAAGATGGCCCAGGCTGCAAAAGATAAGTTCTGCATACTACGACTAGCTCCATCGGCATACCCAAAAAATGGTTCTAAAAAGTTTGACATCTGCAAAAAATGTGAAGTGGATTACCTAACCAAATTGAAACTCTAAAAGAAAAATTAACACACAAAAAATGCAATGAAAGCATATGTACAGTGAGTTTTACTACACTTAATCAAGCATAGTAACGTTTGAGATACAACCCATTTCGGGGTTGCAACAATGGAATCCCATCATAATCGACTAAATTGTAGGCTCCTTTTGTCAACACACATTTAACAATATAAGGGCCCATCCATAATGGTTCAAATTTCCCTGCTCCTAATTTGTCAGAATCCTGATCGTAAAGCAAGACCAGGTCACCTTCTGAGAAGACACGAGGCTTAACATTTTTGTCATATTGTGCCTTGATGCGTTTCTTATGTGCTTCGTTAGCCAATGTGGCATCATGATGGGTTTCATCCATATGGATTAATTCCAAGAAACAAGCTTCTTCTTCAGAAGTGTCGGGTAGTAGGTTGATTGTGAGCTTGAGGGACGAGATTTCACATTGAATTGGTAAGACTGCTTCCAAACCATACACCAACTGAAAAGGCATAAATTTGGTCACATTTTTCATTGAGGTCCAGTATGCCCACAAAGCTGAGTACATGAATAAATGCCAATTCTGTTTATGGACTCCAATCATTCTTTGAATCATACGCTTAAGGACTTTGTTGATTGCCTCAACCTATCCATTAGCCTGAAGATAATATGGAGTAGAACTATCATAAGACAGTCCTAATTTGGTAGTTAACTTGATCATCATGTGATTATGAAAATGCGACCCATGATCTGTGACTATAGCTTGCGGTACACCGAATCTAGAAACCACATGATTGAAAAAAAAGAGAGCAATCATTTTGCCACTGTTGTTCAATGTAGGCATCGCCTCGGCCCATTTGGTAAAGTATTCGATAGCAACTATAATATATCCATGCCCCCTGGCCGAGGTGGGGTTACATGTCATGAAATCAATGCCCCATTTTGTGAATGGGCCAACAACAATGACTGGATGCAGTGGTGCAGGTGGTAATATGGTTTTACGATTAAAAATCTGACAAGTATGTCACTTTCTGATAGCAATTATGCAATCTTTGAATATAGATGGCCAGAAGTAACCAGCTCGTAGGATTTTTTGTGCAGTTGCGTAACCCGATAAATGCCCCCCACAAGCACCTGAATGGAATTCATTCAAAGCTTTTTCGGCCTCCTTATGTGTAAGGCACTTTCTTAAAATCGTATCAACACCATGACGGTAAAGTGTATCACCAACGATCAGATAATCTTTGGCTTGGTATTGAGTACATTGCTGTTCAGAGCGAGAGGTGTTAGGTCAAAAGCTTGGGTCTGGAGATAGATTAGTATATCTCCATACCATGGATCACTTGATCAAATAAAAAATAGATACTCATCCAAGATTGATGCTTCTGATGTTAAATCATTGGAGGACAAGGGAAGGTCACAAAGTAGCTTTGCAAAGATGAGAGATTTCTTTGATTTAGATCTGATGTATCCTAAATCAAACTCCTGCAAAATGACTATCCATTTAGAATATTTGCCCCCCAGCAATTGACGTGACAAAATGTATGTCATAGGGTTGCAATATGATATAATGGTAGTTTTGTGAAGGATAATATATTGTTGAAATCTCTGCACAACTTGAACATCATAGAATCAGAAATATGATAAACAAATGAATGCATTTACAGTTAACACAATCAATTGGGAAAAATCTTGAAGAACTTTATTGATAACAAGGAGAATTACAACCCATAAAAAGTTTGATCCAGCACCATCCTCTCAACTTCAAGCCTTCTTCACCTCATTAATCAGCAAGAACACACCAACAATAACACAATGCTCTCACATCAACACTGAAACTAGCAACACTTCCTTACAACTTAGAATAATTCAGCCTCCTGATCTCTTGTATGAGAGATCCTTTTATAGATGATTGCAAGAGGTTGAGTCATCAATGGGGATGATGAATACCTTTCTATTTTTAGTAATTGGTTCCATGAAAGAGGGGAATTGGAGGTGGTTTCCTAATTCCCTTAGTCATCCTTGGGCAAACCCAGAGGGGCAAGTGGCACAAGAGAAGTTTCTAGAAGTTTCCATGAGCAACTAACTCTCAAACTCTCCCGGAATTTTGTCCTACCTCACCCATCGCACCTTCTAGAGGGCCAAACTGCAATGCATAGCACTTTGATAGTGTAGTACTTGCTATGCATAGCACCCTAACATAGGGCTTTCAACAATGATTCATTTTAGGCACTTTCTGGATGATTTTTGAGATGGAACTTTTGGGGAATGAGGCATTCAAATGACTTAGTTCCTTTAGGGCATAAAACAACTATTTTAGGGGTTGATGAACCCTAATACATCGACATGTGAGTAGGGGTTGATGTGCCCAAATATTGGATCGAGTCAAATTCTGTCATTAGAAACTACAAAGACAAGCAATCAATCGGAGCCAACACAAAACACACATTTGTGTGGATTGAGTCTTACTTTGTAGTGTCAACAACATAAAAATATGGCTCTCAAATGTTGTGGGTGATCAGTTTGTTTTTGTGAACGAGCAGGTAGATCGTCAAGATATGGTTGAATTATGTGTTTGATGTCATGGAAGGCATAATTCATTGCCCTATGAAATGTAGCCCCTGCGTTCTTCAAACCGAAAGGTAATTTATGATATGCGAATGTGCCCCACGGACATATAAACGCAGTTTTTGATTGGTCCTATGGGCGGATATTGATTTGATTGTAGCTAGAAAATCCATCCATGAATGAAAATATCTCACATCTAGCACATTCATCAATAATATAGTTGATAAAGGGTGTAGGATAGTTGTCCTTCAGACAAGCTTGGTTTATGTCCCTATAATCGACGCACACTTGAATTGTCCCTTGTTTTTTCATCACTGGAACAATATTAGATACCCATTCAATTAGAGATATATGAAAAAGGAATCCAGCATGCAAAAGTTTTTCAACCTCTGCTTTAATGGCAACGAATTTCTTAGGATGAACAGGTCGAAGTCGTTGTCGTACTGGTTTGACATTAGGATACATTTTTATCTCATGTTCAACAATGCTAGAGTCAATGCCTGGCATTTCTTCATAAGACCATGCAAAGACATCTCGAAATTTGCAAAAAGGAGCACAATAATTATCTAGTTCTGATGGAGAACAAGATTTGCCGACATGAATATTTTCTACAACATTAGGCTTGGTCGAAATGTTTATAGAGATAGTTTCTTCTATGTTAGACAGATTTCACTCAGAATCGATGGTATTTACAGTATTCAATAAAAAATCAACGATTTAAGGGTGATTGAGTTCTTTTGAATAATCTTCATTGTCATCTTGAAGATGGGAACGATGATGATATTCTTCCCATGACGTCTCTCCTATCATCATTGATTGGATGATTCCTTCGTCCGTAGAATGTATACGAGAAAAAGGATCTGAAGAGGTACCATATTCTAAAGATCTATCTACCCATACAACTATTGAGTGCGGATAAGGGTTTGCCGAAAAAGCCCAATAGATTGATTGCTACAAAGATTCGATGGGGCTTGGCGGCATCGCCTTGCCGTGATCATCACTCTCAAAATAGTTGGAGCTCTTCTTAAACTCAGTTGATGTAGAAGAGATCATGTTGCAGGTTTCCACTGTTGCCTGTTTCCACTGGTGATGGTTGGGTAAAAGTACCCATCAAGGAAGGATCTTTTAGAAGACATACTCAAACATTTTGAAGTGATTGTGAATTTCCATGTATAATGGAATGCTTCTAGTAGCTTGCGGACTATTAGCAAAGAAGGCTAGTTGTTCAACGAGTGTGATTCCACCTTTGAAGGGAAATGTGATCATTCGAAAGTATGTGGAAACAACCGCAACCATTGCATATACCCAAGGCCTTCCCGGTAGAATATTGTAATCAAGGAGTCCATCAATGACCTCCACATCAATATCTACTATTTTGCCCCCTAGTTCAACTTGCAAGCTACTCAAAATCCCGTATGGAGTGTACGTTCTTCCATCGAAAGCTTTAAGTGTTGTTGGTGATTGTGACAAGGGTGGTGAACCAAGAGTTTTCCAGCAACTCATTGACATGATATAAGTTGATGCCACCTCATTAATAATGGTTCGATGAAAATTTTTGTTGACGACTTTTACCTGTATAAGGAAAGTTGGTTGTGCTGGTAACTATGGTGTATATCTTGTATGATTAAAGACCACAAGATTGGAATCCGTAGGATCAATCCCACCTATCGTTGATAACAAAGCCTGCTTTTGGGAGGGACAATTTTGCAATACCTCGAGTGTCGACATAGCGGAAGGTAATTGAGCCAGATATTCCACCATATTATAATTTTGGGCCGCTCGAGCACGAGGATTAAATGTAGATTTGTGTATAATTCCCTTTAGTGGATTAATTGTTAATTCAG
Organism: Pinus tabuliformis; assembly: GCA_031772625.1. Taxonomy (NCBI): domain Eukaryota; kingdom Viridiplantae; phylum Streptophyta; class Pinopsida; order Pinales; family Pinaceae; genus Pinus; species Pinus tabuliformis. The sequence goes on along the minus strand of CM062818.1, from coordinate 565,223,451 downwards.
GAATAATCAGTGGAACAACTTCTGGTGAAGTGGTGGTCGAGGTACTAGGTTGATCAGTAGCCTAGTTGTTCGACGACGATGGATTCCCGTAATATTTATTTCTTTTCGATACCAAAACATCATTTTTCTTATTTGTGATGGATATCATAAGCACTTGGGATGTGGAAGCATTATCAACGGCAACCAAATGTGTTTCTGGGTTCGGAAACAGATTTGTCAGCACTGCTCAGGTATTTGAAGCCTTTAAAAGTTTAGAGATCTTAGATCGATGTGGACAATCTCTTATAAAATGCTCGTCATTGCATATCAAACATGGATAACAAGGTTTCCTAGCCGCAGTGGGGGTTTCAGATGATTTTTTAGGAGTGGAATTCTCCTGTTTCTTCTTATTATTCTTCCCCTTTTTCTTGCCTCCTGGTTGCTTTGGATTTTTGCCTTTGTCAGATGACACGACATTAATCTCAAAGGCAAGAGTGTTTTAAGATGAATTTTCATTTTGACTGGAAATAACAAGAGCTTGACTAGATGGTCCTCTCGCCATTTGTGTGCTCGAGGAACCGATCACGCCGTCGCCGACATGAGAGTCCCTACTCGATTTTGGAGGTGGTGGAATGGTGAAAGCTTGTCTAGGCACATCAGGAATTTTGTCATAGAGCGTGCCTGATTGTGTATAAATTAGATCCAAATATTGGGCATGAGCAATAACTTGCTCTTCTGTGACAACTCCTCCTTTCGCCACATCCTCAGTGATAAATGGCAATAAGGACTTTATAAACCACTCAGCTAAAAACTGATCAGGAACATATGTTTTAACCATTCGATGACGATGCCACCACTCATGAATATGATCTGATATGTGAGTGGAGGTAGTTTGTTTAAAGTTGGTAAGAAGTTTTGTTCCAGTTTCGTACCTGATAGGTAACTAAAAGTGGGTTAGAAAGGTAGTGGCTAGAATGGTGAAGTTATCAAAAGAAGCTCTAGGTAATTCAATATACCATTTTGCAGCTGGACCAGTAAGCGTTCTCTGGAAAAGATGAAGTCTAATCGAATCATCATTCAAGGTGTTGGATGAACACCATAAATGAAAAGTCATTACGTGATTCGATGGGTCTTCTCCTAGATTTCCATTTAACTTTGGAATGTCAGATGGAAATTTATGTGGAATCGTCGGCCACCAAGGGGCATATGCAATTGGATCATTTGTGAGTTGGTTCAAATCTGGTAGTTCAAGAGTTGCTACAAATGGCAATTGTTGATTCAGGTCAGGTTGAGCATACCCAGGATAGGATGGAATTGCTTGTGCCATAGGTCTTTGCATACTAGTGTAGGGAATCTACATCTGGTAACCTTGGTAAGGTTGTCAGACATAACCAGTATAGGGCAGTTGTTGATAACCAGTTTGGAAATGTGGTTGTTCATAACCTGCAAAGCTTTTTTGCCCAGATCCTTGGTAAGTTTGATATTGTCCCAGACTAGTTTGAGCTTGTGAACCAAGTCCAAACTGAGTTTAGGACTGCTGGAATTGAGGTTGTTGATATTGTGACAGCCATGGTTGTTGGACCGATTACTGTTGTCCAGTACTGAAGGACTGACCAAGTTGCAGATTAACTGTACCTGTGTGTGCCTGAGTCGTTCCGGATAAAGGAACACTAATTTGAGGTTATTGTTGAGCCCTAGAAACAAGAGGTTGTTGTATAACAACTTGAGAAACTTGAGCCTTTTGCCTTGAAACATGAGGTTGCGAGGAAGAAGGAACAGTTTGCACTAGTTGAGATACAACAGATTGTGCTTGTGACTGTGAATATTGGACATGGGTTGGATTAGTTGTGTTGAATATACAACCCTTGGTTGATCTAGCAGTATTGGTTGCCAACCACTAGCTCTAATTCCAGTTTGACCTGAATAATGTGGAAAACTCTCATATGGTTGTCCCTTGGAAAAAGGAGGAAACAATGAGTAAGCATACTGCTCTCCATACGGTGGCAGTCCAGTGTTTAACGGATACATTTTTGTTTGATAACTGGTTTGCCAAAATTGATACTGAAATGTAGGATCAAATTGCTGAGTTTCCATGTAAGAAAAACTAGATGGGATTCCGGATGAGTAAATGGGAGTTGGCCATGGTACAGAAGCAACCCCTGAGTGGGTTCTAGCTAGTGATTGGTAACCAACTGGAACAGATGATGCACCGTATAAGTGTGACTCAGGTGTAGCAGAAAACATCAAAGGTGTGGAAACAAAAGATTTTGTTGCAGTTGCATCAAATGATACAGTCTTGGATGTTGTTGGTTGTTCAGACATGGTTAACTTGTCAAAAAGTTGTCCTAACGATTCAACAAGAACTTGCGATGAAGTAGGATTAAATGAAGGAAAGTAATCAAGAGTAGCAGGATACAAATTTATCCCAGTTCCAAAATGAAATGGGGTGTCAGATGGGGGATCCTCTACTATCTCCTCTATAGCAATCAAACTGGGTGGAAGAGGTTGACTGTCAGGTCTGTAAAAGATTTCTATTGTGGAAGAAGGTGTAGTTTCTATAGCGACAGATGTTGGAGGGGTAACAACTTCTGGATACTAAAATTCAAAGTCCATATGTTCAGGTAATTGAACTACAATCTCAAAGGGAGGTTCTTGAACAACTCTTGGTTCAGATGTAACCTCGGTTTGAATTGAAATGGGTTCTGGACCAAATCTAGATGGAGTTGTTTCAAATTCAGAAGTATCTCTTGGCTGAAGAATTTCAAATTGAGGATCAATTTGTTGTTGGACAACCTCAGTTACCATTACACTATGATCAGTTCTAATGTCCTTAGGTAACTGTGAACCTTCCTCTTTAGAGATGGGTGTATCAGAAATAATTGGAGTTACTGGAGTCTCTGAAGATGTTGAAACAAATGTTCCAAATAACCCAGATGAACTAGACTCAGTTAAACGAGACCAATTTGTCTGAATTCATTTCGCTTCTGGAGGCAAAGATTGTTGACTCGCTAATCTTCGAGAACGATGGGGTTTTGATTGACTTTCTTCCACGATTGTGGATTACTTGATCAACTTAAAAATCAATTAAGGGAAAGTGATGCTATTTCATGGCCAATTTATTTTAACGACACTTGGACACAACTTTGCTTTTTCAGTTTTAAAGATTTGAGAAAAAGCTAAAGATGACTCTAGCCGCCTTCGATTTTAATGAGCCTGAAAGGACAAGTGCTTAGATGGACCTTTTCTTTTAAAGAGTCGAAAAGGAACGAAAGTGACTACTCTGGAGAATCTAGACAAAAAAGGTCACCAGACCAATCACAAAACTACAATATACACCTTGGTGATAAATTAAAGAGAAATTACCAAGGACTTTACATACGGCAGTCAATCTTCCTGAATGTTGTGTTCAATGCATTATGATCGATAAGGCGGTAGACTCGGTTTCCTATGGATAAAGGATTTAAGCCTATTGGGGTCTCCCACTATATACAAAACGGTACAGGGAGCACAAGTTCATGCTAGCACTTGTCATATCAAAGAGGAGGAATCACCCAACCTTCAATGAAAATGATAGCCACTAGGTTTAACGACGCCGGAACACGTCTCTAGCCTAGACTTCTAAGTGTGTTGCGTTAGATTCCAAAGCGTTGTTAAGTTCATTGAGGTTCATTTTAAGTTGATCTTGCTTAAAAGTTTGCCTTTGAGGGTTAACCGTGAAATGTGTTCTAAAATTCCTAAAGATGCATCTAAAATGATAAGCAATCTTTTTGTATATGTTCAACAATGAAAATCCTAACTACAAGGGATAGAGCATAGAAGCACTTTTAATAAAACACCAAAGAGCACACACTAATGCAATTTCCCTAAATCATCTTTTGTGCACACAAACCAAAATTCTAAAATGCAAATGCATGTATTTTTTTTTAGCTCTCCTTAATGTGAATGATTCAAGAAGGAAAACTAAATGCAACAATGACTCAAAATGTTTCACACAAAATGGCAATTTTCGACAGTTTTTCTTCAAAGAGAGAAAGGAAGACTCAAAACGACACTTTCAAGTTTGAAGAAATATTTTTTGACACTTTGAACGAAATCAAATCAAATCAAATGCACCAAAATAGTTTAATTGATAGGCTATGAAGGAGGATTTTGTGACACTTCACTTTTTCGACGAAAATTGAAGATTTTACGACACTTTTTCTATCGAAACGACAAATCGATTAACACTACTTTTTGACAATGGATTGTAAATGGAAAACAAATACACAAAAAAATTCACCAATCTTAATCTAAATAGAGGCTGATCTAAGTGATGTAAGTTGGCTTCAGTGATGAGATATTGTTCAAATTCAGCAAGCAACCAAACAGGAATGAAAACTAGTCAAAAACCTCAACTCCTAGATGGGAAAATTGAGTTTCAGTCATCCATCACAGGTTGTAGTGATAGACAGTGCGATGCATAGCACTTTTCCCATTCGGGAATTGAGATGCACAACAGGTTACAGTTTAGGACAGTGCGATGGTCACGCGATTCTGATAATGTTTTTGGCTCAAATTTGATGCAGTTTTCAATGGATTAAGCTTGATTTTAATGAACAATAACAAGTAAAGTGTAATGGAATGTGTTATGAGGCTACTAAGCTACCAAAAGGGTATTTTGATGCTTTTTCAAATCAAATTCTCAAGATATAAACAAAACTAGAGATTGATTGAAGTAGCATTTATCTACTATGCGATTGTATAACAAAAGTGGTTCGAAAGCTTCCTGGCTAGCTTCAGACTCTGTATATAGCTTATATAATTCATCATAGAGTAAGAAATAGAAAAAAACAATCATCGCTCCCACTATAGTCACCAATTTGTTTCTGGGAAAACTAGTATTTCTAAGAAATGCTAGTCCTCTAGGTTTGGTAGCTAACCTAGAAACAATAGTCAAAGCAATTCACTATCTTTCCTATGAGTGATAGATAAGAAAGAGATTATGAACGACCAACCCGTAACTTTCAATTGAATCCTTGCTTCATCTCCCTCTCCTTTGGTTGATCCCTTAACTCCTCCCCGTACTTAACACGCTTGGAGAGTACCTGCACAACTACAAAAACAAAGACCTGTCAAAGCATAATGATCCATCACATCATAAACATCATAGAATCGGAAATACGATAAACAAATGAATGCATTTATAGTTAACACAATCAATTGGGAAAAATCTTGAAGAACTTTATTGATAACAAGGAGAATTACAACCCATAAGAAGTCTGATCCAGCGCCATCCTCCCAACTTCAAGCCTTCTTCACCTCATGAATTAGCAGGAACACGCCAACAATAACATAATGCTCTCACCTCAATACTGAAACTAGCAGCACTTCCTTATAGCTCAGAATAATTTAGCCTCTTGATCTCTTGGATGAGAGATCCTTTTATAGATTATTGCAGGAGGTTGAGTCATCAATGGGGATGATGAATACCTTTCTATTTTTAGTAATTGGTTCCATGAAAGAGGGGAATTGGAGGTGGTTTCCTAATTCCCTTAGTCATCTTTGGGTGAACCCAGAGGGGCAAGTGGCACAGGAGAAGTTTCTAGAAGTTTCCATGAGCAACTAACTCTCAAACTCTCTTGGAATTTTGTCCTACCTCGCCCATCGCACCTTCTAGAGGGCCAAACTATGATGCATAGCACTTTGATAGTGCAGTACCTGCTATGCATAGCACCCTAACATAAGGCTTTCAACAATGATTCATTTTAGGCACTTTCTGGATGATTTTTGAGATGGAACTTTTGGGGAATGAGGCATTCAGATGACTTAGTTCCTTTAGAGCATAAAACAACTATTTTAGGGGTTGATGAACCCTAATAAATTGACATGTGAGTAGGGGTTGATGTGCCCAAATATGTCTATAACAAATTCCTTCCAAATTATTGGCTTGCAGATTACACTCATGATGGATTGATGTGGGATGCATTAATGCCTTCCTTCCAACAGATGTTTTCCCATTGAATCCAACTCATTGCTATGGGAATAAGTTTTAGAGTCCTTTTTCAATACCTTAGGGTTTGCAGTCATTGGTGGAAGACTCCTTCGCTATCGATAGTGAAAATACATCAATTTCTCTTGATTGATAAATTCTCTTAAGTGTTCGACTTCAACTCATTTATTCGCACTTGTTAGATTGTACTGAGGTACCTTGACTCTCATCATCATTATCGATTAGTTGTCTCACGTTTGTTAATGGTATACATCAATGACCAATAATCAAACAATTTCTCACATGGTCGATTGTAGCTCATTTATTCCCATAGTTTAGAAATGTACCATGGAGGTCAGTGAAGACTTCAGGTTGCATCATCATTTTTTGGTTCACTTGTCAATTCCTCTAGTTTGCTGCCAGTGACACCACTCACCTTATATGTTGTAGTTCATCACATAAGCATCCTATATGTTGGTAACCAAGTTGCATGCAGTACCATTATTCCACTTTTTGACTTGGTACTTTTGAGGATCAGTTATGTGACATCATTGATCAAATATCTACTTCAACATCATTGATCAGTTCTTTTATATGTGATGTCGTGACATGGCCTTGATATGTACTTTTGCGGCCATGATCAGATGATCCACTAATTATTTCTCAGTTTCCTTTGTACTTTTATACATATTGGATCCACTCTACACTTGATATGCAGATGTTCTTTACTATCTCTGAGAATGGGTATGCCTGCCTCAGACATGAGCTTTCTTTCTAATCTCTTCCACTGGTTTGGCAGGCTAGAATATGGTGATGTCCTCCCAAGTCCTTGCATAATTCTTTCTATATAATTAATACATTTCAGTCAGCATGTACCCCTTATGACCTCATATATTAGGAGGCATCTATTATAGCATCATTTATCACCTTTATATACTTGATGCTCTGATTCATGGCCTGGGGCAACCCTTTCCCTTTAGACTTGGTCCATTTATTAAAAAAAAAATATTTTAAATTCCATATGCGACTCTTCCCTTCAAAAATTTCATGCACACGCGGTTCCAACTATACCCAACCCGCGTATATGTTTTAAAATATAAAAAAATATAAAATCCCTATTTTTTTGGTGGGGTTTATGTGTTACACCAGAAGCCTACATAGAGGAGCCCATGGCCTAACTATATCCCAACTGAAGAAAAAAATGTTTTGGGGTAATATAAATACACCTCATGGGAAGGCCTAAAGGGAGGAGAAAGATATGATATTGATATTATATCTAATTAGTCCCTGATCAAGTCTGATTTATCCCTGTGCCTCTTGCACTCCCAACTACAAGAAACCCTTGTTTCCTCATAGAGATGTCCATCTCCTTTATATGACATATATGTGTATGCTTTTGAAAGAGGATTGTTGAGGCTTGGGTTGGATGGATCCGGAGGAAGGTTTCACTTAGAGCCATGGACGAATCAAGTTGTATTCTTCCACATTATTTTGAATTCATCAATAAAGAAGCTTTGTCTTGTTCTTGATGTTATGATCTTTATTATTTAACTCATGTTATGATCTAATTATGTATGATTTTATGATTTATACTTATATGCTTATATGATCTAACATTTATATCTTTAACATGCTTTGAACTATTGCTAGTATATATGCTTTTCTTGAATGAGTTGTAGGTTTTGAAGAATTGGAGGAAGCAAAGGGTTTGGACCCTACGGGAACATCCCCAAATGTAGGACCTTCGGGTACTATCTCCTCATCCTAATTTAGTAGTTTAAGCATTGGGGCTCCTTGTTTTTTTGCTTCTTGTTGGTGTAAGCCCTTTGATTTGTTGGGGTTATCAACCTGGACCCTAGGGTGTATTACTCCCGTAACACTAGTGCACCTCTCAGGTGACGTCCTTTTCCTATGATATGATGTAAGAGCTCCCACATGCTCCCATGCATCCTGTGTCAATCTATCAACTTCTCTAGTTCTCTTTCTCCCCTCTCTAGAAGATGCGGTTTGAGTAGGTGCCTCCACTCTACCTCATGTCTGCTCTACTACATGTGCCTTCTCCACAACTTCTTGAAGCTCATCCTAAGACTCCTCCTTTGGTGCTAGAAGCTTCTTCTTTAGTGGGATATTCAGCTCTCATTCTAGAGATCATCTCATAGACTTGTCCTTGTTGAAATTAACACATCTCCTTACAACTATCATCCTCAGTGAAGGTAAATACACCTGGTAATTATGTGAAGTTTCAGTGTATCCTAAAAATTCTCCCAACTTTGTTGTAGGCTCAAGTTTCTTCCTCGAAACCTTGGATACATGAAAATAAACTGAAGCTCCAAAAATTCTGAAATGATACACATCAGGCTTTCTCCCAGAGAAATCTTCCTTTGGTGTGATCATACCAAGTATTCTATGACGACTCTGGTTCTGCAAGTAGACTGTGGTGTTGCATGCTTCTACCCATAGATGTAATGGCAGACCCTAATCATGCAACAAGGGTCTTGCTACTCCAATTTTTCTCCTATTCTTCCTCTCAGCTACCCCTTTTTTTTTGGGTTATGGGGTGCTATCATTTCTCTTCAAATATATTCTTTGCCTACCTGGATTTCCTCTCCCTACAGATAGATGATCTTAATAAGGCAAAATATTTGGCTAAGATGGTGAAGAGGGGAAAAGCCTGAGGAAACTCTATTGATTTTGGATCCTATTATAGGAGGCCCAAAATTCCTCATAGATGAGACACTATTAGAGGAATAGGAAGGATGCTACCAAGAGGAATCTTGTATTGGACCCTGTGTGGTCATTGGAATTCTTGAGCTAGTTGGCCAGTGGAATTTCAGACTAGACCTGGTATGGTCTCTGTTAGAAAATTGTCTGAATGTGAAAATGTCTCAATCTAGTTATGGAAACCAGTTCCCATTGGTTGGGAGGAGTAATTATATTTCCACTACGGTTCCTATAGCAGAAAAAATTAACTGATCAGTTATGTGTTGTGTTAAAAATGTTTTTTCTATATAATTGTGTAAGAATTTTATGTCCATCTTAACAGGAAAGGACCCTAGTGATCATAAAGGAATTACTGGAAGTGTGAGTTCCTTTATGTCTCTAGAAGGAGGCTAAGATAATATTCACTTGATGCATTTATTGATCATTTTTATGTTTAGAGAGCTAGGTGCTCTCTGAGTACTTTTAGAAGCACTACGTGGATTTAGCGGGGTCTAAGACAGTGTGTACGTGGTGTAGTGATTTATCATTTTGATGATTAGAGGGTTGGTGCTCTCTAAGTACTTGTAGAAGTACTGTGATTAAAATATCATTTTAAATTGTATAATTAATTGATAATTAAATTTATTTCATTTGATTAAAAATGTTGTGACTAATGTGATTGAATTTGTTGATCAAACATTACAGGGTGTTTTCCATAAACATTGTGGAACCACCTATAGTTAAAATTTTTGCATAAAGGTGACCATGAAATCCAAGAGTAATTGGTAAGTAATGGTAAGTTTCAAAATTTGAATAATGGCCAAGTGAAGGAAAGTAGAACTTGCACATTTTTGCAGTCATAAATGATTATGCCTATTGATGAAATGTTATTGTTTTTTCCTATGATTATTCCTTGGAAGTGAAATCCTTCGCTTTGAAGGCAAAGTATCCCCTTTTGGGTTGTTTACATAGTTATATAATGATTAAACGTTAAGTTCCAGCGAGAGAATAAAAATGAGGACGTTGTTATCTTTAAGGGGGGGAGTATGTAACACCCCTACAGTAGAAGCTTTCGTAAAAATCATATAATTACAAATGAAAATATTATTAATTATTAATTGTTTCATTAAGAACAAGTTGGAAGTTTAACGATTTCTTGATAACCAAATTGCATTCGTTATGTGGAGGGAACCATTTTGCATGGGAAAGAAAATAATAAAGGATTGATAAAGAAGACATATGAAATGTCTATGTAATCATATTATCCCACCATGCAAAACAATTTGAGTTTTCCTAATCAAATTCCTTCTTACCTTTTCAATACAAAATGAAATGTTATACTGTATACGTTAACAAATGTTTGTTGGTGTAATCTGCATATCAGCTAATGAAAATAATATATCCAGTATCCATTTTTCATGGAATTCTCAGAATAAGTTTATTAAGTTGATAACCTTGGCTTTAACGTTGAATGGAGATGCATCATGTATCATAGATAAAAAGGTTGTGACACAACAAATACAAAACAATGAAAATTAGATTTTAATCTAAAGGGTTAAAATCATATTTTAATCTCTAAAATGGCATTTTCAGTATCAAGAGAAAATAGAGCATCGTGAAGACCTACGGAAGAAAAATGAGAAAGAGAACTGGATCGGTGGAGCTAACGTTTTTCAAATGGAGGATTATGCATAAAAAGATAAGTAACATTGTTATTTCCATTAAAATATTGAATGGTTCTTGTGCTAAGTAGAATGAGCTAATTTGACTATTTTCTTGAAATTATTTTCCATGTTTATATGGCTAAAAAGATAAGATTCCATGTGAGATTCTTGAAAAATAATATGAATATACTTGTAGAAGAAATAATATATATTGTGTTAACTTTGTTTTGGGAAATATTATGTAGCTGCATGTAGAAAATTATAGCCAGTAAACGAAAATATGTGTTTTATAGGATTTGAAAATGAATATGGGTGAGATGAACAAAATTAGAACTATTTTATTTGATATTTTTGAAAAGAAATAAGTTATGTGCATGCATAAACATTGAACTATCAACTTTGATATTTCTTGAATGGAAATAAGTTAATTGTATGCCTAAAAATAGAACTATTATGTTTGTTATTTTTTGAAAGGAAATATGTTATTTGCATGCACAAGAAAAAGGGAATAAATTGTGTCTAATTTCTTGAAAGAGAAAAGATAAGTTTGCATGCAAGAGAACTAGATACTATGCATTGGAATTCTTGAAAACGAAACATGCTTTTGCATACATAGCTACTATGCTATTAAATTTTGCGAAAATCAAATATGTATTTGCATGCAAGAAATAATCATTGTTGTGATTTCTTTTGGGAAATAACATGTGCACGAATCAATAGTCATGATGTCAGTTCTTTTGAAAGGAATAAGTGTTTATGTACATGAAAATATAGCTATTGTTCTTGGAAAGGAATGTGTTGCTTTGTGCTCAATTATTTATGTTGTTCTTGCATGAAAGAATAAGCCATTGTGATAGATTTCTTATATATATATATATATATGGAGGAGAATATAATTATTGTGTTAGACCTTTTGAAGAGAAACATGAATTTGGATGTAGAAAAGAATAACTATTTCATTAGACCATGGAAAAGAAACAAGTAATTGCATGCAATAAATGCATTAGCCTTCCTTTGGAAACATACATATATCTACATGTAAGAAATAATAGTTATCATGTTAGTTTTCTTTTAGAATAGAGCATGTATTTGCATGTACAATGGACATTGTAAATAACTCTCTCTTGGAAAAGATGCTTTTGGAAAAGGGACATGCATTTTCATGCATAATAATAATATCTATTATGTTGGAAAGATTACATAGTTGCATGCACAATAAAATAGCTTAGGAGCTAGTTTCTTTTGAATAACGTTTATTTAATTACATGCACAAAGATCAGGGACAGTTGTAGTGGTTTTCCTCTTAGAAAGGAATGTGTTCTTATGCGAGGGAAATATTAGTTAATGGGGTATTTATTTTATAGACATTCTTTGATAGCTATATGCTTATGATTAATGCATGTAAAGTGTCGTTATAGGAAACATATCACAAATATTTTTCTTACATTTCTTGTATGCACATGAATAGATTTTGAAGAATCATTATTAGAAATTGATTATTGGTTTATTAATACTTTATCTTATCATGATATCAAAATTTGTTGATGATAACAATGACAGGAAAGGATGGTGACTTATATAAAGGATAAAGTATGTTTAACATTGTGGCAGGTAAAGAACTAATTATCTATGCAGATTGGGGAGTGCAAGTTGCAAGATGGTCCATTGACAAGAACAACAAGGTCATAAAGATATAAATATTAAGTATTTATTGTTGGTTTGTTGGGGCCTGACCCAGGTTCAAAAGTGATTTAGCCAAACAAATCCTGAAACTACCGGCCCTTTTGGCAATAGTCCGCGGGGTGCGGACTAAGGTCTCAACCGAGGTAGTATGGGAGGGTGCTGGAACTAGGTTTTCACACCCTAGGGATGTCTTGATGGAGTGTGGGGAGTTCGCGACCCGATCTTGCATGCTAGCGCTGCTCTGCGCAACCGTCTATCCTTCGCAACTCGTGCGACTGCTTCTGCGTAGCTCTATAACAAGCGCGAAGAGGAGCTGTCTAGATCCTTTATCCCTACTGGGGTTTTATTATAGATCTTAACTTAATTATGTGGGCCCAATATTCTTATTAATCATTCAACAATTATAACCAGTGCGCGCAATCATAAACTATAAAGAGATGCATAAATATCATAGAAGCATAAACACACAGTAATTCAGAATCAACTTATCTCTTATTAATTCTCTGTCCAAGTACAATCCCAACTCCGCCCTGCACACTCAGCTGCAGGGGTCCGCACACACAGCTACGGACTCTACTAGGCCTCTTTGCACTCAGCTATAGAGCCTCTTCCTACTACTAGAACCCAAGACTTGGACTTACAGACTTAGAGCTAATTCAGCATCCAAAACCCATATCACTTCTCCAAGCTTAGACTTAGACCTCCTTTACACTTTAGAGCCTTGCTCTATTTATACAATCCCATGGTTCGCGGACCATGGGTAGGCTGACACATTCTATATTAAATTACATTATTTTAGGGCGGACAACCGTAGACTCTCGTGCTCCGTGCCCGCATTTTGCAGGGTCTTTACATTACATTGACAAAAAATTTGGGCTTTAAGCCCAAAAAACATGCTATGGGGGGATTCGCTGCCCAACAAGCCCCCAACACAATCATCATGACTCATCCTGAGTCACTCGGCTGGTGTGTTGATCTTTGTGTGGAGTTCATCCAGTAACCTCTGTGCTTCGCTTACATCCGCAACACATTCTTTCGCTATTCGTTGTACCAGTTGTGAGTGAATCTCCGATGCATCATTGTCAGGGGAACCTTCTTGCCTTAGCACATATGTACCTAACATTTGGGCCAACTTTCCCTCGATCATGGCGGTGACTGTTCATGCTTCCTCGAGCCAAGGCTGGATGTGCGCTTTAAGCACTGTTTCTTTCTAGCACTCGGCATCCACTTGTTCCTTTAGAGCCTGGCCCTCCTTCAGCTTGGCCAGTCACTGAGTAAGGGCAACAGTCTGTGCATACCTCCTGATCTTGTCATATGCCTGCTATAATTGTGATGCTTTTGCCTCTAGACGTTGTATAATTGGATCTTCCTGCAGCGAGGTGAGCGTGAAGAGGGAATTATCCAACAATCTCATGTAGTCATGTACGATGTGCTCTATTGCTTCCAATCCTGCTTGAATGGTGTAGTTGCGTTGCTCTTGGACTTCCGGTGGTGTAAAGTTCTGCGCCTTTAGCCGTAGCTCAGCAATCTGCAAGTTCAGTTCCAACTGAACCTTCGCGGCTTCCTCCTAGGCCTTACAGATTCTAGCTGCTAGTTGGTGAATCTTTTCTGCTGTTGGGAGTGCTGCCGACATGGCCAACTCCGATATGCTACTACAGGCCTCCTCCACGACCTGTTTCAATCCCTGGGTTTGTGCGACTAGGTTGTCGCACTGCAGGCTGAGCTATTCTAAATTTAACTTCTGCTCGCTCAAGACTTGGAGGGCACGACTCTCCCTGGTGCGAAGCTCAGTAGTTACCCCATCTTGTAGCTGGTATAGGATTTCTTTGGGAAGGGAAGCCAAATTCAACCCCTAGCTCTTCATTTGAATTTCTGTGGCTCTGTCGCCCTCAACTGTGGCTAATATTGTGCCTTCTGGTAACACCAAAGTGTTTGCTGTGTGGGCGTGCAACATCTGCTTGTGTTCGGTTGTTCTTGTCACAACGTATGGTGTCATCAATCCTAGGGGTCACAACTGTAATGCCTGCAACTGCACTATGAGTGCCCCCAACACATTTGTCTGCTCTGTCATTAATTCTTCAAAAGCATCCTTTGTCTTTTTCCATGGGGCTGACTTCTCTTGGATGTGTGGCCTCTTTAGTTGAGTCGATGTTGATGTCAGGTCTGTGCGTTCCTCCATTTGATCCTCCCCCTGTTCGTCTTGCTCCGTGGACATTTCCTGGCTTCCCTCAGGCTCTCTGACTAGTGCGGTTAGAGTCTCTACCGTCTGCAACGTCGCTACTGCCTCATCCTCCTTCCTCTACGTGGTCACTTTTTGTTCCTGGAGCTTTTTCTCCACCTGCTGCGCGAGGCGCAGCTTGGTGTCCCTTTTTCGTTGCTGCGCTGCCATCTTCTCCAGTTCCCCCAAGTTTGGAGCACGCCACTCCAGAGGCCATGACTCCATCACATTGAAGATTACATCATTTGTTGCAATAAATGGAAGCTTCACCCATGTTCGGGTTGGATCTTTTCGCGCTCGGATATATGGGTTGTGCATATTGGCCTTGAACTCTGCCGTGCTCCGTAAGTTGCTGTGGACTGTAGGGGACAAGTGCGGCCTATGGTTGATCCATGTTCGTATGCTCACCTCTATGAACACCCAAAACACCTTTATTTCACGAATCCTCGACGCGTCTTTTGTTGCCCAGAGCGAGGTGTACAGTGCGGCTTTGGGTAGGTCACCCTCAATTGTGGGAAATTGGTTGTCTTCCGGCAGCTCTCCTGCAACCAATAGGATGGATAAGAGAAACCAAGCATATTGGAAGGTCTTACCCTACTCCTTGGCCTCTCTACAGTTTTTCAAAAACTTGTTATAGAGGAACTGCGCCCAGTTGAACTGGACCCCTCTGCAGACTGTTCTACCAACGCAATTACGGACACTAGCACTTCGTCTGGGCGACATTTCCTCATCAGCTTGTCGACGAGCAGCTAGGTGACTACACACACCCCTTGGTCCTTGATGCTTGTGATTGCGTACCCTCACTTCCTCTTCTCCAGCTTATATTTGGCCTTCATAGCTTCCGCGAGGGTCAAGTCATTGCTCTTCCTTGCTATGGCTATGGGGTCGTTTCCTTTGATGGGTAGCTGAGAAATCTAGTGAATTAGATCGACCGTGATGGGAATCAGCTCCTCTAGCTAGAGATACCCATCAAGTACTAGACATAGTAGTTGCTGGATGACAAAAATAGTGACGAGAGCGCAGTGGTAGTGGGGTATCCATCGTATATGGAGTAGCCAACCTTCTCTACACCCCGTAGCCATTTCTGCTTTAGTAATTTCTCCGCAGCCAACTGTGGGAACTTCTCACCATCCGCAATGTCCCAGTCTTCGAACTTATTTCATCAGGAAGGAGCGAGGTCTGGAGCACACTCTTTGTGGTCTCCAAGTCCTTTGGTATCTTGGCTTTCCCGTTTCATGGGTGGATGTAGGGCGGTAACTTTATCTCTGAAGGCACTTGGGAGACATTCTTTGCCTCATCATCCTGTGCTTCCATTTGGGTGATCATGGCTTGAAAATCCTCCTCATCCTCCTCTGTTTCAAAGGTGATGACTTTTCCCTTCTTTGCTATTGACAGTTTACTAAACCGTGGGTTCCGTGGTGATACTCGGACTGGCCCCATTGTTTGCTTGTCTCTATGTGGTCGTAGCGTGTGGGGTGACTTTGGAACCTCTGTTGCAGTTGTTGCCTCTCTAAGCTCCTCCTAGATTATATGGGGCTCTGGGATAACTTCCGCGAATCACACTCTAGTCCTCGCAGTCTTCATTTTGTTTACATTGGATCCGTTCAGTCGCGTACTGAAGGGTGGAAAGAGTACTTGGTGCTCGATGCTCTGTACTGGATCAAATCTTAAACAACCAAGTGTTGCCTCAAGGCTAGCCCAAAGGATTTTATAGGATCATTTGAATTTGAATTCAACCATTCCCTCCACTTCTAAGTCATTAATACCTTCTTAGTGGCAGATTGTCCCGAATCTAGTTCTTAATTCTTGTCTTAATTGGCCGCTGCCCACTCCTTTCTACCTTAAATTGGACCTCTTGTCATGAATAGTGACATCAATGGTCACCTTCCAGCCTACCCACGCAGTAGCACAGCTCCTTATGCGTGATTACGACCCCTGTGACATACTGACCCTGTGCGTAACTTCCTTCCCACGCAGCTCTCCTACAGACTTGTTTATAGTCCCGTGCTCTCTTTCAACTGCTGGGAGCGCTGAGACTATGCTTCCTACAGATAGTCAAGTGGTCGCACCCGTGGTGCGAGGCTTCAAGTCACCTTTCCACTCGGTCAGTGGCCTTCCTTAGTTACCCTTGTGCTAGTCACCACCTCACATTCTTCATTATACGGTGCACTCCCCTGGTTACTTTGTTTGATAAGGTGTGGTTGCAGCCATGGTAGTAGAGCTAGAAATTCTTGGCGACAATCTTTTAGTGCTGCGGTAGGGCTGCCGATACATGGTGCTGTCCTTATGTCGATGCGTAATGCTTGCGACATTTTGGTTTCTAGTTTTCTGATATCCTTGTCCATTAATATGCGTTTTTGCTTCAGTCGTACCCGATCTTCTTCGAGTTTGCGAAGCTCAAGGTTCCTTCGCTGAATAGCTTCTTGAAGCCGCATATGTTCGTCCTTGCACGACTACATAATCTCTTCACTCTGGTCTCATGTGCTGTTGCAATTATGGGAGTTATTGCGTGAGGATTCTTTCCCAAAGCTACGGCCTTGACTCTTCTCGTCGTCATTGGAATCATTTCCGTGCTCAGGTTCTTACACATGGCCCCATAGGCCCATCGGACCGTTGGCACGTGTAGGTCCCAATCAGTTCGTTCTGCCTAGTAAACTCTGTTCATGATTCCACATAGCTTTGTGGATGCTTTGACATGGAATATTTGTGGTGTGTGTCACTTTCCCTGCTGCCACGTCGGGTTTTGATTTTCGATCCTTAGTCTGGGATGTGCTTGCACAACACAGGTCTACACCCATCGACACAGGTGGGTGTGCAAGCTGCTTTGTCCTGGCTGCTCGACTCTCATTCGACACTAGGGACTTCCAAACCGTAAGTGCATCCGTCTTCTACATTCACGCCAGTTTCCAATAGTCTTCTAATGTATACTCCACCATCGTGTAGGTGTCACGCAAAACACCCATTCCAGCACACCGTACTGCTGTTGCTCTGGTACTGCAATTTCAAATTTGTCTAAAAATTCATCCACCGTTGTTACCCCATCATATGTTGGCAGCTCCCTTGCTTCTATCGTCATGCATTGTAGTGATCTAATCATCATGTTGCAGTTCAGCATTGTCACTTCGTGCAACCGGTTTTGCCAACATTCTACTTCTTCATCTGAATCTGAAGTATAGGAATTATTGCATTCCCATGAGATTATCCCATTTGCAGTCAGTTTCACCTGATCCTGGTCTTGCACTTTATCTGGTAAATGCAATCTAGCTCATCATCATTGTCATCATTGCGCATAGGTTCAGTGTAGCGTGCTCCTTCTGCTGGGTCTAACGGAACGACTATGCGAAGGGAATTTTTTTCAAATATCATCTTCTGCTTCTTTAGGTTGATGACTCCATTCATATCAGTGGCCCAGTCTATTCCTAGCAACGTGGGATAAGGATTGTTGTCATCAACAATCTCTATTACTTCAAAGTTCGTCTGTGTGCTCGCGCCTTCGATATCAATTGTTACCCCTTGCAACCTTCCCATGGGAAAAATCTTCTGTTGGTTCGCCATTCGTAATTGAATATGGGACCACTGCAATGCGGGCTTGCCCATACATTCCCATGTCTATTTTGGTAATACGTTCATGTCCGAACCCAGGTCTAGGATTACCTGATCCATTTCATATTCGCTAATCTGCGCCGTTAATCTCATTTCCCTCCCAGTGCGCAATGTATGTTTTCCTAGTTTCTAGACTACGCATGGTTCACCCGACCCTGTGCACCTAACGATCAGCTCTTGTAGTCCTTTAACTGCCCTATTATCGTGCAACAGTTTCATGCATGTCTTTAAAAAGGTAGTAAACATAGAAGGATCCATTCCTGGCTTGGGTTGATCCTTACTACTTGAAGTAGAGGCCTCCGTGAAGCTCTTCTTAGCTTCCATAAATGTCTCCTTTGCGTGTTCCAAGTCAAACTCAGGTTCCTTTGTAGGAGCCTTGAGAACCCATGTATCTTCCTTAGGCTACTTCCCCTTATCTCCCCTATGGTCGCACCGCTTCTGAGCACCATATTCACATTTGGGTCTTCTTTGCATAGTTCAGACCTCATCATTTGAATATTTTGAGTTGGAGTAGGCTGAAGTACTCCTTTCTCACGCATCTGTGGAATCAACGTAGGACAATATACTGCTTCATGATCGAACTCAGCATAGTACGAATAAGATATTCTTGTTGGGTTGGTACAATTGCGGGCGTAGTGCCCTGGTCCTTCGCAATTGTAACAAATTTACTGTCCATGGCCCCTTCCTAGTCCCATTCCTCCTTGTCCTTGACCTCAACCCTGAAATCCAACGTGTGCCATCCCTACGGCTGGGTCGAGACCTCGCGTTTCTGTCTGCATTCTATATGCTGGGGTTTGCTCCATCATTAACTCGTAGCTGTGACAAGTACGCTCGTCGTGGCCCATCAATCTACAAAAATTACAAAACAACTGCTGCGGAGTCTGTGTATACTTCTGCAACAAATGACAATTATCCGTTGTGTGCTTTCCTCTTATCTGAAAGATTGCGCACCATAGCATGGGTGCCGCACTAGGCCCTTCCTGTACCTCCGGTCTCAACGTCATTTGCCCCCCTCCTGCCAAGTAGTTCACGAATACTGGATAGTGGTCTTTTTCATGGCCCTGGCCTTTGCATTTTATGCACCACACTTCTTCGCACACCTCTGGCCATGGCGCCCTATCCTACTTCAAACTATGCATCTCCAAACATAGATTTTGTAGTTGCGCATGGATTTGTTGGACTCCCAACCTCAGATCCTATATCGGTGTTTCATGTAACCTCATCGCCATTTCCAATGCTTCAGCCTAGGTTGAAAGCTTCTATTGTGACAGCGCCATCCTCAAGTTTGGTGTCAAAGACACCACAAACCATGCGCAGTGCTGCGCATCCTTGAGTGTCATATTAGCCTCATGGATCATACTTTTTAGCCGCTAATCTATATCCTAAGGGGTCTCGCCTGGAAGCATCGTGATCTCTTTAAATCCGATGATTGACTGCATCTCTGATTTTGGCCGACTAAATTCTCTGTTCAATGCGTTCTTGATCTCCGCTATCCCTGCATTTGGGTGATCATTGGAGTGCTTGATATACCATGTCAACGCACGATCCTGTAGCGTGCTCAGCAATGTAGCCTTCTTGATGTTGTTTTCCGTGACCCCTTGTGTTTCCCACACTGCTCTTACCACAAACCAGAACTGATCCGTATCCTCATTTCCTACTCCTCTAAATACTGGTAGCTTGTTTACGCTCACCATGCTGAACTGTGGGTTTGGTGGAGGTGGGGTCGGTGAAGATGGAGGTGAAGTAGGTGAAGCGGGTGATGGCGTAAATGGAGGTGATAACTGCGGAATGCGCTGCCTTATCAAATTGACTGCACTTCTCAAAGAAACCCAAGTGAGCTCTTCCTCTCTCTCTCACGAAGGTGAATTAAGGGACTGTTTCCTAATCCCTAGGTACCTTTGTAGATCTTTCCACTCCACGTTGTTCCAAACATTAATGTATTTCCATAACCCGCTTCTCACATAACAACATCTTAATCCAGGTATTCAGGGATTTAATGTAATTGCCTTGAGAAAACATCGTTCTGCATCGCTATAGCTCACGGTCGTGTCTACCACAAACTTAGTGATAAACCCTCTGATTATCTAATCGAGTCAATGGTCCACAACTCATGCGATCTTATCTTCTGATGCCTCTAGTCTGTGCACTAACTCCGGAGTCCACACTATCGGTTGATCGAGTTTGTACCTTCCCTGGCTATCGTCTAACCTCGCGATCCAATTGTACAACTCTAATGGAAAGGATGTGAAGAAGATCTCGTGGATTTTCGTATACACGTAGCGATCCAGCCACCTTTTCTCAGATAGTTGCGGAGTTCTATTTTCCTATATCACGAACTCGTGAATCTTCTGATCCAACCACTCTTCAATTTCCTTCTTCATGGGATTCTAGTGTTCTGACATCAGACATCCCTTAGGTAGATCCCGGTCCCAGTAACAGAAACATTTGTTGGCTTGTTAGGGCCTGACCCAGGTTCAGAAGTGATTTAGCCAAACAAATCCCGAAACTATCAGCCCTTTAGGCAACAGTTCGAGGGGCGTGGACTGAGGTCTCACCCGAGGTAGTATGGGAGGGTGTTGGAACCAGCTTTCCACACCCTAGGGACGTCTTGATGGATTCTAGGGAGTTCGCGATCTGATCCTACGTGCTAGCGCTGCTCCGCATAGCCGTCTATCCTTCGCAACTTGTGCGATTGCTTCCACGTAGCTCTATAACGAGCGCAAAGAGGAGCTTTCTAGATCCTTTATCCCTATTGGGGTTTTATTATATATCTTAACTTAATTATGTGGGCCCAATATTCTTATTAATCATCCAACAATTATAACCAGTGCACGCAATCATCAACTGTAAAGAGATGCATAAATATCATAGAAGCATAAACACACAGTAATTCAGAATCAACTTATCTCTTATTAATTCTCTGTCCAAGTACAATCCCAACTCTACCCTACACACTCAGCTGTAGGGGTCTGCGCACATAGCTACGGACTCTACCAAGCCTCTACACACTTAGCTGCAGAGCCTCTTCCTACTACTACAACCGAAGACTTGAACTTACAGACTCAGAGCTAATTCAGCATCCAAAACCCATATCACTTCTCCAAGCTTAGACTTAGACCTCCTTTACACTTTAGAGCCTCACTCTATTTATACAATCCCATGGTCCGCAGACCATGGGTAGGCCAACACATTCTATATTAAATTACATTATTTTAGGGCGGACAACCCTAGACTCTCGCGCTTCGTGCCTGCATTTTGCGGGGTCTTTACATTACATTGACCAAAAATTTGGGCGTTAAGCCCCAAAAACATGCTATGGGGGGGATCCGTTGCCCAACATTTAAGGGTAAATGATATCATGATTATTGTAAGAGCTTATAGCTAGATATGTTGTATTTAAATGATATTTCTTTGTAATATTTTATGACAATGATTAAGGGATGGACTCCCTTACAAGCCATTGAGTAAGGGGTGAACACCCTCATGAGAATTTAATAATAAAATTAACCATTTGTTGGTTTTCACCATATGGGTATCCAAGGTATTTCAGTTATAATTATGTGGTTTCCTGTTGTGCCATTTTTATGATGTTGATTCCTTGCATGATGTGATGTTTATATTATCAAGTATGTGATTAACTAACTTGGTTAAAGAATCATGAATATGATGCAAGGTTACATCAAAAAGTTTATGATGGTATGCTACAATAGTGGTTGTTAATGTTAATATAACTCACTATCCATTTACTAAATTTAATGTATGTGATGATAAATATTTAATATGATAGACAATAAAGATTATGGGGTAGTAATTTGGAAAGTTACATGTTGGTAATTCTGCCAAAATTTTCTAATCTTATGTGTTTTTACGCGAGGTTTACCGGGGGATGTTACATAAACAATTATTTCTTTTACTTTGATAAAATTTACCTCACACAAACACATTTTAACTATAATATTTGTTTATGTAATTTATTGTAGCAATTTTCCATATAAAATATTATTATCATTAAACATTTATTTTTACCTTTGACAAAAATGTTTATATATATATATATGACATACTTATTAATTTTTATTTTGATAAAGTTTGGATAAAATTTACCACACAAGAACATTTTTACTATCATATCAATTTACTTAATTTAAATATCTCAAATACTGATTATTTTTTTACTTTGATAAAATTTACCATGCACAAACATGTTTTAATTATGATCTCAATTTATGTAATTTTTGTAGGTAGCATTTTAGTTTTGTATGTATTCCAATTTCATGCAACTTTTGACACACAATGTGTTTTTAGTTTCATGTTTGGGAAAATAATCTTCTATGATTTTTTACATTATAAATAAAATTTGATTAAATATTTTATGAAGAATGAAGCATTGGGTAATTTTTATGGTTGTTTTATAACTAGGTGAGTTTGTTTTCCCAATGTGAATCCAGCCAAAATTTATAGGAAAAGAACTTTATTCACTATAGGTTATAGATTATATAGTTTAAGAATTTTTGCAAAAAAAAACATATCTTAACTGAATATGTTAACACCGATCCTCCTTTTCTAAAAGAACTTTATACTCTTTTTGTTTTTTTGAATTTTCCCATGTTTTATTTCCTTTTTTCATCGACAATATTATTGTGTATATATGGTTTTTTGTTAAATAGATTAATTGAGCCAACATATTCAATAATATTTTATTTCAATATTATTCGATATTTAATATTATTTTTTTTTCATTAATTACCCAACATGTGCTTTTTAAATTTGTTTAATGTAACATTAAATGACAACATCTCCCTCATATACTAGGCAATACAAAATTAATATTTTTTTCAAATGGAAAAGAAGCTTGAGATCATTCTTAATGATTTATTTGTTAATAATGCATTCTCCTTCCTTGAAAATTTCCCATTCAAATAATAAATTGGCATATATCTCTATTGTTAGTTAAAAGGTGTTATATTTCCTTGTCAATTAAACCATTTTTTCCCTTTTAAATATACACTTCTATATAATAAATTTGTATATGTTTTTACCCTAATCAAATGATAAGATATCATCATTAGAGAAAATAGGACAAGGAAAGTTACAATAATTCCAAATTGAAGGTAAATGGATGTTTCAAGTCAAGTTGGAGGGAGGAATTACATACAAGCTTAGGAAAACCATTGAACGAAATTAGTGAAGGAAAAGTCCAATATTTTTGGTTGAAAGTGATCTAATAGTCAAACTCAACTTGGAAAAGATATTAGAAACAAGCCTAAAAGAACCACTAGAGGAAATAATCCATATAAAAGTCCAACATTTCTCAATGGAAGGCGATTCAATGTCAAATTTGGAAAAATGTAACTTGGAGTGGACATTGAAAATAAGGTCAAAGAGGGAAATTGGTAACTGTGGGTTAATGAAGGGAACAATATTTTGCAATGTAAGGTGATATTATGATCAAAGGGCGGCATGGATAAGACATTGAATATAACCACAAAGAGACATTTTGAAAATATGATATGAAAGGGCCTAATTTTTTTTCAAAAGAGGGTAATTTGATGGTTGGAATCATCTTGGAGAATACATTAGAAACAAGATGAGAAGAACCATCATAGGAAATTGGACAAGAAAATGTCCAATATTTTTTAATGGAATGTGATCCCATGGTCACTTATTTAAAAATAGAAAGCCTAAAATAGACATCCAAAACACACATATAAGTGTCATTGGAGGAACAATGAAGAGGAACAATCTAACATTTACCTATGGAAGGTGATTTGATGGTTTGAGTCAATGTAGAGAAGAAAATTTAAACAATCTTGGAAGAAAAATTAGAGGAAATTAGACAAGAAAGGTACAATATTTCTTAATGGAAGGTGATCTAAAGATTACACCTAACATGTATAAGACATTAAAAGTAATATTGGAATAACTTGTATCAAAGTAAATTAACAAGGAAAGGTCCAATACTTCTTGATGCAAGGTGATTCAATGGTCCAAATGAACGAAAGACAACTCGAATGAGACATTGAAAATAAGATTGGAAAAGACATTGAGAAACATGGGATAACAAAAGGCCCTACTGTTTCCTATGAAAGTGATTTGATGGCCAAAAGATATGTTGGAGAGGACATTAGAGATAAGATTGAACAATATACTAAAAATATAGGATGTTCAAGGTCCAAAATTTCTCCAATGGAAAGTGATCTAAAGGTCAGATTTAGCTTGCAAAAGACATACAAAACAAGCTTATAAAAACAATAGAAATAAATTGGATGTGAAAAGTGTTATCACTCAAAAATGACTCATAACCATAAATATGATTACTGAAGTCATCGTCACCAAGGAAATGCACTGTGGCATTAATACATCCATCAAAAGTTTGCAACAATCATGGAACCTATGCTTTTGTGGAATTTTTGGGTTTCCTTTAAAGGTATTGTGCAAAATTGTGTAGAATATCCCTTAATAGTCATGTAAGTTAGAAAAGACCAAAAATCACAATAAAGCACGTGTTCACTCAAGCAAACTCAACCTTCTGTGACCAAAATCAGTAGGTATCTCATGCATGAAATTCCAATCTCCACTATATGAAAAGGCCATGGGTATGGATTCAAGGAGACAAATAGAGTTTATGAGCTGAGTTATGCCACCTTGACAACCACATTTACATGAGAGAGAGAGAGAGAGAGAGAGAGAGAGAGAGAGATAGATAATAAAAAAGACCCTCCAGGATAACAATCTTATCATTGGTCACTTCTTCTAAATGGCTCATAAAGTCCTTGTTATTGATAATAAAGATATTATTGCTTCATTTTTTATCTTGTTTGTTTATATTGTATACTTGAATTTTATAGTTTAGTGTATGATGTAAGTTTCCTAACCTACTAACGATTTAATCTCTTTTTTTCTAACTATGAGTATTTTCACCCTTTTTATCCATAAACTATCATGGATATTCCATTGGATAGTTCATCAAAATAGATCTGATAAAACTATATTTAAAAATTTGAAATCTACACTATTAGGGTTTTATTTCTCTTTAGATTTATGGATATGTAGATTACTATTAATTCCATATGCATGAAAATTAAAATTATGTATAAAATAGAGAAAACCGAAATAAAATCTAACAAACCATGATTTGACACAAGATATGACCTTGGAAACCCTTTCAGGGGAAAACCCAACTATAAGGTGAGGTCACTATGCTCTCTTTCTCTTAATATAAAATGGTTGGAAGTACAAAGAAGCATGCCCATGGCCTGTGGGCTACAACGATACAAAAATCATCTCTGCGTGCTCTATCTCCTATCCCTGTTGGCTAATTTTTCTCAACTATGGAACAAATAATGGAACCCCTTTCCGTCATAGTGTCCCGGTTATAACACAACTTGATAGCCTACTAGTGGTTAGATTCGACTACCTCAACTCTTAACTAGAGTCATAATATATACTCTTCTAGAGTCATATTCATCATAATCATGTGGATTTCCAATTTTCCATGAATAATGGGGGCTAATGTGGCATCCTCTCGAATTATGGTGGTGAAAACACGAAGGTAAACTTCCGAGTGACATAAATTTTGCATACAAAATCTAATTGAGGAGATTATTTTATTGTTGGAAAGATCTCTATGTGTAGAATATGAAAAATATATGTCATGCTAAATCAAAAAAGTTTTATCCCCAAAAAAACATTGTTTGAAACCTCAAAATGCTCCCTAAAAGTTACAAACCCTAATTTTCCAAACTAGATCCCACTAGTAAATATGGTCATGTGAGTGCATTCCTCTTGTTTTTCCAATCAAAATCATTGAGACAAGTGAAAAACAATATACTGATCTAATCCAGATCACACCTCCCCTTTTTCGGAGATGTTTGGTCCCTAAAGGCTTTTACTGAATGAGGTGAAGAAATGTTTCCTCCACCTTATCTCTATTGTACCATTTAGATTTTCTTGGAAATTATCCTTTCAACCTAATCTACCAAAGTCCATGCTTCCCTTGTCTTGTAGTTCTAGACCTCTTCAAAAAAACTGTATATTTTTTCAACTATACCTAAGCATCTGGTGTGAAATATTCTATAGATGTAGGACATGTTCCTCTTTCTGATCTAGCATGGAAGGCTCATAGAGCTTTAGATTCTCCACATTCACAACTGATTAAATGCACATGTATGGAGGTAGAATGAGTCTATAGGATTTATCTCCCACCTTTTAGCATCTCAAAGGGGCAATACAGATCCTTGATTTTCTTACTAGGACCTTGTAGCCTCTCCTTGTTTAATTGTAACCATAATATGTCCCCCACCTTGAACGAATTCTCTATTGTATGTTGATCATGCCTAGTCTTTGTGATACCCCTGGTGCAATTTTATTTTCAAATATTATTATTTGTAATTACTTGTAAATATTGTAGAAGAATTGGTTATGGGGGCAAGACTAAAGTTGGATGACAGATGTAAATGTTAATATATTATTATGAATAAATATTATTTCACTTATTTTTTTATTTGAAAATACAAGAGGATCAACCACATGAGTTATTAGACTCCCAAATTTTAGGAAACACTTATAATCAGTTATGGTCCAAGAAAGGACAGAAACACAAAAAAAGAAAAACCATTCAGGCTAGAAAGGAATGATATTCCCTACCACTGAGATATTCATGATTGGAGAGAAATGCCATGGGTGGAAGACGAATTAAAGATTATATAAGAGAGAGAAAATTTTGGAAACAAAACAAGGTTACAATGGGAAATAAAGATGAGACCTGTACGAATAGATATTTAGCCTATTTTTAGCAAGACACTACTAGGGGATTGAGAAGGAAACCCTGCAAATTCACTAATTGGTTTCCTGACTGGAAAGGATTATAGATCTTGGGGGGGAGTTTTGATATGGAGGTTCATTGGTTGGGAGGAGCATGTTAAATTATAGTAATAAAAGGCTTCATTTGACTTGTGCCTTAGTCAAATGGAGAAATTCAAAATTCCACATTAGCAGGAGTGACATGGCCAAATCACTTAGCTAAATTAGTCAATTCGAGTTTGTGCGCTAGAAGTGGAGCTGTGCATGAGTTGATTGCTAAGATCTAGTAATCTAGTGGAGTTATAGTCAGTGAAACATATTTATATGAGCTCTAATCATTAATAGAGTCAATAAGAGTTCATTTGAGTAGTAGTAATTATTGTTAACTCACTAATCTCTCAGTTAACTAGTCAATTTACTAAAACTATCCCTAGTCATGCATTCAATTTGAATTGCCAAGTTGAGTGGAGGAAAAACACATAATTGTAATTATCAATGTATACTATTGAGTGTACATGTTTTTCATTGGAGTAGGTGAGAAATTTCCCTAGGATTTGCACAAGGAAATAGGAGATATCCATATTCTTTAGGAGCTAATTTCGTCAGGAATTGCACAAGGAAATAGGAGGAGGCTACAGGCCTATTTTGCCTAAATGTTGGTTAGAGCAAGTAGAGAAGGAGATCAATATTGTAGTGTAGGTTTACCTTCAAGTATTTAAGTTGTCATTTTAATTGATCATTGCCTCATCTCATATAATACAAAATAGAGGAGGGTTTTTCCTAGTTGGGTTCCCCAATAAAATAACCATGATCATTATGATTGAATGATTGCATGTGTTTTTATTATATGTTTTCATTTCCACAAGTTGAGTAGAATAAATTTGTGTCTTTTGTTTTTAGCCTGAATTCATTAGAAACTATAAATTTTGAGATTTTTCTACATGGTATCAAATCTATTGAAGACTACACAAAAACCAGGTTCTAGATCTTCAATAAATAAAAATTTGAATACCAGAGTTTTCGGAGCAGATTTTCTTTAGTGCGGGAACAATGTCTTTGAAAGGATTGAGACTTGAGTATTCATTGGAGGGCACCTTGAATTTTTGTTCTTGGAAAGACTGGATGGAAGCTATGCTGAATGATAATGATGTATGGCAGTACACACAAACTAATATTCCAAAACGAGTAGTACTAGATGCACAAAAGTTGGCCCAATGGAAGAAAGACATAGTAAAATCCAAGAGGATTATCCTGGAGGGAGTAAAAAATCGTGTGGTTTTGAATTTTCATGGAAAGGAGACTCCATTTCTAATGTTTAAAACTCTCATAGATGTATTCCAAAGCAGTAGTGATGCCAGGAAATTAGCATGGAGAGATAAGCTTAGGAGAATTTGAATGCAGAAAAATGAAACCATTGTTTAGTACCTATCCATATTCACTCGGGTCAAAAATGGAATTGGATGAGTAAGAGAAAATGTGCCATCATATAAACTCATGACCTTAGCACTCCTCTGGCTTCTGAATTCCTGGCACAACTGTCAATGTTTAGTTAATGGAAGAGACAAGCTCCCAAATTGGGAGAGACTTTCACTTGATTTGGTGTAGGAGGAGATTAGAAGAAACACTAGAGATGGTGTCACATCCAAAAATGAGGAGGAAGAAAAAATTTCTGTAGCAAGAAAAGGAAATAAATCCAAAGGAAACAAGGCCAAGGCAAGGCAAAATCCATCCAAAACCACAACAATAAGAAAATCTCAATAAAATTAAATGTTTTCACTGCAATGAATATGGAAGCTATGCAACCAAGTGTCCACACAAAAAATCTAGTAAGAAGCATGCAAGAGCAGCTAGAGGTGATGCTCTCACATCACAATTCGAACTGGATTTCACCCTCATTGCCTGCATCGAAAGTATTATACGAGGTAGTGTATGGTACTTAGATTCTAGTGCTTCATTTCATATGATAGAAAGTAAGGAATTCTTCAGAAGCTTAGAAGAGGGACCTACAATTACACATAGAAATTGGAGATGATGGGAGGTATAGTACCAAATGGATTGCCATTGTCACCTTTAAGAGAGATTCAGGCTCTCATCTTCACCTAAGAATGTAATGTATGTGCCTCGTATGAAGAAAAATTTAGTTTTTGTAGCTGTACTTGAAGACCATGTATATGATGCGGTCTTTAGTAAGGGGAAAACTCATCTGAAGTATGTTGCTACTGGACAAGTAAAAAAAATGGTGTTTAGGTTACAAATATCTAAAAGCTAGAGGTGGATTCATGTGTTGCATTGAAAAACAAGGAAGAACATGTTTAGGGCCAAGATATTGAAGAGCTATGGCATAGGAGCATGGCACACCTGCACCATAGAGCTTTGAAAATAATGTAACATATCACCACTGGACTTCCAAAATGTACCCTTGATCAACGTGATGTTTTGAAGGGATGTACTCTTGGAAAATATGTCAAATCCTCCTTCGAGGGCCAAGATAGTAGAGCTGGAGCCATCTTAAAGTGAGTTCACTCAAATGTGTATACCATCTCAGTCGAAAATTACATGTATTATGTTATATTTGTAGATGTTTTTTCCCGCAAATTTTAGATCTATTTTATGAAAAAGAAAGATGAGTTTTATTTAAAGAATTTTGAATTCAAAGCCTTAGTTGAAAATGAGACTAGTCAGACAATTAAATCTAGATCTTAGACTTTTGTGATACATAATAATAATAAGATTGCCTTTCATATTAATCACATCATTAAGATATGGTCTATGTTTTGAATCATGTAATGTGGTTCATCCTTAGGACCTTTGTCCTGAGGATGAACCACATTGATGGTTTGAAACGTAAAATACAATCTTATTAGAAAATTAAATCCTTGAGAAGTGATAATGGAGGAGAGTATGTGTCTAATTCCTTCACAGAATTATGTGCCAAAGAGGGTACTATAAGGGAGTTGACTTCACCTCACAACCCACAACAAAATGGGGTGCCAAAGAGGAAAAATAGAAGCATTGTAAGGGTTGCAAGAGAAATGTTGCATGATCAAGTTTTGCCACTATCACTGTGGGTAGAAGAATGCAATACAATGGTTTATTTGCAGAAGAAGAGCCCTCACAAAATTCTTGGAATGATAACACTTGAAGAGGTTTTCTCTGGGAGGAAGCCAAAGTTCTCCCATTTTCACATTTTTGGATCCATGGTCTATTGTCATGTCTCCAAAGATAGTAGAAACAAGTTGCAGCCTACTATAGATAAGGGGGTCTTTGTATGATACATAGAGACACCTCATATTTACTAGGTGTATATGCCTTCACTCAGGATTACTATGATGAGGAGAGATGTTAGATTTGATGAGGTGAATGCCATGAGAAACTCACTAGAGCGAGAGCTGAGAATTCTATTAGAGGAGGAGATTTTAGCTCCAAAGGAGGAGCCCCAGTTAAATCCACAAGATGTTGTGGAGCAACCACATGTGGTGGAGCAGAGAGCAGGTTGAGTGGAGGCACCCACTCACGCAGATCCTTCTAGAGAAGGAAGGAAGAGAACCAAGGAGGATAACGTATTAGTGCAGGATGCTCAAGAGCACGTTCGAGCTCCTAGATCCTTGCTCAGATATAGCAGATCACCAAACATAATACCATATATATGGCACTCATGATAGAATTGATTGATTATGTGACCCTTCTTCATTTCAGGAAGCAGTTTTCAAAAAGGTGTGAGTATATGCCATGGTGGAGGAGTATGACTCCATCATGAAGAATGATGCTTGGGAGGTTGTGCCTAGACCTGAGGGAAAACTTGTTATTGGATCTAGGTGGGTGTATAATGTAACAATCTTGGTAACACATCCATGTAATAAAGTTAGTAAAAGAAAAACAATAACCATGGTCATGGGACACATATTCCAAGTTGAATGTCAGGAAAAAACATAGTGATTGGGATTACTTGTGATTAATTAATGGCTATGGAAATTGGAAAAGGCAATGGAAAAGGCTTTGGAAAGGCATGAGACATATATTAGAATTTTATTTATAAAAATAATGAAAATTAGGAGAAAAGGAAGGTTAAAGGTTGCACGTTTCATGTGAGGAGAAAAATGAAGGAAAATAATGGAAAATTGAATAAAATAAAGTCCTCATTAATAAAAATGCTTATGAGGATTAGTTGACAAAATTTTGTCAGTTTTATCTTGGAGCTCTCTATTCTACTCTCTCTCTCATACTCTTAGACACTTATAGTTTCTTGGAGCGCTCTTGGAGGACTGTGGCATACTTGGGATTTGGATCAAGAAGGAAAAGGAGGAGAACGATAGCACAAGAGGACATTGAGATTAGCAGCTACAATAGGTTTTTCTTGCAGGTACCAAGTTGCATGTATGATTTCCTTGCTATTTTTGGCATGCATGGCACATAATTTGTCATGAATTTTCATTGACATGGAGGATTGCCTAGATTGATAGTGGATTTTCCTAGCCTTTCCATTTCCTAGATAACCATGGTGTTGTGGGTGTATTTCCTTTTATTTTCTGGTTGGTTTTCATGTTCCTTATGGTTGTGGGTTGAATTACTAGTTCCTGGAAGCCTTGGTTGGAAAAGCACTCTCGAAGCATTGTAACAACTTAGGTTGAGTTACTAGTCCTGGAATTCTTGGTTGGACAAACACTTTGGAAGCCCTTGGTGGGTTGAGTTACTAGTCTTAGGATCCATAGTTGGTCAAATGCTCTAGAATCTCGACAATAGCTTTGGGTTGAGTTACTAGTCCTGGAAGCCCTGATTTGAACAAACGCTCTAGAGCCCTAGACAGCTTGGGTAGAGACCAATTTGGTGATGGTTAGTGATGTCCAACTCTGAGGTAGAATCACTGGTTTAGGGTTGAGGTGATTTGGCCTCTAGAAGCCCTCATTTGGTTTTGTTGGATTTGTTCCATGAGATCCCACATTCATGCTTGGAATATGACACGAGGGTGATCGGCTAAAAGAAAGATTTGGTTCAGCCAATATATGGTCAGGTGGTATGTGAAATCCCAGAGCTTGTTGCATTTTTCATATGTTAATAAGAGCTACTTTCCTCTTGTGTTTAATGGGTAAATATACTTATTCATATGTGGTTTTTATGGTTGTTATATGTTTGTTATTTTTGTTGAATATGTGTTGGTTATGAGGATGTTTTATGACAATCTTAATGTATGGCTCTCATCATGTTTTGATTAGTAGATGAATTAACAATGAATATACAACCTAATAAATGATAATGCATCTATTGTGATAAGGTATCAATACTTACTAAGGAATCTCAGATAAGTATGAGACCCCTATGCTCAGTTCTATTATTATGACCTGTAGATTACACATTTGTGATATGTTTGACAAAATTCCGGTCATGGCTAGTAGGGGTCCACTCAAGTCATTATCAATTTTTTACATTAGTACCCTTGATTCTGTGTTATTTATCATTTTTGGAATATTCAAGCAGTTTTGGGTAGTGGTCTGAGCCTTGGCCCTGAAAAAGCGGAACAGAATCCGGGGTCTCTCGAATAGAACTGCCTGAAAACGGCCACAGGATCATGGGTACATTGTCGTGGGAGTGACTAGAGTGTCCCAGTCACGTGCGTTCCTTGTTATGGGAGCGAGGCTCTAGGGCAATGAAAAAGAAAGTTGCCTCAGGGGTTGGTCCCCTGGAAGGGTTGGTTGGCTCCAGAAGGGTCTGCAGCATGTGTGGAAGGTCATATTGGCAGTGTCATGTTGGTTCCACTTCCTTAACTGTACTTGGGGAGTTGAATCATATCACACTAACTCTTCATCTCATGTTACCCCAGTGTACTAGTTAACTTGGGTAAATGTGGGAGGAAGGTGTTACATATAAGGTGAAACATGCATTTGATGGTAGTGTTGAGAAGTAGAAGGCCAGATTCATGGCCAAATGAGTCTCACAGGTGGAGGGAGTTGATTATGAGGATAATTTTTCCCCTATGGAAAGATACTCATCTATCAAAACCATACTTGCATTGGCAACACAGATGAGGTGGAAGATCCACCAAATGGATGTTAAGATTTCCTTCCTCAATGGAGTGGTTAAGGAAGAGATATGCATTGAGTAACATGAGGGATTTGAGAAATTTGACAGGAAGACACATGTGTGTATACTTAGGAGAGCCCTTTATGGACTCAAGTAGGCACTTCATGCTTGGTACACTCACCTAGATTCCTATCTAAATGGATTGAGATTAACTAAGAGCGAAGCAGATGCTAATCTCTACTACATGTTGGCATTATGAGACAAGTGTTGTCCTTGATGGAAAATCACACATATGACAGATCATAGTGCAGTAGGTTAGTAGCAAGGAATTGATGATCAGACTACAAGAATGAAGAGGGAAAAATATATATACGTAGGTTCATCGTGACCAAGCCGCGTATACACGCAGGTTAGACATTCCAAAGACGCGTATGCTTATACACGCACTTTCACGAAAGGAAAAGCACGTACATGTGGGAGAACTTATGTTTGGTCCGTGGTATTTAGTCCTTGGTATTTGAACCTATGGTTTTGGACCATGGTATCTTGTCTGAAGTGTTGATCCCAAGTATTGGGTCCATGGTATTGATTATTTGTGGTTTTGGATCATAGTATTGAGAAAAGCCTCAGACTATAAAAGGAGAAGAAGATCATTAGGCAAAGGATGGAAAAAGTCTTGAATATCTGATGAAGTATGAGATCCAGTATGCAGGTTATGGGTTTATGATGCATTTCTTGATCTGAGCTAAGGAGGAATCTCACCGGTTGATGGAGAACAAGATCTAAGGATAGATCGGGATCAAATGGTTTGAAATGAACTATCTCTATATGGTTGATTATGCTTATTCTAGATTTGTATACTGACGCATGTAATGTTCTGAACTGGGTATAACTTAAGTTTGAAATAGCTGCAAGTCATGATTGAATATTTATAGATCTGTACACGGGTTGGCTTTGGTGAAAGCATGTATGTACGCGGGTTTGGTTCATCGTAGTAGCGTACACATTATGAAGTATGATATTTGAAGTTGCAGTTGGGTCTGATTGTTATTACAGAGTTCTGTTGTCTGCTCTGTGTTCTGGTGAGTGTGTTGTTGACAGGGTTTCAGTGATTCAGAGATTGATGATGCTAGTATTGATTGATTTTGTGCTTCAATGATATTGATGGGTCCAGTATGAAAATTGGATGAAAAGTCGCCTTCAGATTATTGTGTTGTGCTTCAGGAGTATCCAATATGAAAATGTATGAAACGTGGTACCTGGAGGAAGGAAGAGAAGGTTGTAGCCTTCTGTAGGTCGGCACCTATGTACTAGTACATCAGCTAGTACAAGAGAAAAGGGGGTGGTAGCTCCCTTCCAGTAGCAACTGGAGAATGAGTAAAGGTTGGAGCATTTCAATAGGCCAGCACCTATGTACTAGTAAATGGATCAGATAGTACAAGAGCTAAGGGGGTTGTAGCTCCCTTCCAGGAGAGTCTGGAGAATGAGAGAAGGTTGTAGCTTTCTGCAGGTAGAAGCCTGTGTACTGGTATAAGACTGCACCAGTACAAAATATTGTAAAATGAAGTTTCTTATTAAAAGAAGATAGAGACGACTTGCAGTAGGTGGTTTTCACCCACATTGGGTTTCCACCTTATATCATGGTGTTCATGTGTGCTTCTTGTGTGTGATGATCTGTTCTGTTTTACTGCACCTGCTTACTGTTCATATGGTTAATTAAGTTCTGATGCACTAACTAAAGATCAACATTTAATGGATTAATTGAATCATAAGTATTCTGGATATACGCTAGTTGCATTAGACACAGTTGCGTATACACGCGGGTTCTATTAACTGAAGTAGCGTATATGTATCTAAGTATGGAAATGAAAAAGTTTTATTGATTTGATAATACTGATTCACCCCCCCTCTCAGTATTATTTCCAACACTACATTTTGGTAGATGGAAGTCTACTCATTTTAGTCTTATATGTAGATGATTTAATTCTGACAGGAGATGAGAAGTTGATCTAGTCTTGCAAGAAGGACCTTGCAAGAGAGTTTTAGAGGAAGGATATGGGCTTCATCCACTACTTCCTTGGTTTGGAGGTGTGGTAGGGAAATTGAGAGATATTTGTTAGATAGGGGAAGTACATCTCTAAGATCCTTCAAATATTCCATATGTAGGATTGTAAGCTCATGAACACTCCTCTAACTACTAACTGGAGTAAAGGGTATGTTTCTATAAGAGATGCAATAGATGACACTATCTATAGATAGTTGGTGGGGTCCTTGATCTACTTGGTGAACACAAGTTGCGATATTTATTTTGCAGTTAATCAATTTAGTTAGTTTATGGTGGAGCCTATTAAGCTTCACTAGAAAGTAGCAAAATATGTTCTTAGATACCTCAAAATCACAATAAATTTTGGTTTATGGTACATGCAGGCAGATGGAGTGAAGTTCCAAGGCTTCATAGATGCATATTGGGTAGCGAGTCCATTAGAAAGGAAGAGCACATCCAAACCTATCTTCAATGTTGGGTCAGCAACAATTTCTTGGTACAACAAAAAATAAAGATATGTAGCACTTAGCTTAGCAGAGGCTGAGTATATGGATGTTATTCAAGAAACATGCGAGGCTATTTGTATGAGGATGATCTTGGTTGGTCTCTTTATTTGGAGGATGGATCCGACATTAATCCATTGTGACAATCAGAGTTCTATAAAAATCTCTTAAAATCTAGTGTTTCATGATAACTCTAAGCATATAGACATCAGGTACGATCACCTAAGAGATTGTGTGTAGAGGAGGATTATCTTGTTGCAATACATTTCCAAAGAGGAGCAATATGTAGACATTTTGATGAAGTATTTTTCAAGAGGCAAATTAAAGTTCCACAGGTGTAGAATAGGGGTGGTTCAGAACCCTTTTATTACTAAGAGGAAGTGTTAAATTGTAGCAAGGAAAGGCTTCATTTGACTTGTGCCTTAGTCAAATGGAGAAATTCAAAATTCCACATCAGCAGTATGACTTGAGTTGCAGTTAGTAGGAGTGACATGGCCAATTCATAACGTTAAATTAGTCAATTCAAGTTTGTGGGCTAGAAGTAGAGTTGTGCATGAATTGATTGCTAAGATATAGAAATCTAGTGGAATTATAGTTAGTGAAACTTAGTTATCTGAGCTCTAGTCATGAATAGAGCCAGTAGGAGTTCACTTGAGTAGTAGCAATTATTGTTAACTCACTGATCTCTCAGTTAACTAGTTAATTTACTAAAACCGTTGTAATGCATGCAATTCAAATTGCCTAGTTAAGTGGAGGAAAAATGCATCACTATAATTATCAATGTATACTATTGAGTGTATAGGTTTTACATAAGAGCAGGTGAGCAATTTCTCTATGA
This sequence comes from Pinus tabuliformis, assembly GCA_031772625.1. NCBI lineage: Eukaryota > Viridiplantae > Streptophyta > Pinopsida > Pinales > Pinaceae > Pinus > Pinus tabuliformis. Next base: position 565,187,434 of record CM062818.1, on the reverse strand, counting down.
TTTGCACAAGGAAATATGAGATTTACCTATTTTTTAAGAGCTAATTTCATCAAGAATTGCACAAGGAAATAGGAGGAATCTAGAGGTGTATTTTGGCAAAGTGTTGGTCAAAGAAGGCAGAGAAGGAGATCAGTATTACAGTGCACGTTGAGCTTCAAGGATTGAAGTTGTCATTGTAATTGATCATTTTCTCATCTGATATAATACAAATAGAGGAGGGGTTTTCCCCAGTTAGGTTCCCTAGTAAAAATACTATGTTCTTTGTGATTGAATGATTGCATGTGTTTATATTGTATGTTTTCCTTTCCGCAAATTAAATAAAAGAAATTTATGTCAATTGTTCAATCTAAATTCATTAGTAGCTACAAATTTCAAGTAGTTCTAAAAAGCATGACAAAACCTATTGTATTTTTGGGAAAACATATAAGTTTTATTTGTTGATTGGTCATGTGATGTTAAAAATATGAGTTTCTATAACTTCTTCTAATTTATTATATGATAGATAGGTTTGAAAGAAAATATATGCAAGAAAAAGGAAAAAAATTATAAGAATGGTCTATTTCACCAAGTTCAATTTCCCTACTAACTTAATCTTTGTAAGAATGGTTTATGTTGAAAACGCAGTAATAAATTCCTAAATTAATTTTGTCCTTGAATTAAATTAGGAATAAAATTGTAATTCCACATTGCAAGACAAGTTGTATGAGTTAACTAAGTTAATTTGACTTAGTTGGCTCAGTTAATTCAAGTTGAGGGTCTAACTTGAGTCATGTAGAGTGTCTACTACTTTATAATAGCCTTCGTTGAGTTTATTTTGAGTTGTAATTAATTAATTCAGTTTAACTAAGTTAAACTCACTTAAAATAGTTCTAACTGATGGAGGAACTAGTATGAGGTTAAGCAGTGGCATGCTGCTTCATGTGTTCAACTAGATAACTGACGATTCACTCATAAATAACTCATGCATGTAAGATATAAGAGTTACCCAGTTGAGATTGGAGTTCAAGGGAAATGTACTATTAGTTGAATAATTATCTGAATTATACAGATGGTGCATGTAGTCAAAGGAAGAGCCTAAACGAACATGCACAATCCAATGGATGAAAATTCCTATTAATAGGGGCCTAATTCCTCATTGAACAATGCAAGGAAATAGGGACTTGGGTAGGCTTGGATTTGGTTAAGTATTGACCAGAGATTGTCTAGGAAGCAATGAGATAGATTATACTAGTGCAGAGGTTGCTTGGGCTTGAGCAAGCATTGTATTTTCTTCTCTATTTTTCTGATCTAATGTAATATATAGATAGGAAGGGGTTTTGAGCAGCAAGCTTTCTCCTTAGATAAATCTCTAAGCATATGTGATTGAATCTTGTCTCATGTTTATGTTGTGATTTATCGATCATTTAATTGTTTCCACTGATGAGTAGAGTAGATTCAAGTATTTTGTTTTAGAAAATTACATAAGCAGTTTGAATCTACAAGGAATTTCTACAGCTTAAACGTTGTGTTAATAAGAAAAATGGTTTTCCTGATTTTTAAGATGATATGACATAAAAATTATGGGTTAGGTGAGGATTGTTTTTTTATCAACTAAATTACATAGAAAAACTTGTATGTGTGTGTGTGTGTGTGAAAAAATATGGAAGGGTTAACATAGGAAAGGGTTGGAAGCAATAAGAGGGACTCCTATATTAACCCTTGTTGAAGAGCGTAGCTTTGGTCGTTCTTCATAATCCTTGATGTAGTTATAGTACTATATAAAAACATGAAAGAAAATTAAATTTAAAATTAGAAGAACAAAAAATTAAAAGAAAGGAAATCAACAAAACCACCTAAAATTAAGATCCTTGAAAATATCTCATACTCACATAAATAACGCATTTACCATTAATTACTACCCACCATAATTTAAGCGAGTATTTGTTAATATAAGTGCAACTAATTTTTCTCTGTGAAAATTTAAGCAAGTATATGCATAAAAGATAGAATCAGAACAAGATGTAAATAAAGATACCAAGAGTTACTTCCCACCATTATTTACATGATCTTCAACACTAACAAATATGAGTAAAAATGTAAATCTGTAGACATACTAGAATTTAATTTGCAAAGAGACGTGATTTAATTTAAGATACGTCTCTCTTGGGTATCTTGAGTATAAAATAAACTTGAAATTTTTCATCTTATATATACACTTATCACTCACATATCTCTCTCACACACATTGTGATATGTACTTTCTTTCCATGGTTATCAGTTGAAATTATGAAGTGTGATTGTTTGATGAAGATAAAAGAAATATAATATATATTCAAAAGTAATTACCATAGGTCAAAAATAACATACGTGTATCAATTGTACTAAAAATCAACATGGTATCAAAGCTTTGGTAAAGGAAAGAGCACAAATATCACTCCTTGAAAAACCCTACCTTGAGATCACTTTGAAGAAACCCTAGATCTATATTCAAGTTGCATCCATGGCCTCTACTATGAAATCAGAGAACAAGTTAGAGGGGGCCACTAACTTTAGGGCTTGGAAGACAAGAATTGACCTAATTCTTGCAAAAGAAGATATTTTGGAAATTATGCAAGGAAAAGTGATTGAACCTACAGATGAAGCTAGAAAGAAGAAGTATAATAAAGATGACATCATTTCCATGAACATTATTGTAGACTCCATCAAGGACTATCTTATTCCATACATCTTGAAGCTTGACACTTGAAAGAATATGTGTGATGCCCTAAATAAGTTATAGACTATCAATAATATTGGGAAACTCATGAGCTTGATAAATGAGCTTTTTGATATAATAATGACAAAGAATGATACAATGGCTTCATATTTTGTAAGCGTTTCTCAACTAAGAGATTAACTACAAGCTACTGAAGAAATTGTCTGCGATAAAGAACTTGTGACTTCAGCACTTAATGGACCACCATGTTCCTGGGATTCATTTGCAATAGTTATAAGTAGCCAAAAGGAAGCTCTAAGTTTGGAATAACTATGGGCAACGTTTGCTCATGAAGAATCAAGATTTCTCTCTAGAGAAAGAAAGAAAAAAGAAGAAGAAGATTATCAACCCTAAGTAGCTTGTTCCATGAATGTTGGGGGGAGAAAGAAGTCTCATTTTTAGAAGAAGAAAAAAGGTTTTGATAGCAGAACTAATCCTAAAAATAAGAAAGATATGTCTCAAATTAAGTTCTTTCATTGCAACAAATTTGGTCACTTCAAAGTCCAATGTCCTAAAAGGTTCAATGATAGGAAGAAGAGAGAAAATCAACATGCTACCATGGTGGAATTTGATGAGCAGTCCAAGATATCCAAAGTTGAAGGAGATAAATATCACTTTTACTATTTTGCACTTGTAGGATCTCTTGTAAATGACACCAATATATGATTGATTGAATTTGGAGCTTCAAGACATATGATAGGGGAGGATGATCATATTACAAGTTTGATGGAAATAAGATTGGCACAAAAGGTGGAGCTTGGAGACAAAAACAACTATATAGTTAAAGGAATTGGGATAACATCCATTAAGCTCGAAACATATGAAAACATTCACTTGAGCAAGATCTCTATGTTCCATATTCAAAAATTAATTTTGTTTCAATTTCATGTTTAGAGGATAGAGGAAATAAAGTGGACTTCATTGATGCTAGGAAATTCCTTGTGTGGGACAAAGGCTTTAGTATAAGCTCTGTTGGGGTTATTGGGATTCATGAAGGAAAGTTGTGTAGACTCCTAAGGAAATATTCAAAAGCTTTAGTACATATTGATATTAACCCTAATCAGATATGGCATAGGAGATATGCATGTATTCATTATAGCGCCTTGCCAACTTTGAAGCAGGTTGTTTTAGGTGTACCAAATTTGTAGATAGATCAAAAAGGTATGTGTAAAGGATGTTCTCCTGGAAATAATGTGAAGAAACCATTTCTAAGCAGTGAACATAGGTCTAAAGAAATTTTGGATCTAGTCCACTCCGATGTGTGTGGTCCCATGCTAATGAAATCTCTTAGAGGTGCTCTATACTATGTATCCTTTATCCATGACTTCTCCCATAAGACGTGGATGTATTTGAGGAAGTCAAAAGATGAAGTTTTCATAATGTTCCTAGAATTCAAGGATGAAATGGAGAACTAGACAAGGAAGAGAATAAATATCCTGAGATCAGATAATGGGGCGAAATACGCCTCCAAGGAACTCATTTCCTTTTGTAAGGAAGCTAGGATTAAAAGGGAGTTTCTATTTCCCTATAATCCTCAACAAAATGGAGTATCCAAAAGAAAACATAGACATATTGAAGAGTCCATGAAGGTGATGATACATGATCAATATGTACCAATGTTCTTGTGGGCAGAAGCTGCTAAGATGTTCCTTCGCATCCTGAATAGAAGTCGCTATAGGATTTTGGAAAATAAGACTCTAGTAGAAGCATTCATAGATTAGAAACCATAAGATTCATATGAAAATATTTGGTTGTCTAGTGTTCATAAATGTACCCACGAATAAGAGAAATAAGTTAGATCCTTTCAGTAAGAAGGGAACATTTTTTGGGTATAGTGAATCATGAAAATCTTATAGCATCTATGTTCCATGACAATGAGAAGTGGAAGTAAGCAGAGACATGACTTTTGATGAAGATGCAACTTATTGGAAATCTAAATAAGAGCACTCAGACACTGAAGATGAAGAGAAGAAGCATGTGGCTCCCAAAGAACATGTTACATGTTCTCCCTCATCCTCTAGTCATCCTATAGATCATGAAGATATGCCAGAAGGACCTTGTGAATTGTTGGATCTTATGGTTGTTCCCGAAAATAGAAAAAGACTAGCTTGGATAAAATCTACTTTATAAGATGCAAAAAGACATGCAGCTCTAGAAGGCATCTTCAAGGAATTGAAGAGACTTAAGAGGTATTATGGATATGTGTCTTTAATGACTAATTTGATTAACTCTAAACCTTCCAACTGGAGGAAGAAACTACTTCACAAGTGTGGAAGGATTCAATGTTGGAGGAATACCAATCTATTATGAAGAACGATGTTTGGGAAATTGTTTTAATACTTGAAGGAAAGTTTTTGGTAACCTCAAAGTGGATTTACAAGATCAAGAATGAAACATATGGGAGCATTGACTAATGCAAGGAAAGTTTCATGGCTAGAGGATTCTCCCAGAAAGAGGGATAAGACTATTATGAAGTCTTTGCACCAGTTGCGAGGTACAACATAATTATATCTATTGTCTCTCTTGCCTCATTTATGGGATGGAAGATACATGATATGTATGTGAAGATTTTTTTCCTCAATGGTGTGATTGAGGAAGAGGCGTACCTAGGGAAACCCCAAGGTTTTGAGGTTCATTATAGAGGATCTCACGTGTGCATATTAAAGAAGGCATTGTATGGACTTAAACAATATCTGAGAGCTTCGTAATCTAAAATTAATGGAAATATGATGAGACTTGGTTTCACTAAAAGTGTTGTTGATCCAAATATTTATATCAAGGTTGTAAAATGTGATCCGGTGATATTGATACTATATGTTGATGATCTGTTCCTAGTCGGTGTTGAGCATATTATTGTTTAGTGTAAAAGGGAGTTAACCTTTGAATTTGACATGAAGGATCATGGCTTGATGCATTACTATTTGGGCATAGAAATATAGAAAAACCCTAGTGAAATCCTTCTTGGACAAGGAAAATATGTCATCAAGATCCTTTAGAAGTTTGGAATGATGGAGTGCAAGTCTATGACAACTCCTATGGTGACGAACTTGAGAAAGCTGAGAGTTTATGAGTCTAACCTAGTGGTTCCATCCATGTACTAAAAGTAGATTGGATCATTGATGTATTTGGTAAATACCAGGTCATATATTTACTTTGTGGTAAACACCATGAGCCAATTCCAGATGGAACCGATACATGAACGTTGGATTCAAACAAATCATATATTGAGATATTCATATAGTATTGTTGACTATTGTTTGAGATATGCTTTGAATGATGAGATATAACTACAGGAATATATGGAATCTACTGATAAGCCCCAAAAATGGATAATTATATGGGCTCATTCAGCCCCCTAATTTGACTTAATCCACCATTCTAATTAGTTTATTGCATGTTTTTTATTATATTTATGATATAATAGAGTGAATTGGGTTAGTCATTATGCCAACAAGTCTAATGGGTGCTTTGTGCAGTTTTTTTGGTCAATTTTGAGACAAAATCAAAGGTTTTAATGAGCAGTTGGCAGCCAAATTCGTGGGAGAACAAGGGAGAGGATTTGTAGGAAGGTGTCCCCTTCATTTATGGGCCCTTACCTCGAATTCTCCACCATCAGCTCGGAGTTCAAGAGCCACCAAATCGATTATCACAAGGGCAGCCAAGCAAGGGCTAGTAAAGTTGCTGTTAACTACAAGTTTTGGCAGCCGAGTTCCTAAAGTTTAGGAGGGTTGTTGGGGTCCTAAAATTGTATAAACAAGAGGGCTTAGGGCCTCATTTGGGTTGGCAGAAGTTACCTAGTTGGCAGTTCGATTTTAGTCATTTTTTAGTCAGTAGGTTAGCACTTTAGTGTTGCTCTGTTTTTGCTCATTTGTGGAGCCATTGCTGTAAACATTTCTGTGATATGGTTATTTTCTGAATAATGGAGATCAGTTGCATTTTGGCTCAGTTCTGAGCTTCTTTTTGGGAGCCTGTAGCTCTTGGGATTGGGCCCAAACCAAGTGCCAGGACCTCATCCGTGCAGTGTTATATGTTCTTCTGTTGTCTTTAATTAATTTTTGCTAGTAGGTTACAATCTTGTTTGGTCATTTAGTTCATTTTTGCTGATAGAAATAGTTGATTATGTTTTAAGCTGATTTAATAGGTTGGTAATAGAAAATATCTTTAGAAAAAGGCTATCAAGTACCCCTGATCTCACCTCTCCCTCTGTGGGACCATGAGCTGAGACCAAGGTGTCCTTGCTACCACCAAAAACACTGTCTTTGCTTCATCATGCAATTATTAGTGTTAGATTCTCATTTGCAAAAGTTGATACTAGTTGTGGTTACATGCTTAGGTTCATGATTGCTTAGTTTGCATAGCTATTTCACATTATTTCGTTGCAAATAAACTGTTGTTCATTTTCTTTGTTGTTATTTAGGTCAGATTAGGTTAAAGTAGCTAGATCTTTGGTTTTCTTAGTCTTTGTTGGTTAGTTTTGAAAAATCACGTGCAGAGCACCTGTGAAACCTCCTCTCCTACCCTTACCCCATCCATGCAACTTGATTCGTCCTCCAATTTAGATTCTTGCCTCTCATTTGCTACGTTTTCTCCCTTTGCCCTAATTTCTACATTCTTGTGCATCATTGCTCCCTCCATCCTCGAACCAAATCCAATCGCTCCTTAGCTTCATGAACCAGGTCCTAGACCCCTTAAAATCCTTATCTAACCTCCATGTCCACTTTCCCACTGTTTTTCCTCCATCAACCCTCCAAAATCCTCTTTTCGGAACATCCTGTAGAAATTTCAGAACATCCTGTAGAACCCATGCAGACTTCCTGTAGAAGCTCACGAAAGCGGTTTCTTGAGATCCGATCACTGTGAAACTCTCTGGAAGGATTCTAGGGACCCCTTAGGCCCTCTTCTAACCTTCCCAAACTCCTACAAGAATTTCCTTTTGCCAATCCACGTCTGCCCAGTAAAAAACAATTAAAGCACATGCACAATAATTCTACCAACTTACTCAAAAATACAAAAAGATGTATCTTTTCAGATTTCACTTCAGAAGTAGCTTAGTCACATGCATTTTACCTTTATAAGAGTCAATGGCATTCCTTTCTGTAGCTTTCATCATTTTTCTTGCACCAGTTGGGTTAGTCGGTAAAACTAGGGTTTGCTAGGGTTTGCATTTCCTTTCCGCTTTCAGTTTCTTTCTGCAAGTAGATTAGCCTCCTTTGAGTTAGCTTTCATCCATCAGTTAAAAATATTCTTCTAAGGGCTCATCGAAGTTGGCTTAAGCTCCTAGCGGACTTGTGCCAGCTGATTAAGTGACAGCCGCGGCAAGAGCTAGTACTTGTGCATACATCACCATCACTTCCAAGTTTGTTACGAACTACCAGGTTGATAAAAGTAAAGAAGGGAGTCCCAGGAGTTGCAACATTATTGCTGCAATACTGGGGCCCACCATCTTTTTGGCGCCGTTGCCGGGGAAGCGTCAGAGTATTGGTGATTGTTGCTTTTCTTCTATTTTCTACTACAACCTTCTGCTAAGTAGTTTATTTCATTTCTATTCTGCAATTTCATTTCCGCAACAGTAGATTAGATCTTTCCTGCTTTCATAGATTAGCATTTCAATTCCGCAATTTCCATTCTGCAAGCGTAGATTAGCATTTCAATTCCACAATTTCAATTCTGCAAGCGTAGCCTAACATTTCATTCCTGCAATTTCATTTCAGCAAAATAGATTAGTCATTTCCTGCTTTCATTTCAATTCCGCATTTTCATTTCAGCAAGATAGATTTTAGTTAGCTGTAGTTCAATCTATTTCAGTATTGCAGGTACAAGCAGAAAAAAATAAAAAATCAACCAAAACGATTTCCTTTCCTGCCTTGTAGGAGTAGAGATAAGTCAGAAAAATGTTTGCACAACACCCCCCACTGCTTCACACAGCCAACCTTCTCTCTTCTTCGATGGCTGTGATTAAGAAGAACCCTTAGGCGGAAAACAAGACATATTTGAAGAACCTCTAGGGGAGAAGAAGAAGAAAACATTCCTCTGGAGCAAATGGCTAAAAATAGAAATGTTGGGAGTAGTATCTTATCCAAAAACGAATTTGTAAATCAGATGGAAGATTTCAAGAGTGAGATAAGGCAATTTCTTGCCATGCAACTGGATACCTTACGGATCCAAAGGAAGCAAGAGAAAGCTGAGAGGGATTTGGCCATCTTTTTTCCTAGGTGCACTAGAAAGCACCCTAGGGACGAATGTCCATTGCGCTCCATAAAAGTGTTTTTTGTCTGTGAAGAAGACCATCCTACGAATCGGTGCCCTTCCTTGCCTGGACTTAAAGCTGCATATCAAAGGGCCAAAGGAATTACTGAATCACTCTATCAAATGAAACAAAGGAGGCCAAATGGACCCAGACCTTACCAGCAGGGACTGCAAGCAACATCTCAGACCTATTACAACCCCTATCAAGCCACTTCCATGCCTTCCTGGGGCCCCCCTGCTCATTCTTCCTGGTCCACACCTCCTCCTTGGTCCTTCACATCTCAATATCATGCTGAACTAGCTACTCATCCATTTCACCCCTATGCTCAGCCATAGCCTCAATGGAATGCACCTCATCAGGGGTGGAGGCCCCAGTATAACTCTCCTCCCGCTCCTTTGCCTCCATCACTTGCTCAACCACAAACCCATCCACATCCATCTCAAATATACACCCCCACTCAACTACCCATACCACCATTTCCAAACCTGCACATTGGAATAGCTCAACCCAATTGCAAAGTTGAGGCACAACATGTCCAAATGACTCCTCTTGAGCTCAATGATCTTCACCATAGCTCAAGAAGAGTATTGCAAAAAAGAGATTATCTTGAAGGCATTGAAGGACCACATCCAGCAAAAGAAGATTCAAAAGAGGAGATCAAAGAACCATGGGCTGCACTAGATGAAGAGAAGACATCAGAATCAGAGATCGAGAGAGCTCCCTCATGGTTACCATCAAATCCTCCATGTATTCAAGAGAAAACTCAGCAAAAAGAGGAAGATGTGAAGGTCATGATAGAAGAAGATATGGAGAATGATCCAGATCAACAAAAGGACCAAGGATATCAGAGCTATATTGAGATATGGTTCCAGACGGTCACTAAGTTGCAGCAGTACTCTCTTCCTCAGCTATGTTTGATCCCTTCAAAGTCAAATCATTTGGTATTTGAAATCCAGATAGCTGTCAAAGCATGCCTTTCAAGCCTCCAAATCATTTTGTCTCTAATCTCGATGTGCACATGGCTCCATTGGAAGCATTATTATACTTGAAAATGATTTTGTTTTTCAAGTAGGGTAGGGTAGAAAAAAAAAAAAAAAAAGAGAGAAAAAATGAAAATAAGAGGAAAATAAAGATCTAAGGTGAAAACCTCCTCGGAGGCGCCTCAGATTGGCTCATTGATTGAAAACATCCATGAGGTGGTCAATGGGTTGGAAAAAAAGAGAAAAGAAAAAATAAGATCCCTGGGTGAAAACCTCCCTTGGAGGTGCCCAGGGCAGGCAATTAGGGTGAAAACCTCCATGAGGCGCCCTAGTTGTTTTCAAAAAAAAAAAAGAGAGGAAAAGGAAGAGGAAAAGGAAGAAGAAAAAGTAAACCTAATTTCCATTGAATAATTGCAGGTTGCAGCAAGGACATTTCAGGTTAGGAGGATCGCTTAAAACAAAGACAGAGGAAGTTTTGTGCCTTCTACAGGAAGTTTTGTGTCTTCTACAGGAAGTTCTGTGTCTTCTACAGGAAGCCTACAAACAAGCCAAAATTGATCTCCGAAGAGGACCGGAAGGCTAGGAATATGTCCATGAGACCTGCAAGCATCCATGTTTCCATCCGTCACCCTCCTCCATCAATTTTTCCATCTCATTGTGCTTCTTTCCTAAAAGTTGCGTGTTCTACAGGAAGTTCCTGTAGAAATTACAGGATTTCTACACGAAGCTAGAGATGGATTTCAAAAAGGCAGTTTGGCGAACATGATAGCTTCCTCATAGGTTCATAAGTCCTCCTACAATCCTCAAACCTCTCTTCCATCAATTCCATGCTTGCATCACAGCTGAAGCCCATTTTTTCTTACCATGCAAAAAAACTGCAAAATGCTTGGAAGCAAAAATACATAGTGCTGAAATTTGTTTTTTCCCTAGCTTGAAAACCGTGCATCCATTTCCAAAACTATTACATGGGGAGTTGTATAGGGATTATGGCAACATGCCCGAGCAATTTCAGCTAATTCTGGTGCACAGTTTCCAAGAAATCAGCATCCATCACTTTCAGCCATTTTTGCATTTTCTCCATATCCGTGCATCCATTTCAAAACCTGTTTCATGGGGGAATGAATAGGGGTGATAGTAACCTACCCAAGCAGTTTCAGCTGATTCTGATGCACGGTTTCCGAGAAATTGACCTCTTTAATCTTAAGCCATTTTCAATTTTTCTCGAAATCTGTGCATCCATTGATCACAATCTTGCTATGGGAGGTGCATAACAATGATAGAAGCATGCTCAGAAAGTTTCAGGTCAATCCGATTTATCGTTTGGGAGCAATGGAGGAAACAAGTTGCTGTCCTGCGAAAATCCAGCATCAGCAGCATGAAGGTGCAAATCTGAAGGATGAAACTGACTTCTGCAGCTTAGATCCGACCAGAGGATACCTGCACAAGAAAAATAACCACACATCATACAACAAAAAGCTTATAGCATAAAGGATCCAGGCATGCAGCAATGGAATATGAGCATGCAGCAGCAAAAAGCACCTCACAGCAACCACATTCGACTTCCAGGTACGTGACTAAACTCGTTCCTCTGATTGCATGAATGTAATTTGAGAACTGTGTGAACAATGAGATGGTTGTGATTAAAAGAATCGGTGGCTAGCTAACTGGCCACCCTCATCCAGTTCAAACAGCGCTCGGTGGGTGAATACGACACGTGTGCTCAGCCATCTCAGGAGGAAATCTGGAAACAGGTGGTGGTGACCGTTTAAACTTCAATGTAATTGATGGAAGTGATTACAGGTAGAAAACATGAAGTTTCGGGACAACACTACCATCTGCATGGGCCAACGCACATTTTTCCACCTCATCCCCTCACCACGAATCATGCCGCAATTAAAAAAATGCTCGGCTGAAACTCACACCACCTGCTGTTCATTTGCACTTGCAACGTCCTCAACTGAAGTAGGCATCCTCCGCTTCCACAAAATGATTAACTAGTCATCCTCCACTGGTTTTTCTACCTGTCTTCGAGATTCTGTTGCGTATCGGGCTCGCTCAGAGGCGCAGTAGCGTTCTACAAGAACCGGGGGGGTCTTCTACAGGAAGTACGGCACAACTTTCCAGAGCAGGGAAGCCTGGACTTTTCCACGTCGAATTTGGAGTTCCGAGAGAGGTAGGCTCGAAAACACTCTTCCATGCATGGTATGTTTCAAAGACTGCCTGTGAGTTAGCAATAGAGGTTGCCTATGTATTTGCATGGAATTTCTCAGTCGTTCTACGTCAAAATTTTCCTCCACAGTTCCTGTTAAAAAAATTCTCCTATAGGAAAGATAGGCAACTGTGAGGGCTAGCCTGTATATATTTTTTTTTTGAATTTGCACGTTTGTATGTATGCTGGGGATAAAAATTGAGCTCTGCACTCTGTCTGTAGAAACCCAATTTTTCCTTTCATAAACGGACAGTCGAGTTTTGGGCAGCAATAGCCTTAAAACCAGGGAATTGGTGCTAATTAAAATTTGAACACCCGAGAGATCCCTTCTTGAAGTTCAGGAGAGAAAACCAGTGATGAAGGAACACGGGACAGTCAAGCACAAAAAGAACAGAAAGAAAAAAAGGGAGAAAGGGCCAGATTGCTGAGCCTAAAATAGGGGAAGAAACAACAGCAAAAACACCAAGGGAAAAGAGGATGCAGTGCATAACAAAGAAGGCCGAAAAAGTCCAACTGAAGAGTGTCACAGCCAAAGCAACCACACATAAACAAAAGGAGAAAACACAGTCAGCAAATCAGGAAGAAACAGGCATGAGAATTTCTACAAGAAGCATGAAAACAGATCAGTAAGAGGAGAAATCACCTGAGATTTTGGCAAGGGAGGCAGCAGCCATGCTTTCCACCTTAAGCACACCTACAAAACCAAAAAGGAAGAGAAAGAGGCAAACCTCCATGTACTTTAAGGCAAGAAGGAGCACATGGATAGAAGTGGGCAGACCCAAACCACAGTCAAAAGAGCCAATTACTATTGAGGATGCCACAACTAAAAAAAAGGAGGAGTCTCATTCAAAGATAACCATCACCTATGAATGAGGAAGCCAAAAACGTTCACTTGGAGAGAGAGAATGTATATGATGGACTCAAAGACAGCTCTACAGGAAGCTGAGACAGTTCTACCGGAAGCTGAGACAATTCTACAGGAAGCTAAGAATTCTCTACAGGAAACTCAAGATAAGCTAAGAGAGACTAAGAAATTGGAGGAAAAGGTGGCCAAACAATCACAGGAAGAAGGAAAGACAAGGAAACATCTAATGAACAGCAAAGAGAGGACAAGCTGCAGGCTAAGGTTGATGCACTAACAAAACTGCTACAAGAAACGGAGCACAGGTAGTGGGAAGAAGTAGAGAGAAAAGCATGGTTTCATGACCGAGAAGAGGACATCACTTCAAAAGCTTGGCATGACAGGGAGGCCACCAGGGCCATCAAAGATGAAGAGATAGATCAGTTGCTCAGAGGATGAGCAACACTTTCAGTAGGGGGGTGATGATGAGCCCCAAAAATGGATAATTATATGGGCTCATTCAACCTCCTAATTGGACTTAATCCACCATTCTCATTAGTTTATTGCATGTTTTTTATTATATTTATGCTAATAGAGTGAATTGGGTTAGTCATTATGCCAACAAGTCTAATGGGTGCTTTGTGCAGTTTTTTTGGTCAATTTTGAGACAAAATCAAAGGTTTTAATGAGCACTTGGCAGCCAAATTCGTGGAAGAACAAGGGAGAGGATTTGTAGGAAGATGTCCCCTTCATTTATGGGCCCTTACCTCGAATTTTCCACCATCAGCTCGGAGTTCAAGGGCCACCAAATCGATTATCATAAGGGCAGCTGAGCAAGGGCTAGTAAAGTTGCTGTTAACTACAAATTTTGGCAGCAGAGTTCCTAAAGTTTAGGAGGGCTGTTGGGTCCTCAATTTGTATAAATAAGAGGGCTTAGGGCCTCATTTAGGTTGGAAAAATTTAGCTAGTTGGCAGTTTGATTTTAGTCATTTTTTAGTCAGTAGGTTAGCACTCTAGTGCTGCTCTGTTTTTGCTCATTTGTGGAGCCTTTGCTGTAAACATTTCTGTGATATGGTTATTTTCTGAATAATGGAGATCAGTTGCATTTTGCCTCAGTTCTGAGCTTCTTTTTGGGAGCCTATAGCTCTTGGGGTTGGGCCCAACCCAAGTGCCAGGACCTCATCCATGCACTGTTATATGTTTTTCTGTTGTCTTTAATTAATTTATGCTAGTAGGTTACAATCTTGTTTGGTCATTTAGTTCATTTTTGCTGATAGAAATAGTTGCTTATGTTTTAAGTTGATTTAATAGGTTGGTAACGAAAAAGATCTTTAGAAAAAGGCTATCAAGTACCCCTGATCTCACCTCTCCCTCTGTGGGACCATGAGCTGAGACCAAGGTGTCCTTGCTGCCACCAAAAACACTGTCTTTGCTTCATCATGCAATTATTAGTGTTAGATTCTCATTTGCAGAAGTTGATACTAGTTGTGGTTACATGCTCAGGTTCATGATTTCTTAGTTTGCATAGCTATTTCACATTATTTCGTTGCAAATAAACTGTTGTTCATTTTCTTTGTTGTTATTTAGGTTAGATTATGTTAAAGTAGCTAGATCTTTGGTTTTCTTAGTCTTTGTTGGTTAGTTTTGAAAAATCACGTGCAAAGCACCTGTGAAACCTCCTCTCCTACCCTTACCCCATCCATGCAACCTGCTTCATCCTCCAACTTAGATTCTTGCCTCTCATTTGCTACGTTTTCTCCCTTTGCCCTAATTTCTACATTCTTGTGCATCATTGCTCCCTCCATCCTTGAACCAAATCCAATCACTCCTTAGCCTCATGCGCCAGGTCCTAGACCCCTTAACATCCTTATCCAACCTCCATGTCCACTTTCCCACTGTTTTTCCTCCATCAACCCTCCAAAATCCTCTTTTCGGAACATCCTGTAGAAATTTCAGAACATCCTATAGAACCCCTGCAGACTTCCTGTAGAAGCTCACGAAAGCGGTTTCTTGAGATCTGATCACTGTGAAACTCTTTGGAAGGGTGCTAGGGACCCCTTAGGCCCTCTTCTAACCTTCCCAACCTCCTGCAAGCATTTCCTTTCACCAATCCACCTCTGCACAGTCAAAAACAGTTAAAGCACATGCACAATAATTCTACCAACTTACTCAAAAATACAAAAAGATGTATCCTTTTAGATTTCACTTCAGAAGTAGCTTAGTCACATGAATTTTACCTTTATAAGAGTCAATGGCAATCCTTTCTGTAGCTTTCATTATTTTTCTTGCACCTGTAGGGTTAGTCGGTAAAACTAGGGTTTGCATGGGTTTGTATTTCCTTTCCGCTTTCAGTTTCTTTCTGCAAGTAGATTAGCCTCCTTTGAGTTAGCTTTCATCCATCAGTTAAAAATATTCTTCTAAGAGCTCATCGAAGTTGGCTTAAGCTCCTAGCAGACTTGTGCCAGCTGATCAAGTGACAGCCACGGCAAGAGCTAGTACTTGTTCATACAGCACCGTCGCTTCCAAGTTTGTTACGAACTACCGGGTTGATAAAAGTAAAGAAGGGAGTCCCAGGAGTTGCAGCATTATTGCTGCAATACTGGGGCCCACCATCTACATTAGGGGAATTTTGAGGTCTAAAATGAGCCTCCTAATGAAATTATAAAATAATAGTGGAAATAATAAAATAAGATTACATTACATTATCAAATTTTAGAGGAAAAAAAGAAAAAACTATTTTTCCAACTCGTATTTTCAACTTATTTCCCTATGGGTTTACTCAAATTTTGAGAAACAATACTCCTTGGATGCAAAATTTGATTCCTCATCTAAGGAGTACCTATGTTGCATGCTTTCAATGAACCCTGCGACTTGAAAAATGAGAAATACATGAAAAACGTGATTGCAAAAATGTTTTCTCATGTATTTCTCATTTTCAGTGTAGTAGGGTCCATCAAAAGTATGAAACATGGGTACTCCTTGGATGAGGAATAAAATGTTGCATCCAATGAGTACTCCCACTTGAAATTTGAGTAAAACCTTAGGGAGATAAGTTGAAAATACGAATAGAAAAAGTAGTTTTATTATTTAACTTTTTACTTTTTTACTTGAAAAATGGTGAATCATCCCCCATTGTTGACATCATCATCTTGAATCTTTTTGGTTCTTATAAAGTTTATTTTGGTTGTATATTTTTCTTAGGAGGCCTATTTTAGACCTCAAAGTTCCCCTAATGACTGGGCAAGGAGTGTGGATGACACGAAGAGTACATCTGGAGTATGTTTCAATTTGGATTCTATTATGATATTTCAGATGGGCAGGAAGAAAACCTTTGTCGCACTAAATATTGCAAAAGCATAGTATATTTGCAGCTTGTTTGGCATGTTGTGAGGGAGTATGGCTTCAGAATCTACCCTCTAGATTGTTCAACCATATGTTAGAACCAATTGTGTTATTATGTGATAATAAAAAATGTGTGAATATGACAAACAATCCAATTTTTCATGATAAGAAAAATCATTTTGATATCAAGTACCACTACATTCGTGATATGGTATACTAGAAGGGAGTAGTGAGGCTCCAATATATCTCCATTGATGAGCAGATGATTGGAATTCTCACAAAGCCTCTGTCTCAGGTGAAGTTTGCCTACTTCAAAGACAATCTCGGACTAATGAATAACTCCTCTATCAGAGAGAGGGAGCATTGATGTGACATCAATAGGGGTATGGATCGAACTATTGGTAACAACAAGAGCTTAGCCCAGATTGTTAATGGGTGGACAATAGGGGTATGGATCAGACTATTTGTGACAACAAGTGCATGACTTGGATTGTTGGTGACATAGCATGAGGGATGAACATTTTAGAAAGGAATGGTCTCTGAGGCCTAAACACTTGTGGAGTGGGTGCCTCTCGAACATCGTGGCCTAGAGATATGAATTTAGATTTGGTACATGGGTTTCCCTAGCGTTTGACTATGCGAGATGGAGACCCTGAACTAGTTAGAGTACCATGAGGTGAGGGACTCACCGGATCATGGTGACTAGTTGAGTAAGTACCATTGATTAGGAGAGATAGCCTGGGTTGTGGTACATATTAATGATGATGTTGATGTAGGTCAAGGGTGTTGACCTAGATAAAGATGTTATCGATGAGATTTACCCTTTTTTAGAATGGTCATGTATACAAAAAAAATCTAGATAGTCATTATGAATACCTCCCCATATAAGAGGGAGAGTTGAAGAATGTAGTTGTGTCCAGTCTTCATAATCCCATGTATTTATAATACTATGTAAAAACATGAAAGAAAATTAAATATTAAATTAGAAGAAAAAAATAAAAGAAAGGAAACCAACAAAACTAATTAAAATTAGGATCCTTGAAAATAGCTCATACTCACGTAAATAACATATTTACCATCAATTGCTACCCACCATAATGTAAGCATATATTTGCATGAAAGACGTAATATGAAAAAATGTAAATAAATATACTTACTAGGAGTTACTGCCCACCACCATTATTTATGTGATCTTCAACAGTTTAACAAATATGAGTAAAAATGTAAATGTGCATACTTACTAGAATTTAATTTAGAAAGACCTATGATTTAATTTAATAGACATATCTCTTGGGTATCTTGGGTATAAAATACACTTGAATTTTTTCGTTTTATACATATACTTGTCACTCACATATATTTCTCTCACACATTGTAATATATACTTTCTTTGCATGGTTAATAGTTGAATTTCTAAAGTGTGATTGTTTGATGAAGATAAAAGAACTATAATATATAATCATAAGTAATTAAAATAGTTTATAAATAAAGTGCTTGTATCAATTGTACTAAATATCAACAACCCAAGTTATATAAAACAAGTTCAAAAATTTTCAAAAAAAAAAAATCATTATACAAATTAAGTTCAAGAATTTTGATTTCCCTTGATATATTTCTTGCCATCAGGGAAGGAAGGTAAGGGGAAAAGTAAAATCCTTTTTTCTTCATAAGTGTGCATACATCCTTAAAAAATGCACACACACACACACACATCCATGGAAAGAGGTTTTCCAAACATAAGGAAGTAAATTCAATAAATATTTCAAGTGGAGATATGAGTACTATATAAATTTGTAAAGGCCAGGTTGTGGATGGGTTTATGGCATATAATAAATATATTTATCAACTCTTACAATCATGTATGAATGAATAAAAAAATCCTTGTATAATATATGGTTAAGAACAAGTAAATATGAGGTATGCTACATATGGTATCAGAGCAGTAGTTTGCAATATTGTGGCCTATGATCCCAACTACAACTAAAATCAGACATGGTAAATGTTTCTTACGTGACAAGGAACCAAGTAAATCTTGTTTGTTATGCATCAAAGGCAGAGGTAAGTAAACTAGCTATGTTTTATGAGTACTTGATACAATTTTATTATGTGGATTATGTTTAGATACTAACTGATTGTTGTCAGAGTACCCTTACCTACAGGAATAGATATCTTGGGCATTCAAGAGTGCAAGCAACTTTATGATAAAATTGATTGAGTAGTAACGGATGCTAACTAGTGAACTTTATTCCATGGTTGTTAGAGTATTGAAAAGTTCATACTCTATGGAATTGAGAAGGCACTTACATAGCAAAGTCAGAAAATGTATACATGCATATGGGTGTAAAGAAAAATTACATGAAATTTGAACGATAAGGCTATCCTTTGTTGTAATATTAATATTTGTGAGATATTTGTAATTCACAAAAAATATTTTTGATACATAACTTACAATATTGATATGCACATGTATCTTATATTAGATAACAACTACGAATTCTTGAGGAGGTAGGTAAGAGAAATGTAAGAAGGTGTTCTTAGTGCTAAAATACACAATACTTAACTGTTACACTAGATATTCATGGAGAGTAGTTATTTTATAGGTACAAGACTACCTTCTTGTGGATATCCATCTTCAGAAGGCTCCCACACGCTAGATTTTGACTAATGGTCTTGTGGAAAGAAAGAGCTAAGGAAATAACAGGAATGAGGGGAAAATTTACTAGTAAAATAAAAAGTATTGATTCTAGAGGAAGAGTAGTATTGTACACTTATAGGAAGTAAGATGCAAGAGGATGGATCTTACATCAATACTATAAAATACAGAGAGTTTCTACAAAGTTTAAACATAAATAATATAACAGTTAAAAATAAAAGATATTGAGAACATCTATGGAGCTAAAATTATTCATAATAATTGCATGTTTGTACGCATAAGAGAATAATTGTATTGTATGTGTTAAGAAGATTTGGAAACCTTCACTATAAATAAATTGATTTGTGATTTATGACTGAATTAAAGAAAAACATAGAGTATATACACAAAATAAAATGTATATAGGAACTAGAAACATGATTAATTGGGTTGAGAACCCTGTATGACATAAGCTAAAATATATGATGTACCTAAAGAGTCCATTTGGGAATACTCAAGAATGACATTTGTATAAACCTACTTAGATATACCAAACACCTATAAAAAAAGACTATTTAATAATAGCATAACTCATGTTTAAGTATGCCAATTGCGATAATAAATGGATATAAATAAATCACCATGCCTGGCATGAATAGGTTTTGAGTTTCATGATTGATAAGACATGTGGAAGAATTAATAAATTAAGAAAAAATCCTAATCGGAAGGTATCCTTGTGGGAAAACCACCAGAAACCTGTTACAATTGTAGAATAGCTAAGAATCCTAGTAAGAACCATTAAGAATGGAGATTTTGGTAAGAATTATTGTTGTTTGAAATTATTTGAAACTGTAACACTTTCCTTTGTGTTGTAATAATTTTCCTGAAATTTTGCAACTTTTAGGAAATAAAAAAGTAAATATTTTTGACCTCCTTGATTAAGGAATTACAGAGACCAATTTTCCAATAGCCTAAATTTCATGAATTGCAGAGTATGTGACTATGCGATGGGGGATTTCCTGGAAAAATGACAACAAAATGAGATAAGAATTGTGTCACAGGGCATGGATAGTAAGGCTTCCAAAAGAAAATAAAAATCATGAAAAGGTAGGTAATTATAGGGTGCAGAGGAATTTTTGGTTAAAATTCTTGTTCAAAACTATCAAAGTATTGGCAAGTTAAGATAGATTATCATAATATATCATGAGTAAAATAAAATTAGTCTCAGAAATAGAAATGTGAGTAAGGTATTTGATACTTTTAAGTTGAAATTAACAGGATAATGACATCTTGGTTACTCTAATAAACCAAATAAGCATGGAATCCCTTAGGAATGGTGCTGCAAATAATTAGGAAAAAAATGACTTTGTGCCAAATTTAATATATGTGAACAAATAAAGACCTTACTCGATCTTGGGAATATGTAAATTCCCTGAGAAGGAATTACCATGGACCCTAAAAAGGTCAAATTAGCCCTTGATTGACATATGCCTCAAGGATTTGGTAGGCATAAGATCTTTATGAGGTTACAAACTAGTATTGTGGGTCCATGGAAGTTTTCATTAACTGGCCCATTTATAACAATTGCACAATGAAAAAGGATTAAATTTGTATAGAATAAAAAATGACAAGAAAATTATGATTGGATGAAATGATTGTTAAGTGTAATCTCTATAGTTAAAAATTGATTGAGTTGTTACATTAGGGAAAATAGGAAGGGTGCCAACTAGATTCCCCAGAACAACCTAACAAAATTGCAAAAGTTTATGGTTGAATGATGTAGCCATAACTATGAGGGGGAAATCTCTTAACCTCATTTTTTCTAGTTCATTGTATTTTCTTTAAAAACTTTGAAAAATCCTATAAGATAAGGAGTGAAAATATAGTCATGATGGAAAAATGTAACAATGAAGCAGCATAAAGATGCATGTTCACTAGGAAAACAATATCCAATAGTGAGATCCTAAGTGCATATGATAATGAATGTGCATGAACAAAGATTACGAGTCTATTGTTGTTACATGAGTTAGATGATTAATAGTGGACAATGGTAAATATGTGACCAGGAATAGGTGGATACATGGTTGGGGAGACAATGAAATTGTTGTACTCTTAAGGAATCAAGGCTATGAAAAGATGGCGACGGTGAGAGATTGGCACAAGTGACAATTATACCTGTTGACGTGCATGTTGTGCCAATATGATAAGCACACTAGGTAGATATGTACCACTATCCAGTGGTTCTCCAGATAAGTTTTCTAAACATATTGATTATTATACTTTGATGGTAGGCACATTTGAAATAGTGATGAATGGTTGTGTAGGTGCCTAATATGAATATGTGTTTACAGGATTACAAGAGGGAATGATCATGTTTAATGACAACTGTACTGACATGATATGTGTTGAGACAATTGATATGCACTAGATTCCAAGGGGGAAAAATTGCCATGGTTGTTGCATAGAAAAAAGTGTGTATAACCTCCATACACCTTAACTAATAATCTATAATGTAGAAAGAGAGGGAACTCTAGGAAGTGAGTTTGTGGGAAATTCATGGATGAGGCATGAGGGAAAAAAATTTGCATGCCTTTTTTATTACAATTTTTCTTGTTGTTTTTGTTGATTTTGAGCATGGCCATGTTGCTTCTTATTTTGGCTTTGTGTTGTTATGATGGTTTATTTTTTCTTTGTATTTTGTGGTTTGATATTGATGGTTATTAGGTGTGAGGAAGGAAGAATATCTTAATAATAAACCCAACCCAAGATGAAAAATCTTGATTGAACCTTACGCATAAATAAATGATGGAAAAGGAAATAGAAGAAAATGACAGAATAATTAAAATAGACATGACTGAGTCCACTCGAACAAAAAAGGCAATGATATAACAACCATGAAAGTTGCATAGAAAGGAAATTGTCATAAACTTTAATAATGCATGGCTAATGTGTATTTGATATTATGATGAAAGCATGATGATGTTGTTTGATGTGACATATTATTAGTTTTGAACAAGGTAATTATGTAATCCCAAAAAAATACTATATCACTATATAAAAATGGAAATGGTAAGTTATCATGTTTTAAGGTTTCCTAGTGAAATTATTTAGTAGGTTCCATGTCACTTGGAATATCTCTTAGATAATTGTACAAGATAATCTACTGATGTTAATTACTATTGTTGATGTGCTTATATTAATATTTATGAGCCTTGTTGGGTACATGAGTGATAAATTGACATGTATGCTTAGCGTGGGTGGAGACATGTTTGAATTGTATATGAAATTGAAACATGAGTAGGTTTTGCTTTGGAATTGAACCATCGTCTAGTTAAAAAACTACGGAAGGATTTCCACCCTAAAGAGGCTACTTGGGAAATAGAAGAAAAATGCAAGAAGTAACTTCACTTTTCAAAATTGATAAAGGTAGAAGAAACACCGAAGACAATATTTAATTCAAGGGGAGGGGAGAGACGTGATACCCCTAGTGCAATTGCATTTGCAAATATTATTATTTGTAATTACTTGTAAATATTGCAGAAGAATTGGTTGTGGGGCAAACAATAAAGTTGGCTAAAAAAAGTAAATGTTAATATATTATTATGAATAAATTTTATTTCACTTATTTGTTTATTGGAAAATACAAGAGGAGGCACCATGTCAGTAGTTAGAATCCCAACTGTAAAGAAACAATCAAAATCAGATATGGTCCTAGAAAGTATAGAAACAGAGAAAAATAAAATCCTCCGGGTTAAAAGGGATGATATTCCGTATGACCAAGATATTCATAACTAGAGAGAAACTTAATGGGTGGAAAAAGAATTAAAGATTGTAGAAGTAAGAGGCAATAAGAGAAAAAAACAAGGTTCCAGTGGGAGATAAAGACTAGACCTATATGAATAGGTATTCAGCCCAATTTTAGCAATATGTTGCTAGGGGCTTGAGGAGGTGACCCTATAAATTCACTGAATGGTTTCTTGATATGAAAGGATTATAAAACTCAAGGGGAGATGCTCAGATGATGGTTCATTGGTTGGGAGGAGCATGGAAACTCCTATTGTATTTTCAGGAAAATAGATAAGTTTTTTTTATTGATTGGCCATGTGATGTTAAAAATATGAGTTTCTATAACTGCTTCTAATTTATTATGTGATGGATAGGATTGAAAGAAAATATCTGGAAAAACAGGCAAAAAAAAAACATAAAAAAGGTTTATTTCAGCAGGTTTAATTTCCGCGTTAAATTAATCTTTGTAAGAATGGTTAAAATGTTGTGTTAATAGGAAAAAGGGTTTTTATTTTTATTTTTGAGATGATATGCCAAAAAAATTATGGGTTAAGTGAGGATGATTTTTGATTAAATAAATTACACAAAAGAACTTATATATATACATATACCTATCAAGGAAAAAAAATATGTAAGGGTTAACATAGGAAAGGGTTGGAAGGAAGAAGAGGGGCTCCCAGATTAACCATTAGCCCATGCAGTCCTTGCTTGTAACATTAACCTGTAAGAAGTTAGAACACCAAAACCCGGTAGGCTGGGAGTCTTATCTTCTAGCTTTTATTTAGAAGGCTTGTTCTTAGTTATAAAAAAAAAATTAAGTGTACTCTTTTATGTAATTTTGAATAATAGGATAATGCCAAAAGAAAAGTTAGACTGGAATTATACTATTGTAATGAAGTATGTCACATGCATATGTTATTACAAAAATTGGAAGCCAACTATTGAACATATATACTTACATGTGTAGATTATTACAGGTCATTCAGAATGATTTTTAGAGAACCTATATTTCAACATTCACATAGAAGAAGAATCTCTCTAACATGAAAACTATCATGAAGATAAAACCAAAAGAAAAAGTGGGAAACAAATCTACCACTAGACAAAAAAGAGTGATAAACTCCTTGGTATGGAGACACAATCTTTAAAAAGTAACGATATTTTTCTTACATGCTTCAATTTTCTCTAGAGCTAGTGAAACCACCTAGCAACATCAAGTTGATGAGAATTAAGGCCAACATGGTCACACATTTTAAGTAAGGAATTTTAGTGGATAAAATACCCATACTAATTTCATAAACCCTGAAGGGAAATAGTTGAAAATGCACCCCAAGTGGTTTTTATTTAACAAATTAGGATTTGTAAAGAGATAGTTGTAATCATGGGCACAACTATACAAAATATTCATATATCTCTTGAGTAGGACAAAGTATAACCTACATAAGGTGAGATATGATGTTAGGTAATAGTAGCACTTGGAAAAGTTTGGCTTTTAGGCTAATGCCTTCAAAAGAAGCTTTAGGTAAGGAAAAAAAGACCTATAGTAACTAAGAAAGGCCGCATTAGAAGAAATTTATGTGAACAAGGAAAACTTGTGTTAACCAGAAAGAATTTTTTTATATCTCTATAATGGAGCGGTTACCTGTGTAGATACTTCACTCTTCACCAAGCTTGACCCTCTAATAACAATACAAAATATACAAGGGTGATATTTGGGTGACTATGGGAAACTAGAGTACCCTTAAATAAAAATTATTTAGAGACCCTAATACAATAAGCCCTTGCCATGCTCGAATCACTTGAAGGGAAACCAACCCTTTGGAAGCAAGCCATGGATGAAAGATATATCAAATGAACTTGAAAAAAAACCCCTGAATCATTTAAGTGGCCTAAAGTAGCACTGAACCCCATCAGGATTGATACTCTTCTCTCGAACGAAGTATCAAAAGTAGATAAGCTAAGAAGGAATCCTATTAAAATTCCCCAAGGTTCCTCACAGAAAAATCCCATGAGATCATCTGCAATGAAAAGATGTACATAAATTAGAAAAGAGAAACTACAACAAGAAAATAAACTTTGAAAAGAGGTTATTACACTTTTGTTAAAACAATGTTACTTATAACGCTTAAGTCACATAGGAAGGAAATCTTGTAAGGAAGTCATCAATGTGCAGTGAAGAAATACTCCATAATACATGTCAGAAAGGGAGTAACATTGAACATGGCGGTACTCAAATCCTGAAATAATTTAATCCAAGCCCTATCGAGTTGCAGAACAACATCCTTGTCACAGAGTTAGTTGAAAATGGTCTAGAGAGGGTGGGGGGGTTGTTAGGTCCATATAACACCAGTGTATTCCCCTTATTGTTATTAGTATAGCCCCCTATTGTTATTGGTGTTCCCATGTATCCCCCATGTTGTTATTGTTGTGCCCCATAGAAGCTCATTATTGTTATTGTTGTGCCCTTACATTATTATTGTTATGTAGGCTATGATTATATTGTGACCTCTTAGACTCCTGTATATCCCAAGGAGGTCTTATCATTTGAATCGTCCAAGAATTTTTCATTTATGTAATGTAAAGGAGGTTTCCCCCTCGAAGAGTATAATTTTTAAGTCGTTGATCTATCTTTTCCATTAGTTGGTTGCATAACATTTAGTATCAAAGCTTTGGATTCTAGGGTTTCGCTTCTTCAAACAGGTCATCTTGGAATTTTCGCTATAAATTATTTTCTACGAGACATTAGAAGATAAAATTTTGACCACGTGGATATGAAATCTTGGTGAACTTTGTGTAATTATTTCAGATCTTGGTTCTCTATATTTTCGGAGATATGACCTAAGGACGTTAGGGTTTCTACAGGCTCCAGAATTCAATCTCAAACATATGACCTAGGGAAAAACATCATAACTTTCTCTCCAAGCATTAGACTTGAATTTAATAAAAAGTGACAAAAAGGGAACAAACTCTAGTTTCTTTTGTATTGGTTTTAGGGCTGAAGGTCGAAACAGTGACATGTCGCACTCTGTACAAGTTTTCTCTACTGAACCAGCCTATAATCAGGTCATCATGGGAAATCAGGAATAACCCTTTCTTGAAGAATCCAATATCAATATGAATTGTTGGGTTGGAAATAAGTCTCATATGCCTACCAAAGGATGAAATTTCAGACCTTGGAGATCCAAATCTACAGATATACAACAACTTCAATATCGAGCTCCTAAAATGTAAGAAAAAGGTATGTATTTTCTTAAATTTTACATAACTTTTGCTTGAAAAACTAGTTTCAAGTGATTCAAAGGGAATATTGAAGCATAGATATTATTATCGGGTTCTAAAATTACTCCCAAACAAAATAAATTGCAACATGATATATCAAAATTATGGGACCAAGTGCTACAAATTTCACTCTCACAAAGAAAAACCAAAGATGAAATAAAAAGGGACATGGAGGGTTTAAAATTAGACTTGGAAGGTTTTAAGGATGCCATGGAAGCTAATATAGATGGTTTGAAAGCAGATATGGATGGTTTGAAGGAAGTTTTGATAAAGTTGTTGCAAGAAAGGCTTCCTAGTGGTGACAAGGTAATCCATGA
Source organism: Pinus tabuliformis (assembly GCA_031772625.1). Taxonomy (NCBI): domain Eukaryota; kingdom Viridiplantae; phylum Streptophyta; class Pinopsida; order Pinales; family Pinaceae; genus Pinus; species Pinus tabuliformis. The sequence goes on along the minus strand of CM062818.1, from coordinate 565,161,067 downwards.
AAATAATGATGAGGACAAAAGGAATATGAATTATGATTTTAGAGACTCCAATGTGGGGTTTAAGAACCACCACATTCCAAAGATAGATATGAGGAAGTTTGATGGCAAGGATCCAGTAACATAGATACTACAGATGGAGCAATATTTTGATCTAAATGATGTGCAACACACACAAAAGTTACACATTGCATCTTTATATTTAGAACACAATCAATTTGTATGGTATCGATGGCTTTTTTCTCGTAAACTACTTTTCACTTGGTCAATTTTTACAGATGAAATGATAGCACATTATGATGATACAAAGAGAAACACCTTCTTTAGCCAATTGATAAATCTCAAACAAAAGGGTTCAATGGCGAAGTACATTGAGGACTTCCCAAAATTGAATATTAGAGTAACTGATATTCCATAGGAGCATAATATTGATTTATTCATAGGGGCTTTGAAGGATAACATCCAACATGAGGTTCACTTGTGGGAAATTGATTTATTGGCAAAGGCATTCAAGGTGGCAAGAAAAGTTGAAAGAAAAATTATGGCAACAAGGAAGTCCACCACTCACAACTATAAAGATGGAAGTGTTGATGCTAATAGCATTCCATAACCTACAAGGTTGATGTCACAACAATTGGAGGAAAAAATAGAAAAAGGGCTTTGTTAAAGTTGTGATAGAAAATACACTAAAGGTCATAAGTGTGTTGAGAAAAAATTATTCTACATATATTGTGAAGAGGAGGAAGAAAAGGAACAAGAACATCAAGAGAGGAGGATATACACCAGGAACCAACCCTAGAGAAAGAATAAATGAATCTGATGATATATTGCAATGTATCGGAAGGAATTACCACTCCTCACACTCTCAAAATAGAAGGATATATCAAGAAGAAAAAGGTAATAATGTTGATTGATTTAGGTAGTACTCATAATTTTATTCATAGCAAGATAGCCAAAGAATTGAATTTCTTCCTATATCTAGCACCTGAGTGTCATGTTATGGTTGAAAATGGAGGGAATATAAATTTCTCTGAAAAGTTCCATAATATGAAGCTAACCATGGGGGAATATGTATTGAATAGTACAATTCTTTCCATTCCAATGGGTGGTGTTGATGTTGTACTAGGAGTCCAATGGTTACAATCTTTGGGGACAATAGCTTCTAATTTTCAAGAACTTTTCTTCGATTTTTTTTAGGAAGGAAAGAAAATTGAATTAAGGTGTATCACAGGGAAACCAAAAAAGATAATTAACTCTAATGGAACGACAAATATTCTAAATAAATAAAAACAAGGCGTGATTTCACAATTATGCTCACTAGAGGTTCAAACATCAAAATCATCTATTTCCCCACATCTCCAAAAAGTATTGGAAAATCATTCCAAGGTATTTGAGACTCCCAAAGGCATCCAACCTATCTGTGATCATGATCATGATATTCATTTGATTCCAGGAAGTGTTCCTCCAAACATCGGACCTTACATATATCCCTATGCCCAAAAAAGTGAAATTGAACGTATGATTGCAGAAATGTTAGAGGCTGGTATAATTCAACCTAGTCAAAGTTATTTCTTTGGTCCAATAGTATTGGTGGACAAGAAGGATGGATAATGGCATGTGTTTCTGGATTATAGGGATCTCAACAAGATCACTATTAAAGATAAATTTCCAATTCCTATCACTGATGAATTGTTGGATGAATTACATGGAGCAATTTACTTCACCAAGTTGGATCTTCGTTCAAGATATCATCAAATTAGAATTAAGATTGAATACATTCCGAAAACAACATTTAGATCTCATGAGGGTCATTATGAATTTTTGGTCATGCCTTTTGGCCTTACTAATGCACCTTCAACATTTCAAGGTTTGATGAATTCCATTTTCAAACCCTGCCTTAGAAAATTTGTGTTAGTATTTTTTGATGATATACTAATCTAAAACAAGTCTTGGAAGGATCATGTTCAACATGTTGACAGGGTGCTCAAATTATTGGAGGAGAAACAATTATATGAAAAAGCCTCCAAATGGAGTACAAGAGGTGGAATATTTGGGTCATATTGTATTTGATGAGGGTGTTAAGGTATACCCTAAAAAAATTAAATCCATAAGTAATGGAAAATCCCCACGACCATAAAGCATCTTCGAGGATTTCTCAGGTTGACAAGATATTATCACAAGTTTGTTAAGAATTATGGTAGAATAAAAACACCTCTAACAACACTACTAAAGAAAGATGCATTTTCCTAGACTCCAAAAGCAATTAAGGCCTATGAACATTTTAAAGAAGAAATGTGCCAAGCATCGGTATTAGCTATGTCTAACTTCACAAAAACTTTTATTGTAGAATGTGATGCCTCAGGAAATGGAATTGGTGTTGTTTTAATGCAAGAAGGAATACCCAATTCTTTTGAAAGTCGTCCAATCAAAGGAAAGTATTTACACAAACCTATTTATGAGAAGGAAATGTTGGCAATACTACATGCACTAAAGCAATGGAGACCTTACCTAATGGAAAGAAACTTCAAGGTAAAAACAGTTCACGATAGTCTTAAATACTTTTTGGAACATAAATTATCTTCATAAGAGAAACAAAAATGGGTCACAAAGATGTTGGGTTATGAATTTGAAATCATCTACAAAAAGGGAAGCAAATTTTTTTTGCAGATGCATTCTCAAGAAAGAATGAGGATGTGGAAACATTTCTTTGTTCCATTTCTATTATCCAACCTGATTGGATAACAAAAGCAAGGTATGAAAGGAAAAATGACAAAGAGGTGTGGGCATTCATTCAAAAGTTGCAGCAAGATCCTAGTACGTCTGATACATTTAGCTAGAAAAATTATTCATTATGGTACAAATATTGCTTATACCTTTGTAATAATTCCCAACTCAAGAAAAATAATCTTTTGGAATCGCACACGTCCCCCTTAGGACGACACTTAGGATTTTTGAAAACTTACCATAGGGTCAAGAAGGAATTTTTTTGGGATGGCCTTAAATCTGATATTCAAAAGTTTGTGGCAGAATGTTTGGTTTTCCAACAAAATAAAGTTGAGACAATTAAGACCACGAGTATTTTACAACCTTTAGCCATTGCAAGTCAGTGTTGAGAGGAGGTCTGAAAGGATTTTATCACAGGTTTACCCAAGTCTGAAGGAAAGAGTGTCATCATGGTGGTAGTTGATAGAATTACCAAGTATGCACACTTTTGTGCATTATCTCATCCTTTTAAATCCAGTACAGTTGCTACTACATTTACAGAAATAATTCAAAATATATATGGAAACCCAAAGATTATTGTAAATGATAGAGATCCCATTTTCACTAGAAATTTTTGGATGAAATTATTTTCTTGTCTCGGTACTCAACTAGCGCATAGCTCATCTTATCATCCTCAAATATGATAGGGAAACTAAGATAGTGAACAAATTTTGGAAGTATATCTTCGTTGCTTTGTATTGGATAAACAAACACAATGGGTTAAGTGGTTACCTCTAGCTGAATGGTGGTATAACACTTCCTTCCATACCATAGCAAAAATGGCCCCATTTATGGAACTTTATGGATATCGTCCACCATCCATCACATCATCTTTAAGATAAAATTATAAGGTTAAAGTAGTGGAATATCACATCGAGCATCAACAACAAGTTCTGCAACTCTTAAAGGATAACCTCACTCTGACACAAAATTGAATGAAACAATAGGCAGATCAACATCGCAGTGGAATAAGTTTTGATGTAGGTGACTGGGTATTTTTACAGCTACAACCATACAAACAAATGTCCCTCAAGCAAGCTAAGAAGGATGATAAATTATCACCCAAGTACTATGGTCCTTACAAGGTGTTGCAAAAGATTGGTACTATGGCATACAAATTGACGTTGCCTACATCTTCCCAAGTACACACAGTTTTCCATGTTTCATGCTTAAATAAGGTTATCGGTGACAATATCCTAGTTCAAACAATATTTCTAGAACTTGACAAAGAAGGAAAGATTATATTTGAGCCTAAACAAGTCACGAAAACAAGTACTTGACAGCTATAGAATCAATTAATTTCATAGTATCTCCTTAAGTGGAAGAACTTGCCCCTTGAAGATTCCACATGGGAGGATGAGAATTTTATATAGAAGAATCTGGAACTACTCGAGCGTTGAGGACAACAATTTTTTGAAGGAGAGGGGCATGTTAGTTCCCTATAATATTAGTGTATTCCCTTTATTATTATTAGTGTAGACCCCTGTTGTTATTTTTGTGCCCATGCATCCCCCATGTTGTTATTGTCGTGCCCCATAGAAGCCCACTATTGTTATTGTTGGTCCCTTACATTATTAGTTTTGTGTAGGCTATGATTATATTGTGACTCCTTAGACTCCTATATATACCAAGGAGGTATTATCATTTGAATCATCCAAGAATTATTCATTTATGTAATGTAAAGGAAGCTTCCCCTTCGAAGAGGATAACTTTTAATTCATTGATATATATTTTCTGTGAGATAGTTTCATAACATGGGTGCAGTGTGGTGGCTACCATAACAACCACCACTTAACCCATAGTGTTAGATCATCAACCAAAATTTGGTCCATTCATCTCCCATGGTAATGTGATTGAAAATAAACACTTCCATAGAGTACTAGCCACATTTCCAGTAATGTGATTGAAAATAAACACTTCCATAGAGTACTAGCCACATTTCTAGATCATGTGGTTAACATAAATTGAATTTACATTTAGAACCCTTGTAATATAAACTTTGCTAGAGTGACAAGGGATTAGAAAAAATTTCATTACACAAATCATGTTTAAGAAAATTTATCGCCCTTGATATATTTATTTCCATTAGGAAAGGAAGGTAAGGGGAAACACAAAATCCTATTTTCTTAATAATTTTGCATACATCCTTAAACATACACAGACAAACATATCCATGGAAAGATGTTTTTCAAAAATAAGGAAGTAAATTTAATGAAGATTGAAAGTGGGGTTGTGAGGACTATATAAATTTGTAAAGATCAAGATGTGGATGATTATACGTCAGATAATAAATATATTCATAAGTTGTTATGATCATGTAGGTATGAATAATAAAAATAACAAAAATCCTTGTATAATATATGGTTAAGAACAAGAAAATCTAGGGTTTGTTACAACCTTGTATTTTTCCTATGACTTCTATAGTGTCTCATGTACTTGTATATGAATTATCTTGATCTTTTCTAAAAAAAATCATCCCTAAAGGCATCCCATGTAAGATCCTCACTTACTCCTATGCACTTCCCATATGCAATATCCAAATGTGAAGGTGGAGAATATTTAAAACAAGTTTTAAATGGAGACTTACCAGTAGAATTTTGGATTGATCTATTATAAGAGTGTTGTACATAAACTAAACATTCACATGTAGTCTTCAAATGCTTCTAATTATAACACCTCAAAATATGCACACAAGTCATGTTGACTACTTATGTTTTCCCATCTGTCTGAGGATGAAATGTTGTAGACCTCTTCAACTTAGTGTCCATTTTATCCCATAATGTATTCCAAAATGCACTATGAAATCTCATGTTCCTATTTGAAACAATGCTCATTGGTATCCTGAAGTGCACCAAAAAATATCCCAAGAATAAGTTCATTGCTTCTTACCCACTGACGGTATCTTTACAGGGTATTAGAACACACATATTTCTGAACTTTTCAACTACCAGGAATAGGTAGTCATGTACCTTCCTGGTTTTTGGTAAACCTCCCATAAAGTTCATGGAAATTATTTCCTAAGGATGAGTAGGTATAGGAAAGGGATGATATAGACCCTATTTCCTGTTACTAGGCTTGTTGGTACATCAAATCATGCATCTTCTTATGAACCAAGCTACATTTTCTTGCATCTTGGGATAATACACATACCTCTGCAAGTTGGACACTGTCTTCCCTACACAAAAGTTCCCTACAACCTTGGAGTGTGAGACTCTTTGATTAGCTGCAAATGCTCACCCTTAGAAACACATAACTTATCCAACCTATAAATTATCTCGTCATGGAGATGGTAGTCAATGGTGTTGTCTCCATCATGTACATGACTCTAGTTTTGTAACTGCTAAAACACCTCCTTAAAGTCCTCATCCTATGAATATGCCTCTTTTTATGCATCATGGATGGATGGCTTCATGTGCATCAGAGTTCCCAAGGCTGTGATATTTGATGTGGGTTGCCTTGAAAACATCTCAACTAACTTGTTTGTGCTTCCCTCCTTGTACTTGATCACTAAATGAAACTGTTGTTGAAAATCCATATACCTGTAATTCCTGACTCGTTGTAGCTTACTCTAGGCCTCTAGCTACCATAGTGCTTAGATATTTTTTTGGATTATTGTCTTCTTTCCCATCAGATAGTTCTTCAGCTTCTTCAAATATTGTACTAGGGCATAGAGCTCCTTGTCATATGTATGGAAGTTAAGAACTTCCCCATTGAATACTTCAAAATGGTAGCATACAAGACTTCCTCACTGCATTAAGACCACTCACATAACATACCCACTCGCATTTGTCTCCACTACAAAGGGTTGTTGCAAGTTTGATAATTTTAGAAATGTTTCTTAAATGATCTTCTTGTTTAGCTCCTCAAATTCCCTCTGTTGACCCTTTCCTCACAGGAAATTCATGCCACTTGTTGTTATGGCATGGAATGGCACTACTACCACTAAAAATGAAGCTATGAATTTCCTCACGTACTATGATGTCCCAAGAAAAATCCTAACCTCAAAAACATTAGTAGGAACCTTCCATTTCATGATGAATTCCATCTTGGTAGTATCTATCTTTAACTCTCCTCCACCTATCACACACTTGAGATACACCAAATACTGTTGTGCAAACTCACAGTTCTTGATATTTGCTGGTAATTGGTTCTTCTTTAATGTCTCTAGCACCTACATAAATTATGAGATGTGCTCCTCCCATGTATCATTATATGCCAATATATCATATAAACAAACAATAACAAATGAATTTATAAAAGGGCACAATATCTCATTCATTAACCTCATAAATGTAGTTGGTGCATTGCATAGGCCTAATGGCATGTCTAACCACTCATACAAACCTTTCTCGGTTTTGAAGGAGGTTTTCTAGGTATCTTCTTCTTTGACTCGAACTCGGTGATATCCATACTTTAAGTCTAGCTTCATGAAGTATTGTTTTGTTGCAACTGATCTACCAGATCATCTATTTTAGGCAGTGGGTACTTGTTCTTGAGCATGATTTTTTTCAATGCCCATTAATCAATACACATTTGCTAAGTCTTGTCCTTTTTTAGCACAATGATGATGGGTGACCCACATGGTGATGCACTCAGTCAAATTACACCATGTTCTAGTAGTCGTTGCAACTGTTTCTTCACCTCAGTTGCTTCTATAACAAACTTCCTATACAACCCAATGTTAGGTGACCCACATTTTGACCAGTTAGGAGGAACACATGCTCTTGACCATTTGTTCCACTCAAAAAATAAATCATATAAAACAAAATAATAATGATAAAGAAATGGGAGATATATCTACAAAAGAGGAGAAAAATAAGGGGGCTTCGAGGGCTTAAGGGGTTTAAAATAAAATAATATTATTTTAGTCTTATTATAAGTCCCTAACCTTAACCGTGTTTAAATAGTGCTATTTAAGCTATGCATTATTTTATCCTAAATTGGATATTAATTACATGAAGGAGGTACATGTGCTTTTCATATAGATACATGGCCGCTTCATGCCATGCAATTTTACCCTATGTCTTTTTGGACTATGTAGAGAGAGTTTGAATTAAGGTAGGTTTTGAATTACTAAAGAATTCAAATTATCGAGGAGTTCAAATTATAGAGAAAGTTGGAGTGACCATTTTGTTTTAACTACCATTCTCTAACCAATTTATTCAAATTACCATTGGGGAGAGGGGGGGATTCGATTATCAATTTTTGGAGAGTTTGAATTGCCATTAGGTTGGAAAATTTGGGAGAGTTAAAATTACAACACCATTATTTGGGAGAATTCAAATTATAAAACCATTATTTGTGAGAATGCAACATCTGATGAGAAACCGTCCATCAAGCCTCACAAAGTTGGATATCCATGCAAACTTTTTACGGGAGACCATCTTCTTCGAAATTGTCCTGATATTCCTCAGATCTTAGAAGAATGGTCTTCTCGTTCACATCATCCTGTGTCATCAACTTCTGGATATCATGTTGGTGACACACCATCAACTAGTGGTAGTAAAGTTCATGGAAAGAAGGGTAAAGTTAAGTTTCCCTGTAGGTTATGTGAAGGAATCACCCCATTCACCTTTGTCCCTATCTGGATGAAGCCAAAAGAGTGTTGGATAGCCATCCTGCTTCACCGCAATGACTTCCATCTGGTTACAGGAGACTCTCCCTTAATCCTTCACTAGTTGATGAATTGACTGACTCAAATTAACTGTCGGTCAAACCCACTCTCTCTGAAAGTGAATCCTATGAGTTTATACCTAATCCAAATCAACAGGTCGAGGTAATAGTTGAATTGATTTCACCTTCAGTTAGTCATAGCTTTCCCGAAGAGAGTGAATATGATACCTCAAGTTCTTTTTGTTCCTTCAAATTCCAATGAGCTTGGGGGAAATCCTCCTGTTCCATCAAGACAGCAGGAAAATCCTCCCATTCTCGTAACTCAAGGGGTTAATTCTCCCATTCTTATGGTACCCCTCCAAGTAGCCTAGTCACTTCCTTTGATTGGAATCGATTGGCAGGATTCTGTCTTCCTTCTTATGTGCCTTTCCAGATCATAGTATAGGTTTGTAATATGATTGTATTGGGCACTATTATAGATGAAGGTGCATTTGTGAGTATCCTTTCCTCAACTGCTTGGTAAACACTCGGTTCGCTGCCACTTTTGCCAATTACCTAGGATCTGTTGTCTTTTAATAGAGGAACCAGTCAACCATTAGGGATCCTTCCTCAGTTGTCTATTACTTTGGGAGGAAAAATCATTTATCTGAATATGATGGTAGTCCCAATCCCTTTAGATTACAATTTACTTCTTGGGCACGACTATGTTTATGGCATGGGAGCTATTGTTTCAACACTATTTCGAGTGATTTGTTTCTCGCATGAAGGTAGAATAGTCACCATTGACCAGCTTTCATTTCTTGGTCCAAATATGGCTTCCAGTCAACCATATTCCCTAAATGGTCCTTTTGTACCAATGGTATCATCCCTGCCATGGGTTAATTATGTGGCAACCAGTTCCATGCCTACATCAACTGATGATCAATTCAGTGATGTTGTACATCATGTACTGGGGCCATTGGAACCAGATCTCTCCTTCATGACCTCTTATGAGTTGTGATCGAAGTATGAGGATAGTTCTTTTATTGTGTCAACCTTATTAAAAAATGAAACAACTTCCATGAGGATAGTTCCTTGTCTTATGTCAACCTTGTTAAAAAATGAAACCAAGGATATGAGGATAGTTCTTGGTTTTATGTCAACCTCGTTAAAAAATGAAACAAAGGGTATGAGTAGAGTTCCTTGTCTTGTGTCAATCTCATTAAAAAATGAAACAAGGACCCCTGGAGCAAAATTCCAAGTCGATTCTTTGAGTAGATCTCATAAAATCCTAGTCGAGTCTTTCACTTGATCTCGTATATGAACCTTCATTCCATCCACTTGATAGCCGCAAGTAGTCTACTTAGGTGAATGTAATGAAGTTTGGGGGCATGCACCTAGTGGTAAAGTTAAGCTTCCTTGTAGGTTATGTGAAGGGAATCACCCCATTCACCTTTGTCCCTATCTGGACAAAGCCAAAAAGGTGTTGGATAACCATCCTGCTTCACTGTAGCGACTTCCATCTGGTTACATGAGACTCTCCCTTTCATCATGTTGGGGGCATGTAAACCAATCTCAAGCATAGTTTTTCATTTTAAGCTTGTGTAATCATGAAACTGAATACAAGCATAGTTCCCTATGGTACAAGCTCATCTAAAAATGAACCCATTTCGATTTTAACCCTCGTTATTTCCATTCTATCAGCCTCTTTCATTAGATGAGCCTTGGTTGTTTTCATCCCATCACCACCATCCCTTTGGCCGATCATACACTTTCACTTGGTTGTTTTACCCTTTTTGAGGAACAGTTGCAATGAGTGGTCTTATTAGCCAGCCTCTTCACATAAATCAACATGTTTTGAGAAGTTCCAACATCACTAGAACCAGTTGCTATCCTAGACACCACTCGTTCCTCAAAATGGAGTCCTCTTTAAGCTCTTTTCAGACTCTCTAAACATGAAAAGATTGTTGAGTGCTTGTCCTTTCCAGCTCGTTAATGGATTGGAAACGATATCTCTCTTGTATTATTTTATGCTTTTTTAGACTTAAGAGATTAATTTATGAAAAATAACTTGAGGAGTTTTTTTTTGGTACCTTTTCAAACTCTCTAAAAATGAAAAGGGCCGAGTTATCTTTGTCGTTAAACTCATTAAAAACTTCAAATAGCAACAAACTTGTCCATATAGACAAGACTAAGTTTCACCTTCGTTAGACTCGTTAAAACATCAAATAACAATGGATTCACCTGAAGGGTGAAATTATACAACAAGCATATGTTATCCTCCTCAAGCTTGATAAAAATAAAGAGGTACTGGTCAGCAATGACTGGGGAAAATGGGAAAAGGGAAAAAACCACTTTATGGTAGCAGGTCGCTCTTGAACATGACACTTTCACTCCATCACTGTGACTTCTGGGTTGAGTTATTAGCTTGATGGTTATCATACTGTTGTCTATCATACCACCCATCAATGTTTTTTGGGTCAATGCTACCAATTCACTTTAATGTCGCCGACATGTTCAAGAGAAGTCATTCAGTCAAAATCCATCTTTTGCAATACCATAAACCTTCATTTTCATGACCACTATTCCCGAACCTTGTGTCGTCAGTAAAATTCCATCTCTAAAATCACTACACTTGTTTTGTGTCATTGATATGGGATACATCAAGGCCCTCCTACGACGAGTCACTTCTTGTTGACATCAACTAATTATCCAAGAAGTTGACTTAGAAACACCCATTCAGTACCTTGAGGCTTGCATGCATCAATGGCAGGTTTCTCACTTTTGGTGAAAGGCATACATCAATGGCCTTCGACCAAAAGACTTTGTATGGTGTTCGACATCAAATCATCCATTCACACCATGCAGAATGTACTGCAGTACCTTGAGGATCATTATCATTATCGGTGATTTCTCTCACATCTGTTAACAACTTACATCGTCGGCTGGTAATCAAATGGTGTCTTCCCATGTTCAACTTCAGCTCACATATTCACATGGTTAGACTCGTACTTGAGCAAATGGTTGAATGAGATTGAAGACCCCAGATCTATTTTCATCCATCCGAGCTACGATATCAGGAGTACTAAATCATATGTACAATGGCTTTACATTGATAGTCATTCCAATCATGGGTCTATATCTGTAGATGACTGTTTATGTACATGTAATGAAAGTTTATAAGCTAAGCATGGGTATGCCTTCCCTTAGCAATTCATGTAAAATAAAATATCATGATATATGTATTGTAATTGATGCAGGTCACCTTCCACTTCGATATCTCCTCATCACATCATAAATCATTTCATTCGACATTGGAATTTTTCTGACTTCATACTTTAGGGGGCAACTGTTACAGATCCATTTGGGCACATCAAATCCCAACATTTAGATCAGTGTTTTAGGGCTCATCAAACCCTAAATTCAGTTGTTTCATTCCCTAAACAAGTCACCCCTTTGAATGCCTCCTTCCCAGAAAGTTTCATGACCTAAGACATCCAGAAATGGTCTCTAAAGGGACTAGCACAGGTAGATACACTGCCAGGGTGCTCTGTAGAGCAGGTAGATACACTATTAGGGTGCTCTGCAGAGCACCTAAGCCCTCTTTAGGCTGCACTGGGCGAATTTGAGTGAAATTCAATTGGGGTTTGGGGAATATTCTTATCTCTTGGAGTCATCTAGAAGCTTCCCTCAGTTATCTACTCCTATGAGCTCGAAAATGGATGAGGAATGAGTTAAGGTGCATCCTATCCTCTCATCCCTTCCTCCATGGAACTAATTCTAAGTATGGAAGGCCATTCAATGCCACCATTAATGACAAAACCTCCTTCATCCTCCTATAAATTGACCACTCATCTAAGTGATCAGAGGCTGGCTAGATTATGTTGAATTGTAAGGAGATAATGCTGCTATGAGACTTGACTTTGGAGCAAATGATGTGATGCCACAAGCTTGTCTTGCTTTTGATGTGATGTGGATGGGATCCAAGTTGGAGGAATGACTTTGAATCAGACACTGATGGTTGTAATTCCTTCTTCTATCTAATAAAGTGTTTGAACCTTTTTCCATATGATGTGTTCTTTCATAATGCTTATATGTATGAATTGCTTCTGATTCCTTTCATTTATATTCAATGGATCGTATGCTTTGATCGATTATAGTCTTCTATTGTGTTGACAGGGTACTTTTCAAGCGGATTAAGTACGAGAAGGAGCGACAGAATCAATACAGGAGACGAGAGGAAAGTGGAACTACAGGTAGGCCTTCTATCCTCTCTTCTTATCTATTTCTTATAGGGAAAGTCTAAAACACTTTAAACTATTATTCTAGGCACAACTACTTATCTAGTGAATTAGTATTTATCCGTAGGTGCTAAATTCTCCAAAACAAAACTACAACATTATTATTTGGGAAAGTGATAGTGCTAATAATACCATTATTTTCGAGATTAAATTACAACTTATTTGAAAATTATCATGTAAGCAATATTGTTTTAGCTAAAATTCTAAAATTAACTCTTAAACTTAAAAAAATGTTGATAAAAAAAATGGAATTTAGAGTTGTACCCATTTTTTAATATAGCTTAAAAAGAATATCATTATAAACAAATTTATCTAAACAATAATAATAAAATAAGTTGTTTAATAAAAAATTTTAAAATAACAACCGGAAAACATTTTAAATAAATATTTTAACCAAACATGATTTAAACTAACTGAAAAGAAAAAAATTGTACATAAACATTTTTTACTTTTCTTTAACATAAATACAATCATGAGTATAAGAGGAAAATTATGTAAGATGGATTTTTGGAAAAGAACTGTGTTTTCAAATTTATTTTATCCAATGTTTTGGGCAAACACTCAGACCAACATTAGATATATAAAAACTTTTGTCCTTGGTGACAACTGGAATGTTATTATTTCAACAGAGTTGGCCAGAGTTTCTCACTCAGCAGAGAGAAAAATTATTCTTTTGAAAGTTGTGCTCAAAGCTGGAGAAAAAAAATGTAATAGTTTCTCTATTCAACTGATTAATTCAAAGCGAATTAAGGGGTTTTTCCCAGTTGAGATCCCCTAGAAATCACCGTGTATTTGTGGTTTTTCTTGTTGCATGTTTATGCATGTTGTTTTAAATCATGATTTTGATTTTGTAGATCAATAGAGTAGAATTATATCTCTTGTTTTTCAATTTGAAATCTTGAGCATTTGCAATTCATATCAAATTTATACATGGTACCAGAGCCCGAAAATCACATTAGAACTATTATTTTAAATTTTTCCCTCGGGATTTTCGAAGTAGCAGCTTTAGTGCAACAATTTTCCTTCATGGATCAGGAGAATGTATTTCAACAGACTAATATTAGAGTATTCCCTGGATGGTAGCTCAAATTTCATAACCTAGAAATATCAAATGGAAGCAGTGCTTGATGATAATGATTTGTTAGAATATGTTAAAACTAGCATTGTGAAACCCCAACAGTTTGATGCACATAAATTAACCTAGTGGAAGAAGGATGTTACAAATACCAAGAGAATTTTTCTAGAAGGTGTGAGAGATCATGTGGTCTCATATCTCCATGGAAAAGAGACATCATTTGCTATGTGAAATACATTAACTAATTTATTTGAAAATATCAGTGACCATAGAAAATTGGCCTTGAAAGAAAAACTTTGAAACATTAGAATGCAGAAGAATGATGTTATTCCACAATATTTTTCCAAATTTACACAAGTTCGAGATGAGATTGGAGGGGTTGGGGTAAATGTAGCAGAATATGACTTGGTGAGCCTAGGTCTTCCAGGCCTTCCAAAATCCTGGCATAATTACCAGGACTCTGTGAATGGAAGGGAAAACTACTGAATTGGGAAAGGTTGTGGTTTGATGTGGTTCAAGAAGAGTGTTGGGTGTGGAGCCTAATTATCTTCTGTATTGAAAGGTATCACCGCATTGAACCCCAGTTTGTAATGGGGTGGCAACGCTGCCTGTAAAATATTCGCTGCTGGGGGGGTGGTTGCGGCCTTTTGAGAGCCCCCCCCTTGTGGGGGGTTTCGGGGGCAACACCCCCGAAGATAAGAATAGATGTAAAATTGCCTTGTAAAATGTTGTAATTTTGTAGTCAATCTGGGTTGTTCATTAGGTGGAGATTTGACAGTAGAAGTTATGTTTAATTTAAGGTTTTTTCCATAGAAGGCAACCCCTCACTATATATGAGGGAATCATATTGTGTCTATATAATATCTGTATTCTGAGTGAGGAAGAGAGAGGAGATTGAGAGCAAAGAGGGAGTTATAGCGGATCTGCTGTAGGTTGTATCTCTTTAGTTTGTTGGATAATATAAAAAGAAGGATTGGTTGTTTCTCCGTGGATGTAGCCCAAACTGGGTGAACCATGTATATCTGTGTCTCTCTTGTTTTATGCGTTTTCTGTGTTTATATTTCTGCAATATTTTATGTGTTCCATTTCTATGTAATATATAATTTTATAACAACTGGTATTAGAGCTAAAGGTCTATTTGGTTGATAAACTCGCAGGAGAGAAGGGTTCCTGGTTCGAGTGGGAGCAGTGGCGGAAGATGGTAGGTTTAGGGTCGAAAAATTCAACGGCAAAAACTACCAGCCATGGAAGATGAAGATGGAAGATTATTTGTATAAGAGAGATTGGTACCTACCATTGAGTGTAAAGACAAAGAAGCTTATGAGTATTACAGACACAGAATGTAATATTCTCAACAGAAAGGCACTTGGAACAATACAGCTATGCCTAGTGGTGTAGGGGTAACTTTTGATGATGAAGTTAAGGCTCTGTTATTTCTGTGCTTATTGCCAGAAAGTTGGAATGGTTTAGTTATGGCCATTAGTAACTCTGTCTCTGGATCTAGCACTTTAAAGTTTGATGATGTTGTCGGTGCAATCCTTAGCGAGGAAATGCGACGGAAAAGCTATGGTGAGACATCAAGTAATGATTTGACTGCAGAGACTAGGGGAAGAAAAATGGAAAAAAGAAAGATCCTAGGATACCACAGTAAGTCAAGAAAAGGTAGATCCAAGTCCATAATGGGGATAGTGTGCTAGAAATGTGAGAAGAAAGGACACCTGAAGAAAGACTACAAGTCTCGGAAGGGAAAAGAAGGAGACGCACAACAAGAAACTAATCATGAAGTGAATGCAACAAGTGATGTGTTGTCAGATGCTTTGATTCTTTCATTAGAAAATATTGTTGATGCTTGGGTAGTAGATTTAGGGGCCTCATTCCATGCCACACCTAATAGGAAACATTTTCATGATTATGTTCAAGGAGATTTTGGACAGGTTCGATTGGGCGATGATAAACCCTGTAAAATCGTTAGAATGGGTACAATTTTCATAAAACAAAAAAATGGAAATCAGTGGCTATTGAAGGAGGTAAGGCATGTTCCAGATCTGAAGAAAAATTTGATTTCAACAGGGCAGTTGGGAGGTGAAGGTTGTGTAACTACTTTCACAGATAAAACCTGGAAGGTCACTAAAGGATCTCTGGTAATAGCGAAAGGAGGAAAGGTTGGTACATTGTATTTATGCAATGGTATTTCTAATTCTGTTAATGCTTTAACCTCTACAGGAGAAGATACAACATTGTGGCATCAAAGACTCGGGCACATGAGTGAGAAGGGGATGCAAATTCTTCACTCAAGAAATTTGTTGCCAGGTTTGAAACATGTTGATTTAAAATTATGTGAGAATTGTGTTTATGGAAAATAGAAGAGAGTCAAATTCCTTAGAGTTGGGAAAGAAAATAAGAGCGAAAAATTAGAGCTTGTGCATACAGATGTATGGGGACCTGCTTAGGTATCATCTCTTGGTGGCTCTCATTATTATGTTACTTTTATTGATGATGCAACCATAAAAACTTGGATTTATTGTATTTGAAATAAATCTGATGTATTTGATACTTTCAAGAAATGGAAAGATTTGGTTGAAAATGAGACAGAAAAAAGGTTGAAGTGTCTCAGATCAGACAATGGAGGTGAATATTGCAACAAAGAGTTTGATAGGTATTGTTCTAAGAATGGAATTCACAGAGAGAAGATAGTTCCAGGAACACCACAAGAAAATGGTGTGTCAGAAAGGATGATCAGGACAATCATGGAGCGTGCAAGGGGCATGAGATTGCATGCAGGATTGCCTTTACAATTTTGGGTAGATGCTATAGATACTGTTGTTTATCTAATAAACAGAGGGCCTTCAAGTTCCTTGGATGGTGGTACTCCAGAGGAGGCATGCACAGGTAAAAAGGTAAACTAATTCTTTTTAAAGACTTTTGGTTGTGAAGCCTTTGTCCACATTAATAAAGAAAATAGAACAAAGCTTGAGGCACAATCAAAGAAATGTACCTTTATTGGATATGGTGTTAATGATTTTGGTGATTGCTTTTATGATTATGAAAAACATAAAATCATTAGGATAAGAGATGTCAATTCAATGAAAAGGTTTTGTATAAGGATCAGCTGCAGGGAAAGAAACAGGAAAAAGAAAACAGAGAATACACAGTGCTTGATGATATCACAAGAAAAATAACAACAACAACAAGCACCTAAAACACCTGAAAGTGTTGTTAGAAGATCTACCAGGATAAGTAGACCTCCTAAACGATACTCTCCTTCATTATATTATGTACTGTTGACTGATTCTGGTGAACCAGAATGTTATGAAGAAGCAGTGTAGTTAGAAACCAAGAAGAAGTGGGAGCAAGCCATGAAAGAAGAGATGGATTCCTTAGCACATAACCAGACTTGGGACTTAGTCATGTTTCCTGCAAGTAAAACCACATTGCAGAATAAATGGGTTTACAGGCTAAAGGAAGAAGATGGAGGAAAACAGAGGTACAAAGCTAGACTTGTGGTGAAGGGGTTTGCACAAAAGAAAGGTATTGATTTTGATGAAATATTTTCTCGTGTTGTTAAAATGACTTCAATCAGAACTATTCTAAGTCTAGTAGCAGTTGAAGATTTGAATCTTGAACAGTTAGATGTAAAGACAACCTTTCTCCATGGGGATTTGGAGGAAGAGATATATATGCAGCAACCACAAGGATATGAGGTAAAAGGGAAGGGGAAACTAGTGTGCAGGTTGAATAAGAGCTTGTATGGCTTAAAACAGGCTCCAAGGCAGTGGTATCTAAAATTTGACAGGTTTATGTCTGAACAAGGCTATACTAGATGTCACTTTGATCATTGTGTTTATCTCAAAAGGAAAAATGATGGCAGCTATATTATATTGTTATTGTATGTAGATGACATGCTTGTTTTAGGTTCTAACATGCAAGAGATAAATGCGCTCAAAAGAAAATTTGCAAACTCATTTGCAATGAAGGATTTGGGTGCTACAAAACAAATCCTTGGTATGAGAATAACTAGAGACAGAAAAAATCACAAGTTAACATTGTCTCAGAATGAGTACATAGAAAAGGCGTTGAAAATATTTAATATGCACAATGCAAAACCAGTTAGTACACCTTTTGCTAGCCATTTCAAACTTAGTAAGGAGATGTGCCCAAAGACCCAAGAAGACATGGATTATATGTCTAAAGTTCCATATGCATCATCAGTTGGAAGCTTAATGTATGCAATGGTCTGCACAAGGCCTGATATTGCATATGCAGTGGAAGTTGTAAGCAAGTACATGAACAATCCAGGAAAAGAACATTGGATGGCAGTGAAGTGGATTCTCAAGTATTTGAGAGGTACCACAAATCAAGCATTATGCTTTGGTGGTTCAAACATTTCTCTACAGAGATATGTTGATGCAGATATGGTGGGTGATAGATATGACAGGAGGAGCACAACGGGGTATGCGTCTACTGTAGGTGGAACAACTATCAGTTGGGTCTCAAAACTATAAAGTGTTGTTGCACTCTCAACAATAGAAGCAGAGCATGTTGCTGTTACAGAAGCTAGTAAAGAAATGATTTGGTTACAAAGGTTTCTAGATGAATTGGGTAAGAAGCAGGAGTTGGGCAGGTTATACAATGATAGCCAGAGTGCCATACATCTTGCAAAGAACTCTGCATTTCATTCCAAGACTAAACATATACAACTCAAGTACCATTTCATACGGTTAGTGTTGGAAGATGGATAGTTGAAGCTGGAAAAGATACACACTAGCCATAATCTTGCAGATATGTTAACAAAAGTTGTAATGAGGGAGAAACTAAGAATCTACTCAGTTTCAATTGGTCTTCAAGTATGATGAAGAAGATGAGAAACAACTAGGTCGAAAGTGGAGTCATTGTCCAGCAAATGAAGCAGCGGTGGAGTTGCTATAATCAGTCTCCAAGTGGGAGATTGTTGGGTGTGGAGCCTTATTATCTTCTGTATTCAAAGGTATCATTACATTGGACCCCAGTTCATAATGGGACGGCAATGCCGCCCATAAAATATTCGCTGCAAGGGGGGGCAACTGCGACCTTTTGGGAGCCCTCCCCTGGCGGGGGGTTTCGGGGGCGGTGCCTCCGAAGCTAAGAATAGATGTAAAATTGCCTTGTAAAACGTTGTAATTTTGCAATCAATATAGGTCATTCATTAGGCAGAGATCTGACAGTAGAAGTTATGTTTAATTTACGGTTTTTGCCCTAGAAGGCAACCCCTCACTATATATGAGGGAATTGCATTGCATCTATATAATATCTATATTCCGAGTGAGGAAGAGAGACGAGATTGAGAGCGAAGAGGGAGTTACAGCAGATCTACTATAGGTTGTATCTCTTAAGTTTGTTGGATAATATAAAAAGAAGGACTGGTTGTTTCTTCAAGGACGTAGCCCAAACTGGGTGAACTGCGTATATCTGTGTCTCTCTTGTTTTATGCGTTTTCTGTGTTTATATTTCTGCAATATTTTATGTGTCCCATTGCTCTGTAATATATAATTTTCTAACAACTGGTATCAGAGCCAAAGGTCTATTTGGTTGATAAACTCGTAGGAGAGAAGGGTTCCTAGTTCGAGTGGGAGCAACGGCAGAAGATGGTAGGTTTAGGGTCGAAACATTCAATGGCAAAAATTACCAGATGTGGAAGATGCAGATGGAAGATTATCTGTATCAGAGAGATTTGTACCTACCATTGAGGGGAAAGACAAAGAAGCCGACAAGTATGATAGACACAAAATGGAATATTCTCGACAGAAAGACACTTGGAACAATACGGCTGTGCCTAGCGGCGTCGGTAGCGTTTAATATTTTGAAGGAAACGACAACAGAGGGTTTAATGTTGACATTGGCCAAACTATATGAAAAACCCTCAGCCTCAAATAAGGTATTTCTTATGAAGCATTTATTTAATATGAAGATGTTAGAAGGTGGATCTGTTGCTGATCATTTAAATGATTTTAATACAGTTACAAGTCAGTTAAGTCTGTAGGGGTAACTTTTGATGATGAAGTTAGGGCTCTGTTATTTCTGTGCTCATTGCCAGAAAGTTGGAATGGTTTAGTTATGGCCATTAGTAACTCTATCTCTGTATCTAGTACTTTAAAGTTTGATGATGTTGTCGGTGCAATCCTTAGCAAGGAAATGCGATGGAAAAGCTCTGGTGAGACATCAGGTAATGCTTTGACTGCTAAGACTAGGGGAAGAAAAATGGAAAGAGGAAAGAGCCCAGGATACCGTAGTAAGTCAAGAAAAGGTAGATCCAAGTCCAGATTAGGGATAGTGTGTTGGAAATGCGGGAAGAAAGGACACTTGAAGAAATACTACAAGTCTCGGAAGGGAAAAGAAGGAGACGTGTATCAAGAAACTAATCATGAAGTGAATGTAACAGGTGATGTGTTGCAAGATGCTTTGATTCTTTCATTAGAAAATATTATTGATGCCTGGGTGGTAGATTCAGGGGCCTCATTCCATGCCACACCTAATAGGAAACATTTTCATGATTATGTTAAAGGAGACTTTGGACAGGTTCGATTGGGTGATGATAAACCCTATAAAATCGTTGGCATGGGTATAGTTTTCATAAAAAAACAAAATGGAAATCAGTGGCTATTGAAGGAGGTAAGGCATGTTCCAGATCTGAAGAAAAATCTGATTTCAACAGGGCAGTTGGGAGGTGAAGGTTGCGTAACTACTTTCACAGATAAAACCTGGAAGGTCACTAAAGGATCCCTGGTAATAGCGAAATGAGGAAAGGTTGGTACATTGTATTTATGCAATGGTATTTCTAATTCTGTTAATGCTTTAACCTCTACAGGAGAAGATACGGCATTGTGGCATCAAAGACTTGGGCACATGAGTGAGAAGGGGATGCAGATTCTTCACTCAAGAAATTTGTTGCCAGGTTTGAAGCATGCTGATTTAAAATTCTGTGAGAATTATGTTTATGGAAAACAGAAGAGAGTCAGATTCCTTAGTGTTGGGAAAGAAAAGAAGAGCGAAAAATTAAAGCTTGAGCATATAGATGTATGGGGACTTTCTCGGGTATCATATCTTGGTATCTCTCGTTACTATGTTACTTTTATTGATGATGCAACTAGAAAAGCCTAGATTTATTGTATTCGAAATAAATTTGATGTACTTGATACTTTCAAGAAATGGAAAGATTTGGTTGAAAATGAGACAGGAAAAAGGTTGAAGTGTCTCAGATCAGAAAATGGAGGTGAATATTGTAGCAAAGAATTTGATAGGTACTATTCTAAGACTGGAATTCACAGAGAGAAGACAGTTCTAGGAACACCACAAAAAAATGGTGTGTCAAAAAGGATGAACAAGACAATCATGGAGTGTGCAAGGTGCATGAGATTGCATGCAGGATTGCCTTTACAATTTTGGGAAGATGCTATAGATACTGTTGTTTATCTAATAAAGAGAGGGCCTTCAAGTTCCTTGGATGGTGGTATTCCAGAGGAGACATGGACAGGTAAAAAGGTAAACTACTCTTTTTAAAGACTTTTGGTTGTGAAGCCTTTGTCCACATTAATAAAGAAAATAGAACAAAGCTTGAGGCAAAATCAAAGAAATGTACCTTTATTGGATATGGTGTTAATGATTTTGGTTATTGCTTTTATGATTATGAAAAACATAAAATCATTAGGAGCAGAGATGTCATATTCAATGAAAAGGTTTTGTATAAGGATCAGCTGTAGGAAAAGAAACAGGAAAAAGAAAACAGAGAAT
Organism: Pinus tabuliformis; assembly: GCA_031772625.1. Lineage (NCBI taxonomy): Eukaryota > Viridiplantae > Streptophyta > Pinopsida > Pinales > Pinaceae > Pinus > Pinus tabuliformis. The sequence goes on along the minus strand of CM062818.1, from coordinate 565,139,575 downwards.
ACACAGTGCTTGATGATATCACAGGAAAAGTGATGGTGCCTAAAAATCATAATGATCAACAGCTAGAACAACAACCACAACAACAACAAGCACCTCAAACACCTGAAAGTGGTGTTAGAAGATCTACCAGGATAAGTAGACCTCCTGAATGATACTCTCCTTCATTATATTATGTATTGTTGACTGATTCTGGTGAACCAGAATGTTATGAAGAAGCAGTGCAGGTAGAAACCAGGAAGAAGTGGGAGCAAGCCATGAAAGAAGAGATGGACTCCTTAGCACATAACCAGACTTGGGACTTAGTCAGGTTGCCTACAGGTAAAACCACATTGCATAATAAATGGGTTTATAGGCTGAAGGAAGAAGATGGAGGAAAACAGAGGTACAAAGCTAGACTTGTGGTGAAGGGGCTTGCACCGAATAAAGGTATTGATTTTGATGAAATATTTTCTCCTGTTGTTAAAATGACTTCAATCAGAACTATTCTAAGTCTAGTAGCAGCTGAAGATTTTCATCTTGAGTAGTTAGATGTAAATACAACCTTTCTCCATGGGGATTTGGAGGAAGAGATATATATGCAGCAGCCACAAGGATATGAGGTAAAAGGGAAGGAGAAACTAGTGTGCAAGTTTAAGAAGAGCTTGTATGGCTTAAAACAGGCTCCAAGGCAGCGATATCTAAAATTTGACAGGTTTATGTCTAAACAAGGTTATACTAGATGTCACTCTGATCATTGTGTTTATCTCAAAAGGCAAAATGATGGCAGCTATATTATATTGTTATTGTATGTATATGACATGCTTGTTACAGGTTCTAACATGCAGGAGATAAATGTGCTCAAAAGAAAATTTGCAAACTCATTTGCAATGAAGGATTTGGGTGCTACAAAACAAATCCTTGGTATGAGAATAACTAGAGACAAAAAAAATCGCAAATTGACATTGTCTCAGAATGAGTACATACAAAAGGTGTTGAAAATATTTAATATGCACAATGCAAAACCAGTTAGTACATCTTTTGCTAGCCATTTCAAACTTAGTAAGGAGATGTGCCCAAAGACCCAAGAAGACATGGATTATATGTATAAAGCTCCATATGCATCAGCAGTTAGAAGCTTAATGTATGCAATGGTCTGCACAAGGCTTGATATTGCATATGCAGTGGGAGTTGTAAGCAGGTACATGAAAAATCCAGGAAAAGAACATTGGATGGTAGTGAAGTGGATTCTCAGGTATTTGAGAGGTACCACAAATCAAGAATTATGCTTTGGTGGTTCAAACATTACTCTACAGGGATATGTTGATGCAGATATGGCGGGTGATAGAGATAACAGGAGGAGCACAACGGGGTACGCGTTTACTATAGGTGGAACAACTGTTAGTTGGGTCTCAAAACTACAAAGTGTTGTTGCACTCTCAACAACAGAAGTAGAGCATGTTGCTGTTACAAAGGCTAGTAAAGAAATGATTTGGTTACAAAGGTTTCTGGATGAATTGGGTAAGAAGCAGGAGTTGGGCAGGTTATATAGTGACATCCAGAGTGCCATACATCTTGGAAGATGGACAGTTGAAACTAGAAAAGATACACACTAGCCAGAATCCTGTAGATATGTTAACAAAAGTTGTAACCAGGGAGAAACTAAGAATTTTCTCAGTTTCAATTGGTCTTCAAGTATGATGAAGAAGATGAGAAACAACCAGGTCCAAAATGGAGTCATTGTCTAGCAAATGAAGTAGCAATGGAGTTGCTATAATTAGTCTCCAAATGGGAGATTGTTGGGTGTGGAGCCTAATTATCTTCTATATCCAAAGGTATCACTGCATTGGACCCCAGTTCGTAATGGGGTAGCAATGCTGCTCATAAAATATTCGCTGCAGGGGGGCGGCTGCGACCTTTTGGGAGCCCCCCTCTGGCGGGGGGTTTCGGGGGTAGCGCCCCTAAAGCTAAGAATAGATGTAAAGTTGACTTGTAAAATTTTGTAATTTCGTAATCAATCTGGGTTGTTCATGAGGCAGAGATTTGACTATAGAAGTTATGTTTAATTTATGGTTTTTTGCCCTAGAAGGCAACCCCTCACTATATATGAGGGAATTGTATTGCATCTATATAATATCTGTATTCTGAGTGAGGAAGAGAGAGGAGATTGAAAGCGAAGAGGGAGTTACAACGGATCTGTTGTAGGTTATATCTCTTAAGTTTTCTGGATAATATAAAAAGAAGGACTGGCTGTTTCTCTGTGGACGTAGCCCAAACTGGGTGAACCACGTATATCTGTGTCTCTCTTGTTTTATGCATTTTCTGTGTTTATATTTCTGCAATATTTTATGTGTTCCATTGCTCTGTAATATATAATTTTCTAACAAAGAGTTTAGGAGAAATACGTGAGATGGAACATCATCTAGATCGAAGGATGGAGAGAATTTTTCCTTGGTTGGGAAAGGGAATAAGGGAAAAGGAAATAAGACCCAAAAACAACTTGATTACATCCAAAATAATGGCAAGATGAAAGACTTGAGCAAGATAAAATGCTTCCACTATCACGAATGCGGGCACTATGCAACACTATTAGGAGGAGCATGAGGTGAAGCACTGTCTTCACAATTCAAATTATAATTTACCCTGATAGCATGCATGGGAAACACTATTATGGGGAGTGTGGTACCTTCATTTCGATGCCGCGTTCCATATGACAAGGTGAAAGGAGTTTTTTTTAGTAGCCTAGAGGAGAAGGATCTCTAAATGCATATAAAAATGGGGGATGTTGGAAGGTATAATGCTACAGGAATGGGTATTGTCACCTTTGAGAGGGACAAATCCTTTCCTCTTCGCCTCAAAGATGTTATGTTTGTACCTAGGTTGAAGAAGAACCTTATCTCTGTAGAAGTATTGAAGGATAGAGGATATGATGTTATTTTCAATAAAGGGTAAGCCTTTATGAGACACATAGCTACCAGAAAAGTGAAGCAGATTGGAGTTCGAGTGAAGAACATATACAAACTTGAGGTGGGAGATTGCACTACATTGAGAAGTAAGGATAAGAAAGTGTAGAGTCAAGATGTTAGAGAACTCTGGAAAAAGAGATAGGGTCATCTACACCATGGTTCCTTAAAAATCATGCAAAAAATTACCACAGGTCTCCCTAAAGGCTCCCTTGACTAGGAGGATGTATGCAAGGGTTTCACATTGGGTAAATATGTCAAATCCATTGTCCATGCCTGAGATAATAGAGCAGATGAAATCTTGGAGTGATTTGAATTTGATGTTTGTGGGCCATTTTCTATAGTCTCCACAACAAAACATAAGTACTATGTTATTTTTATTGATGATTTCTCTAGAAATTGTTGGATCTTCTTCATGTGGAAGAAGGATGAACTTTTCTCCAAATTTGTTGAATTCAAGGCATTGGTTAAGAAGGAGACTAGGAAGAAAGTGAAGGCTCTCAAGAGTGACGATGGAGGTGAATTTGTTTCAAATGTATTCAAGGATTTATGTGCCAAGGAGGGTATTCTAAGATAATTGACAACACCCCATAACCCACAACAGAATGGGGTAGTTGAGAGGAAGAACATGAGCATAGTGGGAGAAGCATGAGCCATGTTACATGATTAGGGGCTACCATTACATCTATGGGAAGAAGCATGAAACACCACAGTCTACTTGCAAAACCAAAGTCTCCATAGAATACTTGGTATGATCATACCGAAGGAAACTTTTGTTGAGAGAAATCTTGATGTGTCTCATTTGATAATTTTTGGAGCTTTAGTGTATTTTCATGTCTCCAAGGATTTGAGGAATAAACTTGAGCCTACAATAGAGTTGGGAGTTTTTGTAGGATACATTGAAACTCCACACAATTACCAAGTGTGTTTACCTTCACTGAGGATGACAATTGTAAGGAGAGATGTCAAGTTCGATGAGGACAATGCTATGAGATGCTCTCTAGAATGATAGTTGAGTACCCCATTGGAGCAGGAGATTCTATCTCTAAAGGAGGAGCCTTAGGATGAGCTTCAAGAAGTTTCGAAGTAGCCACATGCAGTGGAGTAGACAAGAGGCATAGTGGAGGCACCCACTTAACCAAAATCTTCTAGAGAGGGGAGAAAGAGAACCAAATAATTCGATACTTTGATACAGAATGAATAAGAGCATGTGGAATCTCTTACATCACAATGCAAGTAGAGGAGGTCACCTGACAGGTACACTAGTTACAAGGCTCTCATGACATAAATCATTGAGACAAAGCCTTCCTCATTTGAGGAAGCAATTTCTCAACCTGTTTGGGTTGATACCATGGTGGATGTTGGGAATGGGTTCCCCCAAGAGCAGTTTTGGGGCTAAAATCCCATGTTTTAGGACAACTTTGTAATAAAGTTGTAAAGTGTCCGCATTTTGTGGTCATGGAGCGCGAAGGTGTCAAGAGTCATAAAGGGTTGTTTGCCCTTATTTTGTAAAGTTTCAAGTCGACAGTAAATACCATGGGTAGATCTTTAAAACCGACTTGACCTTGTATAAAAAGGAGCTAAGTAAGTAAGCTCTATGTAGAGAGTTAAGTTGGTAGTAAAGTAAAGTGGGAAAAGTATAAGTGTTTTTGGTTCTTAGCGTAGGTGGAGGCTTTGCAGCTGAGTGCGCAGAGGCCTAGGGTAGAAGTCCGCAGCCGAGTGCGCGGACCCCTATAGCTATGTGCGAGGGTGGATAGAGTCTATATTAAACTAGTGATATCAATAAGCAGAAGTATTATGCAATTACTACGTATTTAGTCTCTGTTAATGCATATGATTATATTGCATTACGATCTAGGTTTATATTACAATGTTTATTTGATGTGTGAATGTATGTAATTATATTTGTTAATTGAACGCAAGTAAGAATATCAGTTTACGCGACAATAATTGTAATTGATTGGTAGAATAAGTAAAACACTTGGGATAACTTGGGAACCTATACAATACATCGTCATAGAAGCATGAAAGTACCTGAACCACTGGTTAGGGATGCGTGAAGGTCAATCGTACACCTTCGCGAAGGTACTCAAGGGTGGGATAGTGGGTAGATCAATAAGCCCTAAGGCTTAGTGACCTGCGTGAAGGTAGGAGCAAAGGATATAAACTGACATCACGACCATCTCAGGGTGCAAAAACTTGGTTCCAACACCTCCCCATACTGCTTCAGGTGAGACTTCGATCCGTGCTCTGCGGGCTGATGCCGAAAGGGTGAGTAGTGTAGGGATTTATTTGGATGACTAACACTGAACCTGGGTCAGGGCCCACAAAGCCAACAAATGGTTCTGTTTCTGGGATGGAATATGCATGAGAGATGTGTGATGTCGAATCACCGGAATACAACTAAGAAAGAGATCGAAGGTTGGTTGGATAGGAAGATCCATGAATTCACGGCACAGGAGGACATAAATTTGCAACTGACAAAGGAACAGTGGCTAAAGAGGTACCTGTATACAAAAATCAATGAGATGTTTTTCTGTTCCTTTTTAGTTGAGTTATACGAGTGGATCGAAAAGCTAGCAGATAGCCAAGGAAGGTGGAGGCTTGACGGTCTTATTGTCTAGACCCCATATTTAGTGCAGAAATTGGAAGCCTCTGGGGATAAGATCCCCCACGCTGTCGATCATTAGCTCAATCGTATCATAGGAGGGTTTGTGACATAATTCGCGGTCAATACCTCAGTCAGTTACAGTGAAGAGGAGCAACACTTTTTCAAAGGTTCGCGAGGTAAGTACTTGAATTCTTTAAATACTTGGATTAAGATGTTATTCAGCAAAAAGCGGGTTATGCAACTACCTTGATATTCAGAGCTACACAAAGTGGAAAGACTTATAGGAATGAAGGAAGAAAGGGTCTTGAATATAGCCCACTAATTTCACCTCCTTTGAGTGACAAAGAGGGAGTAGCACAGGCTTCTCTGTGAAGTGCAGTTCAGTTGATAAAACAAGGATTCCCGTGACTACCACCTCCACCTACACCACCTCCACCTTCACCACCATCACCTATGACTTCGCCCACACCACCACCACCTCCACCATAGTTCAACATGGCGAATTTAGTGAAGCTGCCATTGTTTAAGGGCTTGGGAAATGAGGACCCGGACCAGTTCTGGTTCATCGTAAAAGTTGTATGGGAAGCTCAGGGTATCACATACGATCACATGAAGAAGCTGACTTTGGTTAGTGCTTTGCAGGATCACGTGATAGCTTGATACATCAAGTACTCTAATGATAACCCAAACACTGTGTTGGAAGAAATCCAGACCACGCTGAATAAAGAGTTCAGTAGGCCTAAATCTGAGGCGTAGTCGATTGTGGGGTTCAAGGAAATCGCGATGAAACTAGGTGAGACACCTTGGGAGTTGGATCAGAGGTTAAAGTGTACAATCTGTGAAGCTAATATGAATTTAATGGATGGGCATCACTGCAAGTGGTTTGTGGCTTCGCTCTTGCCTCACCTAAGGGTTGTTCTATCACAACAGAAGATTAAAACTCAGGTAGAGGCCTTGGAGATTGCAATAAGGTTGCATGAAGCACCGATGTAAGATTTGAGTTTGGGGGTTTAGCAGATCCATGCAGAGTTGCAAAACCTTTGCCTCAAAAGGCAAAGTCTGAAGTAGGAAAAACAGTTTGGCCAAAGGTGTGTGAGGAGATATGGTGCCTGAAATGTAAAGGTTAGGAGCATGACAAAGACCACTGAATGGTATTTGTGAACTATATTGTAGGAGGAGGATCGATGCCTTTGAGGCCAGAACTCCAAGCAGGACCGAGCGCAGGGCATACGTTGTGGTGCACTATATGTCAAGTAGCAAGGAAACATGTGACTGATAATTGTCATTTTTTGCAAAAGTTTGTACGAACACCACAACAACTGTTCTACAACTTATACAGGTTGATAGGGCATGATGAGTGCACTTGCTAAAGTTATGAATTGATGATGGATATGAATTGATGATGGATAGGCCGAGGAGAAGGAGGACCTAGCAGAGGTTGAGGACAGCTAATCTGTTACAATTGTGGAGGACCAGGACACTATGCCCGTGAATGCACTAACCCAACACGCCCGTCGTGCACATATTGTACTCAATTTGATCATGAGACTGAGGACTGTCCTACACTGATAGCAAGGATACACAACAAAGAGTTGCTACCTCCGCAGCCAACTTAGAACCTGCAGATGATGAGGGCTGAGCCTCGCAAAGAAGATCTGAATGTGAATATAGTGCTCCGAAGTGGAATTGCAACGGGCGACGATAAGGGGAAACAACTTGAAGATAATGCATGGGTTCACAAAGCTCTAGAAAAGGAGGTTTAATTTGATTTGGAGCGTGCACATGAAATGTTCATGGAAGAAAAGAAGAGCTTCGTTGAGGCATCTACCTTAGGGAGCCAAGATAAACCTGTTTAGGAAATGGACCCTTATATGCTTACGACCTTTCTAGAGACCTGCATGAAGTTGCTGCATGGTAACAAGGCTGTGAAGGGGTTAAAAGAACTTATAAATAGATGCGCCGAAAACACTCCGGGTGAACTGCTCGTGGTATGGAAGATTGGTAAGCATAAGGAAAGGACAGGACATGAGATGAGACTCATCGCACAGATAGGAGAATATGAAATGGATCAAGTCATTCTGGATCTGGGGTTAGACGCGAACATTTTACCAAAGCAGACTTGGGAGTAGATGGGGAGACCTGTGCTGTAGTGGTCTCCGATTCAGTTAAGGATGGAAAATCAACAGAAGATCATCCCCATGGGATGGTTACAGGGAGTAACTATAGATATTGAAGGCACGGGTGCATTGGTCGATTTTGAAGTAATAGAAATTATGGATGACAGCAACCCCTACCCTGCGATCCTTGGCATTGATTGGGCTACTGACATGAATGGGGTAATCAACCTAAAGAAGTAAAAGATGATATTTGAAAAGAAATCGCTTCGCGTAATAGTACCCTTAGATCCTGCAGAAGGATCACGCTATACTGAACCAGTCCACAATTATGAAAGGGATGACAATTTGGACTGCATATATAATATAACAAAACAAGACCAAGATTGGGTGAATATGGTAGTGGATGGACAAATTACATGGGATCGCGAGAGTTCCTACACCTCAGACTCAGACGAAGAATTAGAGCGCTAGTAGAATCAGCTACATGAAGTAACTACGCTGAGTTGTAACATGATGACCCGGTTGCTGCGTGGTGTGTCGTCAGAGGTAAGAAATATTCCCACTTATGATGGCTTGAATGATGTGGATGTGTTTTTGGATGAATTTGAAAGGGAAGTACCAAAGAAGTAGCGCTTCCAGGCTTTAGACTAGGCACTAGGCGCTACGCCCTCAAGATGGTGGGGTACACACAAGGGTAGTTTTGATGATTGGCACGAGTATAGGAGGATGATGAGAACACACTTTAGAAAATCGAAGGTACGAGTGATAGACAAAGTATGACGGGAAGGATGATCTACGTGCACACTTATTCAAATGGGCTAAGGCCGGATCGAAGTCCCAACCTAAATGGGTGAACTTGTTCTATCACACCGTCGATGTCATCTCGATGAACCGGTACTTGGAGACAGAGCTCCACCATGGCACAGAAGAGTGGGATATTTTGCATGAAGGGTTCATAATGACATTAAGCTTCAAAGACAGGTTTGACTGTATTGACGAAGTGCTACAAGAAGTTAAAGCAACGATCTTTAGGATACCACAAGATCCTTTGGATCTGATTCAACCCAATTGGACTACTCAACTGAGCCATACATTGGAATGTTATAACGTGACTGTTGAAGAAGAAGACAAGGACCCCCAAAAGATTAACATCCCTGAAACTGAGGGTCACCACGAGGTCGAGGGATCACCAATCAAGAATCTTGATATAACCGCACCACTGGAAACTAAACAGATAAATATTGGCACAGAGGTGGAGCCCAAATTCGCGAAGATTGGAGATTACTTGGATGACACGATGGTAGATAAGGTCACCGAATTGCTCCGCGAATAGCAGGATTTGTTCCCTACCAAGTTTACAGAGTTAAAGGGGATAACAGGAGACCTGGGCGTTATGAATATCATGTTAAAACCCGAAGCGAAGCTGATTAAGAAAAGACCTTACTATCTCAATCTGAAGTATAAGGAGAAGGTCTACTTAGAGTTAGATAAGATGCTCGTGGCAGGCATCATTGAGCTCATAGAGGAATCTGATTGGGTGAGCCCAATGGTGGTACAAGAAAAGAACAAGAAGGATGAAATAAGGATATGCATAGATCTCAGGAAGTTGAATAACATTTGCGTGCATGATCCTTTACCAACTCCATTCACTAACGAGGTATTGGATAATGTAGGTGGCCAGGAAGCGTACTCCTTCACTGATGGGTTCTCTAGGTACCATCAGATCAAAATCGCGCCTGAAGATAGAAGCAAGACAACCTTCGCGACTAAATGGGGATGTTTTCAGTACACCGTAATGCCTTTCGGATTAAAGAATGCGCCTGCGATTTTTTCGCACGTAGTCATTGCTACATTCAAAGACTTCATTCATAAGTTTCTGGAGGTGTACTTTGATGACTGGACTGTGTTTGGGTTGGTAAAATTCCATGTGGCAAGTTTGCGCTTAATGCTAGATACTTGTCGAAGGTACCAGATTGCGCTCAATCTGAAGAAATGTTTGTTTTGTGTCCCTTTTGGGACTCTGCTAGGTCATGTGGTATGCAGACAGGGATTGATGGTAGACCCCACGAAGATCGCAGTGATAATTAACCTGGAGGTGCCAAGGAGTGTGAAATAACTGTGCGCAATATTGGGACATACTAGGTACTATAGGAAGTTTATCAAGGGCTATGCCCAGATCACCACGCTTATGGAGAAGTTGTTGAAAAAGGATGTCACATTTTGTTGGAACGAGGACTGTCAGAAAAGCTTGGATGTGCTGAAAGGAAAAATGGTCACCATAGTATTGACACAGGCTGGTGAAGGAGAATTGAACCATCCTATAGCATTCGCAAGAAGGAGGTTATCCAAGGCTGAGAAGAACTATTACACCACCGAGCACTAAGGACCAACCATGGTATACGTGTTCCAGAAATTTAGACACTATTTGCTGGGTGGACATTTTAAGATGTATACGAATCATTCTGCGTTGAAATACCTAGTCAATCAGCCTATGTTGGGGGGAAGAATCTATAGGTGGCTGTTATTGTTCTAGGAATATGATTTTGAAGTTATTTTGAAGCCTGGATGACTGAATGTGGGACCAGACCATTTGTCATGCATTGAAACGAGAGAAAAGCCCACTAATTTGGAGGAAGGGTTGCCTAATGTGAAACTCTTTGAAGTGTGCGTCACTGATGGTCACTTTGAAGACATCATCACTTCCTAATGACAGGAACTTCCTAGGACGGCTACACCACCCAACAGAAAAAGGAGTTAGTAGTGCGCGCGACATACTTTTCTGTCATTGCCGGACATCTGTATAAAATGGGGTCTGATGAAGTATTGCGACGATATGTACCTACGTTTTAAAGAAGTAGTATCCTCGCATATTCTCATGGGGGAGTCGTGGGAGGGAATTACGCAGGAAGGGAATCTGCGCAGAAGATTCTACGCACAGGGTTTTGGTGGCCAACCCTCCATAAGGATTCAAAATCCTATTGAAGGGTGTGCAATGTGTGTCAAAGGACTGGCAGGCCATCACGGAGAGATGAGCTTCCCTTGAACCCACATATGACGTTACAACCTTTCCAGAAATGGGCCATAGATTTTGTGGGACCCATTCAGCGTCAAGGGAAGAAGACATGTGCATAGTACATTATCACCGTGATTGAGTATTTGACTCGATGGGTGAAGGCACAACCTGTGAAGGACTGCACAGGCGTGACCACTGCGAAGTTTCTCTTTGAGTATGTACTGACATGATTTGGGTGTCCAAAGATTTTGATGAGTGATTGTGGTACACACTTTTTGAACAAAATGATCAGCATGCTGATGGAGGAATTTTAGGTATATCACCAGAAAATCATGCCTTATCACCCACAGGATAATGGGATGGTGGAAGCATTCAATAAGGTATTGGAGAACGCGCTGACCAAGGTTTGCAACACTTAGTGAAATGATTGGGACCTGTGCATACCCACAATGTTATGGGCTTATTGAATGACGTGAAAAAAGTTGATTGGACAGACACCCTTTAGGCTTGTATATGGTGTTGAAGCAGTGATGCCAATGGAATACATTATGCCTAGTTTGTGCATAACAACATTCATGGGTATGACGGATCATGAAGCCCTGGAAGAGAGGCTCACGTAGCTTGCCGAGTTTGAAGAAGAAAGGTTTTTGGCTGGATTTCACCAACAGGTGAAAAGGCAACGCGAAAAAGCATGGCATGATCGACACATAAAACTACGCACCTTTAAGGTAAATGATTTGGTTTTGTTGTACGATAACAAGTTTGATAAATTTTCGGGGAAATTTAGGTTGCACTTGCTAGGGGCCCATGTCATTAAGGAGATTACCGACTATGGAGCAGTTCAGTTGGTTAAATTGAATGGAGATCCCTTCCTAGGAAAGGTGAATGGCAGCCGATTGAAACCATACACCAGTGATTAGGCTAGGTGACTATATGAAGGTAGCATAGTCTTAGCGCTCTAGGCAGCTGAAAGGAGGTGCAGGACTATAAACTACACTACCTGGGTTGGGAAACTGCATGATCAGGGGATTGCACAGAACGAGGAGATGTCACAGGGTTCGCAACAACACGGAGAGAGCTGTGCTACCCAAGGAAAAACTGTGCAAGTCAGCTGAAAAGTGATCGTTAAAGTCGTTGTTCATGATTTGACGATGAGAATGCAGCCAAATGGAGTGGGGGGGCGACATTTAAGACAAAATTTATGGGTAAGATCCTTGAAAATCTACTGCCAATTTGGCATTAATGAACTGAATTTGGGGGGAACGGTCAGATTTGAATTCAAAATGGCCTATAAATTACATGTGGCTACCCAACGAAAAATAGTTGGCATTTTGAGCATTGAGTTGGTGAGATTTCAGACGTGCATGAATTGCGCATTCTTCGAAGAATTGCTTGGCTGGCCAGTGTTTGATCGATTTCTAGAGTCTGACCGCAATATCATTCGTGACATTATCCTAGGATCATAAGTTATGAATGTCGAAGCAGTGACAATCGAGGGGGTTGTGCCAGAAGTTGTTATGGAGGCAGAGGGAGCTACTTCGGAGGTTGCAGAGGTACTAGCTAAAGTCCCCAAGTCACCACGGACACTTAGAGCAAAGCCTACCCTGACCAAGCAGAGTGCGAAGGATAAGAAGGGCAAGTAGGCTGCGACACCCATGCGCGTGTCGCCTAGAAGAAACCCATAAAAGGACAAGCCCACCACACAGGAAAAGGGCAAAACTATTAACTTGGAGCCGAAGGAGGAAGAGATTGAGGACATCTCGATGGATGATAAGGATATGGGGGTGGAAGTGGAGGACGTTGAAGTCGAGGGTTCTGACCCTATTAATAATTTTCTCGAATATGTCCCTCCGGGCAAGGGCAAGACCAAGGTGCCGAAGGACATTAACAAAAGCAAGGTCGCCTTGCACATACCTCTGTTGCCAGATGAGATTGTCTTTGAAGGATTGTGCTTGGGGCAAGTTCCGTTGTTGAAATTGGAAGACTGGGACTTAACTGACACTGAGAAGTTCCCTCACTTGGTGATAGACCAACTAATGCACCGCATTGTTCATACAACCATCGGGATGACTGCATTGGAACCTTGGAAGTGGCTCAAGGGGGTAGAAAAGGCAGGTATGCTCAACCTGCTATGGGTGCCGCAATATAATTGCACACCCATTACATTATTGGTAATCAAGCAGCTGCTATGTTTGGTGCACGATGGGTGTTTGTGGCTGGAGGAGCCGATACCCATCACCGACATGTTGATCCATAAGATCACATGACTGCCCTATATAGGGAGAAAATCCAGCCATGATGTTTGGTGGAAAAGGTGGCGAGCATGCTCTCATGGAGACCATGAAGGAGAAATTCAAGGTCATGAAGAAGCCGTGAGGCTATGCCATCTTGAGCATATGTGATCCTACGGTCAAGGTGGCCACGCAGATTTTGGCAGGAAAAGTTATGAGGAAGTATCGTGAGATGAAGTGCCTACACCCGTCGTCGCTCTAGCGGCCCAATGCACAGAAGGAGTTCAATTTAATTAGGCGTGCTATCTCTACGGTGAGTTCCTCGTGAACTTCCGTGAGGCACATGAGCTTAGCAAGACCTTCCACTATGGAATCTTGCCATCCATTGTGCTGGTAGCCTGGGAGATGCCTGAAGACAGTCAATTCCCCTCAGTTGTGCCAAACCTGCCAGAAGCAGTAAAGTACACTTCACTATAGGTGACCAAGGATGCTCAGTGCATCAAGGATAGAAAGATCTTTTGGATCTTGATGGAAATGAATATATGCATGGCTATCAACTACAAGTCGCGATTGTCGCCTACTGTAAGGACTTTGGACACCACATATCTCCACTCTCTACCAACCAAGATTCTCCGCTCCAATGCATTGGAAGCACACATCTTACATGGAAGCACCACCTGCCTCGAGAGCTTGCTCTAACCGAGCTCATCCATGGATCCCATTGTGATATTACCGGGGCTCACCACCTTCGTTCAGCATTCCGAGGATTCATCCACTTGGATAACTTCGAACCTTAGCTCTGACCATCCGCAGGATTCTCCCCTCTCTACCAACCAGGATTCTCCGCTCCAATGCGTTGGAAGCACACGCCTTACATGGAAGCACCACCTGCCTCGAGAGCTTGCTCTAACCGAGCTCATCCATGGATCCCATTGTGATATTACCGGGGCCCACCACCTTCGTTCGGCATTCCGAGGACTCATCCACTTGGCTAACTTTGAATCTGGCTCTGATACCACTTGTAAGGACTCTGGACACCACATATCTCCACAATGGTATGATATTGTCCACTTTGGGCCTAAGCCCTCATGGATTTGTTTTTGGACTTACCCAAAAAGGCCTCATACCAATGGAGATATTTGTCCATCCTTATATATCCATGATCCTCCCCACTTCTAGTCAATGTGGGACTTTGGTCGTATACCAACACCTACTGTGTTTGCTAAAATGCAGGAGTACGTGGAGTTCAAGGAATACATTCAGTGCGTATCTATCAAGGCATGAAAGGACCTTGAGTAGAAGTGGCATGACTTGCCTTACTTAGCAACTGATGAAGTGATCGATGCAGTTCTTGATTGTTGGCCAACAGAGTGGTGCACTGCCTCAGACTCGGTGGTGGGATCGAGCAAGTCTACTGCGTAGTGCAAAAAGGAGGAGGCCAAGTTCGAGATGGCGCAGTTGGCCGAGAAGAGGAGGAAGGAGACCAATGACAAGGCTTAGGAAGAGCGTGATTTCGCACAATAGGCAAAAGAGCAGACAGGCAGAGCAGAGCGCGGATTTGACAAAGGTCTGAGGTTGCCCTTGCCCGAAACATAGGAAGAAATGTATGAGCAGAGAGAGTCGCACAGAGCAAACCTACAGATGGCGTCATTCTGTATCAAGCATCCAAGAGGACAGGAAAAAGTTGGGCCGCAGAAGAAATCCAAGGCCAGTAAGACGTCACTGGACCCAATCACCCTAACAAAGGGATATTTGAACAAAATTAGAGATACAATGCTCGATGTCACTGTGAAGATACTACAGTAGTTTGACCACCAGTAGCAACAAGTATTGGGGGCCATCCAGACGAGTCTGCATGAGCTACAAATCCGTGCATCATAGACCGATGTGGTGTCCACTAGCCTCGCCATTGGTACTTCAGAAGTTGGTGGGATGCTGCATGCGAAGGACTTCTGAGCGATAGTGTTGTCGGAGGGAGCACTGACCACAGAAATCGAAGCTGATAGGCCCACTGTCAGCACCCTCAAGGGAGTAGGGCTGAACTTGGCAGCGCTTCCTGGAGAGGCCCTCCACCTACTACAGGATGGGGTGATCCCAGAGCTAAGGGCCCACAAATAGTGTGCTTTGTAGGTGATCAGTGAGCAGAAGATCAATAATGTGCAGATGGCCCTACCGTGAGACACCACCCTCACTTCCATGGTGGAACTTACTAACACAAATCAGCGCATGATTGAGGTCGTGAAGGAATCCTGCCAAATGGTCCCTAAATTGGCCAGCCTGAGGATACAAAGGTAGATGAATAGGTTCAAAGACTTGATATGGGGGTGCACAACACTCGCACAGATTTGGCTAAGGTCTAGCTGGAGCTGAACCTCTATATTGCAGAGTTGCAGTTGAAGGCCTAGCCTTCGACTCTGCCGAAAGTAAAGGATCAGTGTGCAACCACTGTCACAGAGGCGATAGCAACAACAGATCGTGCAGTAGCAAACTTCATAAGGCTGTTTGAACAGTCGTTCGAAGTACTAACCAGTCTGTAAGAAGATCCTAATGTACAGAGGTTGGAGAGAGAGGCATGAGAATTGCAGAAATGCTACGACGAGGTGAAAGGAACAACGTGCACTATCGCCCTCACACAAAGACTTGCGAAGCTCCAAGAGGCCAAAACATTGAAGGAACAGGTAGATGCAGCGTAGCACAAAGAGGCAGTGTTAAAGGCACGCTTGATGCCTCGGTTGGACGAGGCCTGTTCGGTGACGACCTCCATTGAAGGCAAGCTTGTTAGTCTGCAGGTGACTCAGCAGAAGCTTCAGGCTGACAGTTCAGGACCGACGACAAAGCAATTTGTCGAAGAAGTGAAGCAGGCGGCTGTGTAGTGCATCACCGAGATAACAATCATACAGGTCAAGTTGGGAGGTCTTCACGCAAAGATCTCCATGCCCACAGAGTGACTCGAGGGCAAGTCACCATGTTTGTGTTGGGGGCCTATGGGAACAGGTTCCCCCAAGAGCATTTTTGTTGCTAAAAGCCCATGTTTTGGGACAATTTTGTAATAAAGTTGTAAAGTATCTGCATTTTGTGGTTGTAAAGCGTGAAGGTGTCAAGAGTCATAAAGAGTTGTCTTCCCTTATTTTGTAAAGTGTCAAGTTAGTTGTAAAGATCTACCCATGGTCCGCGGACCATGTGATTGTATAAAAGGGAGCTAAGTAAGTACGCTGTAAGTAGAGAGTTAAGTTGGTAGCGAAGTAAAGTGGGAAAAGTATAAGTGTTTTCGGTTCTTAGTGTAAGTAGAGGCTCTACAGCTGAGTGCGCAGAGACCTAGGGTAGAAGTCCGCAGCTAAGTGCATGGACCCTTATAGCTGTGTGTGCAGGGTGGATAGAGTCTGTATTAAGCTGGAGATATCAATAAAAATAAGTATTCTGCAATTACTGTGTATTTAGTCTCTATTAATGCATCTGATTATATTGTGTTACGATCTGGGTTTATATTACAATGTTTATTTGATGCGCGAATGTATGTGATTATATTTATTAATTGAACGGAAGTAAGAATATTAGTTTACGCGACATTAACTGTAATTGATTGGTAGAATAGGTAAAACACTTGGGATAACTTGGGAACCTATACAATACATCGTCATAGAAGCACGAAAGTACCTGAATTGTTGGTTAGGGCTGCGCGAAGGTCGATCATCCTTCGCGAAGGTACTGAAGGGAAGGATAAAGGGTAGATCGATAAGCCCTAAGGATTAGCGACTTGCGCGAAGGTAGGAGCAGGGGGTATAAACCGACATCACGACCATCTTAGGGTGCGGAAACTTGGTTCCAACATCCCACCATACTGCTTCGGGTGAGACTTCAGTCCGCGGGTTGATGCTGAAAGGGCTAGTAGTGTAGGGATTTGTTTGGCTGACTAACACTGAACCTAGGTCAGGGCCCACAAAACCAACAGTGGAAAAATATGAATCCATCATGAAGAACAATGTATGGGAGATGGTTTCGAGATCAAAAGGGAAATCAGTGGTTGGTTCCGAATGGATCTACAAAGTGAAGCATGCAACTGATGCGAGCATCGAGAAGTACAAGGCTAGATTTGTGGCCAAACAATTCTATCAGATATAGGGAATGGACTATGAGGAAAATTTTGCACTAGTTGCAAGATATTCCTCAATCAAATCCATTCTAGAATTAGTTGTGCAGATGGGGTGGAAAATCCACCAAATGGATGTGAAGACTTCCTTTCTCAATGGGGTTGTTGAGGAGGAAATTTACATAGAGAAGCTAAAAGGATTTGAGACATATGATCAGGAGTCACATGTGTGCAGACTCAGGAGATCATTGTATGGTCTTAAACAAGCGCCCTTAACATGGTACACTCAGATCAATAGTTATCTTAGTGGATTGGGCTTCACCAAAAGTGAAGCAGATATGAACCTTTATCACATTGTGGTAGATGGTAAGTTGCTTATACTTGTTTTGCATGTTGATGATTTAATATTGTCAGATGATGAGTAGTTGATCCACTCTTGCAAAGAGGATCTTGTAAGGGAATTTGAGGTGAAAGATATGGGTTTAATGCATTACTTCCTCGGGATGGAAGTATGGCAAGGTGATGGTGAATTGTTTGTGTCTCAGGGGAAGTATGCCTCTGAAATACTACAAAGATTTCACATTGAGAATTGTAAGCCTATGGAAACACCTTAAGCTACGAACTGGAGGAAAGAGAATGCCACTTCAGGTGAAGAGGTTGATGCTATCATTTACAAGAAACTTATGGGGTCTTTGATGTATCTTGTGAACAAAAGACCCGATGTGTGCTATGCAGTAAACCAGCTTACTCAAGCTATGGTGAGGCCTACTAAGTTGTATTGGAAGGTAATAAAGCATGTGTTCGATACCTCAGAGGCAGTACCGAGTATGGGTTATGGTATAGGAGGACAGAGGGAGTGAAGCTCCAAGGCTTCATCGATGCAGATTGGGTAAGGATTCTATCAGATAGGAAAAGTACTTCAGGTGCTATCTTCAGTGTTGGGTTCGCAGTTATTTCTAGGTACAATAGGAAGTAGAGGCTCGTGGCACTCAACTCAACAGAGGCTGAATACATGGTTGCAAGTCGAGTAACATGTGAGGCCATATGGATAAGGAAAATACTTGTGGGTCTTTTCAGTCAGGAGATGGACCCAACAATGATTTATTGTGTTAATGAGAGTTTCATTAAGCTCTCTGAGAATCTGGTATTTCATGATAGGTCCAAGCACATTGATATCTGGTATCATCATTTGTGGAACTCTGTGCAAAGGAGAATTATGTTGCTACGTAGTACATTCCAACTAAGGAGTAAGATGTTGACATCTTGATAAAGGAATTGTCAAAAGGTAAATTCAAATTCCACAGGTGTAGGATAGGGGCAGTGAAAAATCCCTTTCTTGCTAAGAGGGAATGTTAAAAAATGTAGCAAGAAAGGATCAATTTGACTTTAGCCTTAGTCAAATTGAGTAAATCAAATTTCCACATTAGCAAGATAGCTTGGAGGAAGTTAACTAATGTGACATGGCTCCTATCCCTTAGTTAGTTTAGTAAATTCGAGTTAGAGGGCTTGGAGTTTGGTTATGCATGTGTGATTGCTAAATTTTAGCATTCTAGTTCAATTATTTTTAGTTGTATTTAGTTAAATGACCTCTAAGTATTAATAGAGTTAGTTGAAGGTTAGTTGTGTGGTGGGATGACAATCTAACTCAGAGATCTATCAGTTAATTGATCAATCAACCCAAAATAGCTAATGTATGCATGTAATTTGAATTCCTCAGCTGAAGTGAAGATGAAAAGGCAATGTAACATGATTTGTATACTAGTTGAGTGTACAATTGTTGCATGCAGTCAGGGGATCAATCCTCGGGAATTACGCAAGAAAATAAGAGGAAATTCCTATCTGTTAGGAGCTAATTTCCTCAAGGACTGCGTAAGAAAATAGGAGTTTAGATGAGCAAATAATTGGATAAGTGTTGGCTAGAGTTTCTCATTCAACAGAGAGCACAATTATTCATTTGCAGGTTGTTCTCAGAGCTGGAGCAAGCAATTGTAATAGTTTCTATATTCAACTAATTAATGAAAAAAGGCTTAAGGGGTTTTTTCCAACCGGGTTACCCTAGAAATCACTGTGTATTTGTGGTTTTGCTTGTAACATATCTATGCATGTTTTTTCTAAATCATTGTGTATTTGTGGTTTTGCTTGTAACATATCTATGCATGTTGTTCTAAATTGTGATTTCCATTCCACAAATCAATAAAGTAGGATTGTGTCTCTTGTTTTTTTAGTTTGAAATCTTGAGAAATTGCAATTTCTATCAAATTTCTATAACTAATCTTTAGGAGTTTTAATTTTTTTAGTTATCATTATAAAAAAAATTGTAATTTTGAATTAATATAATTATGGTTTTTTTAATATTTAAATAGATTTGTACGGTCAAATACTCTTATTATAATTTGATATTTATAAATATAATTAAATCAATTTAAAATATTTTTATTGGGATTTAAATAATGGGTATCATTTTTTTTCTTGTCCATCATTTGTTTGTTCACGATTTGTGGATTAGGCCTTGGCTAATAAACTACAATCTAGAAACATTTAAGCCATCAAAATCATCTAATAATCGCACCTAACCTAAACCATACCCACCAAACTTCGCATTAAAAATACTTTAATAAAATACATTATTATTAACTATTCTACATCTCATAAATAATAACGAATATCTTTTAAATTAATTTAAATGATTAAATAAAAAACATATTCATAAAATATTTAAAATATGACATTGTAACAGATAAATTCATATTTGATTTTAACCTACAAAATGTGCAATTAAACCTATGCACTTAAATAAAAAGTCCAAAAATATGACATTGTAACAGATAAATTTATATTTGATTTTAACCTACAAAATGTGCAATTAAACCTATAAACTTAAATAAAAAGTCAAAAATAGAACGAGTAACTTTACATAAAAAGTCTTAAACATTTAAACTTAAATAAAAAGGAAAAAAATAAAAGAAGTCAGTATGGTTAGAAGATGTCTTAACATCAAATATTGAATCTATATATATTTGTTATCAACTTTGAAATTTTCGAGAATATTTTATTATTTTGTTTAAGTGTGCAAGGAAAAAGAGTACCCATTAAAAAATAAATAAATAAATATATATATTTTTTAAACGCGTATCCATGCCCGGATCCGTACCGAATACCTCAAATTGCATGGTGTGTATATTCAAACACTTGAAATTACATGGTGTGTATATTCAAATTTTAATATAAAATTAGAGACCATAGTACATGTCTCCAGCCAGGAAACATTATATAAAAGATTCCCCTTTAGACATAAATGCAACGTTCTGTAATTTAGTACCACTTTTATTAGAATTGTACCGCTGTCCATCCATATCAAATCGAATCCGGAATCAAATAGAAAATGTTTAGTACTTCCCTAATTAAAATTTCTAGAAAAATATATATATATATATATGTATATAAGTGAGTATATTTAATTTTATAATATTTTAAGTAATAATTTAGGATGGGTAGTTTTTAGGTGTGATGTTTTAGAGTTTATGTTGGTTTTTCGTTGGAATCTGGCAAACAAATTTGTGGCCAAATCTTGATTTGGGTTGTTTAAACTAGTTTTTTTTATTGCATATATGGATTCAACTCCCTCAAAAACCCGTGAGACACTTCTATTGTGAAGAGCTTACTTGTCAAATTTGCGATGCGATTTCAATGAATCCCTGCCGAATTTTACACAAATTAGATCTGAAAATAAACAGGAAAACTTTCCAAACAGTGGCTCTTAAAGACTACTCAATTTATGATGTATAGATTACATGGTTTGTGTGGGTACAGTTTATAAGAGAGTAGTCTAGCGAGGTCACAATTTTGCTTAGCAAATAATGTAATTCTCGTAATATTTTGCTAACATTTGGCCGAAATTTTTGGATTTTCAGGTTACAGCTCTCAAACTTTAGGATTTTGGGTGCCTCAAAGGTTTTTGATATGGCTAAATCTAGTTCCACCATAAAAGAAAATGATTCAAACGCTCAATCAAATTTTTTGAAATTTTTCTTATTCAATTCCTACAATTTTTTTTTATCATTCTAATTAAATTGTTGCCTCACTAAACAACACAACTTATAAGAAATTATTGATCTTATTCATCTTACTTAAAAATAAATAAATATAAAACTACACTAATTTTATAATATAAAATCAATTATTCCATTGAGATAAAAAATAATGTTGAATGCAATCCCTGTTGAAACTTGAAGCACTTACTATTAAGCCAAGTTCTCAATAAATAATAATAATAAAATAATATTAGAATTATTCCATTGAAATAAATAATAATAAAAAATAAGGTTGGATGCAGTCCCTTTTGAAACTTGAAGCACTTACTATTAAGCCAAGTTCTCAATAAATAATAATAATAAAATAATGTTAGATGCAGTCCCTTGAAACTTGAAGCCCTTGCTATTAACCCAAGTTTCAACACCATGGTTGTCATGCTTAGCATCAACTCAATCACCTTCATATATGTGATTGAGGATAATAATGTCTTTGAAATGAGAGGTAAACATTCAAAGGAATTAGATATACATATAATAATGACTAGCATATCTCTAAATCCCGGAATGAGGGAAGTAAACGTTGTAAGGAATCAAATTGAGACTTTATATCTAACATAAAGTAAGAATTTTTTTTCAACATCTATAGATGCAACATTTTTTAAATCGATATAAATGTTTATTAAAAAAATCTTCTTATAATTAATGTGATGATGTTAATTTACAAATTAATTTCTTCTTATAATTACTATCATGATGTTAAATTAAAAATTTATAAATTGATTTAATAAAAAAATTATTATTAAAATTATGATTTTAATTTAAAAAAATATTTGTTTTTATTAAAAATATTAAAAAAAATTTAAAAATTTAAAATAAAAAAATGATATTATTAATATTTTATTTTTTTGAATGTTGAGAGATTTTTCGTAAAAATTATAAATAGACGTGTTTAGAACCATCTAGTGTGTGGTTCATCTTTGAGATAAGATGAAGAATCAAATGGAATTATCTAGTGTGGTTCATCTTCAGGACAAGATGAAGAATCACATGGAATCATCTAGCGTGGTTCATCTTCATGACAAGATGAAGAACCAAATCATGCCATTAGATTAAATTTATTATTTTATTATTTATGGTATTCCTCTATTTCTATATATATATATATATATATATATATATATATATATATATATATATATATATATATATATATATATATATATATATATATATATATATATATATATATATATATACAATTGAGTTAATTCGTTATTTTGATTTATAGTTTATTTATTTTAATTTTTCATTTCCTTATTATTATTTTTAGTTTTATTGTTTAGAATCCTTAAATTTGATCTTAATAATTTTATTTTGTTTATTTATTTATTTATTCATTTTATTTTTATTTTTTTTCCATTTTCTTATTACTATTTTTCAGTTTTATTCTTTAGAATTATTAAATTTGACCTTGACCTTCGTTTTGATTAAAATAATAATAATAATAATAAAATTAATTTAATTACTTTATTTTAGTTAAAAGATGTGGTTATCAATGAATGATAATTATTTAATCAAAACTAGTTATTATTAACTAATGACTAGAAGAAGATGACACACTAGATATTTTATTTTTTATTTATTTTTAATTAAAATTATAACTTTTTGCAGCTAGGTTCTTAAAACATTATAATAATTTATTTTTTTTAAAGTTAATCTCGAATAAAAAGTAATGTTTTTAATAACATTTTTTTTATTTTAATAGTTGAGATTACAACTTTTTTCAAACCATAGCATTAATAACTAGTACCATTGCAACTAAAGTCTTCTAATAATACATTTCTATTTAGAGTTTCTATTTTAAAGTTTTTGTTGTAATCATACCAATTGTTAAAACTATAGTTTCAAATAAGTTGTAATTTTAACCTTGAATTTTTTTTTTTGATTTGGTGGTTGATTTTAAAAATTGTGGTTACAACAATGCTAGTTGCCAACGTCATGGTTTAAATAAGTTGTAATTTTAATTTTCAAAAAGGGTGTTAAGCATAATTATCTTATAAGAACCCTTCAAAGTTCTCTTTTTTTAGAAGTCAAACTGAGTGGCTACTTTTTCCCTTATGTAAAAAACGATGCTCATAAATAACCCCTTTTTAGGCTCAAATTACAATATTTTGCAACCATGGCCTAAAACCTTATAATGTTGTGACCAAAAACCTTAAAATCATTTCTTGAGATGAAAAGTGGTGCTATCATGTAATACCCCAATTTTGATCCGTATATTAGTAAAATAAATGTGTACATAATGAATTTCTATAAGCCAAACACACAATTTGTAACTACTACTACTACTACTAATAATAATAATAATTTAAGGCCATGGCCATGGTCTATGAAACCTCCTTGTCTATGGCAGAAAGAACTCACCTCTATATTCTCTATATTCTAATTTGACTAATAGAGTTTATGAAGGTATTCATACTCTACCCCACTTTGGATTTGAACATGTGACCTTTTAGGAGGAAACACATGCTCTTAACCATTAGGCCCACTCAAAAAATACAACATAGGGTACAAAAGAGGAATGATAAAGAATGGAGGCTATAACTACACAAGCAAGGAAATATAAGGGGTGCTTAAGGGAGCTCAAGGGAGTTAAAATGAAATAATATTATTTTAATCCTATCTTAACTCAACATTGCTCAATTAGAGCTCTTTAATCCATGCATTATTTTATCATAAGTTGAAGATTGATTACATGAAGGAGGGAAATGGGATTTCCATAAAGGTACATGGCCCCTTGATGCCATGCAATTTTTAACCTATGCCATTTTGGACCATGTTGAGGGAGCTCAAATTAAGGTAGAGTTTGGATTATTAGAGTTCAAATTATTGAACAAGCTAGAGTGATAATTCTATTCGAACTACCATCCCAACTAAAATCATTGATTTATTCAAATTACCATGAGGTGGGGAATTCAAATTATTGATTGTTGGGAGAGTTTGAACTACCATTCAGTTGGGAAATTTAGGAGAGCTCAAATACCATTTTGTTAGGGAGTTTTAGGAGTGTTGTCTCTAAGTATAAGTGGCCATAGAATTGTTGTAGGAACTGTGTCAAGTTACATTTAAGAATTATCAAGGAAATCAAGATGGTATGTAATTTAAGAAATCCCAGCAGTGAGATTTCCTAGCTAGCCTATGATGGAGCCTTGAATGGAAGTGGGATAGCCTAAGGGACTACTAAGTAGAGAATGAGATCCCATTCCTTGGATTTTGTAAGTTGATGGGGAAATAGAATTGTGGATTAAGATTGTTGTAGGTGGAAAATTGGCTTTGAAATTGGGAATTAGGTTGTGTGAAGAGAAGTAAAACCAACCATTATAACTTATCAAGATTGGATCATCATATTGTTTTTCATCCATATCGATGATTTTAAAGTGGAAAAAGTGGAGGGATAGGATCACAAGACCATTTTTACTAGTGAGACCTAGTTTGGTAAAATGGGGTCTGGAACCTTTTGGCAGTAGTTGAGGCCTCAAACATCATTTTTTGGGGTAATTTTTTTATCTTTAGCACCACACCTTATTTTCGTATTCTACACATAGATACCTTCCCAACAACTCAAGAATCAACTCAATTAGATTATGTATGGAAAAATTATTCCACTTAGAAGTTGACATTCCTATTTTGACCACCATAAATCAAGAGGATGCCATGTCAACCCTCATTACTCATGGAAATGGATATAGCCATGCAATCATGATGAATAATACTCTAGAATATTTAATAATATACTCTAATTAAGAGTTGAAGTAGTAAAACCTAAACACCAGTAGGTTATCAAGTTGTGTTATAACCAAACCACTAGGAGGAAGAGGGGTTCCATTCTTTCCAAGTGAAATTTTATTCCATAAATGAGTAGAGTAGCTGAGATGGATAGGGAGAGAGCACACAAAGAGGATTTGTGCACTATAATATGCCATGAGCCACACATCTTACTTCTTTGTACTTGTAGCCATTTTTTATTCAAAGTAAGAGAGCATAGCGACCTCTCTTTCCAGCTGGGTTTCCTCTCAAAAAGGTTTCCCAAGATATATGTTGTGCCAATTGTGGTTTGTGATTTTTTATTTCAATGTTCTCTATTTTATTCATAATGATAATTTTCATCGATACACAATAAACAATAATTAACATATCTAGAAGTCTAAGGATAAATAAACCATCATAGTGTAGAATTCTAATTTTCTAATATATTTTAGTAGATTTTCTATGACGAATTGTCCAATGGAATATCCACAAAAACTTATGGATCATATTAGTATCACAGCAAGTTTCTTTGGGTGTATTATGGGGATTTCAAGGGGATCCCGATCAGTTAAGCTAAAAGTAACAAAATCTAATCATGGTTGACGAATCTATGAATAACCCTCCTAATCTTGTAGAGGAGAGGTTTTCATGGTTGGAAGCACAAGTTGTAGATAGAAACCATAATGTGAGTCTTCTCATGGAGGCCTTGACCGATAAGATCAAGATATTCATAGAATATGGGGGTTCTAATGTAGAGGACCAATAAGAGGGGAGATTAGGAAACTAGGAAGAAACAAAGGAGTTGAAGAAATAACTTGAAAAAGATCAAGCCAGTTCAAGTGCCATGAACCATTCATAGTCCCTATTCAAAATGGAAGCGAACATCGATATCAAGTTATATCAAGGTGATATTCATGCTTTGAAGTTAAATCACTGGTTGCAACAATCAAAAGTTTATTTTAGTGTTCATCATATAGAGGAAGAACATGAGAGTTAATTTTCATGACTAAAAATAGAGTGTCATGCTCTAACCTAGTGGGAAAGACACATGGAGACCTTGAGATTGGATGGAGATCCTCTAGTGACTAAGTCGGGGGACTTTAAAACCTTCATAAAGTCACAATTTTACTCTATCAGGTATGTAGAAGAATAGTGGATCTGATGGAGCTACTTCATACAAAAGAAGGGCTAGTGTGTATAGGATTTCACCACATAATTTAGAAATATGGCCATAATGATGGGTATATCCCTAAAGAACCCAAATTTACTCATCAAATATCTAGGGGGCCTATGAAACCATTTTTGAAAGAATGTGATTTTGTTCAAACCCAAATCGGTGAAAGAGGCTTATGTACATGCATAGAGTCTGGAGAACTTTGGCCATAAGAAAGGGAAATCAAGTGGATCAAATCAGAAGGAGCACTATGATGCTTATAAGGAGGGGAAAGGAAGTGGAAATGGGGGAAGATAAAAATGTGGTAGCCACAGCACACCAATGCAAATATCCCAACAACCATTGCAACCACTGTAAAATTGACAATCATATAGAGGAGAAGTGTTGGAAGTTGCATCCTAAGCTTCAACTAAAGAAAAAAAGGAAGATAATAAGAAGTAGAATCTCGTGGCCAATGATTCAAGAAACCAGGATGAAACAACCTCAAATGCAGATGAGAAGATCATATGTACAACAATGAAAAAGGAGGTGAATTTGAATATCCTTTGACAATAGGAAGAGAACGAAAACAAAAGATTCTTCCATATAAAGATATAAGTTAAAAAAACCAAGAATGATGCCTTTTTTGACATAGGATCATAGGAAAATCTCATTGCAACAGATTTGGTCAGCAAATTGAGATTGAAAGTCCATGATCATCCATGCTCATTTCCATTGGGATGGGTAAATAAGGATGTGGAGATAAAGGTAATAAAACAATTCAAAATTAGATTTTCTATTAATGTTTATTTTGTTCATGAAGTAGAACTAGATGTAGTTCCCCTTGTTGTATGTGGAGTGGTGTTTGTAAGTCCCTATATGTACACGCAAGATGAAATATTCATGTAGAGAGTCAACTAGTACTGCCTCATCAAGGATGGAAAATAATTCACCATCAACGCACATAAAGGCAAGTTAAAATTTTTGTTGGTAAGTGCCAACCAAGCAATGAAATAGATTAGTTCTAGCAAGAAGTATGTTTCACTATTTTTAAGAGAAAACCAATATGTAGAAGTATTAGTGAGAGCAAAGGCATCCCTAGAGGTGTGTAATAATAAACAAAAGAGACAAATGGAAGAGTTTATAGAAGCATACAAGGATGTCTTATAGGAGTTTAAAAGGTTATCACCCAAGAGGGAAGTCGAGAAATCCAAGAGGGAAGTGGAGCATGAGATCTAGCTATTTCTAGACTCCCCATTTTCAAACATTGTATTATATAGGAATTATATTATAGAATCAAGTGGGGTGAAGAAATAGTCGTAACGACTACTGGAATACGGTGTCATTCAATCGAGTACATCACCATGTGGGTCACCCATCACCATTGCACCAAAGAAGGATAGGACTTGGAGAATGTGTATATATTACAAGGCATTGAACAAAATTACACTCAAGAATAAGTACCCCCTACCCATAATAGATGATTTGTTGGATCAGTTGCAACAAGTAAAATAGTTCACCAAGATGGAATTAAAATTTAGATATCACCAGGTTTGTGTCAGAGAAGAAGATACCTAGAAAACCACCTTCAAAACTAGGCAAGGTTTGTATGAGTGGCTAATCATGCCATATGGCTTGTGCAATGCACCAGTTACATTTATGAGGTTAATGAATGATATACTAGGCCCTTAATAGATTCATTTGTTATTGTATATTTGGATGATTGTTCTCGATGATCCTGGAGGATTGATCCAGGAGGATCTTCAGAAAAGTACCAGTGGCATGGTAAAAGGCTCAAAAATCAAAGTGGAAAAATCTAGATAAACTTAACATCTGATCAAAGTGCTCGCCATCCTAATTCCAACGGTGTGAACAACACTCCAATCCGAGTTCATATAAAGAAGTTAGAGCAAGTCAAAGTTCAATTTTGACTTCTCTAAGTGGGAGGAGGAGTTGACATGGCAAAAGTCTCAGTGAATGGGGAAGCGCCAAATGGAAGGCTACCATTGGATCTTGCATATCGCATATTGCAGTAACACAAAGGTCTCGGGTTAAGGAATTGGCCCCCAACATTGTTGATTTGCAATTGTGATATTGCATATCGTGGATCGGAGGTGGACATGTGTTTATGAATCGACCCTCAGCAGTAATCCCAGTTGCGATTGCGATAGGGTTCCAGAATCGATGTATTATCCATTGTGATTTATAATCCCAGTGAGTTTGGGTTATCGTAAAATGTAGGGTTGGGTTGATACGCCGATGGGAAAAGGACCGATTGCGATTTGCGACAGGACTGCCAGATGCAATGTTTTATATGTTGTGTTTTATAGCCTAGCAGGTCTGTTGTATCGCAGAACGCTTGAAGCATGCTTTGAGTCTTTTGCCAATTGGAAACACCGATAGAGGGGACCGTCGATAGTATCAGCCGCTGAGTCAAACACGCATTCAAAAGGAGTTTCACCATATTTGTAAGGTTGTTGCCATGTCTCATTTAGGCCCGAGATCCTTGATATCAGACCAAACTCGCCTGCTAAACTACCCGGGAGTTGAGGAATTTCCACCATGACTTATATAAAGGACCATTTGTGT
This sequence comes from Pinus tabuliformis, assembly GCA_031772625.1. Classification (NCBI taxonomy): domain Eukaryota; kingdom Viridiplantae; phylum Streptophyta; class Pinopsida; order Pinales; family Pinaceae; genus Pinus; species Pinus tabuliformis. The sequence continues at coordinate 565,110,997 of CM062818.1, read as the reverse complement.
CGAAAGAGAGGAGGGAGACTGGCATAGAATATTGTGCACAACAGTAACCCAACCCAGCCACAAGCTGGGACCTCGCCTTGAGTAGCAAGGAGGTTTTGAGAGAGTGCAGAAAGCCCGATTATCCAAATTGGGTGTTCGGATAGGTGATTCTGCATGATTTTTCTCCAAGAAGTCAATGGTGTTGTCTGTCTCTAGAGTTGGGCTCTCCATTTTCCAGCTATCTTCCAGATTGGGGGTATAAGGATGTTTATGTAAAAATCTTCTTGTACTTCTCTCTTTCCATGCTATTTAATGAATGAAGTCCTCCCCACTATTGAGCAGGGCCTAGAGATGTAGTCCAAATTAGATGAACTCCATAATCAAATCTTTGTGTCTTGATCTCATGCGTGATTATGTATTTTTATCTTTGTTTTATATGCTTATGTTCCATGGTTTTTAAGTGCTCTGTTATATGTAATTATGATGCATCTATAAGCAAAAAAATCCTAGATCAAGTAGTATCAGAGAAGGGCTTAGTTGATGTGAATTGCATGAGTAAAATAACCAGAAATAAGCCTTAGAGGATGTGCATCATGAAGAGGATACATGGTGGATAAGCAGTCTTATTGTTGTTAAGAATTGCGAGGGCGAATGATTGAGTGTGCAGCCATGGAGAATGATAAATAAATGCATGAGACCTTCCCGCGAATGTCCAAAATGGTGGACATCATGTATGAAGCATATCGGAGAGTGATGTTTCATCCACATCTTCTGGTGCTTATGCATCTTGTTCATTATCTTCCTCGAATGGGGAGATTAACCAGAGACCTCGAGAAGAAGGTAAAGCAGATCTGGAGGAAGAAAACTTATTGTAGTCATTGCGACATAGGTGGTCATCAAAGAGCCACGTGTTGGAGGCTCCATCTAGAGCAGTGTCGCAAGGATAAAGCATCCATGCATGAACCAGGTGAAATAGTTGTTCGACCAGCGAAGGTGCCACAAGGGGACGACCTAGTCACTTTGATAAGTGAGAGATGGTTCTTCCAGGTGTGGTAGAATGTCATGGCCTTATTTTTTTCAAATCATGTGTTTCATTTTAAATTGTAAAAGCGATGATGTGTTTTCCATCACTTGTTGCAGAAACAATGATTTTGGCCTTATTTTGTAAATCATGTGTTGCAGTGATGATGTGTTTTCCATCATTTGTTGAAGCAACAATGATGTTTGGCCTTGTATTGATAGCTGGAGTATTGTTTCCATTTTTATGTAAACTTTAACACAGAGTATGTGTTATAAACTCGTGGAAAGTATGGGATGATTGGCTTAGTTTTGGTCATATAGCTAAACATGTAATTTGCAAGATATTGTACTACAGGTTTGTAGGGGGTATAGGTGTCAGCTCATCGCTTATGGCTCCAAAGGATAAAGGTGAAGGAGAAGGAAGGATAATCTGTAGGACACTTGCGGTGCAGACAAAGTACAGAGTACCTGCAAATTATTTAATGCTTTTGGAGGACCAAAAGCTTCTCTTAGTGGGGAGGATTGATCGCATAGGATCCCAGAGGATTGATCCAGGAGGATCTTCAGAAAAGTACCAGCGCCAGAGTAAAAGGCTCAAACTCAAAGTGGTAGGATCTAGATAAAATTAGCATTAGATCGAAGTGATCATCATCCTGATTCCAACGGTGTGAACAACACTCAAATTCGAGTTCATATGAAGAAGTTAGAGTAAGTCAAAGTTCAAGTTTGACTTGTCCAGGTGGTAGGAGGAGTTGATGTCGCAAAAGTCTCAGCTAATGGGGAAGTGTCAAATGGCAGGCTGCCATTGGATCCTGCATATTGCATATCGTAGAAACATAGAGGTCACGAGTTAAGAAATTTCCCCTAGCATTGCCGATTTGAAATTGTGATATCGCATATCGGGGATCAAAGGTGGATAGGTGTTTAAAAATTGCCTCCCTGTAGTAATCCCAGTTGTGATTGTGATAGGGTTTCAAACCCGATGTATTATCCATTGTGATTTATAATCTTGGTGGTTCCGTGTTATCACAGAATGCAGGGTTGGGTCGATACGCGGATGGGAAAAGCGTTGATTGCGATTTGTGGTAGTATTGTTGGATGCGATGTTTTATATGTTGTGTTTTATAGCCCCACAGGTCTGCTATATCGCAGAATGCTTGAAGCATGGTTTGAGTCTTCTGCTAATTGGAAACACTGATAGAGGGGGCCATCGATAGTCTCAGCCGCGGAGTCAAATGCGTATTCCAAAGGAGTTTCTCCATATTTGTAATGTTGTTTCCATGTATCATTTAGGCTCGAGATCCTTGATATCAGATCAAAACCACCTACTTTACTTGGTCTATGGTTGGAAACTACTCGGGAGTTGAGGAATTTCCATCGTGACTTATATAAAGGGCCATTTGTGTCGAAAGAGAGGGGGGAGACTGGCACAGAATATTATGCACATCAGTAACCTGATCTGGCCGCAGGCCAGGACCTCACCTTGAGCAGCAGGGAGGTTCCGAGAGGGTGTAGAAAGCCCGATTATCTGAATTGGGTGTTCGGATAGGCATTTCTGCATGATTTTTTTCCAGGAAGTCAGTGGTGTTTTCTTTCTCTAGAGATGGGCTCTCTATTTTCTAGCTATCTTCCAGATTCGAGGTATAAGGATGTTTATGTAAAAATTTGCTTGTACTTCTCTCTTTCCATGCCATTTAATGAATGAAGGCCTCCCCACTATTAAGAAGGGCCTAAAGATGTAGTCAAAATTGGATGAACTCCGTAATCAAATCTCTGTGTCTTGATCTTAGGCATGATTATGTATTTTTATCTTTGTTTTATATGCTCATGTTCCATGGTTTTTAAGTGCTCTATTATATGTAATTCGGATGCATCTATAAGCAAAAAAATCCTGGATCAATGATATACTAGTATACAATGCTACCTAGGAGGAGCACATCCCACATTTGATGTAGGTGCTAGAGACATTAAAGAAGCACTAGTTGCTAGAAAATCTCAAGAAGCATGAGGTTGCACATAAGTATTTGGTATATCTTGGGTCTGTGATAGGTGGAGGGGAGTTGAAGATGGATCCTGCCAAGATGGAGGCCATCATGATGTGGTAAATGCCTACTAATGTTTCTAAGGTCATGAGTTTTAGTGGGGAAATATAGTAATTAATGAAGTTCATATCCTCATATTTGATAGTAGTAGCACTACTCTATGCTATAAAAATGGGTGGAAAGTGTTTCTAGTGGGGAAGGGTCAGTAGATGACCTTTGAGGAGCTAAAGAAGAAAGGCGGTGAAGCACCAATTTTGGACTTACATAACTTGCAACATCCCTTCAAAGTGGAGAAATATGCAAGTGGGTATACTATGGAAGTGGTATTAATGGAAGGAGGATGTCATGTATGCTACCATTATGAAGTATTTCATGGGTTAGTTATTAAATAACCTACCTAGAACAAGGAGATATATGTGCTTGTGCAAGATATGACGAAGTGGAAACACTATTTGATGGGAAAGGAGAGAGTAATCCACACATATCACCAGCCACTACAAACTGACAGGCCCAAAGTAAGCTATAATAAACTAGGCATTAGAAGTGGATTGAGTTTCTATAGAAGTTTCATTTAGTGATTAAGGATAAGAAGGGAAACAAAAACAAGTTGGTTGACATGTTTTCAAGGCCACCCACATCTAAGATCATATTTTTGGGAACTCTAATGCACATGGAGCCATTTACCCATGATACATACAGAGAGGCATATTTAGAAGATGAGGACTTCAAGGATGTGTTTTAACAGTTTTAGAGCTAGAGTCATGTGCACAATGGTGATAACACCATTGATTACCATCTCTAGGATGAGTTATGCTACAGACTAGATACGCTATGTGTTCTTAAAGGTCATTGATTGCAGTTGATTAGAGAGGCTCACACCTACATGTTTGCAGGGAACTTTGGTGTAGGAAAGACAATGGTAAACTTGCAGAGGTATGTGTATTGGCCCAAGATGCAAGAACACATAGCTAGGTTCATAAGAGGATGCATGTTGTGTTGTACTAGCAAGCCTAGTAATAGGAAACAAGGTCTATTTATACCCACTCATCCTTGGGAAATAATTTCCATGGAGTTTATGGGAGGCTTACAAACAACCAAGATGGGACATGACTACTTGTTCATGGTAGTTGATATGTTCAACAAGATGCACGTTCAGATGCCCTATAAAAATATAATTAGTGGGAAAGAAGCATCAAACTTGTTCTTTGGACAGGTCTGGGTGCATTTTGGGATACCAAGGAGCATAATTTTAGATATAGACACAAACTTAAATAGGTATAAAACATTCCATCCACAAAAAGGTGGGAATACAAATGTAGTTAACAAGTTTTTGGTGCAACTTTTGAGGGGTTACAATCAGAATCATTTGAAGATTTGGGATGACAATCTAGTATACATACAACACCCTTATAATAGAGTAGTCCACACTTCTACTGGTAAGTCCCCATTTGAAACTTGTTTTGGATATTTTCCACCTTCACCTTTGGATATTGGATATGGGAAACAAGGAGGAGTGACAAATGATATTACAGGGGATGCCTTAAGGGAAAAAATATTTGTAGAAAATATCAGGAAAATCCATATACAAGTATAGGAGACACTGCAGAAGTCACAGGAAAAATAAAAGGCTAGACATTATCAACACAAATTAGATATTGGAGATAGAGTATTGTGATAATTAAATAAGGATAGGTTATAGGGTCCTAGTAACAAAATTAAGACTCTATATTATGGTCCCTTTGAGATCCTAGAAAACATAGGAGATAATTCCTATATACTCAATCTATCACCATACATGTACATTTACTCAATGGTGAATGTAGAGAATCTAAAATTCTATAAGCCTTCCATGCTAGATAAAGAAGAGGAATAGGTCCTATGTTCTGTAGAGGATTGGGCACCAAATGAACAAACATAGTGACAAAATATATAGTTTTGAAGAAGAAGTCTAGAACTATGAGACAGAGGCAACATGGCCTTTGCTAGATTGGGTTGAAAGTAAAACTTCCAACAAAAGCTACATAGTACACCCAAGAGAAGGTGGAGGAAAAATTTCCTCACCTCATTTAGTAGAAGATTTTGGGGACTGAAATCCTCCTAAAATGGGGAGGTGTGATTCATATTATATTGTTAAATTAGTTTTCATCCTTATCGATACTTTTAGAGAGGAAATAGTGGAGGAATCAACTCATAGGACCATTTTTATAGGAGAGATCTAGCTCAACAAGTTGGGTTTTGAAACATTCTAGGAGTAGTTTGAGGCATAAAATGGTTCATTGTGTGGGTAAAACATTGGTTATTTAGCACCTATTTTTCATATTCTAAACAAAGATACCTTTTCAATGACACAAGAATCACCTTAATCAAAACCTGTATGCATAATCTATGACACTTAGAAGTTGACCTTTCTATTTTGACCACCATAATTCAAGAGGATGCCATGTCATCCCACATTAATCATGAAAAAGGGGCTAGCCGCATGATCATGATGAAGAATACTCTATAAGAGTCAATATTGTAACTATAGTTAAGAGTTGAAGGAGTTAAACATAAGAACTAGTAGGCTATCAAGTTGTGTCATAACTAAAACACTAGGAAGGAGAGGGTTTCCATTCTTTTCAAGTGCATTTTGTTTGATATATGAGTATAGTAGTTGAGAGGGATAGGGAGAGAGAAAACAAAGATGATTTTTGCAATGTAATATCCCATGGACACAAGACTAAATTCTTTGTACTTGTAATCATTTTCTATTCATAGAAAGAGAGAAGAGCGACCTCATCTTCTAGTTGGGTTTTCCTCTCAAAAGGGTTTCCAAAAATATATGTTCTGTTAATTGTGGTTTGTGAGTTTTTATTTCATTGTTCTCTATTTTTTGCATAATTATAATTTTCATGCATACACAATAAACAATAATTAATAGATCTAGCAATATAAGGAGAAATAAACCTTCATAATGTAGACTTATGATTTTTTAATACATTCTAGTATATTTTTTGTAACACATTGTCTAGTGGAATATCCACAGTAGTTTTATGGATCATATTTCATCAGAGAGAGTTTCTTTGGGTATATTGTGGGGAGTTTCAAGTGATCGAAATCAATTAAGCTAAAAGTCACAAAACCCCATTCATGGTTGATGAATCTATGAATAACCCTCTTGATCCTATAAAGGAGAGGTTTTGTGGATAGAAGTGTAATTTGTAGATATAAACCGTAATATGAACCTCCTCATGGCAACCTTGAACAATAAGCTTGGGCTATGTGTAGAAGATGGGGGTTTTTAAATAGAGGAATGATTAGAGGTCATATCAAGAGATTGGGAAGAAATAGAGAAGGAGTTGAAGAAATAATATGGAAAAGATCAACCCAGTTTGAGTGTTGTGAACCATTCATAGTCCCTGTTAAAAATGGAAGTGAAGGTAAATATCAATCTATATCAAGGTGATACCAATTCTTTGAAGCTAAATCACTAGTTGTAACAAGTAGAAGTTTATTTCAATGTTCAACATATAGAGGAAGAATAGAAGATTTCATTTTTAGGATCAAATTAGAGGCCCATGCCCTAACTTGGTGGGAAATCCACACAGAGACCTTGAGGTTGGAGGGAGATCCTCTAATGACTAAGTGAGGGGACTTTAAAACCCTCATCAAGTCACAATTTTACCTTATCCTGTATGTAGAGGACCATTGGATTTGGTGGCACTACTTTAGGAAAATTAGGGGTAGATTTTACAAGAGTAGACCACATAATTTAGAAAGATGGCCATAATGCTAGGTATTTCCACAAAGAACCCAGCTATACTCCTCAAGTATATGGGGGGTCTATATAGTTATATGTGAAAGAAAGTGATGTTGTTCAAGCCCATATTGGTGGACAAGGCTTGTGTACATTGACACAGTACCTGGAGAGCATAGTCCAAAAGTAAGGGAAATCAAGTGGATCAATACAGAAGGAGCACCAGAAAAATCCTAAGGATGGGAAGAGGAAGTGGAACTGGGGAAAAGAAAGAAATATGGCAACCAAAACACACCATGCAAAGATCCCAACAACCACTACAAACACTGTAACATTAACAATCATATAGAGGAGAAGTGTTGGAATTTTCATCCAAAGCTTAACCTAAAGGACAAAAAGAAAGATAATAAGAAGAAGAATATCATGGCCACTAATTTGAGCAACTAGGTTGAAAGTAGCTCAAACGTTGATGAGAAGATCATATGTACATTAGTGTAGAATTACTAAAGATCGTATGAAAAGACTATGGTCTTCCATATAAAGGTACATGTTAAAAAGAATAATATTGCTACACCGATTGACTCAAGATCATAGGAAAATATCATTGCAGTATATTTGGTCAAAAAATTTGGATTGGATGTTAGAAATTTATTAACAGAGCAATTAAATACAAAAAATATTGCATAAACACATACATAAATGCATAGAACAAGAGAGGCACAAATATATGTGGTTCACCCAATTTGGGCTATGTCCACAGAGAAATAGCCGATCCTTCCTTTTATATTATCCAGTAAAATGAAGAGATACAACCTACATCAGATCCACTGTAATTTCCTGTTCGCTCTCATATAGTCTCCTCTCTCTTTCTCACTCAGAATAATAATAGCCATCTACAATACAATTCCCTCATATAAACCTAGGGGTTGCCTTCTAGGGAAAATACCCTAAATTAAATGTAACTTATACCATTAGATCATCCACCTCATGAATAGACTAGATTGAATACAAAATTACAATATTTTACAAGGAAACATTTCATCTATTTTTAGCTTCAGGGGCATTGGCCCCAAACTACCGTCAAGTGGGGGGAGCTTCAAACATGTAGCCAAGACCCTCAACACCCCAGGAAGTAATAATGGGGGGGAGGAAATCCACCCCACACCCCGCTGTCAGGGATTGGGATCCAAACATGGTTGAAACAAGACCTTTCAATCAAGAATATAATAAGGCTCCACATCCAAAAATCTCCCACTTGGAGACTAATTTTATCAACTCCATCACTGCTTCACTTTCTTGACAATTCTTCCACTTTGGACTTGATTATTTCTCATGTTCATCATCATTCTTGAAGCCCAATTGAAACTAAGCAAGAACTCAATTTCTCCCTAGTTACAACCTTTGTCAACATATCTGCATGATTCTGGCTAATGATACCTGAGATGTATATATTTAGTATCAGAATAAAGGCCGAATTCTTTGCAAGATGAATGGCACTTTGTATATCACTATATAACCTTCTAATCTCCTGCTTCTTTCCCAACTCATCCATAAACCTTTGTAACCAAAATAATTTATTTACTAGCCTATGTAGCAGTAACATACTCTACTTTCATTGTTGAAAGTGCAACAATGTTTTGCAATTTTGAAATCCAACTAACGGTTGTTACACCTACAATAAATAGATACCCTATGGTGCTCCTACTATTATCTCTATCCCCTACCATATCTACATCAACATATCCCTGTAGAGAAATGTTTGAACCTTCAAAACATAATGCTTGATTTGTGGCACCTCTCAAATACCTGAGAATCCACTTCACTGCATCCAATGCTCTTCTCCCAGATTGTTCATAAACCTTCTTACAACTCCCACCTCATGTGCAATATCAAGTCTTGTGTAGACCATTGCGTACATTAATCTTCCAAGAACTGATGCATATGGAACTTTAAACATATAATCCATCTCTTCCTAGGTCTTGGGACACATGTTCTTAGTTTGAAATGGCTAGCCAAAGGTGTACTGACTGGTTTTTCATTTTGAATATTAAATCTTTCAAATACCTTTTCTATGTACTCACTCTGAGACAATGTTAATTTGTGATTTTTCCTGTCTCTAGTTATTCTCATACCAGGGATTTATTTTGCAACACACAAATCCTTCATTGCAAATGAATTTTCTAATTTTCCTTTGAGCACATTTATTTCCTGCATGTTAGACCCTGCAACAAGCATGTTCCCTACATACAATATCAATATAATATAGCTTCCATCATTTTTCCTTTTAAAATAAACATATTGGTAAGAGTGACATATAGTATAACCCTTTTCAAACATAAATCTGTCAAATTTTAGATACCACTGCATTGGAGCCCATTTTAAGCCATACAAGCTCTTCCTCAATTTGCACACTAATTTCTCCTTCCATTTGACCTCATACCCTTGTTGTTGTTGCATATATATTTGTTCCTCCAAGTCCCCATGGAGAAAGATTGTCTTTACATCTAATTTCTTAAGATGTAAATATTCCGCTCCCACTATACTTAAAATAGTTCTTATTGAAGTCACTTTAATAAAAGGAGAAAAAAATTTCATCAAAGTCTATACCTTTCTTTTGTGCAAATCCCTTCACCACAAGTCTAGCATTATACCTGTATTTATGTCCATCTTCTTCCTTCAACCTATAAACCCATTTATTTTGCAATGTTGTTTTACCAATAGGAAACTTGAATAAGTCCCAATTTTGGTTCTACACTAAGGAGTCCATCTCTTCTTCCATGGCTTGCTCCCACTTCTTCCTGGTTTCTACCTTGATTTCTTCTTCATATCTTTCTAGTTCACCAGAATCAGTCAACAATACATAATATACTGAAGGAGAGTATCGTTCAGGGGGTCTACTTATCCTAGTAGATCTTCTAACACCAGTTTTAGGTGTTTGATGTTCTTGTTGATGTTGTGGTTGTTGTTGTTTTTATGGTTGCTGATCATTTTAGTTTTCAGGCACCTTTACTTTTTTAGTGATCTCATAGCACATTATGTATTCTTTATTTTCCTTTTCCTGTTCTTTCCCTGCATCTGATCCTTATACAAGACATTTTCACTGAATATGACATCTCTGCTCCAAATGATTTTGTGATTTTCATAATTATATAAGTGATAACCAAAATAATTTACACCATATCCAATAATGGTACATTTCTTTGATTTTTCCTCAAGATTTTTTCTATTTACTTTATTGATTTGGACAAAGGCTTCAAAACCAAAAGTCTTTAAAAATGAGTATTTTACATTTTTACATGTCCATGCCTCCTCTGGAATACAACCATCCGAGGAACTTCAAGACCATCTGTTTATTAGATAAACAACAGTATCTACAACATCTGCCCAAAATTGTAAGGGAAATACTACATGCAATATCATGCACCTTGCACACTCCATGATTGTATAGTTCATCCTTTTTGACACACCATTTTCCTGTGGTGTTCCTGGAACTGTCTTCTCTCTGTGAATTCCATGCTTTGAACAATAGTTATCAAAATATTTTCTGCAATATTCACCTCCATTATCTAATCTAAGACACTTCAACTTATTTCTTGTCTCATTCTCAACCAAAGATTTCCATTTCTTGAAAGTATCAAATACATCAGATTTATTTCGAATATAATAAATCTAGGTTTTCCTAGTTGAATTCAATAAAAATAACATAATAGTGAGAGCCACCAAGAGATGATATCTGAGCAAGTCCCCATACACCTATATGTACACACTATAATTGTTCTCTCTTCTTTTCCTTCCCAACTCTGACAAATCTGACTCTCTTATGTTTTCCATAAACACAATTTTCACAGAAATAGAAATCAACATGCTTCAGACTTGGAAACAAATTTCTCAAGTGAAGAATCTGCATCCCCTTCTCACTCATGTGCCCGAGCCTATGATGCCAGAGTATTGTATCTACTCATGTGGAGGTTAAATCATTAACATAATTAGAAATACTATTGCATAAATAAAATGTACCAACCTTTTTTCCTTTTTCTATTACTAGGGCTCCTTTAGTGACCTTCGAGGTTTTGTCTATAAAAGTAGTTACACAGCCTTCACCTCCCGATTTCCCTATTGAAAATAGATTTTTCTTTAGATATGGAACATGCCTTACCTCCTTCAATATCCATTGGTTTCCATTCTGTTTATTTATAAAAACCTTACCCATTCCAATAATTTTACAGGATTTATCATCACCTAGATGAACTTGTCCAAAATCCCCTTGAACATAGTCATGAAAATGTTTCCTATCAGGTGTGGCATGGAATGTGGCCCTTGAATATACCACTAGGGAATCAATAATATTCTCTCATGAAAGGATAAAATCATTTTTCAACATATCACTTGTCACATTCACTGCATGATTTTTCTCTTGCTAGCCATCTCCTTCTTTTCCCTTATGATATTTGCAGTCTTTCTTTAGGTGTCCTTTCTTCCTACATTTCCAGCACATTATCCCTAACTTAGACTTGGATCTACCTTTTGTTGATTTACTGTGATTTCCTGGGCTTCTTCCTCATTCCATTTTTCTTCCCTAGTCTCTGCAGTCAAAGCATACCTGATGTCTCGCCATAGCTTTTCCATCACATTTCATCATTATGGATGGCACCAACAACATCATCAAACTTTAAAGTACTAAATCCAAATATGAAATTAATAATGGACATAACTAAACCATTCCAAATTTCTTGTAATTAGCACAGAAACAATAGAGCCCACTTCATCATCAAAATTTACCCCTACAGAACTTAACTCACTAGTAACTGTGCTAAAATCATTTAAATGATCAACAACAGATCCAACTTCTGACATCTTCATATTAAACAAATGCTTCATAAGAAATATTTGAGGTTGAGGATTTTTCATATAGCTTTTCCAAGGCCCTCATTATACCTTTCGTTGTTGTTTCCTTCAAAATATTGAAGGCTACCGATCTTGCCATGCACAACCATATTGTTCCTAATGCTTTTTTATTAAGAATATCCCATTCTTCATCTGAAATACGTGTCGCCTTCTTTGCCTTTCCACTCAATGGTAGGTATAGATATTTTTGATAAAGATAATCTTCCATCTGCATCTTCCACAACTAGTAGTTTTGGCCACTAAATTTCTTGACCCTAAACCTACCATCTTCTGCCATTGCTCCCACTCGAACCAGGAACCCTTCTCTCCTGCGAGTTTATCAGCCAAATAAACCTTTGAATTTGATACCAGTTGTTAGAAATTAATTAACAGAGAAATGAAATACACAAAATATTATGGAAACACAAATAATAAATGCATAGAACAAGAGAGACACAAATATATGTGGTTCATCCAATTTGTGCTACGTCCACAGAGAAACAATTAACCCTTCCTTTTATATTATCCAGCAAAATGAAGAGATACAACTTACAACATATACGTTGTAATTTCCTCTTCACTCTCACATAGTCTCCTCTCTCTTTCTCTCTCAGAATAATAATACTCATCTACAATAAAATTCCCTCACATAAACTAAGGGGTTACCTTCTAGGGTAAAAAACCCTAAATTAAACATAACTTCTACCATCAGATCATCTGCCTAATGAATGACCCAGATTGACTACAAAATTAAATTATTTTACAAAGCAAAATTTTCATCTATTTTTAGCTTCAGGAGCACTACCCTCTAACCCTCACCAGGGGGGTTCCAAAAATGCAGTCGCCCCCCATGGACCCCACATGCAACAATAGTGGGGGAACAAGCCTCCCCACACCCCCGTGTTAGGGATTGGGATCCAAATGTGACTGAAACAAGACCTATGAATCAGGAAGATAATTAGGTTCCACATCCAACATTGGAAGTTGATGATCATCTAAGCCCATATCCATTGGGATTGGTAAACATGGACACAAAGATAAAGGTAACAAAATAGTACAAAATCAGACTTGCTATCAATGTTGATTTTATTAATGAAGTAGAACTAGATGTGATCCCCATAATGATTTTGGAGTGGTGTTTGGAAGTCCCTATATGTGCATGCAAGATGAAATCATCATGCAAAGAGTCAACCAATTATACCTCATCAAGGATGGAATATCTTCACCTCTTATGCACACAAAGGAATGTTGAATTTTTTGTTGGTAAGTGCCAACCAAGCCCATAAACTAATTAATTCTAGTAAGAAGTATTTTTTACTATTTTTAAGAGAAAGATAATGTGTAGAAGAGTAAATGAAAGCAAAGGCATCCCTAGAGGGGTGTACTAATAAATATAAACAATAACTAGAAAAATTGCTTCAAGCAGACAAGGATGTGTTCTAGGAGCCTAAAGGGCTAACACCCAAGATCCTAGAGGTGGAGCACAAGATACAATTATTGTTGGACTCCCCATTTTCAAACATTGGGTTATATAGGAAATATCTTATAGAAGCAAGTGAGGTGAATAAATAGTTGCAATAACTACTACAATAGGGTGTCATTTGACTAAGTGCATCACCATGTGGTTCACCAATCATTATTGTGTCAAAAAATAATGGGACTTGGTGAATGTGTATAAATTACAGGATGTTGAAAAAAAGTATGCTCAAGAATATATAACTCCCACCCATAATAGATTATCTAAAGGATTAGTTGCAACAATATAAATACTTCACGAGGATAGACTAGAATTTTGAGTGGCACCAGGTTGGAGTCAGAGAAGAAGATACCTAAAATTTTTTCTTCAAAACCAGTCAAGGTTTGTATGCGTGGTTTTTCATGTTGTTTGGCCTGTGTAACACACCAACTACATTTATAAGGTTAATGAATGATATACTACCCCCTTTTATAGATTCATTTGTTATTATATATTTGGATGATATACTAGTATAGAATTATACCCATGAGGAGAACATATTTCATTTGGCTTAGGTGTTGGAGACATTGAAGAAGCACCAATTACTAAAAAATCTCAATATGTGTGAGGTTGCACAAAAGTATTTAGTGTATTTGGGGTATGTGATAGGCTAATGAGAGTTGAAGATAGATCTTATCAAGATGGAAGCCATCATGAAGTGGTGAGTGCCTACTAAATTTTTAGAGGTTAGGAGTTTTGTTGGGGTAACATGGTACCTGAGGAAGTTCATAGCCTTATTTTCGATGGTAGAAGCACCACTCCATGCTACAATAGTGAGTGGAAATAATTTATAGTGGAGAAACAGTTAATAGAGGGCCTTTGAGGATCTAAAGAAGAGGATTAGTCAAGCACCAATTCTGGTAGTACCAAACTTGTAAGATTCATTCGAAGGGGTGATAGATGCAAGTGGGTATGCTATGGGAGTGGTCTTGATATAGGGAGGAAGTAATATATGGTACCATTTTGAAGTATTTCATTGGGTAGTTATTAACTACCCTAGATAAGACAAGGAGCTCTATGCACTAATGCAAGTTGTGAAGAAGTGGAAACACTATTTAATGGGGAATGAGAAAATAATCCAAAAAGATCATCATCCAATACAGTACCTGAAAGCCCAGAGTAAGCTATAAAAGACTGTGAATTACAAGTGGACGGTGTTTATACAACAATTTCATTAAGTGATCAAGTATAAGAAGGGAAAAAGAGAAAATTTGGCCTCCATGCTTTCAAGGCCACCCTCAAATAAGATCACAACTTTGGAAACTCTAATGCACATGGATACATTTTCTCATGAAACATACAAAGAGGCATATTCAGAGGATGAGAACTTCAAGGAGGAGTTTCAATAGTTTCATATCCAAATTCATGTCCATGATGGTGATAGCACCATTGAATGCCATCTCCATGACATGTTACTCTATGAGTTGGATAAGTTATGTGTTCTTAAAGGTGAGCATTTGCAACTCATTAGATAGGCTCAAACTTCCAAGGTTGCAAGGAATTTCAGTGCAGGGAATATAGTGGCCAACTTGCAGAGGTATGTGTATTGGATTAAGATGAAAGAAAAATTAGTTATGTTCATACGAGGATGCATTATGTGTTGTATTAGTAAGCCTAGTAACATGAAATGGGGTCTCTATCATCTCTTATCTGTACCCACTCATCCTTGTGAAATAATCTCCATCGAACTTGTAGGAGGTTTACCAAGAACCAAAAATGGACATGACTACCTATTTATGGTAGTTTAAATGTTTAACAAGATATGTGTTTTTATGCCCTGTAAAAGGGCCATTAGTGGGAAAGAAACAACAATATGTTACCTTGGACAGGGTTAGGTGCACTTTGGGATACCAAGGAGCATCATTTTAGATAGGGACACAATATTTCTTAGTGCATTTGGACTACATTGTGGGAGCAGATGGACACAAAGCTAAAGAGGTCTATTGTGTTCTATCCAAAAATAGATTGGAAGACATAAGTAGTCAATAGGACTTTGGTGCAACTTTTAAGGGGTTATAATCAGAAGCATCCAAAGAGTTGGGATGACTATATGGTATATGTACAACACTCTTATACTAGATGAATCCACACTTCTATTGGTAGGTCCCCATTTGAAACATGTTTTGGATATTTTCCACCTTCACCTTTGGATATTGCATACAGGAAGAAAAAAAGAGTGAGGGAAGATCTTATAGGGGATGCCTTATGGGAAAAATATTTGTAGAAAGGATTAGGAAAATCAATATATAGGTATAGGATATAGTGCATAAGTCATAGGAAAAGTATAAGGCTAGGCATGATCGTCATAGAACAAAGAAGTCGTTCAATGTGGGAGACATGATATGGTTACAATTGAACAAGAGAGGCTACAGGGTCCTAGTAAGAAAATCAAGGCTTTGCAGTATGGTCCCTTTAATATATTGGAAAAGATGAGATATAATTCCTATAGACTTAGTATACCCACATACATGCACATTTACTTAGTGATGATTGTGGAGAATTTAAGATTCTATGATCCTTCTGTGCTAGATCATAAAAAGTAATAGGTCTTACCTTCTGCAAAGGATTTGATATCCCTAAATCTATGATTCTTCCCTTTAGGGCTTCAAAACATGCTAGCTAGGAGATCTAATTTACTAGGATTCCAAGGACTCTCAATCGTAGTGAATTTCTTTAATAAATATAGCAATGATTACCATCCATACAATAATCATTCTCTCATAATTTTTGGTTGTGGTTTGGCATAATTCAATTACAATATGCTCATAGTAGTTTTATTAGGGATAAGTCTCATATTTTATCCAAACGAACAATCATTGATATGGAAATATGAACTCTTGATCACTCAGACTCTCTATTAATTATAATTACACTTGAAACAAGGTTTGAAATCTTTCCTCAAAACTTTCCACCAAATGATAGTTCAATTTCATGGAGAAGATATAACATAAGTTTGCATAGTAGAAAGGGGGCACACATACTTATCGAAACCCACATATCTTCTTCATGCACTAACCCTGCTAAGGATTAACAAATAGATATTAATTAATAATCAATAAAATAATTAGGATTGCAAGGAATTTGGGTTAAATAACTTGCTAAGGTCATTTACCCTTTCCCTACTTAATCCCCCTTGTCTTTCCCCTATTATGGAGTCATATCCCCCCATTCTTTGTCTTTTTGTTTTGCATTCAATGATGTATTTTATCATTACAATTATCATCATTTAATGCATAATATTATATATTACACCATTCAACTTTGAACTATTCATCATATACATACACAACACTGATATGGGAATTAAAATTGGGGTGTTACATTCCCTTCATAGATTTTGCATTATTGTTCGTGCACATCACCATTATATACAATTATTTTAACTTAAAATTGTCAAAATAATTGTAAATGAGCCTCCGACATTGCATCCTCCATCTCCCATGTTGCTTCTTCATTCTTTAGCTACATATAAAATACCATCATCCTTTTTGCACATTTGCATAGTTGTTGGGTATCTCATAAAGAGTGCACTTGTAATTGACTTTCACTATCTTGATAACCTCCCATGTCTTAACATATCAGTACCTATATTAATTATCTAGGGAAACATTATTATTATTATTATTATTATTTTTTATTTATTTATTTATTTATTCTTTTTTTTTTCTTTTTTTTCTTTCTGAGTAAAGACTATTCTATTAAGTAAAAGAAAAGAGAAAAATATTTACAAAGAGGTAGAAACCTCTGAGGGGGCGAAAGCCAGCCCTCTATCTGAGAAACTCCGGCCCTCGGCGTTTGACTGTTTGTTTACATAAATAGACAGGAGAGCCCAGGACTCATTATCCCAATACAGCGCCACCCAAAAAACACAAACAAGAGGACGATGGAGCTTTACAATGACAAAAGGCTGACAACATCTGCGGTAGCACAAAACCGCATAACAAAACCACCATGTTTTCGGACCGCCTTCGACCCACAAGCGGTTTCCGTAAGGACTAGCCCGATAAAGCCTCTTGTTGACGCGTGGCTTTCGCCTGACGTCATCAAGTCTAGCTTTTCGGGGCATAAAGTTACGCCAAAAAAGGCCTTCCGAAATCCTCCTCCGCCATTCAATCTTCTCCATCAATCCTCGCCGTTGATTGCTTCCGCCCGCGGTGGTGACTCTGCATCATTGCTGTTGGCCTGGCCCGGAGAACTGACCCACTCTATCATTACATTGTCTTCAACGTCCGTTATACTGCGCCCAGGAGGCATCACCGGATACAGTACTGTGCCGGAAAACTTCGTCGGTCCACATAAAATAACCTCCTCGTGAGAGGAAGTTTGCTGAAGACCTTCAGCCTCTTCATGACCTTCATCTTGCGGCATCTCTGGAGGATTGGGAGAAACCTCTACCCTGCCTTCTTGAGTGTCCTTGGAATTCTGGGAGAGATTTCGTTCAATTGAATGTTTGGCAGAGCTTGGAGGGTCATCTTCTTCCTCTGAGAAGATGACCGTGATAGTGGCAGTGATAGTAGGCTTGTGAAGCTTGCTCTTGAAGGTGTATCTGGAGGTGTGGCAAGAATTGGAGTGGGATGGACCAGAGTGGTCGGAAGGTGGAGAAGCAGGTGAGACTGAGACATGCCGGGAAAAGCGTCGAGGAGCAGGACTTCCCCTTCCTCCAACCCTTCCCCTTGTGCCTGAATTTCTTCCCCTTCGGGAACCACCGCGAGGTCGAGCCATATTGGCAAGAAGAGGTAAGTAGATGAGGCCGACCTTTTGCAGGTTTCGGTGTGGCGCTGATGGCCTCCGAATGCTTTGCTCTGTTTCGGACTCCTGAATACCAATGCGACCTGGGATATCTCTGCTAGAATAAGCCAGAGAGAGTGCCAGGCTCTGGGCAGATGATATAGATGTTGATATCATCCTGAAGTAATTGCCACACTTGCTGTTCATCCTGTTCCTCATTAATGGGACTTGATGTTCTGACAAAAAGCACCTGCTTGCTCTACGATGGCGTCCCACTCCGACGTTGCTCGTACCGATTTCCTCCCTCAGCGTAGCTTGATAGCGTGCCAGCATTAATGAACCATAAATGCCCACCTTGTGCCGCTTGCGCCGGCCTGTCATCTCGCCCGCTACCATCTGCTCATGTAGTTTCATTAACTTCTCATGTTGACACCCGCATCCGGGTGATCTAGGGAAACATTATTATGGTCATTCTTATGCAATAATTATTCATAAGCGCATATATATATATAACACAAAATAAATATGTAATTGTAGCCTGACACTGTAAGTATATTCTTTGATCCATATGGATAACATGGAAAAAATGGTTCATAAGGCTAACATGGAAAGGGTTTATCTCAACATCCTTGATATTCCATTATTATTATTATTATGATAAAGTATCTTTTATTATAATTTATTAAATTAATAATATGAAAAATGATTTTTTAATGAATGATTTTTTTAAATATATATGCACATTTATTACTTTAAACCACCATTTATTTAAAAAAGTCCCACATAAAAAAATAAGAATTACAACTCTCTATCATTAAAAAATCTAACAAAATTTTTACTTTCTGTATTCAGGCTTCTGTGATCCATAATGAATTAAGGAAAGTATTTCGGTAGAAATCACATAAGAGAAATTTTTGGCCGAGGCGTTTCAAACCAACAAGTGTGGTTCATCATCAAGACCAGATGAAGAGGTAGACCATGACAAAGACTTAAATAGAGAGCAATGTAAAGACATAATTTCAAGTAACAGCTATATTTCAACAATAATATTTAAATTATGATATTAATTTATTAATATATTAAAAACGAATATTATTAAGTAACACTATATTGAATGGCTAGTTTTTGAAAAATAATATTTAAATAATGATATTATAATATTAATTTATTAAGAATATTAATAGGTAATGGCTATATTAAATGACTAGTTTTTGAGAAATAATATTTAAATTAATTTATTAAAACCAAATATTACTAGATTTTGAAAAAAATATTTAAATAATGATATTAGTTTAATAATTTATTAAATTATATTAATAAGTAACGGCTATATTAAATGTCTAGTTTTTGAAAAATAGCATTTTAATTATAATATTAATTTATTAAAAACAAATATTAATAAGTAACAACTATATTAAACACCTAGTTTTTGAAAAATAATATTTAAATTAATTTATTAAAACCAAATATTACTAGTTTTTAAAAAATAATATTTAAATTATGATATTACTTTATTAATTTATTAAAAACAAATATTAATAAGTAACCACTATATTAAATAGCTAGTTTTTGAAAAATAATATTTAAATTAAAAAAGAAAAAAGAAAAAAAAGAAGAAGTTAAACTCTAAACAAGGAGGGAAGTCAAAAATTATAAAAATGAGTCAAGACCCTAATCAAGACAAGATCATTTAATAAATAAAATAATTAATGGAAATAAAATAAACTAAATTAAAAATAATTAATGGAAAAATAAATAAAATAAAACAAAAATATACACAAGTCAAAAGATATACGGGTAAAAGCATGTTAATGTGTATCACTTTTTCCAAGAAGTTTTATAAAAATAAATGGAGTTGGAATGTTTACTCTTAAATTTACAAAATCATCAAGAATTAGGTGGTGGTAAAAGAAGAAAAAACTTGTCAATTTAAATTCAATTTCATGTCATATTTTTTTTTAAATTTAATATATATTTTTAATCTAATTTATTCATTTTCTTTAAAATATTTTACATAAATTTTTAAGTAGTGACAAAACTGCGACCCCCCATTTCTCTATTGATTTATGTTTTTTAATTCCATTTTCTTTAAGAGATGTGTTGTAAACATTCTAAGGATTGCTAAACAAATTTAAAAATAAAAAGTAAGCATATTTTTTAATTATTATTAAAATACTAGTAAAAATGATAATCTTTTTGTATATATAAAACCCCGACCCAAGAAACTATCCTTTCAAGTTTATAAAATCATTTTTTTAAATAGAAATTTGAATATAACATATAACAAAATGTTAACATTATTCTTTTGAAATTTTTAAAAATATATTTTAAATTTTTTATAATAAAATTTTTAAATATGATTATAATAACATATTTTATATTATTCAAAATATAATATATAAAATTATTTATTTAGAAATTCTAATTCTATTTTTATATATATTTTTAAAGAGTTTTAGCATTTCATTTAACTTTAATATTTAAACGTACATATTTAAAAAAGTTATTTATATTTTGTGAGTCAATAACCATAGTTTTTACCAATATTTACTATGAGTTGACTTATTTACAAATTTAGTATTCACTTCTTATAACATTGTTTATATTTTTTGAACCCATTAAATAGGTTCACTATTGCTTTTATCAAAATTTATTGTTAGTTAGCTTTGTTACAAATTTAGCATTTATTTTTTTATAATTAACAAATATGAAACTCAACTCATTTAATTGATATTTTTATATTCATTTTTATTTTTATTTTTTTTCATTTGAGTACTTTTTGCTTTTGCCATATAATGAGACACATTAACATGCTTTTACCCCATATATATATATATATATATTCAAAGAAAAGTAGTCAATAAATAAAACAAGGTCAACAATAAAATATGGGGCTAAGACCCATTAAACAAATAAAAAAATACTAAAAGAAGTTAAGAACGAATATGATGATAAAATACGAAGGATAAAAAATTAAACTCTAACGAAGAATAAATCTACAACAAATACTATAAAAAAGATGCCAATACCTACGTAGATAAACAAACAAACAAAATAAATCCCAAAAAGAAGCCTAAAAAACTATGAGGATAGGACAGGGACCCAACTTCCACTAATATTCCAACCATCATCTCTATTCAAATTATTGGGTCTTTTTTCAATTTCTAGGGCCTCCCTCAATTTACGATGATGGAAATGACTAATGCTAGCAACGACTTGGGCCTCCCCAATGTAGATGTGATCTTAGATTTATCTGCATGCTCTTCCAAAGCAGAGGAGCGGGTTCTGCCATGCTTGATGTCAGCGACATGCTCACGAATCCTTTAATTAATTAAGAGACTAGTCTCAACAATGTAGGGAGTTCCACAAGAGCATGGGATAACGTAAACATCCTTCATATTCTTGGGGTCCACTGGGTCTTTTACAGATCTAAGGGAGCTCTGGATGGATTTAAAGGCCTAAAGGTTGAAGCCACCTTATGTTTCCTTAGGATCCTCGTAATCTTGTCAGTGGTCCCTTGGATAAAAGGAAGATGAACACTAGAAAACACATTACATTGGTGTCTACTATACCCATTATTAAAGAAAACACTTAGGAGATGTGCTTTCTCTTTATTGAGATGGTTGCCATCAGAAACTCTTAAAGCTCCAGTTGCTAAGGTGTTGAGAACACCAAGCTTTTGAGTTTGGAAATGATGAGATTTAGCATGAGGATATTGTTTCGTATGAGTTTTCTTAAGAAATACCCAATGAAAAAAATACCAAGGATCAATTTTCTAGTGTTCATCTTCTTTTTATCCAAGGGATCACTGACAAGATTGCCAGGATCCTAAGGAAGCATAAGGTGGCTTCAACCTTTAGGCCTTTAAATACCATCCAAAGCTCCCTTAGATATATAAAAGACCTAGTGGACCCCAAGAATATGAAGGGTGTTCACATTATCCCATGCTCTTGTAGGACTCACTACATTGGTGAGACTAGTCGCTTGATTAATCAAAGAATTCGTGAGCATGCCACTGACATCAAGCATGGAAGGACCTACTCCTCTGCTTTGGTAGAGCATGCAGATAAATCTAAGCATCACATATGCATTGAGGAGGCCCAAGTTGTTGCTAGGGTTAGTCATTTCCATCATCGTAAATTGAGGGAGGCCCTAGAAATTGAAAAAATACCCAATAATTTGAATAGAGATGATGGTTGGAATATTAGTAGAAGTTGGGTCCCTGTCCTGTCCTCATAGTTTTTTAGGCTTCTTTTTGGGATTTATTTTGTTTGTTTTTCTATGTAGGTATTGAAGTCCTTTTTATAGTATTTGTTGTTGATTTATTCTTCATTAGAGTTTATTTGTATTTTATCATCCTATTCATTCTTAACTCCTTTTAGTATTTTTGTTATTTGTTTAATGGGCCTCAACCCCATATTTTATTGTTGACCCAGTTTTATTTATTTATTACTTTTCTTTGAACACACACACACACACACACAATTCTATGTATTAAATTATCTTGTCTCGATTAGGGTCTTGACTCGTTTTTATAATTTTTTACTTCTCTCCTTGTTTAGAGTTTAACTTTGATTTTTTTTTTTAAATATTAATTTCAAAAACTAGTTGTTTAGAATAGCGGTTACTTATTAATATTTGTTTTTAATAAATTTATAAACTAATATCATAATTAAAATATTATTTTTCAAAAACTAGCTGTTTAATATAGTGGTTACTTATTAATATTTGTTTTTAATAAATTAATAAACTAATATCATAATTAAAATATTATTTTTAAAAATCTAGCTGTTTTATATAGCTGGTACTTATAAATATTTTTTAATAAATTATTAAACTAATATCATTATTTAAATATTGTTTTTCAAAAACTAGTAATATTTGATTTTAATAAATTAATTTAAATATTATTTTTCAAAAACTAGCCGTTTAATATAGTCGTTACCTATTAATATTTTTAAATAAATTAATAAACTAATATCATTATTTAAACATTATTTTTCAAAAACTAGCCTTTTAATATAGTCGTTACTTAATAATATTTATTTTTAATATATTAATAAATTAATGTCATAATTTAAATACTATTGTTGAAATATAGCCGTTACTTAAAAATTATGCCTCTACATTGCTCTCTATTTAAGCCTTTTCCATGGTTTGCCTCTTCATTTGGTCCTGATGATGAACCACAATTGTTGGTTCAAAACACATTGGCCAAAAATTTCTCTTATGTGATTTCTATTGAAAGACTTTGCTTAAATTTTTTATTTGTTTAACAAATATATTTGTGGAAATTGAATCAAAACAATTCATATTAACATAATATGGAAATTTAAACAAATCAATTATATTAACATAATGTGAGTGGAAAATTCATAGAATAGGATTTATCCTTCTATTCATTAGAGATATGTGTTATTATACTTGTCAAAGGCATGGGTATATAGTGATTGATATCATGCTCACCAACTATTAATTCTTTTGACTTATTTTCATTCCATCAATTTACCCAATGTTTTCTATATATATATATATATATATGGTACTTTGATTTGACAAAAATATTTCAAATCTTATTGCGACTTTGCGTTTTTCAAAAAATTCAATTCATATTTTTCCAAAAGTTTCATAATAGATATCCAAAGTAAGTTTCATATTAATTTTATATTTCTCTTCACTTTTCTCAATACATATTCATATCCAAGGCTTTAAATTCTATTAGTTTTGTATTTCTCTTCACCTTTCTCAATACATATTCATATCTGAAGTTCTAAATTCTATTCCATATTTGAAGTCTCTCTACCCCATCATTTTGATGCCCCACCACTTTGTTTGTGAGAACACTTATATTGATGTCA
This sequence comes from Pinus tabuliformis, assembly GCA_031772625.1. Classification (NCBI taxonomy): domain Eukaryota; kingdom Viridiplantae; phylum Streptophyta; class Pinopsida; order Pinales; family Pinaceae; genus Pinus; species Pinus tabuliformis. The sequence continues at coordinate 565,087,234 of CM062818.1, read as the reverse complement.
CATGTTAGGCTAATAGTTGTCCTAACATCACAAGTCCTTCACATAACCTGATACCATAGCTTTCCCCTGTAGCCACATCACTTCTTCACTTTCCTTCCCTTTTCTATACATATATTTCATTCATTAACACATATAATTCATTTATTCATAGACATTAAAATTGAGAATAGAGACATACATTATTATTGTGATAATAGATAGATGAGAACTATAAATTGAGGTAATATCCAACCTGAAATCTAACTGTCATTACAATTCAATTTTTTCACTTCAATTTTATCATTTCTAATCATTAGAAGAAAGATATATGTTATGCATTATGTATATATTTTGAAATATTTACGTTATATCGGAAGTATATTTTTTGGTGGAATGAAGAAACATCCTCTTATATTTTCTCCTTGGCATGCCTAGTTTATCATAGAATTATTGTACTATAAAAAAATGGCATAGTAGGTTAGAAGGGGAAGTACAATAGTGTAAATATTTTGTCACAACAATGCTTGTTATCTATTTCATAGAATTGAGAATAAAAACAATTCAGTATATTTTTTGGTGGAATGAAGAAACCTCCTCTTATATTTTCTCCTTAGCATGCCTAGTTTATAGTAGAATTATTATACAATAAAAAATGGATGGCCCTATACAGTAGGTTAGAAGGGGAAGTACAATAATGTAAATATTTTGTCACAACAATGATTGTTATCTATTTCATAGTACTGAGAATAACAACAATTCAAAATGAAAGATTTCTCTAAGTGTAAATCATTTAATTTATCTATTCCATAATTCTGTCTAGAAGCAGTTCAAACTTGCAAAATATTTTCATTTTGTAGGACGAATAGTGGAATTTTAATTTTTAAATTTAGATATTTCAAAAGTCTAGAAGAAGGGGAATAATACTATCACTAATGTAGGTCATAAATGTTAGTGTAGGGTACACATGCAAGGCATAGGTGCATGGTGCAAATGCATGATGGAGGTGCAAGGTACCGAGGATAGATATAGGGCACAAGCATCATGTAGGACATGCCTAATCGAAATCCTATACAATGTAGGTAGGGATAATCTCATGCCAACCATAGGGAAGTGAAGTGAAGCTTTTGAAACATGTGGGATGTAGAGAACTCTAGCTATTATGGTGGGCCTTAAAGCACTTCTTTTATCTATTGTTTTTCCTGTAAATAAGATAAGGAGAAAATATGGATAACTAAGAGAAATACAAGAGAAAATTGGCATATAGCTATTTTCAAGAGAAGAAGGTGATTCTTCTCTTTTTATTTATTTACTAATGGGTTGAATAGCTTTAGTGCGGTAGCACATTTCAAACACTCCATAGTGGAATTTGGTGTTTCCATGTATTAAAAAAAACATAAATTTCCATATATTTTTCTGTGTGTGCAAGAGCAGAAGGTAGTTCTTGTGTTCTTATTTATTTAGTAATAGGTTTAATAGCTTTAGTGTAGTATCATCTTTCAAACATTCCATAGTGGAGTTCGATTTTTCCATGTATTAAAAAAATAAATCTCTATATAATTTTTTTGGGTGTGTTTGTGTGTGTTTGGACACAACACATGGTCAAAATACTCATAATTGGAGTGTGTAACGATCAATACCTAGCAAGTAACTATTTAAAATGGGCTTGTAGGTATTCTAGAAAGTTGGGATTCTTGACAACCTCATGCTAAGTCTAAACAATTTTTATGTAAACCTTCTCCCGTATCTCAATATTCTATGGTGCAGATGTATTCTCTTCTCCACCAATATTTCTCTTGGACTCCCAAATGTTTTTATTTCTCTAAGTATCTTGATCACACCCACCCATATCCTCTTGGAATCAACTATCGATCCAAATCATAGAGAAATGAGAAATAAAAAATCAAGAAATAACATGAAATAGTGGGGGAGGATGGTATGCAGGCTTCTTGTAATTTGCATTTGTGATCTCTACATTAGCAGTATAGTTGGGAAAGCTCTCAGATGAAGATTACATTTTAATTCAGTTTTCTTAGCTCAATTTCCCACAAGTAGTCAAATCAAAATGTTGTCTAACTCCCCCCACTCGCTGAGAATATTTTGCAAGAAGAATCATTACATTCTTGAAATTTTTTATGTAACAACTTGATCCCAAATCAATTACACCTAGATAAACATATGTGATAACTACAACCACCTCTTATAACTTGATAACAAGATTTGGGCATGGAACTAAATCTTCTTTCTATGAAGTTGGATCAACAACCCTCGACTACTTGATCTTTTACTGATGACTTCTTCTCCTTCTCGTATCCTATCTACCCTCTCATATGCTCTTTTTCTCTCCAGTTTTGGTGTATAATGGCATAGGGTTGTTTAGGAACATTTGGATATACCTAGAGATTTTCCTAAGAACCAAGTATATTGCATGTAGAGACATACACAAGTAAATGGACCACTTCTATATATTTCACATTTTTTACATGATATGAATTATATCATGTAAGATGTATGGTTTTAATGGATCCATTACATACACTACTTTGGCAAATGGATGTTTTTTTTGGTGAGTTAGAAAAATCTTTTATTAATCACAACAAAATTGCATTTAGCATGGCTTTTCAAAGTCAAAAAACTATCATTTATCATAAAAGGACTCCAAGTCTTGGCCTATCAACCAAAGATTCTAGTAAATCTATTAATAAACAACACATTATCATAAATTGATAATAGCACTAATTAAAACTAAGAACATACTTATTTTTTAAATATCCAGGATGAAAACTTCAGGGTTTTTTGGGTTGAGGAGGAGGAAATTCCTCCGATATTGACATGAATTTCCCTATTTTGACTAAATTTTCTTCATCTTATTGGATCGATGAATTAATTATCTTGAACCCCTTTTTTATTTCCTCCATGACCATCTTGGGGGGATGTTTGAAATATTTGATATGAACTCCTAAATGGGGATTTGAACTCAAACTAGAATGATCATTATCTGTTCGATGGTCTAGCATGGATTGCAGATATTTACTTAAGCAATCATTTTCTAGAGAAATCATGCATGGAACATCTAGATCCATGTCTTCTAGGAGGCCTTCACTCTCATCCTCTTCCATTACTGAGCTAGTTGGATCCTTTGTAAAGAATTTTGCAGATTACCTTCTAGATTCCTTTTATCGAGATTTTTTGGAGGTGAAATGAATTGGGAATACTTTTAGGAGTTAACTGAGGGACTGATTGATTAACTTCTTGCACTAGGGTCTCATTTAGAATGGAGAGAGACACAAGCCTTTCTTTAGATCTAGGGTTCTGACTAGAATTTATGGCTCCCTAAAGTCTAAATTTCCTTGTCATTCCAAAACCCTATTGCTATTTATGAGTTAATTAATTTTCTAGTAAATCCTTTGTAATCAAGGAAAATATCTAAAAACATGTCCATGTTCATGGGGATTTCTGCAGCTAAATGGGACATTTTCATAATCCAATGTCTATTTCCAAAGATTATCATGATAATAAATGTTTATTGAAGCTAGAAGAGGTTATGAAATATTCATATAGACACAAATCCTTGCATAATATTTGTATCTCCCTGTCTTAGTTTCCTCAAAAACCTTGAGAAGCTACCAATGACGTTTCCATTATCTTCAAGTATTTCTTCCTCCCAATATTTTTTTGGAAGAGAAAAGAGTTGAACCCATACTAGGGCAACAAGAAAGTCTTCCTCCTCAGGATTGTACTACTCTTTCCAAAATTGCATGAAGAGCCCACCATCCTTAAAATAGTAAGGACCTCCTTCAAAAACCCTCATTGTATCTTCCAAGTTGGAAACATTACTATGGAGAACCCTTTTATTATGACCTCTAGATCTATTTGTCCCTTAAGGTTCCACTTATTTTGGATCCAATCGATCATGGACTTTTTAGAGGGCCATAATCTAATGAACTTGCATATCAGAGCATCATCTTGGATATATTGGACATATTCTATAATCTTATTAGATTTGACCTCATATTTTTGATCTTGCATTTCTTTTGGAGGACATTTCCCTTCAATTTTATTTTTCCAAAATGGTCCAAATAGTGGTTTCTCTGAGTGACCAAAATCACTACAAGGGAAATACCTTCTAGCAGAGGTTTTTGTAGAATCCCCTATAAAAATAGCCCTAAAATCCATTTATAGCGGAGGTGGGCAGGCAAATGTTTAAGTATATGTTTTTTATATGGTGCGTTTACAATATACAAACACACCGGTGCTTTATTACCCATATAAGAACCGATGTCGCATAGAACATGGTGCACTGTAGAAAAATTATTTTTATAAAATAAAAAAAACACGGTGTGCTAAATAACACAATGCACTAGTGCTTGAATAATCTATAGCAACAAAAAATAGTTAAATTTTAAAAATTGTCGGTGCTATATATACCTGCAACATTAGTGCACTTCGTGTAGTAAAATGATTTAGTGCATACCAAGAAGAAGCATCACTATAGTTTTTAAATTTCAGAAAAATGTGGTGCTATTTTCCAATGATGCACCGATGCGGTAAATGTACTATAATGCCCTGGGGCATCTTCTAAAGAGCACCTTTAGGCCGTTTTGTTTTTTTTTTTTAAAGAGTGGTGCTATAGTCAAACAAAGCATTGATGTGGTATCATTATTAGAACACCCTGGAGAATATTACCAAAAGAACTGCTATACATTTTTTAAATTAAAAAAATGTGATGTTCTTGGGTATCTTTCACACCAATGTGGTCATCGTAACACACTAGACGAGGGTTAAATAAAAAAGAAAACCTCCTGGCCATAAATTTCATTTTTACCATTTATATTGCTGGAGAGCTCTAAAGCATTGGTGCCACTCTTGCCTCATGCAGGCACCCTAACGTCAGATCTTCTCTTGTTCACAATCCTTCTATGCCATGCTCTCTTCAGTTGTCATTTTTGATTGATGGTTTTTCATTATTGGTTTTGCTCTCATCCTCACAGTGGGTCCTTGGCACAAAGTTTGATTTTGGTTCTCTCCCTTCAGACGAAGTTCGACAGGACACCTCCTGACTCAATTTATTCTTGAGTGTGTTTTGGATGTACCTCCATGGTTTTTATCTTGTTGGCATATCACCTGTAGGCGTGACATTATCATTTTCTAGTGTTTTATGTTTCTATACTGTGTAAAATCTCAAAGTAACAATGCTAAATCCTATTTTATATGTAATTGAAGATTTGTCTCTGGTATACTTAAGAAATTTGTTCCTAGATATTAATAGCAATTACAAGGTCTATTGGGCACCCTTGGTTTTAGTTACTCCCTCTTAGGGTCTTTCTTTTGGAAAATTTGATCAATTATCCATGTAAACTCTTTTTGACTTAATGGAAAATATTTGACAAAGCTTACAAAAAAAATAAAAAATCAAAGTACTGAATTGAAAATATGTTTCTTTATTTCATAAGAAAAAATAGCCCACTATGAAAAAAATTGATTTGTTTATTATGAATAATTTTTCTACTTGTTATCAAGGCCTTTGTAATTTCAACATGGCACTATGGTTGTACTCAATATGTAATGGGGGAAAGAACATAGTCCATGTAACAAATTGATGAAGTAATAGAAGAAACTCAAATTACCATGAGGTTATGGCAAGATAATAAATAGTCTACAAAGACAAAATTCTCATGATATGACTTTGTAACTTTTATATGCCAAAAAATGTAATAAGTTTAGGGAAAACTAAAAATAAAGAAAGTGGAAAGTAGATTATGGACCATAATGAGTTGTCATGCTTGGAATAATGGTAGTTAACAATTACAAATGATTGAAATAGCTAAATACCCAATGTTATCATGAGGGGAAAATGTTCCAGTGGATTTAACTAATTTTCAGGATGATACCTACATTGGCTTGAGGGTTAAAAGAAATCAGCTTGGTAACTCTATTTTCCGTAGTAATAATATATTTGTTATTTATGACAACAAACTATCTCTTTTCCATAATTTCTATATATATTTTTTTTGCAGGTATTCCATTTGGCATGCACACTTCTTTATATGTACTAAATGTATGTCTATTCCAAAGAAAGCCCAAGTTTACTTAAGTAAATAGAGACTCATTGCATAAATTAATAATTAGTTAGAGTCTATGGTAACTTTAATTTTATATAAATAATAAGTAAAAATAATTATTATATAAATTATTAATAGGCAAAAAAATTAATAAGAAAGTGGAAATTAATATAAAAATGAATATATATAACCAATTATATGGTTAATTTATATTATAATGGAAGTTCTATATAATGTTGGTAGTGGAAGTAAGTTACTTTTTTACTTTTATTCTTTTAAAGGTGATAAAACTTATCATAATTTAGTGGTAGTGATTACTATCCATGAATGCAAGCTCATTCATCACTATTATTCAAGGAAAAAAACACCACTTGAAATTATTTGCTAGTAATCAATAAGAGAGAAAAATTATGTTCCTATATGTGTAGAAACTCTAGATGTCTATCTAGATTCTGTATAAACACAATTCTAAAATATACATTATGATTACCATAATTTTCCAAGTCTTTCATAATCCTAGCTCATGAAAATATCTCTACTACCATACTAATCACATTCCAGCCTTCCTTCAAACTGATATAGCCACACAATCTATTCTAATACATGGCCCTACCAAGAATAACTATCTAGCTCTATGGATCTAAGACCCACATTTCTAAAACCTATCATGCATGCTTATATGTAATATTCCATATAATGCGCTCATAATATATGTGTGAGCAAGTAAATTAAATAGTATTAATATAAGTATTAGAAACTATACCAGCACAACCATATAAATTAAATGGTTGATAAAATTCTATAGGTATTAATCCATAATAAGCATCAAAACACTTAGTACATGATACATCTCATGTTACTAAAACTATAAAAATCACAAAACTAACTAAACTAGCACAACAATATAAATTAAATGGTTGATAAACATTGATAGGCATCAATCCATGATCAACATCAAAAGACTTAGCCCAAAATACATCTTACATTCCCTAGATTAAAAAGACTAAAAATTAACTAAATTATAACTTTATTTTTAATTATTGGTCCGAGAGGTGCTCTCTATCCCAATATAGTAGATATGTTGTCATGTAATGTCCTATCTAACATTTTGACTCAGTCAAATTACATTAAAAAATTAAATAAGATAAAAACATAAAAACATAAAATTAATAATTAAACCAACCTAGATCCATCTTAACTCCAGATTTACCAAGCACCAAGAGGGATCAAATCCCTTGAGATGCAATTTTTTTTTAGAGTGAAAAGAGATTTGATCCCTCTTGGTGCTTGGTAGTTTTGGAGTTAATATTTAGGATTTTGACTTAATAAAAAATAAATGTAATAATTATAATTATCAATAAAAATGTTTTAACTCTGTCAAATTACATACATATGAAACTAAAACTAAAATAAAATAAAAAGCATAGCATTAATAATTATATTTATGTTTTTCCCCCAAGGAAAAATCATAATTTTCATTAATGAGTTGAGAATTACATGTTGTGGATGCTTGAAGCATATGTTGTAGGTGTGGCCATGCCACTATCTATGTTGAGCTATAAAAAATGATACTATCCCAAGTTGGGAGACTATTAATATTTACATATGATATGTCTCTCGAATAAATATGAACATAAATATACAATGCAAAATTATAAAATACAATCATAAGTCATGATAAATAAAAAAATCAGGGCCTGTCGGCTCCATTCTGCTACTGGTCTTCATATGGTCGATGATAATATCTATAGAAGTCCTATTCTATCTGCTCCTAGATCATCTAGAGCCCTCGTGGCTGGTGCATGGCTTCCTTGGATAGTCTGTCAGAAACTTGATTGTGTTCCCTGTATATATGATGACAAGAGATATAATCAAATTGTGTTTTCAACAATGTAGCCTCATCCAAAATATTTCGGAGTGTGTGCATGTGACATGGATATTGTCGGTTGGATAACTTTATGATAAGTTTAGAGTCACCAAAAATCTGAATGTGATGACATCCCTTCTCAAGTGCAAAATATAATAAATGATGGAGTGTAATGAGTTCAACAAAATTATTAGTCCCATCCCCTAGTCCCATCTGTATCTTATAGAAATGATTATCAATGATGTGTAATAAAATACCCCCACCACAACCATGTAGCTATGCATAACCATCAAAATATGCCCATGGATAATTTCTGTCAATAATCTCAGTAGTTATATTACGGACTGTGTGGGGACAATCTTCCTCCGGGATACTGTGATAAATAGAGATGAGGTGTGCTATGGCATGAGGCCAGCGAGGTAAGATACCAGAGAAAATGAGTTTGTTTCTTTGTAGCCAAATACTCTAGCAAATCAAAATGGGGAGGTTTCGAATCCTAGGAGTGAGTGCTGCTGACCACCACAATTTCCATGCTTCCAAAATATTTGCACCTTTCCATCTATATTGAAGTTGTAGATTTGTGAGTACATCATGCCAAAATGCAATAGTAATAGGACATGTGAGAAATAGATGATCAATAGATTTCAATGCTTGTTTGCAGAGTATACACCAGGTTGGTCCATGATAAATTCGCTTTTGGATGTTATCTCTGGTGGGTGCTTTGTTGGGAAGAATACACCACATAAATAACTTAGCTCTAGGTGGTACATTCAATTTCCAGAGTACGCTTCACCACCAATCAGATACAGGGGGTTTATGAACATAGTAGATAAGTAGATAATAATGCTTATGGGAGTATTTATCATTCTGTGAGTGTGCCCAATTTAGCTCATCCTCCCCCTCAGTGATCTGGACATGAGATTCAGTAAGAGAATTAATATAAGATTGCCAATTATTTTTCCAGATGGGAGGAATACCCAAATGATTTGCAGATTTCCAAGCTTGGTTGAAGATAGTAGAATTGTCCTGGTCAGCAATATGGGCAAGTCTAGTGATACCAGCATTAGTGAGGAAGTGAAGTAACTCTTATGGTAACTGATAAGCATTCCCACATCCAGACCAGGGATCCAAACCAATGTGAACCAAGTTTCCATTCCCAATCCTCCAGGTTAATCCATCTCGGATGAATGCAAGTGAGTTGAGTACTGCCCTCCAAACTGTAAATATATTTGATATATTCCAATTTGGTTGCCTGATCCAATCAAGAGTATGGAGTGGGGAAATGTACTTCTAAGTGACCACCTCTGACCATAGGTTCCTGGAAGTGAGAACATTCCATCCCATTTTTGTTGCTAAAGCACTTGCAAAGGCTTCTAAATTTTTCATGCCCCATCCACCCCATTTCTTTGGAAGTTCTATAATGTTCCATCTGGCCTAACCAAAGGTGTGACCTTGTTTTCCCTTCCATAAAAGTATACTACATAACTATTGTATTCTGTGCAGTATGCCCCTCGAAATCCAAGCCAGAGACATCCAATACACCATAGAAGCTTCCAATACTGATTTGATGAGAATGAGTCTGCCTACCCTGGAAAGCCATCTATGGTGCTAGATATTCAGATGACTTTCGACTTTTTCCACTAGCAAAAACTAATCAGCAATCTTGCACTTAATAGGCTTCAGTCTAAGGCCTAGATATTTAATCCCGTCATCAAAGGGGAGGATAGTATAAGGCAATCTCTGCTATGCTATGTGGATTTCATTTAAAGAGCAACCAAAAGTTGTTAGTGTTGATTTTAGTTGGTTGCATTCCATACTAGTAGCAAAACAGAAAGGTCTGAGAATATAGGAAAATGTTGTAATGCCACCAATCAATCCATTAAGAAATATGAGAACATCATCCACAAAGAGGAGGTGGTTAAGGATGCTGCTATTGGTGATCTTAATTCCCATCAATTTGCCAAATATTTTTTACTCGGATATGCACTGACTCAACCCTTCCATGACCAACAAGAAAAGAAGTGGCGAGAGTGGACAACCTTGTCTAAGGCCTCGTTTAGCATGAAAGAAAGGTGAGGCAGAGCCATTAATAAGAAAATTATATGAAACATTAGAAATACAACACATAATCCATTGAATGAAACTTAAAGGAAAGCCCAAGTGAGTCAATAGCATTCTCAAGTAGAGCCAGATGGTTCAATCAAAATCCTTAGCCAAATCTATCTTAAGTATCATACCTTTTAATCTCTTGATCTTGATGGAGTGAAGGACCTCCTATGTAGTACCAACTACTTTGTGAATCTGCTGGTGGTTGAGGAAATAAAATTGTTATGGAGATATATGCTCAGGTACGATAGGTTTAAGGCAGTTGGTTGTAATCTTTGCAATGATCTTATATATGCAATTGCAGAGTGAGATAGGTCGGAAATCATTGAAGGTCTGGGGGTCATCTGATTTGGGTATGAGAGAAATGAAGGTAGAATTAAATGCATCATACATTCAACCACTAACCCGACATTCTTCAATAACCTGAAGAAGATCATTACCCAAAACTTCGAAAAAGGCAAGGTAAAATTCAACCGACCAAACATCTAGTCCAGGGCTCTTGTCTTTCTTGAACCATTTGAGGGTGCCTTCCAGTTCTCCCAGAGTAACAGGCAATACAAGTTCCTCTGCTACTTCATGATTTACAAATCTAGGGAACAACCCTACCACCTTGATGATCTCTGTAAGGGTAGCATCCTGTGGAGCTTTGAATAGCCAACTGAAATGTGATGTACTAAGGGTAGCCAATTGATTAAAAGTTTTTTCTTGGTGGCTAGTGTCATCCTCCAAGTGCTAGATGGTATTGATGGTCTGTCGACCATTTGCATACCGATGGTAAAACTTCGTATTATCATCCCTAGACTAAAGCCAAATAGCTCGAATCTGGAGTCTCCAGGTTTCATCTCTATCGTTTAGTATTCTATTGTAGCCTGCTTCAATCTTAACTAGTTGATATTTGGTTTTTGAGGTTTCAAAACCACGTCCATCCTTACCCACCAGAATTGCAAGTTCAACTTTGATGTCTTTAAGAATATGGTCATCCTTGGCTCTTTTTTCTCTGGCCCATTCAATAGATTTGTGTTTGAGACAAAGCATCTTTTTAGAAAATGCTTCAGAAATAGATTGACCAGGAGCAAGTGGGTGAGCTTTCCAATAATACATGACCATTTTAGTGTACCCGTCATCTTTAAGCCAGGTTGAGTTGAATTTATAGGGGACTTTGGGCTTATGATCAGCACTAGAAAATTCAAGGTAAATAGGGGAGTGATCTGACAAGCCACCTGAGCCCACCCATTCCCTATATAGTGAAAAATGGTCCAAAATAGGTTCTTTAATAAGGAACTGATCCAACCTTCTGGCAAGCATAGCCTCTCCAGTCCTTTGATTAGGCCAAGTAGGTTGAATCTGTGCCATATGAATGTCTGTTAGGTGATGGTCCTCCAACAATGAGCTCATATGATCAGATAGAGGGTCAATCTGTGCATTGTGTCCCCAAGATTCCACATGGCCACTAGAGAACTTAAGATCACCTCTAAGAATGATAATGTCAGCTTGCATGTATGAGAGATGAAGGAGATTCTCCCAAAAAAATGCCCGGTTTATGCAGGGTCCATAAACATTGATTAGTCTCAATTCCTTCCCGAGATCAGAGGTAAATATATCAATGCCAATGATATCTTCACCCCCCAGATATTAAGAAGATTTAAACTCCGAGGATCATAACCAAATTCCATGCCACCAGATCGTCCTCAGACATCTAGTGCATAAAAGTGCCAACTAGGTACAAGAGCTTCTAGAGAGGGGGTGATATGGTCACTAAGTGCAAGAGTTTCTTGTAAGTATATAATTTCCACCTTTTCAATCTCAAGTAGTCTTCTGAAGGCTAGTTTTTTGGCAAGATTGGCCATCCCACGAAAATTGAAGGATAACCACTTCATGGAGAACTAGGAGGGGAGAGGTCAATGCTCTAAGGACCTTGTCAATGGGGAGTTGTCGGCCATGTGCTACATCCAATCCATCTTGGAATATAGCCTTGGACATATTGGAGTGTCTGCCCCAAGGAGTTTTTGAAGGCAAGGAGGGGGTAATAATACCAATGCGACAACAATCTCCAGATGAGGACTTGGATATAGAACGAAGATTGTAAGGATGACTCCAACCAAAATCATAAGAAGGCTCAGTTGAGGGAACAGATCGAGGGACATCGGGGATAGAAGGAGGAGTGGTGGTAAAAGTGGGAGGAGAGGGAACTAGAGGGCACGAAATAGAGGGGTGGACAAATGCAGGTGCAGAGATGCATTGTGAAATGGATGCACTGTGATGAAAATAAGATATAGATGCATTTAAAAGAGGAGGATTAGAAGAAGAATTACCCTTATTGATGGTAGCAGCAGTGTCAGCCCCATATGATCTAGTGATGCGAGGAGATGGTGGACGAAAAACTTCCTTGCTTGGTCCTTGAATCAGCTGGGTGGTCTTCGGTGGGCGCCCAATAGCCTTTGCAGGTCTCTTACCCAGCGTACCAGTGGGGTTATCCTTTGTAATATGTTCTGGTTGAGCCACTAATGTAGAGCTATAAGAAAGTAAGGGGAAATCCTTGTACAAGTGCCCAATTTTGTCGCATCAACTGCATCTGTAAGGTACCCCCTCATAATCAAGTATCTGGATGCGACATGTGTTCCTCATTTGGATCTGCAAATTCTCTTCTAAACCTTCTCTTGTATCCAAGTGCACCAGGATGTGGGCCATTGCCATATTCCCAGTGACGATGTATGATTTTTCATAGTCCAGGATGTCCCAAGAGCATAAAAAATTCTCTTAAATACATCCTCAGACCAAAAGTGAAGCGGAAGTCCTGGCAGACAAACCCAGATTGGGCCAACCCCAAAACTTTCACACTCCAAGTCAAAGAGAGGGCTCCATTGCTTAAGTAATACCGATGCAAGCTCAATGTGCCAGTACTTAGATAGGACCCAAGGAATGAATTCAGGATGTTGAAAGCGAAGAGAAAACTAGCCACGAGAAAGTGTGACCACCGAAGGAAGTTCATCAAGCATCTTACCCCAAATTTCCAATATCCATTATCATAATCGAGCAGTAGTATATGTTCTTCAGTGAACCCATCCAACCAGTACCCTATCTGCAGTATCGAGCACATCACCCATCTGGAGATCTTCACCAAAGGTAAGTGATATCTTCCTGCTCCCAACCTTAACTCCTTTATACTTCTTTATGGGCTTGGCTGATTTTCTTGAGGGAGGGTTAGCAGAGGGATTGGGAGGAGTACCAAATCTAGTACTAGCCCTAGGTCCCCTGCCCAAATCAGGAGGCGGAAGAGTGGTTCCTTTGAAGAAGCCCAAAATGGGAGGGTTTGAAACCAGAGGAGGTGGGATGTGGGAAGATAGATTAGATGAAAGAGGGTAATGGGGGCCTAGGTCTAGGGGAAAGGTAGGGATAGGGTTCATAGAGGAGGGAAAATCGGGGAGATTTGGTGAAAAAGAGGCAGAGGATGGGTCCAAATAGGATGCAAGGAATTGGAGCGAAGCCGGAGAGGGTTGGGAATAGTCAGAGCCCGACACAAAGAAGGAGTCATTTGGTGAGCCAGAAACTGACAACGAAGAAGATGATGGACCAGCCAATGGAACAAATGGTGGGTTGGGGGGCAAGGTTGAGAAAAAATTGGGACCGAGAAAACCCTAGGGTCACCTGCCAACGTCATAGGAAGATGCAAGGAGATGTTAGTGGAGGTGACTGGAAGTTGTGGAGGAGAAACTGTCTAGATGGGCACAAAATCATAAGGATCCTCAGAATAATCAACCATATCCTCCTCCATCATAGCCGATAGACAACGAGAGGAGGTCTACCCAAAAAATGCATTAACCGACAGTTGCCCAAATAAAACCCGATGTGTGCCCCAGCTGCCAAAATAATGGAAAGAAGATAGTGACAACAGATAGCTTCAGTTAAAAAAAGAGTAAGTATAAGTGCCTAGCCCCAGTCATGAGCAATAGGAGCCCTGGAAGAGTGCGCTCGAGAACCAGGTCTGAGTGATTGCAGAAGCTCCATCCTTTGTCTTCATCCCAATTTACCATAATTATATTTATATTTATAATTATAATTAATTATAATTTATAATTTATAATTATTTATAATTTATAATTACAATTAATTATAAATTATAATTATAATTAATTATAATTTATAATTAAACCACCCACATCTATCTTAATTCCATATCTAGCAAGCGGTGAGAGGGATCAAATCTCTTGAGATGCAAACCTCTTTTAGAGTGAAAATAGATATAATCCCTCTCGGTGCTTGGTATATTTAGAGTTAAGATGGATCTAGGTTGGTTATAAAAAGAATCAATGCATTAGTTAAACAAATATACATTTTAAATAACATGTAACAATATTCTTAAGCATAGAGATTCACTCCCACTTTACCATAACTTGTAAACAGATTTTATTGCAATACCATGTCTTATCAATAGCACATTCCCAATATGACTTATGTTGATATGTCACTGTTTGTAATTAATTAATTTGAGATAGATTAATTAAAATAGCATCACTAATTTGGAGATAAATATTAACCCTTGATTTCCAAATACTACTATGAATATTCAAGCATATTCCATGTAGGTTAAATCTCTACCACCCACCTAATAATTGCTAATAATTAAATTAAAATTATGGATAGACATAACCATAATTATAACTTTATTTTAAAGTATTATTGTTATTATTATTAATTAGAAAAATATTAATATATAAGTTAAACATATATATATTAAAAGAACATGGAACAAGATTCTTAACCATGGATATTTACCCCCACTTTACCATGGTGATTCTTAATATGAAAATAGGTTTTGTTACAATACCATGACTTATGAATAGGACATGCCCTAAAAGTCATAACTCACTTCATAAGACAATTTTTTTAATTAATCAATTTAATTAAAGGGACATAACTACTTTGAAGATAAATCTCAACCTTTGATTTGTATATACTATTATTAATATTATATAATAATCTATGGACTCGGTTATATCCATACCATCCACCTAATAATTATTGATAATTAAATTAAAATTATGGAATCCCTATTCCAAAATAGACACACATATTAGTGTAATTAAACATAACCACATATGCATGAACATATAACATCACAACAAAATATATACATAAGGTAAAAAGAACATTAGAGCATATGAAACTATAAAACATAACAATTATCTTTTATAAAAGCACCAACTAGATGCAAACCTCAAACTTTCCACCCAGCCACAAACTCTATTGCTCCAGTTCTCTCAACATGAGTTCATCCTTGAGCCACTTTTCCACCTCTTGGGAAGTTGTCCTTGTGCATTAAGAACTTAGGATATATCATTAGATTATGACTTAGGCTAGGAATAATTTTACATGTTTTTAGCTTAGCCCCCTTCCTAGCTTCTTACCCCTCTAACTTTTCCCTCTTGTGGAGTCCTAGTCCCACATACTATTCATTTGTTTTCTCTGCAACTATGATGTATTTTATTAATCAAAGCATATGTACACATTACATTGCTAGGATCTCCAACCAAAATTATATTGTCTCACTAGCTTATATATCATATGTAAACATATATATTACAACTTTGGAATCAAGTTGAAGTAATTACAATATGCATTTGGGTCTTGGGTTATTAACCTATTTCCTTATGTCCAAGGAAGATGAACTCTTAGCTAATCAGAAGTAGTTTTAGGTGTTACTTCAAAACTAGAAAATGGTTTTAGCTTAGATAATACTTCCTGATCAGAAGTAGTTTTAGGTGTTACTTCAAAACCAAAAAACATTTTTAAATGGTTTTATCTTAAATAGTACATTATGATCAAAAGTAGTTTTAGATGTTACTTCAAAACCAAAAAATGATTTTAGCTTAGATAGTACTCACAAGATAGTTGGTTTCCGATATTGTCACTCTTCATTATTTTTAAATAAATATTATATTTAAAAGCTTGAAGCAATTATAATAATATTTATCTAGGAATTATAGCTGATGATATCACTGGAGGGGATTTGAACCTACGTAGGGAAGATAACAACCATTCTACGCAACCACTCAAGATAATCCCAATTGACACAGTTAAATATATAATTATATTTAATAATTCTTATTATTTGTGTTAATCATATAGTTAATAGAAATTTTATAAATATCACGAGAATATATATTTTTTATATTTAATAAAGTGTATTTTAAATGATTTTGTATTTGATCTCAGGAGATCACTTCACAAGTGTGAAAATGTAAATTAAATGTGAGTAAGAGGTCCCATGTTTAAATCCCTAGTTTCTAACTCGTGACCATGTGATATGTGGTGGCATGGTTCACCTAAGGGTTATAGTGGTAGTTGTTGAAATCACCCTCATGTCGTACGAGTATGAGACGCTGATTCCCCTAGTTACAAAACAAAACAAAAAAAGAAGAAGAAAAATAATATTTATATTCCTATAATTATATTTTTGATATCAAATTTTAAAGTAAGTATTAAATTTATTTTTTATTATTTTTTGTTTGTTTTAAACTTTGAACACAACGTTTTTTGACCACATACTCATTGTCTAGCATATGGAGATATTATATTGGTGAAACCTCTTGAAAAATAAAATATAATATTAATATATATGCCAAAAAGACAATGTTTTTCATCACTTAGTAGTTGTTCCATATATAATCACTTTTTCTTCATTGTATGACACACACATAAAATATAATGGAATTTTTGTCACTTATATTTTATTTGTACATGTTTATTTCCTTTTAACTTAAAGGTTGTGTCATTGAGATAAACATTTACTATGACCTACTTATGTTAGGTTAAATAATTTTTTTCTTCAAATCATTAATAACTAGAAATCATTAATACAATAAAATTGGGTTGATGCAACCTATTGAGCTCATGATCAATATCATGATGGAAACCTTATTTCCTTTGAGATGTCGCTTTGTTCTCGAGATATATTTTGCTTTAAGACTATGCAATTTGTGAAAAACCACTTCATCCTGCTTCTTTTGCTATTGATATGGTAAATAAAGGGGGAATTCTTTTACTGCATGGATATTCCTACATTTGAGCTGAGGCCATTGCTCTAGATATCTTGAAATTTTTAGTCTTGATGAGGGAAATCTCAAGTGGTAATTTCTATATTTAGGTGAAAGTAATCGATCTAGTGTTTATGCTCACTATCAAAATTCAAGATCAAACATTAACCCCTTTTGTCTTTATGCGACTCCTACACGAAGGTAGGAAACTTCAGGAAGGGAATTTGCTCAGATATTATAGCATAACCAAGGAAACTACAATCTTTCTAGTTTCAATATTAAATTGTGGATTCAAAGGCTGGTTGCACCCTGTACTTCTGAGTCTAAGTATGTCCTTTAAGAATGCCCTTAAGCTAGGGATCTTTCATCCAAATCCTAAAGAGCTCTCAAGCTAGCCTTCATTGTGGATCAGATTGAAGATATTCCAACTATCAAAGTGGATCATACTCAATCATGTCAAGATCCATTCTAACTTTAAAAAATTGAAGTCCTTCATATTGGGCAAAAGTAATACATACAACAAACTACTTAAGGAACATGTCTCCTACTGCTTCTTAGGATGGAAGTACACCATATGAAGCATGCTTTGGTTTCAAACCTCGAGTTAAACATATTAGAGTTTTTGGTTCAATATTTTATGACTTAGTTCCAAAATAAGAGCGAACTAATATTGATTCACGAAGTTTGAAGTGTACAATGATTGGGTATTCCGATGAAAAGAAGGGATATTGTATTTTGTCAAATGGAAAGTTTATTGTCACTTGGGCTATTATATTTGATGAAACAGAAAGAAAGAGTGCCACAAAGATAGAAATTATTCTACATAAATTAGAAACTAAGGGAGACAAAAAGAAAAGAAAAGAAATAAGCAAAATCAACCAAGTACACAACATTGGTATAAGATTGAATTGCCTTCATCAAAAAATGGTTCATCCAACTCACCTACTGCATTTGGACCATCTAAATCTTTTGGAGGTTTAGCTGAATCTTTTGGAAGCAGTTCATCTGATAGTGACTCTCCACCACCTTGAACCTTCATATGACTGAAGAACATTTGTTTATATCAATCCACTTTATAATGATGGTGATTATTCTGATCGAAAAACAAGTGAACATCAACATCCTAAATGGGCTATTCAACTTTTGAAGGATGTCGGGCCAGATGAACAAAAAAAAGAAGGAAAAAGAAGTTCACAAATAAATGAAGAATTTTTTGCCTTAATAAAAAATGATTTTACTGAGCCCTCCACATACAAATAGGTGTTAAAACATGTATATTGACAAAAGGAAATGGTTGAAGAATACAAGGCAGTGATGGAAAACAACACTTGGAAACTTGTTGGTTGTCCTAAAAATGTGAAACCCATCAAATGCAAATGGTTTTAAAGAATTAAGTATAAGCCAAATGGAGAGATTGAAAAGTTCAAGGAAAGGCTTGTTTCTAAGGGTTTTTCATAGCAAAAAGGAATCAATTATGAGGAAACATTTGCATCTACAACAAAATGGAACACCATCAGATTAACACTTGCATTAGCAGCTCAAAAAGGATGGAAAGTACATCAAATGGATGTTAAAAGTGCCTTCCTTAATGGGGACTTGCAGAAAGAATTATATATGACTCAACCTCTAGGTTTTGAGATTTAAGGGTAGAAAAAAAAGGTATGCAAATTGATTAAGGATTTATACAGATTGAAACAAGCTCCATGAGCTTCATATGCAAAAATGGATGAGTACCTTCGCAAGGTTTGCTTTAAGTGAAGTGAGTTTGATGATAATATTTATATGTGCACCAATAAGGTCAAAATATGGTGATTCTAGTTATGTATGTGGATGACTTGATCATTACTGGGAACAATAATGATCATATTATACATGTAAAGAAGGAGTTACAAGTTGGATTTAAGATGATTGATTTGAGATTACTTCACTACTATATTGGATTGGAAGTATTACAACATCCAAACAATATTTTCATTAGTCAAAGAAAGTATGCATTTGAACTGTTTAAAATATTTGGAATGAAATATTGCAAGCTCGTTCTCACCCCAATGGAAAAAAACTTAAAAATTTTAAAATTTGGAGGGAATTGGTAAACAATACTACTTATATACAGTTGATTGGTAGCTTGATCTATCTGACAACCACTCTTCTAGAAATATATTATGTAGTCAGTATTGTCTTGTGCTTTATGCATGAACAAAGGGAAAACCACTGGAATGCATAAAAAAGGGTCCTTATTTATATCCAAGAGATGAAATATTTTGGTCTTGTTTCAAGAGACCACTGTGGTCGGAGCTGAAAGTCAAGATAAATACAGGGTGTCCGAACTTTGTGTTCACAGGCTTAACATGCTCAAATAAAATTATAAGTCAAATAATCTTTGGATCCAGAACTTATATTCAGCAATAGATCTTTTTAAAAAAAAATCAGTTTTATTTTCCTTAATAAAATGGGAATTTTTCATACCATGAGTCCAGTGAACAATTTAATGGATCTTTCTGAGATCTTGTAGATTTGGAATCTCCTATTCACACCATATGGATCATTGAATCATTGATACCACAATAATAGTAGAAGTGTCTTAGACACAAAAATTTTATTAATAAGGAAAAGAAAAATTAAATAAAATATCCAAGAGCTTACATAGGATCACTCAACACTCTTGCAAGTGGAGAGAAACAAGATTTAAATAAGATAGTGTCCTAAACTAATTTGTTTATGGATCACTTATTTCATTTACATGTGTCCATTACATTTAACGCACTTGTAACAACAATCCTAACTATTTTCCTAAATTAGTTCCTAAGAAACGACACCTTTCTAGATGTCATATATTTTATAACAAATAGATATTCTAAGAACACTCTAAAACTCTAAGTAATTAATCTAAGAAAACTCAAAATAATTAAATATTAATTTATATACTTTGGATCACACATCTAACAATTCTTGCATGGATTATTTGAAACATGCCATTATTTGTTATTTTAATGGGTTATGGTTGTCGACATATGTAGTTTAGGAATGGGCGCATCAAACCTGGTCCCCGATATATACATATTCTTTTGTTCAAAGGGTTTATTTGTGGTTTATTTTAAAGAGTTTTAGGATTTTCAACAAGCTTTTGATCAAGGACCTTAGTTTTGGGGCTGATTTGTAGGAATTTACAGGGTAAGTTCCTCAGACAGAACACCAAAGGACACTGCTCACAAACAGAGCACAGATCAATACACTAGTATTCTTGACGTGGTTAAAACCCTCAAAGAGGGAAACAGTCCACAGCCTGAGCCAACATGGTCACTTCAGGCAATTTATTAATAAAAGAATGAAAATTTACATAAGCTTCTCTCATGAACAGTTAACCTACAAATGACCCTCTATGCTCTTTAAATAGAGATCATGGACCAATCGGGTGTTAAGCCATAGATCAAGTGTCGGTAATATCAAGGAGAGAATGAACCATTGGATCACTTCATGTCTAGAACATGTCATGACTGTCAGATTGTATGTTACAAAAGTACATAGTAAAGAAACACACTTTACCTAACTCTACACTAGACCAAGTTATACTTAACTATTTCCTATGTGTCAGAATATCCTAACATCCCCCCTTAAGAACAACTTGGTATAGGATTGAAGGATGTACAAATACGATACAATAGGAGAAGGAAGGAGGAACTAGAGCTTATCCCCCCTTAGTGACAACTTCCTGAACTCCAACCATAAATCAAAGTTTAGTAAACTTCGCCTCTCTAAGAGCCTTTGTAAAGATGTTTGCAACTTGATCATCTATTGAACAATATTGCACTTCAAGAACATGGTCATGAATGAGCTTTCTGATGAAGTGAATGTGCAGTTCAATGTGTTTGCTACGCTGATGTTGGACTGGATCTTTGCATAGTTGAATGACACTTTGATTATCACACCAAAGTGTAGTCAGATGCTGCTGCTGAAAGCCAAACTCTGATAGGATCTGACGAAGCCACAGGGCTTCCTTACTAGCTTCTACGACATCATGATACTCTACTTCTGCTAAAGAAAGAGAAATGGCACTTTGTTTCTTGCAAGACCATGTAATAGGTCCTGAACCAAGAGTGAACACATAACCTGCAGTAGACTTCCGATCATCAGGGTCACCAGCCCAATCAGAATCAGTGAAAACAACCAATAAAAGAGATGCTTCTGCACTGTAATGAATCCCAAACTAAAATGTACCTCAAACATAATGAAGTATTCTTTTAGCTATTTTCCAATGACTTTCAAGTGGGTTTTGCATAAAACGAGGAATAAGGCCAACAACAAAGGAAAGGTCAAGACGAGTATGGGTCAGATACAAAAGTTTTCCTACAAGTTGATGGTATAAGGTTGCTTCAACTTCAAGGGAAGTACAAGTGATTGAAAGTTTGGCTCCAGACTAAAAGGGAGAAGGGGCTGGTGTTGGAAATAATACTTGGGGGGGGGGGGGCGAATCAGTATTATCAAATCAGTTATTTTTCATTTCACAATCAGATTTGTATACGCTACTTCATCTATGGGAAACTGCGTATATACGCTACTGTGTCTGAAGCAACCATTGTATATCAGAAAACTTAAGATTCATTAATTATTGATCTTTAATCAGTGCATCAGGACTTCATTAATCATAAGAACAGTAAACGGGAGCAGTAAAATAGAACAGATCATCACACACATGAACACAAAGATATAAGGTGGAAACCAAATGTGGGTGAAAACCACCTGCTGCAATTCGTCTCTATCTTCTTTTAATTAGAAACTTCTTTTTCTACAATGATTCTAAACTGGTGCAGTCTTATCCCAGTACGTAGGCTGCTTCCTGTAGAAGGCTACAACCTTCTCTCTTTCTCCAACTTCTTTTGGAAGGGAGCTACAACCCCCTTAGCTCTTGTACTAGGTGAGGTACTAGTACGTAGGTTCTAACCTAAAGAAGGCTACAACCTTCTCTTTTCTTCCAGGGACCACGTTTCATAAATTTTCAGACTGGATCCATGAATAACTTCAATCAAACATCAATTATATCTGCATCAACTAGTCTCCTTTGCACCAAACAAAACTGAATCAAATAGTCACTTCTCTGAATGATGTACCCAGAAAACAGTAACAGTAACCAGACACCAATTCTGAACCCAGAACACTGCAGCAATGAATAGAAGTAGCTAAAACATATTTTAAGAGATGTACGCTACTTCAATGTGTACAATCTGCATGCATACGCTGTTGAAATAAGGCAAACCAGCATATACATTATTCTACATTATAGAACCAATGTGTATATGTGCCTTTTCTTTGTTGAACCTGCGTATAGATATATAAAAGATAATTTATCCTTTTCACTTATTCAGACATCAGTTATACCCAGATTATCAAATTTATAGATCAAGTCATGCGCCAAAAATAACAGATTAAAATCACACAAAGATACTACTATTCAGGTCTTAAGATCTTGATCCATTAATAGTACTTATCCTTCGTCTTGTGCTTAGGTTCCTCCTTGATTCAGATCCAACTATAACTCAATGACCAGTATTCCAGATCTAGTTCTTCATCAAATATTCAATGCTTGAGTCAATTCTTTGCCTAATGATCTCCTTTCCCTTTTATAGTCTTAGGCCTTACACAATACCATGGTCCAAAACCATAAAGAATCAATACCTTGGACCAAATACTTGGGTTCAACACTTCAAACGAGATACCATGGTCCAAAACCATAGGTCCAAATACCAAGGACTAAATACCATGGACCAAAAATAAGTTTTCCCACACGTATGCGCTTTTTCGTGCATGAAAGTGCGTGCATACGCATACGTGACTTTTGATCAGCAATCCCGTGTGTATACGCGACTTCGTCAAAGGGAACTTGCGTATACCTCTTTTTCTTTCATTCTGAGAGCCTGAACAGTGATCTTCCATCTGAGTGAGTTGCCATCAAGGACAACACCTATGTCATAATGCCAAACTTGTGTCATAATGCCAACAATCTCCCCCTTTGGACTTGATGGCAACCCCAAGTCACTCAAAGTCATTCTCCCCCTTTGACATCAAGGGAAAAGGGTTATGCTCCCCCTTGAGTTCATGCTGAAATCTCTGCTCTGCTGTGCTGTCCATGCTCCCCCTGACTGTAGGCAAGGTCTTGCAAGAAGATATTCTACAAGAAGATACATAACTTTATACATCATAAATGACCTTCTTACCATCAAAGACTCATACATACATCAATCTCCCAACCAAGTGGGGATACACCAAAAGTTTACACAAGATAAAACAAGAACATTACATAATCCATCCCAGGCATAGTGGGGAAACCAAAGTAGGCCGTTACATGACCTTGATAAGAAGAGAAATACATGACATAGAGACAAAATATCTACAACCAGACTATGATAGTTATCAACAACTATCATCAGCAGCATCTGTCAGTCATCATTTAGCAACCATGTTCTCCTTCTGCACCTGTTCCCCTGAAACCAAAACACTGTGAACTTGAACCAAGATCTTCTAGGATAATGCCAACAATGCATTATTAGAAGAATATATATGCTCCCCCTGAACTTGTGCCAGATGGTCTCTGTCAGACCCATATTAGACTTCTTTCATCTTGAGCCTAGCCCACTGTTTGTCTTCAAACCAACATATACGCGACTGTATCCACATAAACCGGCGTATGTACGCGGATTCTCCTCATTAAACTCGTGTACAACCACTTTTCTCTGAAACAGAAAAGTTTCAACAACAAGATGATGCATCAACTACTCCCAACTTCTGTCTGAGGTATTCAAATGTCTCCCTGGGCAGTGGTTTGGTGAGTATATCAGCAACCTATTCCTTGGATGGAACATACTCCAATTTGACCTTTTGTTCAAGCACTTATTCTCAGAGAAAATGATATTGATAGGTATGTGCTTGGTCTTTGAATGCATGACTGGATTTTTTGAAATACTGATTGAACTTGTATTATCATATAAAATGGAGATAGGTGGAGTACAAGTGATTTGAAAATCTTGCAAAATTTGCATCATCCAAAGGATTTGTGTGCAGCAAGATGCAGTAGCCACATATTCCGCTTCAGCTATAGATAAAGCAATTGAACTTTGTTTCTTGTTGAACTGTTAGCTCTGCTATACAAAAGGATCGAAAATGGATTCAAAATACTTTCAAAGGCTGCAAAAATGCTTAAATGCATGTCAAAGGATCCATGGAAGCTGTTAAAATCCCCAAGTTTTTATTAAAAACCTTCCACCGAATGAAAAAGTTAAAAGAGGAAAGCCCTTGGAAGGGCGGAAATACACTATCAGGAGGCACAATTGCTCTAAAATCATAAAAAAACTCAAAAAGCAGGCTTAGAGGTCCGAAATCATATCAGCCGTTGGATCTGGCCGATCGACGGTCCAGATTGCATCGGCATATCGCAATCGGAGCAGGCGGGTAGTGGTAGCGACACAGGAGACCTCGTCGATGAGAGATCGCCGATATCGCATTGGCGTATCACTATCGGCGCTTACAAAGGGGGCAAGGCCTTTTCAATGGTTATGTTTGCGATGCGATAAGCCTGGACCTGATGGCGCTATAAGTTATTTTTGATAAATTATCGGGTCCGCGGTGATATCGCTATCGGCGTTTTCTAATGGGCGGGGCCTTTACATATGACATGCCTCTGATCCGATGGGTTGGACCCGATGGCTTGATGAATGATTTCTGTTAAAATTTCAAATCCGCGCTAGGGCCGTTTTTAATGATTTGGGAGCATTTTCGTTATATAACGAAATATGAAGAAATACAAAGGAAGCCTTGGCGGGTGCCTATTGCGATGAAGTCCGGACCCGAAAGGGTCCGTGAATTAAAATATATATATGATCAGGTCCAGCGGAGGCATTTTTCATGTTTTTCCAATATTTCATTGTATTTTCAAATATGAGGAAAAGCGAGGGATCGGTGGTATCAGCCCATATTGCGATCGGCTGATCGCAATCGGGGAAACCAAGGATGCATGACATTTTACATTATAAGCGCCAATGCGATGAAGCCCGGACCCGATGGGTTTCCAAAGAAAAATGGTATAATATTTCAAGTCCGCCAGAGCCATTGTTTTATGATTTTGCAGCATTTTTACGTGTATTCTCAAGTATAGAGAAACAAAGGATCGGCCAGCTTAAGGTATGCATTTTAGCCCAAATGACGGACCCGATAAATGATTAAGCCATGAATGAACCTTTTGAAGTCCAAGTGAAGCATTAATGGGCGAGAATGAGTAGTTTGACAGTATTTCATTGTTTAATAAGCAAAACAGTCATGATGGAGCCATTTTAATGTTCGACGATTGCAATTAAACAACAGTATGGCCGAGAAGGAAGCAGGGCACCACAGATCCAGACAGAGCATTCAATGGTTATGGGTTTCACCCATATTTCATTCCACTTGCCCAAGGAGGACCGCAGAGAGCCAAAGAGGGTCAAATCTATTTAAAACTCAGACAAATTTGTATCAGAGGCCCATTTCTAAATGTAAATATGGTTGGTGGCCATTTATGGGCTCCTCCACGCATTGTTTAATAGAGATGTTTTGTATTATAAGACTATATATACTAAGAACTCAGATGTAATCAGATTGATGAGTGTTTGATGAATGAGAGCTTATTGTAGCCTTTTAACTTCTGGAGACTGATAATACTATGAGACCTGTAGCTTTTGGTCTTGATTTCCACTAATACAAGCTTCTTTTGCTATCACCTGCTCGCTTTTCACTTCTTCTATGTTCTAGGCTCTACCCGCTTTGCATTTAGTTGATGTGTTGTGAATATTTAGCATTTGAGGGGCTGTCATCCCACCTCTATGTTAAAATTTAGTGGTTCATTGAAAATTTCTTGCAGGTTGCTGTTGTTCTAATACCAGAGAGCTGTCATCCTCGCTGTATATGGAATAGTAGTCTTGTAGACCTTCTAACTAGTTGCAACTGGCCATCACAGAGCCTTGTGCATCTGCTGGTGCAATCAGTCTTCTCCATCATCACTTTTACTTTAAGCTGTGAGTATTTGGTGGTTGAAAGCCTTGTAGTTTGGGGGTCTTCACCCATGTCTGGGGTAAATCATAGTAGGGGTGGTTATTTGGCTTAAAGATGCTGCACATCTTCCATTTATCCATCATTTTATCCAACAAAACTGTTGAATTTTTGATGTTCCTGAGCATCACTGATATACAACCTAGGTGAGTTTTTTGGGGTGATAACATTAATTAGAGCCGTTGCCGGGGAGAGAAGAGAATCGGAGCTCAAGCTTCCCTGGGAGAACGACATAGTTTCAAGCTTTGATGATAGACAAAGTTTGAACACAAACATTGGTTGTAATCATCTGTCTGGCGACTCCATTGGTGGAAGATCATCCTTTGGTGACTCCACATTGAAGTTCTGGCTAAGTTTGTGAGGCATACTCGAAGAAATCCTCAGAAATCTCCAGCTGAACCATTACTTGACCCTGAAAGAGTTTTTAAATCGAAGAAATCATCAAAGAAAGGGGCATCAGGATCATGTAAGCCTAAAAACTCCGATTTATCTCAAAATGAGTTTATAGCTGAAGAATTACAGCTTGAAGTCTTAGAGCCCAGCGCTGTTAATAAAGAAATTCATTCAGAGATTAGTTTAGCCCCGTGGGCAATCAGCTCCCCTTTGAATCTCAGTCCAAAGAAAGCTTCCCATACTGTCCAAAACATCCCAATATCGCTGCCATCCATTACATTATTTCCTACTGCTCCATCTGCTAGTATTCTCCCACATATTCCAAACATGGTAGGATAGCAAGCACCTACTAGGATTGAGAGGATTGTTGTTGCTAGATATGGACCTTTGGTCTTGCTCACACCTTTAAATGCCATGCCTACAGGAGAATATCAAAAATATATGCCCAAATTTACTGGAACAAAGGGAGTGACAGCAGAAGAACATCTTGAAGCTTTTTACAGTTATGCTGATAATTTAGATATAAGTGAGAATGATGTATGGATGAGAGTTTCTGTCCAGAGCCTTGATGGAGAGGCTAGGAAGCCGTTTAGAGAATTACCCCAAAGATCTATAACAGACATTGAAGCATTAGATGATGCATTTTTGAAGCAATGGGGAGATAAGAAGGACTTGCTGTATTATCATACAGAGTTTGGAAACTTGAAAAGAGAAAAGGGTGAGTCTTTGCCTGACTTCAATAAAAGATTTAATAGAATGTATAGTAAAATTCCAGCTGAGGTAAAGCCTACCCCCACTGCTGCCAAACTCACATATGCCAATGCTTTTGACTCTGACTTCTGCTTATTGTTGAGAGAAAGACGATGTGCTACTCTGGGTGATATGCAAGAGGCAACCTTGGAGGTGGAATCCAATATTATGGCAGCAGAGAAGTTAAAGAGTCAAGCTGATAGAAGAAGGCCGAGAGGTGAGGCTTCTTCTTCCCCTGCATCAACTTCAGAGCCTAAATTAGAGAAAATGACTAAAATGATTGAGTCATTGGCTACTGAAATTTCTAAGTTAAAGGTTGAGCAGACTTCAGGCAAAACAAGGCAGCAAAACACATTTGCTCCAAGAAATCCAAACCCATTTAGAAAAGCAAATGAGCAGCTACAAATTATGCAAAGGGGTGAAGAAGCAAAAGAAGATCATAAAGTTAAAGCTCCCTTTCAGAATGCAATCATGGAGGAGGAACAATTTGAAGAAGATGAGGATGAAATTCATTGCTTGGAGGATAAAGGCAGCGCTGCATTTTTAACATTGGCCAAATATGAAGAGTCATTGCTGCAAGAGAAAAACAATCAGAGGTGGGACAGTGGTGTTGTTCTGCAATCTGGTGAGT
This sequence comes from Pinus tabuliformis, assembly GCA_031772625.1. Classification (NCBI taxonomy): domain Eukaryota; kingdom Viridiplantae; phylum Streptophyta; class Pinopsida; order Pinales; family Pinaceae; genus Pinus; species Pinus tabuliformis. The sequence continues at coordinate 565,059,346 of CM062818.1, read as the reverse complement.
AGCAACAAAGATATAATCTAAGATTAAATGCAAATAATGTCAAAGAAAATGTGGCACAAGAAGCAGCTGCTCAAACAATGCCACAGAATAGCAGGCAAAGAAGACCAGCAACTGATCCTGTCACCCTAAAAGCTCCAGTTCAAGAGGTAAAAATTGTTGATAAAGTATTTGCTTCTTTTAGTTTTGAGTCAGAAATTCAGAAATTGAAACTATCCATGCCTCTGTCTGAATTGGTGAAGAGTGAATTATTTAGAAAACCCATCCTTGAGGCCCTTGAACTAGAATCTAAACAAACCTCCTTTGACTCTGTCAATTTGCAAGATGACAAGCCTGCTATTGTGCTTAGCCCCATGATTGAACCTGCTGATAATAGTTCTCCATCTTTTATGTTTCTTTAACTATCCATGATAAAATCCTCCACTATTGCTTGCTAGACACAGGGGCCAGCCACAATCTAATGCCTAAAACTGTCATGGAAGAGTTAGGCCTTGATATCACCAGACCTTATCATGATTTGTTCTCTTTTTTTTCAAGGAAGGTAAAATGCCTTGGATTAATTAAGGATTTGGCCATTACCTTAACCCAGCTGCCCATGAAAAGTATGATGATGGATATAGTGGTGGCCGATGTTCCTTCGAAGTTTGGTATGTTGTTGTCTAGAGGGTGGATTAAGAGACTAGGTGGGACATTGCAGAATGATCTATCTTATGCAACTGTTCCAGTGTTTGGAGGAGAAAGCTTGAGGTTATATAGAGAAGCACAACTGGCATATATCATTAGTGATGAGAAGAATCCTACAAACCATCCCATATATGCAGTGGACACTGAATTTGGAGCTTGCATTCTCCAAATAGAAGAATCTCAGAAGGCTGCATCGCAGATCAGCAAACCAACAGACCAGGCCGAGCATGATAGAGGAGGACAGATTTGGGAGATGTTCTTCAATGGAGCTTGTACTAAAGAGACTGCAGGATCAGGGGTGGTGTTAGTATCTCCACGGCAAGAAAGAGTTGAATTGTCTCTGAAGCTGGTATTTCAGGTGACAAACAACATAGCAGAGTATGAGGCATTACTATTAGGCCTTCATGCAGCCAAAGACAGAGGAATAAAGAAGCTGAAGGTATTTGGAGATGCTGATATGATAATTCAGCAAGTAAATAAAACGTTCCAAGAAAAGCATCAAAGGCTGAGAGCATACAGAGATGAGGTATGGAGAATCAAAGAATTCTTTGAATTTTTCTGCATTTCATATATTCCTAGAGCTCAAAATCAGCTTGCCGACTCCCTTGCTGTCTCAGCGAGTTTGTTTATACCTCCATCGCCTCCCAAACTAGTTTATGAGATACAAATGAAGTATAGACCCTCCTTGCCTGATAATGTCCACCATTGGAAGGTTTTTGATGATGATGATGAGTTAAATAGGTTTCTTCAGGTCATTGATGAGTTCTCTGAAATGCAAATTGACCAAAATAATGATACTTTGCTAGAAGCTCCCAAGTCCCAGCTTAGAGATAAGATTGGCAAGAATAGAATATTCCAGCTCCCTAGCAACCATATTCCTAAGGGTTTGATTCCTCTTGAAAGATTGTTTGACCATAATGATGTGCCTTACAAAGCTTCTGTTGTTGGGAAAAGTATCCATTCAGAACGCCCCTATCCCACTCTAAGGTGTGATAGTGCCTTAGCAACAAACAAGGAAAACTATTTTCGTATTCTTCTTTATGAAATGTAAACGAAGATGAAGGATGTAACTAACCTGTGTCTTTCGCTAGTTTGTTGATCCAATCGCTCTCCTCTTTGTTCGCTTCCCACTGCCTGCTCCCTCACTGGTCCAGCTTCACCAAGTTCCTGTAAGATCACAGAAGAGGAAACTACACAAAAGACATAGATTTACATTTATAAATAGCTTAGGATCAGATTAAGCTAAACATGAAAATATAACAAAACATCATTGATATACAAGCATATAGGAGAAACTCAAATAGTTTTATTGATATGATAAGAAAGTCCAAGAGGAGATACAACCAAGTGAGTCTCGATCCAGCATCTACCTCCCAGCAAAGGAATCCCTTCCTCTCCTCCAACAAAGCATAAATCACCCAATGCACTAATCTCAATCTCAAACCAACAACAATTCTCTGCAAAGTACAAAATTCTAGCCTCTGGATCTCTGGGATGAGGGATCCATATATAGATGTAAGCAGAGAGGATGAGTCAGCTTATGTTTTGACTTGTGGCTTCTCTCTGTCAGTGCTTGCTTCCACTTGGAGGCTGAGAACCTCTTACTCATCACTGGTCGAATTCAGTGAGGCAAGTGTCATTGGAGAAGATTCTGGAAGCTTCCATTTTCTTTCCACCTCGTCGAATGAGCTTTCCATTTGTCATTTCCCGCTCAACGCACCCTGGTAGTGCATTCACTTGCGTTGCAATGCACCTAGCCAGTGTATTTGGGTGCTTTGCAACGCAGGCAGCTAGTGGAGCATCTGAATTGATCCTGATTTGACTAGTTCTGGGCAGTTTCTGGTGGAGAACTTCTGGGAGAAGCTGTCATTTGTTGACCTTGTTTCTTTAGGAGCTGGAACAACATCTTTAGGGACTTAGGATCCCTTGGATTATGGACATTTCATGCTTAATGCTGTAAGGCACAAAAATGTCTATAACAGTTGCCCCCTAAAGTATGAGGCCGTTTATCGGGTGAAATGCTTTATTAGGAGGATCCGAAGTTCTTTCAATGCTGGGAGGAGACCTGTAATAAGATACAATACAATACATTATTTTCATACTGTTTTCATGATCTAGCTAAGGCGGGCATTCCCATGCTCAGCTTTATAAATTCATTTTTATGTACATAGGACAGACAATCGTCTGATGGTAGACTAATGATCTTGATGAAATCATCATCCTTTTGGTAGGATGATTATCTGTGCTGCAATGCTGTACATGTCAATGTCTTTATTTTTCCTGAATATATATCGCAGCCCGGATGGATGAAACTAGATCTGGGGTCTTCAATCTCGTCCGATCTTCACTCTAAGTACAAGTCGATCCATGTGAGGAATGTTTTGAAGTCGAACATGGAAAGACATCGCTTGATTACCAGTCAATGACGTAAACTGTTAACAAGCGCGAGAGGAATCACCGATAATGATAATGACCCTCAAGGTACTGCAGTACAATTCACGTGGTGTGAATAAAGGACTTGGCATCGAACACCACGCAAAATATTTCGGTCGAAGGTCATTGATGTATACCTGTCGCCAGAAGTGAGAAACTTGCCATTGAGGCATGCAAGCTTCAAAGTACTGAAGGGGGTGTTCCTAGATCAACTTCTTGGATAATGAGCTGATGTCGACAAGAAGTGATCCGTCAAAGGAGGGCCTTAATGTATCCCACATCAGTGACACGGAACGGAGCAAATGATTTTGATGGAGGTGAAAACGATCTGATGATATATGGTTCAGGGTGGCGGTCATGAAAGAATGAAGTATAATGTATGGTAGTGGATGGGACACGGGTGACTTCTCTGGATGACTTCTCTTAAACATATCGGTGACACTTGTATGATGGATTGGTAGCATTTACCCCAAAGGTGGATGGTATGGCGAGACCATGGTGATGTGACCAATGAATGAAACAACCCAACCCGACTCAGGCACGGAGCGGAAGTGTCATGTTCAAGAGCGACTTGCTACCAATAAAGGTTCTTTGAGTTTCTTCCCAATTTTTCCCCAGTCATTGCTGACCAAAACCTCTTTATTTTTGTCAAGCTTGAGGAGGATAACATACGCTTGTTCTATAATTTTCCCTTCGGGCAAACCCATCGCTATGTTTTAACGAGCCTAGCGATAGTGAAACTCGTTCTCGTCTAAAGACAAGTTTGTCGCTATTAATCTTTTTAACGAGTCTAACGACAAAGATAACTTGGTCCTTTTCATCTTTAGAGAGTCTGAAAAGGTACGTAAAGATAACTCCGGAAGTCCTTTTTCGTCATCTAATCCCTTAAGTCCGAAAAAGTATAAAACAATACAGAAGGGATGAATTTTCGATAGTTTTAACGAGCCGAACTAAACAAGCGCTCGATCTTTTTGTACAATAATCCCTCAGGTCCAAAAAGATTAAAATCTAGAGGAGGGATAGCACTTCCGGTCGCTTTAACGAGCTGGAAGGCCAAAACTCGGCAATCTTTTCATATTTTACGAGTCAGATGAAAAGAGCTTAAAGAAGACTCGTCTTTTGAGGAACGAGTGATAAAACGGGTAGCAACTGATTCCAGGTAAGGGTTGGAATTTTCCAATCACGGCAGTGTCACAAGGATGGCTAGTGAAATCACTCTTCGCAGCTGTTCCTCAAAATGGGTAAACAATCAAATGGAGGTGAATGATCGGCCAATGGAAAAGTGGAGGTGACGGTGCAAACATGACCAAGGCTTTAATGGCTGATAATGTTACATTCACGGTGGCTATTTACCGGAGGATAGTTCATTTTTTAACGAGCTTAAACGCAGGTTGAAACACTTGCTCGATCTTATGTTTATTTTTTAACGAGCATGAACTATGTGCTAAAACTGCTCGATTAATCCAGTCATATGATAAGAATGTCTCATATAAAAATGGCAACTTTTAGATTTTTTCCCCACATCCTTTCTTTATACAAGTTTGGTGATGACTAATCCTACGAGTTTAAAGGGTTAGCCTACAGGTTTAAAGGGAGGACCTAAAAATTTAAAAAAATAAATAGCCGCCCCTTGCTTGTACTCCAAAAGGTTTGCATGCCCCCAGGTATAAAACAGAGTTTCGAGGTCTCCCTCTATTCGAGCTGACAAAACATTTGTTTTATCAGGAAGGGTCACCCTTTATTCGAGCTGACAAAACATTCGTTTTATCAGGAAGGGTACTACCTCTTACAGGTTACCAAAGATTGTCTCATTTACACAGCAAACAAAACACTTCTTCGGCGATGTCTACCGAGATAGACAAAGGTGAGTGACAACGAGCGCCAAACACATAACTTTGACAAAAGAATCTTATTCTAGAACAACCCCTCTTCCAATCACGGACGGGGTACGGACTAGTCATATTCTCCCGCGGAAACCTACTCTATACCCGAAGTTTTCCTGCCGAAGTAGACCAGGATGCATGCCCCCTGGGTTCCAGTCATATCCCTCCGAATTACTCGCGCTCATCGGGAGGACGGACCGTGGGTTGAGACATTTCTTGCGTGAAGAGACCATTTAGGGATGGTATATGACTATTTGCGATGCGTGATCCGGGAAATGAAAGCTGGTCCACGAGCTTGACCACTCTTCCTTCGTGCGGAAAGCACATTACTCTAAAGAGTGAGGAGACGATGGCTCCCATGCAATATATATAGTCTCGTCCAAGGAGTAGGTTATAATCCAAGGGTCCTTGAATGACCATCACGTTCATTTGAACGGTCTTCCCTTTCAATGTTATGGGCACATTGGGGAGGATCCCTAAAGTTCGACTGGTTCCTTTATCAAAGCCTGTCAGATTTCTCATTTCAGGCAAAAGCGATGGCGAACCAAGCGCTTTCTAAGCAATAGAGGAAAGGATACTCACAGACGCCCCCTCATCAATGATGGTACCAGCCATGACCATTCTGTATATTTGAACGATAATCCGGAATGGTATGCTTGCTGGCAAACGGGGTCTGCCTAGTTGGTTCCAGTCGAAGGATACAACTAGGTTGCTTGGTGGTGGGACCGAGTAGACGGCCGGGTATCGCTCTGACGAACTTCCTTCCTGCGATAAAGGAATGGGTGGATTGCCCTCGTGTTCGTCGGAGCCTGTGTTGATGAAGAGAATTTGGACGGTGTCATCCTTATCCTCTTCAGTGACTGTATCATTCGAAGATAAAACCTCTGAAGGCAAAACCGGGTCAACTGCCGCCTCGACCTTTTGAATTTCGTCTGGTATGGATTCAGTTGGTTTATCTTCAATGATAGACGCTTCAGCTGACCACTTGAGCGGGCCAGCTGGATTCTCAACTAACGAAGGACTCGGCAAGAGTTTTTTATATCCAGGAGGAAGTCGCAATGGTGAAACCGGATGATCATCCAAAACTCTTTTGGCTTCGTCTAAGAAGGGACAACGATGGAGGGCATGGTTGCCTTCGCACAGTCTACAGGGAGGTCTAGCCCTCCCTTTTTGTCCTGGAACTTCACTTTCACTAGTTGACGGTGTGCTTTCAACATGGCCATCAGAGGTTGACGACACCAGATTGTGCAAACGGGGAGACCAGTCCCTTAGTATCCGAGGGATGCAAGGACAATCTCTGTGAAAGTGGTCTCCCTTGCAAATGACACATGGCGATTTAGGCCTGGTCAGTGCTGTGTGTGGATTTTCATTAGATGAAACTTGCTTTCCCTTATTTTCCTTTGGCTCCTTCTTCTTTTTCTCTTTCTTCTTCTTTTCCTTTTTCTCCTTAGGAACTTGGTTTTTAGCTTTACCAGTCCCGTCACGTGAAGAGGAAGGAAGAGAGGAAGAATTAGAGGAAGTAGAAGGTTGGTGGGAAATCCTAGACTCGTCTAACTGCTGATTCGACTGTTCAGGAATAGTGGTGTTCTGAACGACATTGGTTGAGAAGAGCCAGACCGGCAAGCCAATTGTCAGTCCTAGAAGCGACAATGTGGCCATATGGGGCACACCAACATCTCCCCAAGAGGAGAAGGGACTAGGATTTCCACCAAGGGGAATTCCTTGGTTGGTAGGCTCCATTTTCTCAACCTAAAGATCAACGCAGGAAAAAGGGTATGAATATTCCATTTAAAATAAATTTTAACGATGCTTGGACACAACTTGCTTTTTCAATTTTAAAGAGTCGAGAAAAAGCAAAATATGACTCTAGTCTCCTTCGATTTTTAATGAGCCTGAAGTGACAAGTGCTCAGATGGACCTTTTCCGTTAAGGAGTCTGAAAAGGAACGAAAGGGACTGCTCTGGAGTTCTAGGTAGAGGGTGTGCCAAACCAATCGCAAAACCGCAGAATACTTTTTAGGGTACGGGCGGTCAATCTTCCCGAATGCTGTGTTCAGTGCATTGCGATCAGTAGGGCGGCCGACACGACTTCCTATGGATAAAGGTTTTATGCCTATAGGGGTCTCCCAATATATACTCGACGGTACGTGGGAGCACAATCCGTACTGGCACTTATTGTCTCTCAGGAGGAATCACCCAACCATCAGTGAGGCCAACAGTTACCAGGTTTTACGACATCGGAACACGTCTCTAGCCTAGACCTCTATGTTGTGCGTTAAGTTACAAAGCATTGTTAAGTTCATTCAATTTATTTTAGGTTGATCTTTCTTAGAAGTTTGCCTTTTTGGATCACCATGAGATGTAGATACAATTCCTAAATGCAGTCTAAAGATGATAAGCAAGCTTTTATCTCTTTTCAACAATGAAAATCCTAGCTACAAGGGGAAAAGAAAGACACAATCTTTTCTCAAAGAGCATAGAGCACACTGTAAATGCACTTTTCCTAAATCAATCCATACAAACTGTCAAAATGCAAATGCACTTGTGCATGTATTTGTTTTCACTTTCTTAATATTGATGCCTAAAAAGAAAGTTGTTGTACAAATTTGAATTCGATTTCAAGTGAAAACACAAACAAGCTTCTTTTTGAAACCAAAAAGACGATTACGACACTTTATGATTTTGAAGTAAACACTTGTTTCGACACTAGAAATTCACAAATTCAAACCAAAAGACAAAAGTAAAAGCATAATCAACTGTCAACAACAAACAAACTTACTCCTAAGATCAAAACGACACTTACGACAGGTCTAGATCTAAGGGCGGCAGTATGACTAGTTTACTTTTGTAATGGGAAACTGCAAATGATGTAACAAATACACAAAAACAAATACATCTTCTTTAATACAACTGAGGCAGAATTAAGGCAAAGAAAAGGGGTTTTCAGATAGGTACACACACTGATAACAGGCTGCAAAAATAAGAGATAAAACTGAACAAAATGAAGCAAAGAACCACAGCTGCACAGGGCAAAGGCTGATCAACGCACCTGTTGCACAGAGAAACTGAATTGCAGCGCAGGTAGCCCTCTCGGGACCTACGTTGAAATGTAGAACCTCTTCACAGAGCCTGCGCTGAAGAAGAAACGAGAATTGTGTTGGGGTTCTGGGTCAAGGTTTGCAGTTTGATCTAAGGTTTTTGGCCGAATAAAAGCTATCAATAAGGTACAATTAGAGGGATGATTTAAAGGAGGACTAAGAGCTATCACAAAGGGCAATTAGAGCATTTGTGGATCAGCTGTTCAGATCATAAACAGGCCCAGTAAATGGGCTAGGGTAGCAGATCTCTACTTTGCATTTGTAAATGGCAAATGCAGTTCGATTCGCCACTCCTAAGTTTATGAGAAGAACAATAATAGAAACACAAATAAACTAACTAGATACGCTCCCCAGTGGAGTCGCCAATTTGTTGTTGGGAAAAGTATCCATTCATAACGCCACTATCCCACTCTAAGGTGTAATAGTGCCTTAGCAACAAACAAGGAAAACTATTTTCGTATTCTTCTTTATGAAATGTAAACGAAGAGGAAGGATGTAACTAACCTGTGTCTTTCGCTAGTTTGTTGATCCAATCGCTCTCCTCTTTGTTCGCTTCCCGCTGCCTGCTCCCTCACTGGTCCAGCTTCACCAAGTTCCTGCAAGATCACAGAAGAGGAAACTACACAAAAGACATAGATTTACATTTATAAATAGCTTAGGATCAGATTAAGCTAAACATGCAAATATAACAAAACATCATTGATATACAAGCATATAGGAGAAACTCAAATAGTTTTATTGATATGATAAGAAAGTCCAAGAGGAGATACAACCAAGTGAGTCTCGATCCAGCATCTACCTCCCAGCAAAGGAATCCCTTCCTCTCCTCCAACAAAGCATAAATCACCCAATGCACTAATCTCAATCTCAAACCAACAACAATTCTCTACAAAGTACAAAATTCCAGCCTCTGGATCTCTGGGATGAGGGATCCATATATAGATGTAAGCAGAGAGGATGAGTCAGCTTATGTTTTTACTTGTGGCTTCTCTCTGTCAGTTCTTGCTTCCACTTGGAGGCTGAGAGCCTCTTACTCATCACTGGTCGAATTCAGTGAGGAAAGTGTCATTGGAGAAGATTCTGGAAGCTTCCATTGTCTTTCCACCTCGTCGAATGAGCTTGCCATTTGTCATTTCCCGCTCAACGCACCCTGGTAGTGCATTCACCTGCGTTGCAACGCACCTAGCCAGTGTATTTGGGTGCTTTGCAACGCAGGCAGCTAGTGGAGCATCTGAATTGATCCTAATTTGACTAGTTCTGGGTAGTTTCTGGTGGAGAACTTCTGGGAGAAGCTGTCATTTGTTGACCTTGTTTCTTTAGGAGCTGGAACAACATCTTTAGGGACTTAGGATCCCTTGGATTATGGACATTTCATGCTTAATGCTGTAAGGCACAAAAATTGTCTATAACAGCTTCCCATAAAGAAGATCAATCTGTTGTGTGTAAGCATAATATAGGAAGCCCAGGTCAGCCCAAATTTATAAATTTGTCTACTAATCTATCAGCTGATCAGAATGCCGAATACTGCAAGTTAATGAGGCAATTTGCTGATGTGTTCGCTTGGGAGTACAACGATCTGAAAACATATGACAAAAATGTAATTCAGCATAAAATTCCGCTTGAAAAAGACACTATTCCTTTCAAACAAAAGCTGAGACCAATGAATCCTATGCTCCTTCCTCTGGTGGAGAAAGAAATTAAAAAGTTGCTGGCTGCTAAAATAATAGTGCCTCTCAGATATTCTAAATGGGTGGCAAATATGGTTGTTGTGAGGAAGAAGAATGGAGAAATCAGACTATGTGTTGATTTTAGGAATCTAAATAAATGCTCCAAAAAGGATAATTATCCTCTGCAAAAAATGGAGCATTTGTTGCAGCAAGTCTCAGGTGCCAAAGTAATGTCTTTTATAGATGGATTTTCAGGCTTTAATCAAATCGCTGTGCATCCAGATGATCAAGAGAAGACAACATTTACCACGCCTTGGGGCACGCTCATGTATGCGAAAATGCCATTTGGGCTGATGAATGCTGGAGCCACCTTTCAGCGCGCTTATGGATATAGATTTTGTGGTAGAAAAGGATAAATTTGTGCTAATCTACCTTGATGACATAACAGTTTATTCCAGCAACCATCATGATCATTTATGATGAGCCCCAAAAATGTACAATTATTTGGGCTCATTCAACCTCCTAATTTGGCTTAGTCCACCATTCTCATTTGTTTATTGCATGTTTTTGATTATTTTTATGTTAATAGAGTGAATTTGGTTAGTCATTATGCCAACAAGTCTAATGGGTGCTTTGTGTAGCCTTGTTGGTCAACTTGGAGACAAAATTGAAGGTCTTAATGAGCACTTGGCAGCGAAATTCGTGGGAGAACAAGCTAGAGGATTTGTAGGAAGGTGTCCCCCTCATTTATGGACCCTTACCTCGAATTCTCCACCATCAGCTCGGAGTTCAAAGGCCACCAAATCAATGAGCTCAAGGGCAGCCAAGCAAGTCAAGTTGGACTGCTGTTAACTACAAGTCTTGGGCAGCCAAGTCCCTAACTTTTAGGAGGACTGTTGGGTCCTCAAATTGTATAAATAAGAAGGCTTGGGGCCTCATTTTGGTTAGCTAGTTGGTAGTCATTTTTGGTAGCTAGTAGTTAGTCATTTCGTAGCAGCTAGTTAGTCAATTTGGTTTTCGCTCTTTGTAAGCTAGTTTTGGCATGACATTAGACTTTTGATTATGAATAAAAGCAAGCAGTTTTGGATCAGATTTTGAGTTTTTAAAGGAGCCTAAAGCTCTCGAGGTTGGGCCCAACCTGAGAGCTCAGGCCTCCTCCCTTTATATCAATATTGTTCCTTTCACATTTCGTTTCCATTTCCCTTCACATGCATTCGAGTACAATTGCTGATTTGGATTTCCTGTAGAAGTCAAACAGATTGGTTTTATCAGTTAGAATTGCTGTAGTTGTTTGGAAGTAGGCTGAGGCATTACTTAGATCCATTCATGCACTTTTATATTTAGCATTACTTCTTCATTCCACTGCCATGCATGAGTTTCCTTCACAATTTATATTGCTGTTCATTGATTTTATGTCACAGGTAGCTCAGGTTGAAGCATTCTCGTTTTGGTGACACTCATAAACAATTTGTTTCATCTACACTGCTCCATACCACTCCATTACCTTCTCCTCCATCTTGATCACGCATGCAAACACATCTTTGACCTCTGCTCCGCTCTGTTATCTCCCAAAGTCTTTCACTCCTCACGTAGCTTCGCTCTTTAGCCCTTTCGTTGACATAGCCCTCTATCTTCCAACCCACTCCCTACACTCACTCCCCATCCTATTCCTCCACTTCTGAGCCATCACCAGCCTTATTCCTACCTTACACATCTCCCCCTACCATTCCATCACTCCTCCATCACTTCAAACACTCACGGTAGGTCATCCTGTAGCAGTTTGTAGACATCCTGTAGAAACCAGAGTATCCTGTAGGATCCCCTGCAGACATCCTGTAGGAGGCCACTCACTCAGTTGCTGAGCTTCTGAATGTGAGGAACCTCTGTGGATGGATGCTAAGGATCCCTAGGGACCTCTCCTAGCCTCCCCAACCTTTCCCACGCTTTCCTTCCTTCTCCATCCGATCTGCACAACCAAACCCTAGTTAGCACAAAATCACAACCATCCCACACACTTAAAGAAGAAATACAAAAACATGTCTTTTATGATGCAAGTAGCTTAGATCCATGCATTTTCACTTATTAGAGGTAATGACAGCATTGGTAGAAGTTGCATTTACATTCTTTGCATTATAGAGGTTAGATTAGTCAAATTAGGGTTTCCTAGGTTTACATGCTTTGATTTGCTTTCAGTTCATTTTTGACAAGTAAATTAGATTTCCTTTGAGAATAGCTTTCGTCCATCATTTAGCAAGCTTCTTCTGAGAGCCTATAGAAGTTGGCTTGAGCCCTAGCGGACTTGTGCCAGCTGACCAAGTGACAGCTGCGACAAGAGCTAGTACTTGTGCATATAGCACCACCGCTTCCAAGTTTGTACGAACTACCGGGTTGATAAAATTAAGAGACAGGAAGCCCCAGGAGTTGTAGCATTATTGCTACAATACTAGAGCTCACCATCGTTTTGGCGCCGTTGCCGGGGAAGCGGCAGAGTATTGGTGATTGTTGCTATTCTTCTATTTTCTACTACAACCTTCTTCTAAGTAGTTTATTTCATTTCCATTATGCAATTTCATTTATGCAAAAGTAGATTAGCCTTTCTTGCTTTCCTAGATTAGTATTTCCTGCTTTCATAGATTAGTATTTCCTTCTTTCATAGATTAGCATTTCCTGCTTTCCTAGAATAGCCTTTCAATTCCGCAATTTCCTTTCTGCAAGCGTAGACTAGCATTTCATTCTTGCAATTTCATTTGAGCAAAATAGATTAGTCCTTTCCTGCTTTCATTTCAATTCCGCATTTTCATTTTCGCAAGATAGTTAGTTGCAGTTCAATCTATTTCAGTTTTGCAAGTAGAAGTAGGAAAAAGCAAAAAAACAACCAAAAAGATTTCATTTCATGCTTTGTAGGAGTAGAGATAAGTTAGAAAAATGATTGCACAACACCCCCACTGCTTCACACAGCCAACGTTCTTCTTCGATGGCTGTGATGAAAGAACCCCTGGGTGGACATCAAGGAATATTTAAAAAACCTCTAGGGGAGAAGAAGAAGAAAACTTTCCTCTGGAGCAAATGGCTACAAGTAGAGATGTTGGGAGCAACATCTTGTCCAAAGATGAATTTGAAAATCAGATCAAAGATTTCAAGAGTGATATGAGGCAGTTCCTTGCCATGCAACTGGATACCTTGCGGATCCAAAAGAAGCAAGAAGAAGCCAAGAGGGCTTTGGTCATTTTTTGTCCTAGGTGCCTTAAAAATCATCCTAGGAACGAATGTCCAATGCACTCCCTAGAAGTGTGTTTTGTATGTGAAGAATACCATCCTACAGATCAGTGCCCTTCCTTGCCCAGAATCAAAGCTGCATATCAAAGAGCCAAGGGAGCCACTGAATCACTCTATTACATGAACCAAAGGAGGCCACATGGACCTAGATCTTACCAGCAGGAGATGCAAGGGATACCCGAGACCTATTATGACCCTTGTCAAGCCATTTTCATGCCTTCTCGGGATCCCCCTGCTCATCCTTCCTGGTCTACACCTCCTCCTTGGTCATATCCTCCTTGTTCCTTCACAGATCCATATTATGCCCAACCAGTTGCTCATTCATTTCACTCTTATGCTCAGCCACAGCCTCAGTGGAATGCACCTTATCAGGAGTGGAGGCCCCAGTACAACTCCCATCCTGCTCATTTTCCTCCACCACCTGCTCATCCACAACCATCGCCTCCTCCTCCACCAAGGCAACCCCAAATTCCTACCCAACCACAATGCCATCCATCTCCATCTCAAACTCACACCTCCACTCATCTACCCGTACCATTTCCAAAGCCATGCAATGGAGTAGCTCAACCCCACTGCAAATATGAGGCACAACATATCCAAACAACTCCTCTTGAGCCCAATGATCTTCACCAAAGCTCAGGAAGAGTGTTGCAAAAAAGAGATCATCTTGAAAGCATTGAAGGACCAAAGGCAACAGAAGATCCAAAAGAAAAGATCAAAGAACCATGGGCTGCACTTGATGAAGAGAAGAGATCAGAATCAGAGATGGAGAAAGTTCCCTCATGGTTACCATCAAATCTTCCATGTATTCAAGAGAAAGATCAGCAAAAGGAGGAAGATGAGAAAGTCATGATAGAAAGTGACATGAAGAATGATCCAGATCAGCAAAGGGACCAAGGATATCAAAGCTGTATTGAGACATGGTTCCAGACAGTCACTAAGTTGCAGCAGTACTCTCTTCCTCAACTATGTTTGAACCCTTCAAAGTCAGATCATTTGGTCTCTGAGATCTGGATACCTGTCAGAGCATGCATTTCGAGCCTCCACATCATTTTTTCTCTAATCTCGATGTGCACATGGCTCCATTGGAAGTATTCTTATACTTGAAAGGAATTTTGTTTTTCAAGTAGGGTAGGGTAGGAAAAAAAAAAAAAAAAAAAGAAAAAAGAAAAAAGAAAAAAGAAAAAGAAAAAATGAAAAAAAAGAGGAAAATAGAAATCTAAGGTGAAAACCTCCTCGGAGGCGCCTTAGGTTGGCTCATTGACTGAAAACCTCCATGAGGCGGTCAATGGGTTGGGAAAAAAGAGAAAAGAGAAAAAGATCTTTGGGTGAAAACCTCCCTTGGAGGCGCCCAAGGCAGGCAATTAGGGTGAAAACCTCCATGAGGCGCCCTAGTTGTTTTTCAAAAAAAAAAAGAGAAAAAGAAAAAGAAAAATAAAGCTAATCTCCATTGAATAAGTTCATGTTGCAGCAATGACATTGCAGGTTAAAGGAGGACGTTTCATGATAGGAGGAGCACTCAAATCAAAGACAAAGGAGTTTTTGTGCCTTCTACAGGAAGTTTCGTATCTTCTACAGGAAGCTTACAAAAAAGCCAAATTGATCTCCGAGGAGGACCTGAAGGCTTGGAATATGTCCATGAGGCCTACCCACATCCATGTTTCCATTCCTCACCCCTTTTCCATCATTTTTTCATGTCATTATGCTTCTTTCCTCAAAACTGTGTCTTCTACAGGAAAGCTCTGAATTTCTACAGGAAACATCCTGTAGAACCTTTGGACGAGCCAAATCCAATTTCAAAAGTGAATCTGATGGTGGGAGCCTATTGGTTAGGCCTGCAAGCACTTGTGTGTCCATCCCTTGCCTTCATCCATCATTTTTTTCACCTCCTTGTGCTTCTCATTGTGCTTCTACAGGATCTTCCTGTAGAAATTGTGGGAAACTAGGCATGCATTTCAAAAAGTGGTTTGGCGAGCATGGTAGCTTCCTCAAGGGTTCAGAAGCCCTCATGCCATCTTCCAACTCCTCCTCCATCATCTCCATACCTGCATCACAAGCAAAATTCATTTTGTCATCCCATGCAAGCACATGCAAAAAGCCTTGAAGCAAAAATACCTAGAGCCAAATTTGTTTTTGCCATAACTTGAAAACCATGCATCCATTTGACAAACCG
Source organism: Pinus tabuliformis (assembly GCA_031772625.1). Classification (NCBI taxonomy): domain Eukaryota; kingdom Viridiplantae; phylum Streptophyta; class Pinopsida; order Pinales; family Pinaceae; genus Pinus; species Pinus tabuliformis. The sequence goes on along the minus strand of CM062818.1, from coordinate 565,044,136 downwards.
TTTTATGGGGAATTGTACAAGGCCAATGGCAACATGCTTGAGCAGTTTCAGCCAATTCTGGTGCACGGTTTCCAAGGAATCAGCCTCCATCACCATCAGCCATTTTTGCATTTTCTCCTATTCGTGCATCCGTTTCAAAACTTGTTTCATGGGGAGATGCACATGGATGATAGTAGCCTACCCAAGCAGTTTCAGCCGATTCCGATGCACGGTTTCCGAGAAATTGACCTCTGAAATCTTCAGCCATTTTCCATTTTTCTCGAAATCTGTGCATCCATTGATCACGAATTTGCTATGGGAGATGCATAATGATGGTGGTAACATGCTCAGCAAGTTTTAGATCGATCCGCTTTGGCGTTTGGGAGAAATTTCGAAAACAAGTTCTGGTTCGGGGAAGATGTAGCAACAGCAGCTTGAACGTGCAGATTTGAACGTGGAAACAATTGTCTGGAGCTTGGATCCGGCCAGAGGACACCTGCACATGAAAAACACAATCAAAGATTAGCAGCCAAGCCATATGCAATCAGGAAAACTAAGCATGCAGCAGCAAAATCAGAGCAGGCAGCCACAACAGCTCACGGCAACCATCCAACTTCGAGGTATGTGACTAATCTCATTCTTCTATTGCATAGATTTAATTGGGAGCTACATAAACGAATGGGATGAGGGATTAAGCCACGAATGTAGCAAGGATCAATTGATTGTCTGCTTCAGAACTCCGCCGGCAGCCACGCAGTGCACGTGGACAATGGACTCTCGCAAAAATAAAAAATTGTAAAAGAAAAAAACAGTGATCGGAAGTTTAACTCTAGTGCAGTTGATTAACAAATAGAAGACATGCAGTTCATAAAATCACTTCAGTTCGAAAAAGCCAGCGTGCATGTGTTTTTCCACCTCACCACAAGTCACGCAGTAATTCAAGGGACGCTTGGCTACAACTCTCACCACTCTTTGTTCAACAGCGGTCAACTGAAGCGCATGTCCACCATCCAGATTAGTTAAATAATGGTGCTCTACCGATTTCTACCTTTTATTCCCGAGATCTCTCCAGTTCTTTAAACAATTGCCGCCGGGCAGTTCTACAGGAACGCAGTCTACAGGAAGGCGTTCTACAGGAAAGTGCAGTAGAGCAGAGAAGCCTGAAATTTCAGCATTCTTGAGGCTCCTCTCAGTGGTTCAACTTCATATCTAGCTGAATCAAACATATCTCTGTGACGTTTAACCAGAAGTAAATCTAAGCCTACTTTGCATATGTCTGAAGCAGTTCTCCATTGATTTATCAAAGATCTGGTCTCGCCTTTCCTCTTGAGCATATATCTGGTCCCTTTTGAGGCAGAGATCATTTCTTGGAGGTAAATTAGTTGTCTTTAAAGATCTAATCTAAAGCTCTGTGCAATAAGATATATCAGGAGCAGTATGAGGCCAGATTCGAGCTAACCTGTTGTATGGTTCTGAGGCATAATCTACATCACTTTATAAGGCAGCTTGTATCAGAAGCTGTTTGGCTCCTTTCTGTCAAGGCCTTCTGGCATATTCTCATGCTTTCCTGAGGCAAAGGCATCTAGCAGTGGGTTTTATTCATGTATCCTTTTTGTCATTCTGATTGACATCTTAGCATAAGGCTACTCTCTGTGATGATTGACATCTTCACATAGGTCTGAGACTACTCAATATGACTATTTGATCCCTAATCTGAAAATTTCTGAGTTCAAGTGCATGGCTGAGAATCTTGTAATCTTGCTGGTGCATTTATTTTTTATCTGAGCAGCATTCATTTTGATTTGCGCTTGCATGGTGTAATGAGGGTATATTTGCATTTATCTCTATTCTGAAAGGTATGAAGCAGTGTTTCTCTTCATCAAGCTTGGGGCTTGAAGAAAGGTGAAAATAGTTGAGGTGGATCATGCTATTTTTGCCCAAAGAACAGAGTGACACAACAGCTGCATTATTGGGATCTGATGAGATCATATACCAGCTATTATCCTTAATAAATTGGACACCACCTTCAATACATGGAAGCATTGTTCGAGCATTTCATGCCATTTGTTGTGTACCAGCGGCTGTTGAGGCAAGGACAACTTAATCTATCTTATGTTCTGTTCTGCTTCTGTTATCAATTCTTAGTAGAGTTCAAATCCAAGATTAAGAATGCCATTCGATTCAGTTAAAGGCCTGGAAACACTCCTTCCCATCCAGATTTGGCATGCACTATCTATTCTCGGACAGATCATTGTACTTGTGTGATTTTATAATACATTGGGTTTGCGTCAGTTGGATTCGTCAGCTTCCAGGTAGCAGCACAGTTCAAGGAGAAGGCAGCCTCAGCCAAGCAGGTCAAAACAGTGAATACTGTTTCTACAGGAAGCCAGCGAACAGTTTCTACAGGAAAGTTTGAAAAGAGGGAAGCCAAAGGAGCAATCGGCCGAGATGCTAGCCAAGGAAGTCACCAGGGCCATCAAAGACAAGGGGAGAGATTTGGTTGCTCAGAGGATGAGCAACACTTTCAGTAGGGAGGTGATGATGAGCCCCAAAAATGTACAATTATTTGGGCTCATTCAACCTCCTAATTTGGCTTAGTCCACCATTCTCATTTGTTTATTGCATGTTTTTGATTATTTTTATGTTAATAGAGTGAATTTGGTTAGTCATTATGCCAACAAGTCTAATGGGTGCTTTGTGTAGCCTTGTTGGTAAACTTGGAGACAAAATTGAAGGTCTTAATGAGCACTTGGCAGCGAAATTCGTGGGAGAACAAGCTAGAGGATTTGTAGGAAGGTGTCCCCCTCATTTATGGACCCTTACCTCGAATTCTCCACCATCAGCTCGGAGTTCAAAGGCCACCAAATCAATGAGCTCAAGGGCAGCCAAGCAAGTCAAGTTGGACTGCTGTTAACTACAAGTCTTGGGCAGCCAAGTCCCTAACTTTTAGGAGGATTGTTGGGTCCTCAAATTGTATAAATAAGAAGGCTTGGGGCCTCATTTTGGTTAGCTAGTTGGTAGTCATTTTTGGTAGCTAGTAGTTAGTCATTTCGTAGCAGCTAGTTAGTCAATTTGGTTTTCGCTCTTTGTAAGCCAGTTTTGGCATGACATTAGACTTTTGATTATGAATAAAAGCAAGCAGTTTTGGATCAGATTTTGAGTTTTTAAAGGAGCCTAAAGCTCTAGGGGTTGGGCCCAACCTGAGAGCTCAGGCCTCCTTCCTTTGTATCAATATTGTTCCTTTCGCATTTCGTTTCCATTTCCCTTCACATGCATTCGAGTACAGTTGCTGATTTGGATTTCCTGTAGAAGTCAAACAGATTGGTTTTATCAGTTAGAATTGCTGTAGTTGTTTGGAAGTAGGCTGAGGCATTACTTAGATCCATTCATGCACTTTTATATTTAGCATTACTTCTTCATTCCACTGCCATGCATGAGTTTCCTTCACAATTTATATTGCTGTTCATTGATTTTATGTCACAGGTAGCTCAGGTTGAAGCATTCTCGTTTTGGTGACACTCATAAACAATTTGTTTCATCTACACTGCTCCATACCACTCCATTACCTTCTCCTCCATCTTGATCATGCATGCAAACACATCTTTGACCTCTTCTCCGCTCTGTTATCTCCCAAAGTCTTTCACTCCTCACGTAGCTTCGCTCTTTAGCCCTTTCGTTGACATAGCCCTCTATCTTCCAACCCACTCCCTACACTCACTCCCCATCCTATTCCTCCACTTCTGAGCCATCACCAACCTTATTCCTACCTTACACATCTCCCCCTACCATTCCATCACTCCCCCATCACTTCAAACACTCACGGTAGGTCATCCTGTAGCAGTTTGTAGACATCCTGTAGAAACCAGAGTATCCTGTAGGATCCCCTGCAGACATCCTGTAGGAGGCCACTCACTCAGTTGCTGAGCTTCTGAACGTGAGGAACCTCTGTGGATGGATGCTAAGGATCCCTAGGGACCTCTCCTAGCCTCCCCAACCTTTCCCACGCTTTCCTTCCTTCTCCATCCGATCTGCACAACCAAACCCTAGTTAGCACAAAATCACAACCATCCCACACACTTAAAGAAGAAATACAAAAACATGTCTTTTATGATGCAAGTAGCTTAGATCCATGCATTTTCACTTATTAGAGGTAATGACAGCATTGGTAGAAGTTGCATTTACATTCTTTGCATTATAGGGGTTAGACTAGTCAAATTAGGGTTTCCTAGGTTTACATGCTTTGATTTGCTTTCAGTTCATTTTTGACAAGTAAATTAGATTTCCTTTGAGAATAGCTTTCGTCCATCATTTAGCAAGCTTCTTCTGAGAGCCTATAGAAGTTGGCTTGAGCCCTAGCGGACTTGTGCCAGCTGACCAAGTGACAGCTGCGACAAGAGCTAGTACTTGTGCATATAGCACCGCCGCTTCCAAGTTTGTACGAACTACCGGGTTGATAAAATTAAGAGACAGGAAGCCCCAGGAGTTGTAGCATTATTGCTACAATACTGGAGCTCACCAATTTACAACATTTAAGAAAGGTGTTTTTCAAGTGCAGAAGGTTTGGGATTTCACTCAATCCCAATTCGCTTTGGAAGAAGGCAAACTGTTGGGGCATGTAGTGTGTGCTGCAGGTGTTCAAATCGACCCAGAAAGAGTCAAAGAAATTCAGGCCTTGGCTCTCCCAAGATCAAAGAAAGATATACAATCTTTTCTGGGAAAAATCAACTTTGTAAGGAGGTTCATTCCTAATTTTGCAGAGCTAGTCAAGCACATAACCTCCATGTTGAAAAAGGGAGCAGAGGTAAGATGGACTGATGCAATAAGGAAATCTTTTGATTCCATTAAGAAGGCTATTATGCAAGCTCCTACTTTAATAAACCCTGACTATAGCAAGGAGTTTCACTTGTTTTCATTTTCCTCCAAGGACACAATCGCAGCTGTTCTGTTGCAGCAAGATGAAGCAGGTCAAGAGCATCCAGTGTCCTTTTTCAGCAAGAATTTGAGGGATGCTGAGCTAAGATATGATATTATTGAAAAGCAGGCTTATTCTCTTGTCAAATCTTTGAAAGCTTTTCAAGTATACATCTTGCATTCCAAAACAGTTGCATATGTGCCTTCTGCTGCAATAAAGGATATCTTAACACAGCCTGATGCTGATGGAAAAAGAGTGAAATGGATTGCAAAAATGATAGAATTCAACATAGAGCTGAAGCCCACCAAGCTGGTAAGGGGTCAAGGGCTTGCTAAATTGTTGACTGAAGAAAATTGCAGGTCTTTGGACATGGATTTCTTGTTCACTGTGGTAGAAAATGGTCAAATAGAAGAGCATGAAACAGCTGAATCGGAGGATAAGCAGTCGGTGGCCGAAAGCCTAGCTTCATGTAGCTGGTATGCTGCAATAATCAATTTCCTTCTAAGGCTTGAAGTCCCTTCAAATTTCTCTCAAAGTCAAGAAAGAACTTTAAAGCTCAAGGAAACAAAATATTGCATCAATGATGGCTTGCTCTACTGGAGGGATCCATCAGGAGTACTTTTAAGATGCCTGGACAAAGAACAGTCAATAGAGGTTATGCAACAATTCCATGACAGCATGTGTGGAGGACATCATTACTGGAAAACCACAGCCCATAAGATTCTTAGAGCTGGGTACTATTGGCCCTCTTTATTTTCTGATGCATTTATTTTTGTTAAATCTTGTGACAGGTGCCAAAGATTTGAAGGTAAGCAACAATTAAAATCCCTGCCATTAAAACCAATAATTGCAAAGGGACCTTTTTAGCAGTGGGGCTTGGATTTCATTGGTGAAATCAACCCACACTCCAGTGGCCAGCACAGGTGGATATTGGTTGCCACTGATTATTTTACAAAATGGATTGAAGCAATCCCAACAAGGAAAGCCAACCATAATGTGGTCATGAAATTCTTATCAGAAAACATTTTCCGCAGATTTGGTTGCCCACATAAGCTAATAATAGATAACACAACAGCATTCAGGGCAAAAGAATTGGTGGAAATGTGTGATTCAATGGGAATTAAACTTGTTCATTCCACCTCATATTACCCCCATGGGAATGGTTTAGCAGAATCTTGTAATAAAAGTTTCATTAGGATAATTAAGAAGCTGTTAGAGGATAATAAGAAGAATTGGGATGCCAAGCTGAAGTATGCACTTTGGGCGGACAGAGTGACCATTAAGAGATCTACAGGCTGCTCTCCCTTCAAGCTGGTATATGGTACTGATGCTATTTTTCCCATTCAACTTACCCTCCCTGTGGCAAAGTTGCTCCAGACAGCGCAGGATGAAGAGGATGATATGGCAAATAGAATCACTGATCTAACAGAATTGTATCAGATTCGAGAACAGCTGGTTGAAAAAGCTACAACACATCAGCAAAAGGTCAAGGAAGCCTTTGACAAGAAGGCAAAAAGAAACAATTTCCAGGTTGGGGATTTGGTCATGAAATGGGATGCTTTTAAAGAAAAGAAAGGCAATCATGGGAAATTCGATGCTCTCTGGACAGGCCCATTCATCATTTCACAGATTCAAGGGAACAATACCTTCATACTGAAAAGTAGGGAAGGAGAACCAGTTTTTGACGGCCCAGTCAATGGGCGGTTTTTGAAAAGCTATGTGATTTAAGGTCTTTGGCCTTAAAGCTGTAAATATTTTGCTTTTATCGGTTTTTAGTGTAGCTATAGTAGACTCCATGCCCAATGGAACACTAGGAATTTTGGCTAATTTGTTTGTTGCTGCAAAGGCATTGATCTACAGGTTCTTGAGACCTCACAGGGAGGATCTCATCCCCAGAAGGAGCCAGTGTTAGCTCTGCTATACAAAAGGATAAAAAATGGATTCAAAATACTTTCAAAGGCTGCAAACACGCTTAAATGCATGTCAAAGGATCCATGGAAGCTGTTAAAATCCCCAAGTTTTGATTAAAAACCTTCCACCGAATGAAAAAGTTGAAAGAGGAAAGCCCTTGGAAGGGCGGAAATACACTATCGGGAGGCACAATTGCTCTAAAATCATAAAAAAACTCAAAAAGCAGGCTTAGAGGTCCGAAATCATATCAGCCATTGGATCTGGCCGATCAACGGTCCAGATTGCGTCGGCATATCGCAGTCGGAGCAGGCGGGCAGTGGCAGCGACACAGGAGACCTCGCCGATGAGCGATCGCCGATATCGCATCGGCGTATCGCTATCGGCGCTTACAAAGGGGGCAAGGCCTTTTCAATGGTTATGTTTGCGATGCGATAAGCCCGGACCCGATGGTGCTATAAGTTATTTTTGATAAATTATCGTGTCTGCGGTGATATCGCTATTGGCGTTTTCTAATGGGCAGGGCCTTTACATACGACATGCCTCCAATCCGATGGGTCAGACCCGATGGCTTGATGAATGATTTTTGTTAAAATTTCAAATTCGCGCTAGGGCCGTTTTTAATGATTTGGGGGAATTTTCATTATATAACGAAATATGAAGAAATACAAAGGAAGCCTTGGCGGGTGCCTATTGCGATGAAGTCCGGACCCGAAAGGGTCCGTGAATTAAAATATATATATGATCAGGTCCAGCGGAGGCATTTTTCATGTTTTTCCAATATTTCATTGTATTTTCAAATATGAGGAAAAGCGAGGGATCGGTGGTATCAGCCCATATTGCGGTTGACTGATCGCAATCGGGGAAACCAAGGATGCATGACATTTTATATTATAAGCGCCAATGCGATGAAGCCCGGACCCGATGGGTTTCCAAAGCAAAATGGTATAATATTTCAGGTGCGCCAGAGCCATTGTTTTATGATTTTGAAGCATTTTTACGTGTATTCTCAAGTATAGAGAAACAAAGGATCGGCCAGCTTAAGGTATGCATTGTAGCCCAAATGATGGACCCAATAAATGATTAAGCCATGAATGAACCTTTTGAAGTCCAAGTGAAGCATTAATGGGCGGGAATGAGCAGTTTGACAGTATTTCACTGTTTAATAAGCAAATCAGTCATGATGGAGCCATTTTAATGTTCGGCGACTGCAATTAAACAACAATATGGCCGAGAAGGAAGCAAGACACCACAGATCTAGACAGAGCATTCAATGGTTATGGGTTTCACCCATATTTCATTCCACTTGCCCAAGGAGGACCGCAGAGAGCTAGAGAGGGTCAAATCTATTTAAAACTCAGACAGATTTTTATTAGAGGCCCATTTCTGAATGTAAATATGGTTGGTGGCCATTTATGGGCTCCTCCACGCATTGTTTAACAGAGATGTTTTGTATTATAACACTATATATACTCAGAACTCAGATGTAATCAGATTGATGAGTGTTTGATGAATGAGAGCTTATTGTAGCCTTTTAACTTCTGGAGACTGTTAAGAGTATGAGACCTGCAGCTTCTGGTCTTGATTTCCACTAATACAAGCTTCTTTTGCTATCACCTGCTCGCTTTTCACTTCTTCTATGTTCTAGGCTCTACCTGCTTTGCATTTAGTTGATGTGCTGTGAATATTTGGCATTTGAGGGACTGTCATCCCACCTCTATGTTAAAATTTAGTGGTTCATTGAAAATTGCTTGCAGGTTGCTGTTGTTCTAATACCAGTGAGCTATCATCCTCGCTGTATATGGAATAGTAGTCTTGCAGACCTTCTAACTGGTTGCAGCTGGCCATCACAGAGCCTTATGTATCTTCTAGTGCAATCAGTCTTCTCCATCATCACTTTTACTTTAAGCTGTGAGTAGTTGGTGGTTGAAAGCCTTGTAGTTTGGGGGTCTTCACCCATGTCTGGGGTAAATCATAGTAGGGGTGGTTATCTGGCTTAAAGGTGTTGCACATCTTCCATTGATCCATCATTTTATCCAACAAAACTGTTGAATTTTTAATGTTCCCGAGCATCACTGATATACAACCTAGGTGAGTTTCTTGGGGTGATAACATGAACCAAGATACTAATCTAAAACCCATAAAGAATGCACCACCACTAGTGCTTTTTTTGTCATCTACGCTTCCTACCAAATCTACATCTGTATATGCATGAAGTGTGAGATCTGTATCTTTAGGATACCATAAGCCATAGTTTTGTGTCCGTTGAAGATATTTGAAAATTATTTTAACTGCCTGAAGGTGTGCTTCTATCGGATTTGCCTGGAATCTTCCAACTATTCCCACTTCATGCATGATGTCTGGCCGGGTACCTCTCAGATAGAGCAGACTACCAATCATGGATCTATAGGTTGGTTGATGAACTGCTGCTGAATCATCATTTGCGCTGAGGCTGCATCCTATTACCATAGGGGTACATACTAGTTTCGAATCTTCCATGCCATATTTCTTTAAGATCTCCTTGAGGTACTTGGTTTGTGATAAAAAGATATCGTCTTTATTTTGTTGGACTTGTAAACCAAGAAAATATGTTAGCTCACCAAGTAAGGACATTTCAAATTCTTTCTACATCGCCAAAGAAAAGTTTTGGATCATTTCCAAGGATGAATCCCTCTGGTTGCTCAATATACACTTCTTCTTCCAAGTCTCCATTTAAAAAGGCAGATTTCACATCCATTTGAAAAACTTTGAACTTCTGAAAGCTAGAAAGAGCGAGGAACATTCTTATGGCTTCAAGTCTAGCAACTGGTACAAAAGTTTCTTCAAAGTCTATACCTTCTTGTTGAGCATACCCTTTACAAACAAGTCTGGCCTTGTTTCTAATAACATCCCCATTTTCATTCAACTTGTTTATGAATATCCATTTTATCCCTTTGACATTTTTATCGTTTCGTCTAGGAACCAACTCCCAAGTGTTATTCTTTTCAATCTGCTCAAGTTCTTCATTCATGGCCTTGACCCAACATTCATCTTTGCATGCTTCTCTTACATTTTGTGGTTTAGTGGAGGAAAGCAATGCTAGATAGCTTGAAGCTTCTGAAATAGTTCTTCTTGTTTATACACCCGCCTCTTTCTGCCCCAAAATTTGAGTTTCTGGATGATTCTTCTGAACGTACCTAGATGGAGTCTTTTCTTCTATCCTTATCTATTCTTCTGGTGCCTCATGGGTTTCTTCTTCATCATAAGTCTAATTTGATGTTGAAGGATAGTCCTCATCATCTTCAAAATCTTCAGATTTTACCTGCCTAGGAATGTTTTCTTCTTCATCAATCACTACATCAATACTTTCAACAATTTTTCAAGTCTTTTATTGTAACACTTATATCCTTTGCTGTGGGGAGAGTAACCAAGGAGAATGCCTTCATCTGCTCTAGGTTCAAACTTTCCAAGGTTTTCATCAGTCCTTTTGATGTAACATTTGCTTCCAAAAATTTTGAAGTATTTAACCATGGGAGTCTTACCATACCAAAGTTCATGAGGAGTTTGAGTGCTGTTCACCCGGACATTTGTCTTGTTGAGAATAGTAACTGCAACAAATGCAGCTTCACCCTAGAAGGTTGCGGGAGTTCCAGACTCATCAAGCATAGCACAAGCCATTTTTTGAACCGTTCTGTTCATCCTTTCCACTACTCCATTTTGTTGAGGAGTCCTTGCAGTAGAGAATTCCCTTCTTATTCCATGTTCTTCACAAAAATTGAAAAATTCATCCGAGGTAAATTCCCCTCCTTGATCAGACTTGAGGCATTTGATTCTGCGATCTGATTCGTTTTCAACCAGGGCTTTGAATGCTTTGAAATTTTCGAAAGCTTCGTATTTATGCTTCAGAAGTCCTATCCAACACATCCTTGACAAGTCGTCAATGAAGAATATGAAGTCTTCTTCTCCTTGAGGTGACCTCTTCCTAGTTGGACCACATACATCAGTATGGACAAGTTCAAGTGGCCTACTAGCTGATCCTTCCTTCTCAGGGAAATTAGTTCTGGTTTGATTCCCAAACTGACATGATTTGCATATTGTATTGTCTAGAATTCTGATGTCAGGGAGATCATGAACCGCCTGATATTTGCATGCTTTCCTTATCTGAGATAAGCTTAGATGCCCCAATCTTCTGTGCCATAGCCAGTGTTCATCATTCTTACTTAGATAGCATTGTTGTTGTCCTCCCTTGAGTATGTATAAATTATTTGATGTTCTTATGCCTTTGATCATTGTTTCTCCTATATCAAGCTCACGAACAATACATCCATTTGATCGAAATATTACCTCATTTCCTTGATCATACATTTGACTGAAACTCAATAGATTATGCTTTAAGTCATCAACATACATAACATTTCCAGCTTTGACCTTTTGTTTCAAAAGAACAGAACGTTTACCTTTTATGAATGCAGGGGTGTCATTTCCAAATGAGACCTTCTTTTCCTTTTCTAAGTCACTATATGATTGAAGTTTTTCTTTATCACCTGTCATATGTTTCGAGCATCCAATGTCAATGTACCACTGATTTTCCTACCGTTCCGCATATAATGCTATACCACATCTTTCTGGTTGCGATTCTTTCTTCCTCCATGTTTTGGGACTCAATGAAGCTTGCTCCTTCTGAGTTGTTTGCCGAAACCTACTCCTGCATTCAAAATCTTCATGACCGAAGTTGTTACAAATAGAACATTCTATTTCATTTTCAAGAGCAGAAAAGTTATTGTAGGTTCTTTTCATGATTCCAGTCACACTCCTTTGATTTTGTTCTTCTCTGGTCATGATGGTTTTGTAGGCAACACATTGAGTTGATTTGTGTCCAAAGTTATGACAAGAGAAACATTGGCCATTGAAGAAATTCCTGCGATTATCAAACCTTTTGTCCATATGATTGTAATTTCCATAGCCATTCGTTCTTGAGGCAAATTGAGAATGATTTACCTGCGGTTGGTTGTAACTTCTGTTCATCCGTGAAGTAGATTTCCTTCGATTTACTTGCTGATCTCTGTTCATTCTTGAAGTAAATTGTCCCTGATTTACCTGGTGATGTGCATTGTGCCTTTGCTGTTGATTGTCAACCTGTTCACTTCTCCTTGCTACTTCAAGATAACTTTTGGAGGTAGATGGCTTTTGTGCTTGAGATTCTTCTTCAATATACCCAAGACCTGTCTTGATTAGAGGAGAATGCTGCACTTTGATAATCTCATCTAAAGTTTCAGATCCTTTAGCAAATCTAAGATTAAGAGCTTTTGTTTTCTCAATATCTTTTCTACGTCTCGCAATTTCACATTCTAATTTTTCATTGTGTTTTTCCCTTTCAGCAAGTTGGAATGTCAGAATATCTATAATCATATTCTTTTCTTCTAAACAAATTTTAAGTTTAGAAATTTCTTCATAAAGACCTTCTTCATCTATAGCATCCAAGAAATCATCATCTTCAAAAGCCATCAAAAGTCTATAATCGTTACCTTGTTCATCTTCATCACTATTTGAAAATCCATCACTGTCTTCATGTGTATAATAGCTCTTCTTACTTACATTCTGTTTTTTGTTCCATCTAACTAGTTCCTTACCTTTGTCAAGCTTATCTTTATGTGGACACTTGGCTGCATAGTGACCGACTCTTCCGCAAGCAAAGCATTTAAAAGGTAGCTTACCTCTAAATCTTCCAGAACCCTGTTGAAGGTTCTTGACAAAGTTTGATTCTTCCTCTCCTTCTGACATATGTCCTGACTCATTGTATTCTCCTTTTCCTGAGGCTTTGAATGTAGATTCTCTCATGTCTGATGGTCCCCCTTTTCTCATTTCGAAAGCAGTTAGAATTCCATGCAGCTGTGACATGGTAATGCTTTGAAGATTCTGCTTTTCTTCTATGGCCAAAACTTTTGATTCAAACTTAGAAGATAAAGATCTTAGAACCTTTTCAACCAAAGTAACCTCTTTTATCTCTTCACCCAAGTTTTTCATACAATTAACAATCTCATCTATATGTAAGAAATAATTAGCCACACTTTCATCATTGTGCATTCTGAGATTTTCATATTGAATTCTGAGAGTTTGTAGTTTTGCACGTTTTACCTGATCATCTCCTTCATAGCTCAGAATGATCTTGTCCCATATTTCTTTTGCGGTTTTGAGCTGCATAACCTTGACGAATTTTGATTGAGATAAACTCCCTAATAGAGTATTGACCACCTTTGCATTTGTTTCATACTGCTTCTTACCTGTGCATACGCTACTAAAATAAGGCAAACCAGCGTATACTCTATTCTGCATTACAAAACCAGCGTGTATACACGCCTTTTCTTTGCTGAACCTGCGTACAGATCTATAAAAGATAATTTATCCTTTTCACTTATTCAGACATCAGTTATACCCAGATTATCAGATTTATAGATCAAGTCATGCACCAAAAATAATAGATCAAAATCACACAAAGATACTACTATTCAGGTCTTAAGATCTTGATCCATTAATAGTAATTATCCTTTGTCTTGCGCTCAGGTTCCTCCTTGATTTAAATCCAGATATAACTCAATGACCAGTATTCCAGATCTAGCTCTTCATCAAATATTCAATGCTTGAGTCAATCCTTTGCCTAATGATCTGCTTCCCCTTTTATAGTCTTAGGCCTTACACAATACCATGGTCCAAAACCATAAAGAATCAATAACTTAGACCAAATACTTGTGTTCAACACTTCAGACGAGATACCATGGTCCAAAACCATAGGTCCAAATACCAAGGACTAAATACCATGGACCAAAAATAAGTTTTCCCACACGTACGCGCTTTTTCATGCATGAAAGTGCATGCATACGCATACGAAACTTTTGATCGACAATCCCGAATGTATACGGGACTTCGTCAAAGGGAACCTGCGTATACCTCTTTTTCTTTCGTTTTGAGAGCTTGAATAGTGATCTGCCATCTGAGTGAGTTGCCATCAAGGACAACACCTGTGTCATAATGCCAAACCTGTGTCATAATGCCAACAACTGGCTTACAGTCTTCCATGTGAAAATGGTGTAGAAGATCACAGGCATACTTGGACCAGTAAAGGGAAATACCTTCCTTGGATTTCAAGACTTGAAGACCAAGAAAATAATGCAAGTGTCCCAAGTCTATCATTTCAAACTTATTTTTAAGGCTAGACTTCACATGGTTTATAAGGTTGGGATCACTACCAAGTAAGGATAAGATCATCAACATAAAGAACAAGAATGATAAGAGACTTGCCAACTTTCTTGGTGTAGACAGTATTGTTAGAATGACACCTAGAAAAGCCAGTTTCTAAAAGAAAGCTATCCATTTTGGCATACCAAGCCCGAGGGGCTTGATTGAGATCATAAATGGATTTCTTAAGCCGACATACAAGGCTGGAATCTGTTTGTATAAAGCCAGTAGGTTGTTCCATATAGATTTCTTAATGCAAGTCCCCATGCAAGAAGGCAGATTTAACATCCATCTGATGGAATTCCCATTTGAAAGAGGCAACAAGGGAAAATACAAGACAGATAGAGTTCATTCTGGCAATAGGGGAGAAGGTTTTAGTATAATCAATTCCTTCAACTTGTGAAAAACCCTTAGCAACAAGACGAGCTTTATGTTTATCAACTTTTCCATCTGGTCCATACTTGGTTCTATAAACCCATTTGCATCTAACAAGTTTTCGTCCCTTTGGAAGGGGAACAATATCCCATGTATCATTTCCTAATAATGAACGATATTCTTCATTCATCGTTGCGTCCCAATCTAGATGGCCTGAAGCTTCTGCAAAGGTGTCAGGATCATAATTCACTGAAGCTTGAGCTAGTGAAGAGGAGGCTCTATCAAATTGAAAAAGTGTAGGTCTCTGATCTGTAGGATCATCGGCAAGAGCACCTACTGCATCCTAAGTAGCACGAACCCATTTTGGAAGTTGAGGAGCTGAAGGAGGATCTTGAGAAGGTGGGGGAGGATTGTGATATTCTTTAAAACCTTAGTAGGAGTGATATTCTTTAAAACCTTAGTAGGAGTGTGATTTACTATGTAATTTGCACAGTTAATTGCTTCTGCCCAAAAATTAAGACTAAGTCCTTTAGATTGAAGCATACAATTATCCATTTCCTTTAAGTTTCGATTCTTCCTTTCAGCTACACCATTTTGTTGTGGAGTACATGGAACAGTATGTTACATTCGAATTCCATTCTCAGTGCAAAAGTTGATGAATTTGTTGTTAACATATTCTCTGCCATTATCAGATCTTAGCTTTAGAATTTGATGTCCAAATTGTTTTTCAACAAACACCTTAAAGGCCAAGAACATGTTAAATACTTCACTCTTGAGTTTTAAGAAGTATACCCAAGTGCATCTGGAGAAATCATCAATGAAAGTTAAGAAATACTTGTAGCCAGAGAATGAAACAATTGGAAGTGGATCACATAAATCACTATGCACAAGCTATAAAGGGGCTGAGGCATGCCAAGAGGCACGTTTTTCAAAACTATCCCGATAATGTTTTCCGAGTACACATCCGGAACAAACACCATCTCTACAAGATACCATTGGAAGACCTGTCACCATATTTTCTTTCCATAGATTTTGAAGGGAGAAATAGTTTAAGCGACCAAATTGCACATGCAAAAGTTTGCTCACTTCATCATTATGAGTAGCAAATAATGAGGGAAGATTTGATGACCCAAAGTTGTTAAACTTATACAACCTTGTAGAATCATCAGCAATGCCGGTAGCTAAAATATGTCTAGGATCTCGTAGGTCCTTAATTAGAACATCGTGAGGTGAAAATTCAATGACTTTACCTTCTCCTGAATGAGTTATTTGATATACAGATAGAAGGTTGCAGGATAAGCTTGGAACACATAATACATCATTAAATTGACCATTATCTAGATGAATAGTTCCAGTCCCTATAACACTAAGAGATCTATCATCACCAACATATATATTTTTGGTGTTATGGTCATTTAAAGAAGAAAACATGGCTTTGTTTTTAGCCATGTGATAAGAAGCTCCAGAATCAATGAGTCACTGATGAGAATGAGAATAAGAAGATACATTTAGTGCATAACCAGACCAAGATGCTTGACAACCACATGCAGAATGTGCTATTCCTGAAGATGAAGTTGAAGTAGAAGAGTGCTCCAAATGGATGTTATGCTTCTTCATTGTTGCTTCTAGGGCTTCCATCTTTTTAAAGCATTTGGATTCTACTGGCTATCTCGATTACAAAAGTGGGAATGTCTATCAGTATTCTTCCATTTGTTTTTATTTTCCTTATCATTTTGTTGAAATGATTTTTCATTTTGAGGCTGAAATTGCTTAGGACCCTTGTTTGGTTTAGGACCATTCTTTTTAGGATACTAATTCTTAGGATTCTTTGAATTTGGTTGCTGCTGGGCGGCTAAGGCTTTCTTAGAAGAGTTTCCAAGATTAAGAAGACCAAGATATAAGAGCTTTTCTTATTCTCTTATTAAAGAATCACAAAAGGCATCAAAAGAGGGGGACTTGTAGTCTTGTCCTTGAGAAATAAAGGCTTCTCTAGTAGAATGGAAGGTGGAAACAAACACAGAGTATCCTGGTCCCAACTTAGTAAGAATGGAATAGATAAGGCTACCATCTTCTTTCTTAACCTTAACACCTTCCAAGAGAAGTCTAAGGGTCTTGAACTTGGACAAAAAATCTTTAATGGAAGAAAAATTATTGGGGTCCAATGTAAGCAACTCATTTTCGAGTTGATGGACTCTAATTTCATTTTTAATTCCAAAAACTTTAGTTAGCTATTTCATTTCTTCATTAGGGATATCAAGTTCTACGATATGGAATCTAAGGTCTGGAGAAATAGACATCCCTACCAACCCATGTGCTTAATCTTGCCTATTTTCCCATTTGGCTTCCTTATCTTCATCTTGAGGTTTGGTTTCTTGGCCTGAGGCTATTCTGTAAAGACCTTTACTTCTAAGTAAATCCATAATGTAGGACCACCATTGGAAGTAGTTGGTGTTGTCAAGAATAACTTGGCATGGACTTTCCATTTTAATAGAAACTAAAGCTGCAGATGCTAAAACTAAGTGCTCCAATGGATAGATCTCAAAAAATTAGGTTGATTAAAAAAAACAATTCTGAAAATGGCTTTCGGAGGAAGAAGTTATGGCTTTTTGAAGAAAAGTTGTTGAAGATGCCAACGAAGTGTGTGAATGTGTGGAAACGAATGATAATGTTATATTTAAAAAAAAATCCTCCCCCTTTCCAAACTTAATCTAATTAGCTCACCACTAGCTTCTACAGTACCAAGATACTCTACTTCTATTGAAAAAAGAGAAATGGAACTTTGTTTCTTGCAAGCCCATGTAATAGGTCCTGAACCAAGAGTGAACTCATAACCTGCAGTAGACTTCCGATCATCAGGGTCACCAGCCCAATCGGAATCAGTGAAACCAACCAATATAGGAGATGCTTCCACACTGTAATGAATCCCAAACTGAATTGTACCTCGAACATAAAGAAGTATTCTTTTAGCTGCTTTCTAATCACTTTCATGTGGGTTTTGCATAAACCGAGCAGTAAGGCCAATAGCAAAGGAAAGGTCAGGATGAGTATGGGTAAGATACAAAAGTTTTCCTACAAGTTGACAGTATAAGGTAGCATCAACTTTAGGGGAAGTACAAGGGACTGAAAGTTTGGCTCCAGACTAAAAGGGAGAAGGGGCTGGCTTACAATCTTCCATGTGAAAATGGTGTAGAAGATCACATGCATACATGGACTAGGAAAGGGAAATACATTCCTTGGATTACAAGACTTGAAGACTGAGAAAATAATGCAAGTGTCCTAAGTCTGTCATTTCAAACATCTTTTTAAGGTTGGACTTCACATGTTTTATAAGGTTGGGATCACTACCAAGTAAGGATAAGATCATCAACATAAAGAACAAGAATGATAAGAGACTTGCCCACTTTCTTGGTGTAGATAGTAGTGTCAGAATGACACCTAGAAAAGCCAGTTTCTAAAAGAAAGCTATCCATTTTGGCATACCAAGCCCGATGGGCTTGCTTGAGACCATAAATGGATTTCTTAAGCTGACATACAGGGTTGGAGTCTGTTTGTATAAAGCCTGTAGGTTGTTCCATATAGATTTCTTCATGCAAGTCCCCATGAAAGAAGGTAGATTTAACATCCATCTGATGGAATCCCCATTTGAAAGAGGCAGCAAGGGAAAGAACAAGATGGATAGAGTTCATTTTGGCAACAGGGGAGAAGGTTTCAGTATAGTAAATGCAAAAAACCCTTAGCAACATGACGAGCTTTATGTTTATCAACTTTTCCATCTGGTCCATACTAGGTTCTGTAAACCCATTT
The DNA here is from genome assembly GCA_031772625.1 of Pinus tabuliformis. Lineage (NCBI taxonomy): Eukaryota > Viridiplantae > Streptophyta > Pinopsida > Pinales > Pinaceae > Pinus > Pinus tabuliformis. Next base: position 565,025,946 of record CM062818.1, on the reverse strand, counting down.
GCATCTAACAAGTTTTCATCCCTTTGGAAGAGGAACAAGATCCCATGTATCATTTGCCAATAATGAACGATATTCTTCATTCATCGCTGCGTCCCAATCTGGATGGCCTGAAGCTTCTGCAAAGGTGTTAGGATCATAATTCATTGAAGCTTGAGCCAATAAAGAAGAGGCTCTATCGAACTGAGAATGTGTACGTCGTTGATCTGTAGGATCACCGACAAGAGCACCTGCTACATCCCGAGTAGCATGGACCCATTTTGGAAGCTGAGGAGCTGAAGGAGGATCCTGAGAAGGTGGGGGAGGATTGTCATCCTCGCTGTCATCATCTGAAGAAGAAATATTTTCAAAAGTAGAAGGAATAGAGAGAGGTGGCACATCTGCCGAAATAGGCTCGTAGGCCAATATATTTTCAACAAACTTTACATCTCTTCTAATGATAACATTTTTGGACTTAAGTGGAACAAGTATATATCCTTTGACATCTTCAGAATATCCAACAAAAATACATTTTTCACTCTTAGGTTCTAAAGATTTGTTTCTCATCTGAAATATGGGCCCATGCTTCACTTCCAAAAACATGAAAGTGACTTACATCTGGTTTAATTGAGCTCCATGCTTCTTCTGGAGTGATATTGTTTAAAACCTTAGTAGGAGCACGATTTAATATGTAATTTGCACACTTAATTGTTTCTTCCCAAAAATTAAGACTAAGTCCTTTAGATTGAAGCATACAATTAGCCATTTGCTTTAAGGTGTAATTTTTCCTTTCAGCTACACCATTTTGTTGTGGAGTATGTGGAACAGTATGTTGCATTTGAATTCCATTCTTAGTGTAAAAGTTGATGAAATTGTTGTTAACATATTCTCCGCCATTATCAGATCTTAGCTTGAGAATTTGATGTCTAGATTGTTTTTCAACAAAGGCCTTAAAGGCCAAGAACATGTTAAATACTTCACTCTTGAGTTTTAAGAAGTATACCCAAGTGCATTTGGAGAAATCATCAATGAAACTTAAGAAATACTTGTAGCCAGAGAATGAAACCACTGGAAGTGGACCACATAAATCACTATGCACAAGCTGTAAAGGGGTTGAGGCGTGCCAAGAGGCATGTTTTTCAAAACTGTCCTGATGATGTTTTCCAAGTACACATCCAGAACAAACACCATCTTTGCAAGATACCATTGGAAGACCTGTCACCATATTTTCTTTACATAGATTCTGAAGGGAGCGATAGTTTAAGTGACCAAATCGCTCATGCCAAAGTTTGCTCACTTCATCATTATGAGCAAAAAATACCGAGGGTAGATTTGTTGACCCAAACTTGTTAAACTTATACAACCTTATAGAATCAATAGCAATGGCAGTAGCTAAAATCTGTCAAGGATCTCTTAGGTCCTTAATTACAACATTGTGAGGTGAAAATTCAATGATTTTATCTTCACCTGAATGAGTTATCTGATATACAAATAGAAGGTTGTAGGATAAGCTTGGAACACATAATACATCATTACATTGACCATTGTCTAGATGAACAGTTCCAGTCCCTACAACACTAAGAGATCTATCATCACCAACATATATATTTTTGGTGTTACAATCATTTAAAGAAGAAAACATGGACTTGTTTTTGGCCATGTGATAAGAAGCTCCAGAATCAATGAGCCACTCATGAGAATGAGAAGAAGAATATACATTTAGTGCATAACCAAACCGAGATTCTTGACAACCACATGCAGAAAGTGTTATTCCTAAAGATGAAGTTGAAGTAGAAGAGTGCTCCAAATGGATGTTATGCTTCTTCATTGCTGCTTCCAAGGCTTCCATCTTTTTAAAGCATTTGGATTCTAAGTGGCCATCTCGATTACAAAAGTGGAAATGTCTATCAGTCTTCTTCCATTTGTTTTTATTTGCCTTATCGTTTTGTTGAAATGATTTTTCGTTTTGAGGCTGAAATTGTTTAAGACCCTTGTTTGGTTTAGGAACATTCTTTTTAGGATACTGCTTCTTAGGATTCTTTGAATTTGGTTGCTCCTGGGTGGCTAAGGTTTTCTTAGAAGAGTTTCCAAGATTAAGAATACCAAGATATAAGAGCTTTTCTTATTCTCTTATTAAAGAATCACAAAAGGCATCAAAAGAGGGGGACTTGTAGTCTTGTCCTTGAGAAATAAAGGCTTCTCTAATAGAATGGAAGGTGGAAGAAAACACAGAGTATGCTAGTCCCAACTTAGTAAGAATGGAATAGATAAGTCTACCATCTTCTTTCTTAACCTTAACACCTTCCAAGAGAAGTCTAAGGGTCTTGAACTTGGACAAAAAATCTTCAATGGAAGAAAAAATATTGGGGTCCAATGTAAGCAACTCATTTTCGAGTTGATGGGCTCTAATTCCATTTTTAATTCCAAAAACTTTAGTTAGTTGTTTCATTGCTTCATTAGGAGTATCAAGTTCTACGATATGGAATCTAAGGTCTAGAGAAATAGACATCCCTATCAACCCACGTGCTTGATCTTGCCTATTTTCCCATTTGGCTGCCTTATCTTCATCTTGAGGTTTGGTTTCTTCGCCTGAGGCTATTCTATAAAGTCCTTTACTTCTAAGTAAATCCACAATGTAGGACCACCATTGGAAGTAGTTGGTGCTGTCAAGAATAACTTGGCACGAACTTTCCATTTTAACAGAAGCTAAAGCTATAGATGCTGAAACTAAGTGTTCCAATGGACAGATCTCGAAAAATTAGGCTGATTAAAAAGAAACAGCTCTGAAAATGGTTTCTGGAGGAAGAAGTTATGGCTTCTTGAAGAAAAGTTGTTGAAGATGCTGACGAAGTGCGTGAATGTGTGGAAATGAATGATAATGTTATATTTAAAAAAAAATCTGGCCCCTTTCCAAACTTAATCTAATTAGCTCACTTAAAACAAAATATGTGACTCACTTTTATAAATAAGTGAAAGTCACTTTTATAATGGCACTTTATGAGCTACCCACTAAATTGTAACTTAAATAAAAGATAAAGAGAACTTAGAATTATAAGTGACTCACTTTTTATAATGGGTGAGAACACTCTTACATAAAGTAACTTTAAAACATAAGTTACAGGTGGTTTTTGAAAAAGTAACTCAACAAAAAGAAAGACTTGAACTCGAGACCTCTATTATAATAAAGTAACTTTGGACCAAGTGAGCTAGTTTAAAAGGTTAGTAATTTTTGGAAAAGAAGAAGGGTTTTTTTTTTTTTTTTCCAGTCAATGAAGCTTTGGGGTGCGTGCTTACTTGAAAAAGCTCCTTTTTTGGCTACAAAACAAAAAGCACAAAACCCAACATGGACATAAAAAAAATAAAATTAAAAAAATTAAAAATATATATATCTATATGTATATATATATTTTCCGGAAACTAAATATTTTCCTTAATGTTTCTGATTTTCTGAGATCACACTAAGGTGCAGTGGAAAAGAGCATACGCATGAGAAAAATCCTTCCTTTCTATTTCTGATTTACCCAGATCGCACAGAGTCACAGGGGCAAAGAGCATACGCAGAAATGAAAGGTATAGATCCATAATAAAAAAACAAAGAACTAAATAAATCGAAATAAATAGAGAGATGAATAGCTAGAACTGCAAATAAAGACAGTATACCTTCAAATCTTAAAAATGATGTAGCTAGGGCTACCAGAAAACTTTTCGCGTGAAACGAAAGGGGTTCCTCACTAGAACAGATGCTCCTAACACAATAGAGCAGTCCTCTCAGCCCGACAGTAGTCAGAAATAGTAGATCTAGGAAACGACAGTTGGATGGAGTTCTATCGGCTTCAGATTTGGATCACTAATGGATGCGGCCCTCAAATAGCTCTGATACCATGTAGGAATTTACAGGGTAAGTTCCTCAGACAGAACACCAAAGGACACCGCTCACAAACAGATCACAGATCAATATACCAATATTCTTGACATGGTTAAAACCCTCAAAGAGGGAAACAGACCACAGCCTGAGCCAACGCGGCCACTTCAGGCAATTTATTAATAAAAGAATGAAAATTTACATAAGCCTCTCTCATGAACGGTTAACCTACAAATGACCCTCCATGCTCTTTAAATAGAGATCATGGACCAATTGAGTGTTAAACCACGGATTAAGTGTCGGTAATATCGAGGAGAGAATGAACTGTTAGATCACTTCATGTATAGAACATATCATGATCATCAAATTGTAAGTTACAAAAGTAGATAGTAAAGAAACACACTTTACCTAACTCTACACTAGACCAAGTTATACTTAACTATTTCCTATGTGTTGGAATATCCTAACATGATCTTGGCTCTACTATAAGCCATGGTTCACTGGTTTTAACCCTCTTTAGTGTCATCTCTAACCAATCCATTTTGGGTTATACTCCTGGACATACCCCTTCATCTACTGCATCCAAATAGCTTAGCCGATGTGGGAAAATCACTCGATTTTTTCATTAAGGTAGACATAGATAGACTTGAGAGAGGTATTTCGAACTTTGTTTGCATATGTGTTGAAATAGTCCTTAGCAAAGCACTGCGAGATAAAATCCTCCTCAATTGGAGGAGCATTATTTTTTCGCAGCTGATGGAGTATGAAAATATGTTTTTCCGTTACACGATTTGTTAACACCTTATTCATCTCCAGAACGTTTTCCCCTCTTCTCAAGGGCTCTCTCCTCCTATTGTTTCCAAGAATAAGAATTGAGGATGGAAAGATCCAAAATATTTAATAGGATGTAATAGATATTTAACTAACAAGCCAAAAAACATCTAGCACCAAAAAACCTCTACAACTGAATCGAGTCCTTCAACCTCTGCTGAACCACACACAATTCCATCTCATCCTTTAGACATAAAAATCCAACCCTCGAATGATGACACAAGATACACAACCATGGTATTAGCTTTGTCAACGAGTAGACACAAACATTTCCATGAATTAGATCACTTAGATAGTGATAAGGAAGTAGCTACAATTGCAGACCCCCTATAATTGGAATTGACCCAAGGAAATGAAATCATTGTCTCCTCTATATATGTTCCTAGAAACTCCTAAGAATGGTTTGATTTTCACAAGACAAAAGGAAAAAAGGACCTTCATAAAAATCCATGATCATTCCTAGGCTCAATTACCAAGATAGTTGTAAATGCATGGGAATTGTCAATTTTAGGTTAGCTTGTCTTTTTATTTTGGTTTTGGTTGGATTCCCCTGGGACCAACAAGTCCAAAGTCCTTAGTTTTCATGTAATCTCACATTAGTTTTCATTTAGATATTGGATCTAGTTAGATTTCCCATAGGACCAAGCCAATTTATTAGTGTGCATGTACTTGATTCATCAAAATGTAATGCAATTTTTTAATTCATACAAAAAAAAATATAGGAGTACTAAACTTTTTATATTTCATCTTCGATTTGGTTTGATAGGAGCGAACAATGCTACATTTGATGATCAAATTTTTCTGAAGTTGCAGTGATTATATTTCTCATAAAAGTGGTACTAATTTATTAGTACCATATTGCATTTTGAGGTTTTAGTGATTTATTCTCATGTGGGAATATTTTATATAGTGTTTTCTATCTAGAGACGTGTAATATGGTTTGCAATTTTATATAATTTGAATATATACACACATCACTGAATATACAAACCATGCAATATTAGGTATTTGGTATAGAGTAAGAGGCTATGCTTTTTTCCCTATCATGGATATGGATTTTAATTTTTTTCAAGGTTATTTCTTTGTATATTTAAATAAATTTGTATATTTTTTATGTTTGGAAAAGGGAATACAAAATTAAATCTAAATAGTTAACTTATTAAAATAGAGGAGAAATTTTTTAATTGGTTCATGAATAATCAATAAGAAACTCATTTATTAAAAAAATATGAGGAGAGAGGTAGAGTAAATAATAATAACAAAAACAATAAGAAGTATAGGATATGGAAAAATGAAGGTGAATTTCTTACCATCCACCATATAATCCCAAACTAATTAATTAAATGTGAGGGATAATCTATGTTGTTCATCCAATAATAGTCCAATTCAAAGGTATTCAAAATAGAATGAATAGAATTCCTGATGATGGATCCCAGTTGGGATTTGAAACGTTGACGGAAAATGGTTTTTACTGTGGATTCTCCGGTAACTATGTCTAAAGATATATACCACAGATGTCTTAAATCCAGAATTTATATCATAGTAAATATCTAAAAATATAATGAATAATGTTTTTTTATGTCAAACTTAGATGGATTATTCACCACAAAGTATTTTTTTGGGGAATTTATCCTACAATCACTTTATCCTTTTACAAAGCCTATGGATTCTCTCAATGGTTAAATGGCCTTTAATCTAGCGTCTCTCATATGTCCTAGGTGATCTGCTTGATATAATGTGGGTTTTACATCGATGAGCTTGAATAGTTTTTATTTTTCAAGGGTTCACAAACTTTGACAAAAATTCATGGTAGGCATCCATGAATTATAGATGAATGGTTTTTGATCCTTCCATATAGTCTCCTTTGAACCTCTTCTAAATGCCAACTATTGTCACCCTTGCTATAGCCTTGTTGAGACCTAGTGGTGATCGCTCTTGTCATTGTCTTTGAATGGACTATTTAGTGGATCTACCATCAATGCATGTTGTGGGTCATTTTTCTTGGTTCTCATGAGATATAACACATGAAAAACTATAGATCCATGCTTTATCATGACTAAGGGTGTTAGAAAATATTTTGCTAGAAATGGATAGACAGGTTATTTTTTAATCCATTTAAATTGCATTAAGTATGAAAAAGAAGGAAGGCTTTGATTTCCTTCACCTAAAGCAACTTGAACCATTAAGTACAAGTTTAAATTATAGTTGAAATGTATTATTTTGTTTTATGTATGGGATTGAGATAATAGGTTATTAAAATTTGCATGACTACATTGAAGGTTGTTTTAGGGATCACTGAAAATGAAAACAACTTTATTGTGAATACTATTTAGGTTGAAATTTCCTTTTTGATCTTGGAATAAGATCTAAAACCACTTCTTATTGACTAAGAGCCTATTTTCTTTCAATGAAAGAAAGCAAGTTAATGGCTCAAAACCTAGAGGCATCTAGTATGAATGAAAGCTTTCGTCCTTATGGATGACTAATGGGCCACTTCAGACAATGAGTTAGCTCACATTTTCTCAATATAACACATGGTTGTAGTTCTTAGTGCCAATTGAACAATAATTTATGATAGATTTTATCACATTCAAAGAAAAAATGGTTAGTTAACAAGAAAATATACAAAGGCATTTTGCAGGAGTGATACTCTGCTCCTTTATGAACCACCAATAGATTATTTTAGATGGCATAATTTTCCTTAAAGGTGATAAAAAAACTTGTGTTCATGAATACAAGCCAATAATAACTTAATTAGTAACTAAATTACAACATGTCTTATCACCTTAAAACAAAGAAACAAAAAAAATTATGAAAAAATACTCTCTATATATAATAAAAATAATCATGAAATAAATATTCTAAATACTAATTTTATTTAAATTGTTATTTTCTTTTCTATATCAACTTATGGAGTTTATCTCTTTTTTTTCATTATTACATTAATATATATAAGTTTAAACTATAATTGTAATATATAACACATTTTAGGAAAATATATATATCTCATATATTAAAAAAAGTGTATAAAGTATTGTATCATTATTATAGCGTGTGGAGAAGATAGATACCATATTAACTAAGGAATTTAAAATTATTTTTAATTGGAACATAAAAATATTAAATAAATGATGGTTATACTTAATTAATTAAATTATATATATATATAATCTTGATTGAGGTGAAGAGTGATGTCACAATGAAGGTTTGGGGGTGTTCACCATCTTGCCATCTAGCCCTCTTGAATGTTGTGGGAGGTGGCGTGGCTATCCTACCCATACATAACACGTGAATTTATTTCCTAATCCTTTACAATGGTTAGTCTTCATCTATTAGTATGTCCTATGAACTAGGACTCTACTATCTAAAATTTATGTTGGGTATGTCCTTCTCCTCGCCACTGGTGGGATTATTGTCTTGCTTGTCTCGAAGTGTTGGGCATGTTCCAAGAGGAATGTTTGCAGAATTCACTTGGCATTTTCTTGAGACGAGGTCGCTTTCCTCTAAAATTGAAGTCACAATTATCTGGGTTTGCCAGCAATTTCACTCAACCTCCAATTCTAGAAGGAACAATGGCTTGCATGAGATGCTAGATATAGGACTAGAGCTAGATCCTAGGTATGCAGAGACTTCATGTCACGAGAAACTATAGAATTTACAGGGGATAAAGGTGGATGCCATTAGCAGTTCCACCTTGCACTCAGTGTCTGAGAATTTGTTGGCTCTGGAAAAGCGAGATGGTGTTAGTAGGTTATAGGTTCATCTCTCTATCCCTTTTATTATTGTTATGGCTCTAATTTATTATTGTAAAAGTTTGATGGTTTCCTTAAAAAAAATAGGGGTTTAATGTGACCTACTCTTTAGTGTTTCCTGATGTGTGGGGGTCCATACTAGGAGGTGTTTGTTTGTTTCTTTTCTATTCTATGATTTATATTATTGTTGGCTTTGGCCATCCAAAATTCTCGGTATCTCCTTGCTTTTCTTTTGTTTTTTCCCATTTAATTTCACTCTCCTCAGTCTGTGTCTATTGTGGGACAATTGTTTTGCTCAATTCTCTCCCATTTTGATGTAAAATGCTTAAGAAAAATATGCATTGTCATAGGGGTTCTGAGGGCAGAGGCCAACAACGTTTCTCGTGCGCCTAAGCACATGCCTAACAAGCCACAATGATCTTTCACTTTGCCACTCCTCTTGACATATATGGAGAAATTCGCCAACTTGAAACCCTCACCACTAATGACTGGTAGTAATACTCCAATTCTGAAATCCTAGAGAAAGTAACCAATTGGGTTTCTGACCCTGGTCAAACTAGGGTAAGATGCATCCAGTATCTGAAATCCATCACCCTTCATTGGAAGATGAAAACTCCTTTGGGTAGATTCTTGAAAGAGAAGCACAAATATTGTAATGCTACCATCTCTCCCTTGAACAAGATTAAGCGGGTGTAGTAATATCAACACTTATGTTTGGATAGCTTGGATGCTTTACTGACTCACTTGGAAAGTCATCTACAATGTGATCTCAAGCCTTTTTCTCCTACTGGTACCAGTGCCTAGGACTTTGCTCGAGTGACCTATTCAATTTCTTGGTCACATGGTATGCCTTGATTTTTCTATTTTGCTTCTCTATGTAACTTAATTTTTTATAGTTCTCTTAATTTTTTATAGTTCTAGCTATTTTCAGAAGTAAACACTTTATTTTGATACTTACTAATAAATTACTTATCTATAGATTTGGTTTCCCTCATAGAAGTTGAGACTAATAATAATATAAATTGTGTTGATTGAAATGATATATCTTGAATTTTTGAAATAATACAAAATTAAATTATATGTGAGTATTAACTCCACTTATATATAATTATAACTTATTATATTTTATCAAAATTATATTTTTTATAATTAAGAAAATCATTTTAAAATAAAGTATTTTAATACACCTCAAATATTATCTCGAAAATATTTTTCCCCTTCTTACGTTAAGGAAAATAAATAATTTAAAAACACACACATGATTTTACATAGATATTCAAGAAAGTGTACAGAACATTGTTTTATTAAATAATAGTTAATATAAGTTAATATTATATGAGGTTAAAATTTTATAATTAATTTTTTATAATAATATAAAAGTAAAAAAAATAATAATTAAAAATAATTTATTAATTTATTAATTATAAATTATATATTTATTGAGCAAGTGTATTTTATACTCTAGTATTGGGAGATATGTAATTATTTTTATGCTTAATCTCAAGTTGACACATGTCTCTTTTAAAAAAAATATAAAATATTATGTAAATAAAAGAAGATGTGAATTATAAAAAAATGGGTACATATATTTAGTTAGTTTTAATTAAAATAATTATAAAACATTAATAATCTTACTCTAACTATATTTGCTAAATTCATTGTTGATATTCCAACCTAATATAAAGGAGACATGATAAAAATATTTCACTCTCACTTTCAATGATAAATAAAATATTTCCATATCCATATGAAGTAACATATTTTTATATCAACAATATAGAATAATAATAATAATAATATTTTTGGTTGCATCACAAAATGTGTTTTTGTTGACATTTGGAGATATTAGGTGTGGCTCATCATCTAAACATAGATAAGAAATCGGATCAAGCTTCGAAAGATAAATAGGATCTAGAAATATCAGATCAGAATTTCTCATCTCACAAAAGCCATAATGAAATAATGATAATAATACAAATAAATATTTATTTGTTTATTTTAAGTGTGAGGAAGATGTATAACTCTTACACTTCATTTCAATAAAGAATTGAAATAAATGAATTGAGTTTCCATATTAACTAATTTATTTCAATATCAATTACATATATATGTATATATAGAGAGAAAAAATATGAGTGTGTGAAAAATATATAATCATAATAAAATGTTTGAATACTCAAAAAGAAAAAGTAATTCATTTACATACTCATAAAAGTAAGATGTAAAATTAATTCAATTCTTAATATAAAATGAATATGTAACATTTGAAAAATATTACTAATAGTAAAAAATCTAATTATAAATAAAATATTTCAATATCCATGTAAGTAAAATATTTCAATTCGTATATATATAACAATTAAAAAAGTAAATTCCTTTGGATAATATGTTGAGATAAATTTTGTCTACATTGAATCCGCAAACATACAGACATGTCTACACAATCTAAGTTCCCAAAAAGATTTTCGAAGAGGGAGAATCAATATAGATCCATATTGACCATGCAGATTCATCAAGCTCCTAAAGAGATCAAATCTCTAGAAGTACAAATATTTGACGCCTCTTGGGACTTAGTAGATCTGAGGTTAACATAAATATATACTCATATACACTAATATCAACAGATCAAATTATGTTATGTTATGTTATATATATATAATTTAAGACCAATGGGTGGTCTAAAGAAATTAAATGCAATATCGAAGTTAAGCAAGGGTGTCCCCTATCCCATACCCTTTTTGGCATCTATATTGATAAGCTATAAGAGTGTTTCGAAGCCATGAGATGTGATGGCCTCGAGCCCGTTGGTATAGTCATTACTCTTCTCCTTTATGTTGACAATATCATTCTTCTAGCTAGAAGTAACAATGATCTTGACAAGCAGCTTAAGATCCTCCATGATTACTGCTCTAAGATGGGTATGCCTATTAATACCGAAGAGACTAAAGTCATGATAATTAAATCCAAAAATACCAACCATGGTAATTATATCTATGGTAACAATTACTTGGAGCATGTTTTTTGATACAAATGTATAGATATTGATCTTCATCATCCCAACTGGAATTATAACATTGAGAAAATGATTATTGGAGGTTGGAAAGCTTATTATGAGCTTGAAAACAATTGTAAGTCGATTGATCTTTGGATTTGGAGTAAAAAAATGTTCCTCTTTGAGACTCTTGTCACCCTTGTTATTTTATATGGTTGCAAGGTTTGGGGTTGCATTATATTCAAATAATCATGGAGGAATATCGAGATGGTTCAATAGAAATTTATAATCTACAACCTCACGATTAAAAGAAATACTCCCTCTCCTATCCACTTGATTGAATCTAGCCTTTTCTCCATTGAAAGTATGGCTATGTTTAGGTATCTGCTATATAAAATGAAGCTTTACAACATGGAAGCTAAGAGGTTCCCCAAAATTGCTTTTAAATCTGGCCAAAACCCCTACCTCTGTCTGAAGCGAGGTTGGCATAAGGATGCCTAGTATTGGATCGACCATTGGGGGATAAAGAAGGAGATCATCCTGGAGAATAAGTATAATATTAAAAAAATTATTACCTCCAAATTTAAGGATAAGTTGTGTGATGATAAGGAGTTAGAGAGAAAAATGAAGCTAAGGTATTAGAAGGAGGTGATCAACCCCACTCTTGATAATCATAATTGCAGTTGTCTATAACGCGACTTTTTGAAAGTCTTTTTGGCGGGTTTTTCCGGTCGAAATCCGGCAGGAATTTATTGGAATCGCAAGTTTGATAGCTAGTTTCTGCACAATGAAAGCGTTCCAGGGGTTTTCGAGGGTGCTGAATCCAAATATGCAGTTAAAAAACCATTTTAACTGCAACAAATCAAGATTTAACCTCTATTTCTTCCGCCGGATTCCGTCACCGGAATCTCCAAAAAGTCGTATTATAGACAACTCCATCATAATTATCTTTTTATCTTGACCAGTACTAAGAAAAAAATGAGCATTGCAAAGTTAATGACTAATTCCCATGAGCTTCAAAGTGAAATCAGATGTTTGTCTCTTCCCAAACACCTTGGGACAAAATACTTTGTCACCTTTGTGATACTTATTTTCTCTTAGATTTCCTGACTCTTACTCACATTTGATCTCATTTCTAAAATATTTTCCACACTACCAACCTTCTTGACTTGTTAAGTTAACAAAACTTGGAGAACTTCTTTCCCTTCTTTTTGATCATAGAAAAAAATATATTAAAGAGTTGCGATTAATATCTTAATTTCTTAATGTTTGATAGACCACATTAGTCTTAGTGGATGTTAATCATCATCATCATCATCATTAATATATCATATTATTTGATTATACATATAAAATAAAATAATATCAATATATTATTTAATATCTTCTTTTTTATTAATTATTATTTTATTATAAATAATAAAATTATATTTCATAAACATTTTTTTGATGTCTCTATATTTTTATAATTATATATTTTATAAGTCAAATGAGGTTATGTTAAATGGTTGGGTGAAATTTCTATTATCGTTTTCTCCCATGGTCAAATCCATGCTAGTGATATAATGAGTTATTAGGCTGATAGACGTTCCTATTTCAACTTCTGGATAAGGGATTGTCGTTTTTTATTTTTTTTGAATGGATGGATATAATTAAATGTGGGTGAAATATTCATAGTCAAATAATCCTATAAAACGCCTAGATCAACCCAAGGAATGTATTCCTTTCTATTATTATAAGGTAAACAAAAATTAAAATGCCTATAAACTTTCATGCACTTTATCCAAATAACTCTGCTCTCCCATGTTAATATTTTACAACTAGGGTCAAATTCCACATTAGATAGCTTAGATGACCAAGATGATTCTTTCATTAAATTCCTCTTTTTGAGAGGACCAAAATCGACCTAAATATCACCCTATTTGGTCAAGTGGAAGTTGAGTTTTGAATTATTTTACTCATACATATATTATGGAATGGATAAGCCCTAAGCACATGTGAAATTGGCTAGGTCAGTGCCAACCCCAAGTGGACACTGAGGAAAGCCTATAAATAGAAGTGACCTCAATCTCTTACATCTATTTGATCTAGCCATCTTCTGTTCTTCTCTTTTTTCTTGGTTCGCACAGGTCTGATAGAAAGAGTTCGTGCAAGGGTCTGAAATCACAGGAGTGAAGCTCACTTTGATCTAGGGTTTTCTGATTCCTAGATGCTCGCACAGAAGTGGGAATTTTAATCCCTGGACATTGGCACATAATGGTCAAGACAACATCCAAAGACCCCTAAACACTCTCACAGAGGCTTAAGGGAGCGTCCAAGGTTTCAGAGGCATATCTTAAGGTGTTGGTCCCTAGACACTCATGCAAAGTGGTCCTAAGAGCGTCTCGACCATCCTGGACACACTCATAGTAACTAGAAGGGAGCATCCAAGGATTTTGGAGTAGATTTAGTGGGTTTGACCCCTGACGTATGCACACCATATTCTTGAGAGCATCTGAGTAGTTACAGATGCCCTCACATAGTTTCAGAGAGAGCATCCAGGGAGTTTCATATGCATGCAGTCAGTTTTGATGAGAGTGTCTAGTGTTTTGATTTTGGGTTTATCAATTAGCTTTAGTGATCTAGTAGATCTGGGTTTCTCTCTGCTATTATATAGATCTGTAGATCTATAGATCTGATTTGTAAAATTTATTCTGAATTGTAGATCTAATGTGTAGATCTGCTGAAAATATTTTATAACGATCTACTAAAGAAGAAGATTTGAAAGGGTTTCCCCATTGTGGATTTTTCCCCTAGTCTTGGACCAATCTGTTGTCTCTTATGGTTGTGTTGTTGTCTTTGTTGTCACTACATATATTGTTCTTTCTTCAGTTACCTTTATGATTGGTTATATTTCTAATAATTGGATGCATTGTTAATGAAAGTAAATTGGGCCAAAGTGACAGATACAACATAGAACAATCTGAAAAATTAACATGGTATCAGAGTTGAGTTGAACGTAAAGCCCAAAAGATGAAAAGAATTGAAGCCCTCATTGTCAGAAAGAAGATTGCCTAGTCAAGGTCAAGATGTCACCCTTTACCTTCAAGGAGCATGGAAAGTTGGGTGATGCATCAAACTTTGCTGCATGGAAAGTCAGATTGGAGATCATTACTAACAATAATGATGTGTTGGAATACATCCAAGGAAGGATGCCCAAGCCTCCAGAAAGTGATTCCACTTCCGTCAAAAAGAAAGGTGAGTCCAAAGCTAAAAAAATTATCGTTGATGGTTTACAAGATCATTTACTTGCATATGTTGGGAATTTAAGAAAGTCAAAAACATGTATGAAAAATAACCGACATGTATGAAATCAACAACTTGAATGACATCATCACCTTGAAAGATCAACCCAAGGAAACCAAGATGAACAAATGAGAAGTTGTTCAATCCTAGATTATGATGATCTCTAGCTTTAGAGATCAATTGCAAAGAGTTGGGGAAAATGTGCCTGACAAGGAACTAGTAGTTGTGAATCTTAGAGGTATCCCTCCTATTTGGGAAACCTTCATTACTACAATCAACAACAACAATGTCCTTCCATCATTTGATGAAATTTTTTTAGAATATTACTCAAGAATAATCGAGGATGATAGAAAGAGGAAGGATTAAAAAGCATGAAGAAGGAGAGCCCGCTGCATATATTAATCATGAAAAAAGGAAGAAGGAAGAAGGAAGTCCATCGAGGAAGCCTCCTTCTCAAAATACAAAAGGAAGGAATGAAAGATCTTTATCTCATATTGAATGCTTCAATTTCCATAAGAAAGGTCATTATGCTCGAGACTATCCCGAGAAGAGAAAGAGGCCACGTTACAACACTAGAAGCAACAAAAATAACAAAAGAAGGAAAGATAATCAAAGGAATAACTGTGATAGAAGATATGAAAAAAGAAGAAGAGACTCCTTAAGTGACTGTGAAGAAGATCATCCTCCTCAAAAGAATTCAAGGGATCCCATGTATGAAAGTAATGCTGTGAATAAATATGAATACATTCTTATTTCTTCCCTTACTAGTTCTTCTCCACCAGATTCATGGGATAGTTGGTTGGTTGATAGTGGGGCCACTTATCATTTCTCTAGATAAAAGAAAGTCCTCTATAATCTGGTAGAGAGGGATACTAAGATGAAGAACATTCTTGGAGACAACTCCACTTATTCTGTGAAAGGCTTTGGGTCTGTCAAATTCCAGCTAAATACTGGGGAATCATGTATGTACCAGGATTAATGAAGAATTTGGTATCTATATCCGCATTGGAAGATAAAGGGATGAGGGTTTTCTTCATCAAAGGAAAAGTTTTGACTTGGCCTATTGATTCACCTATGAGAGATTCATTCACATTAGGATTGAGATTTGAAGGACTCTATAGAGTCATTGGAAGGCAACTTCTAACATTGGTTCATAATACCAATCATCTGAGTGAGTTATGGCATCACAGACTGGCTCATCTACACTATGATGGACTTTTGAAGTTGAAGAAATTGGTCTCAGGTATCCTCAATGTTCAATCTCATCATGATGGAGTTTTTCCAGGTTGTGCGAGTGGAAAGAAAATAAGGGGACCATTCCCCTCTAGTAAGAACAAGACAAATGACATCCTCCATCTCATTCATTAAGATATATGTGGTCCGATGCCTGTAAATTCCATTGATGGCTATTTCTACTACATCACCTTTATTGACGACTTCTCAAGAAATACATGGATATACTACCTTAAGCACAAAAATGAAGCCTTTGAAATATTCAAGGAATTCAAAGCCTTGACTAAAAATCAAACAGGAAAGAGAATTAAAGTCTCCAGGTCCGATAATGGAGGGGAATACATGTCAAATGAGTTCATAGCATTTTGCAAGAAAGAAGGGATAAAGATGGAAACAATTATGCCATATACTCCTGAACAAAATGGTTTAGCTGAATGGTAGAATAGGTCTATAGTATAAGTCGCTCGTGCCATGATTCATGATCAAAGTGTGCCAAAGTTCCTTTGGGTAGAAGCCACATCTACTGCTGTATATGTTCAAAATAGGGTGCCTCATCAAGCATTAGAAAACAAGACCCCTGAAGAAATATTCATAGGTATCAAGCCTGATATTAGCCATCTTCGTGTATTTGGATGCCCCGTATATTTTCATGTGCCGAAGGATAAAAGGAATAAATTGGAAGATACAGGAAGGAAATGTATGTTTGTGGGTTATTGTGAAAATTCTAAAGCATATAGAATATATAAACTTGGTCAGAGGAAGGTTGAAATTAGTAGGGACGTAACATTTGATGAAGATGTAGCCCTTGGAAAAGCAAGAGATATTCCTCCGCCTCATACTCCCAATGAAGATGATTGGGATATTATAGATGGTCCTTTCGGGCTCAAGTCCGATATTATTGATGATACCATGGAGACTATGGATCCGTTATATCCTCCTCCAAGTGATCCTCCTACTAGGAAGAGACCACGTTGGCTCTACGATACTCTATAGAAAGCTGAAAGAAATGTTCCCATTCGTAGATCATTCAGAGAAAGGAAGAAACCATGTAGGTATCAGGGATATGTTGTAGCCATGAGCACCACGATTCAAGCCAAACCATCCTCATTCAAAGAAGAAGTAAAAGAACAAGTTTGGAAGGATTATATGGCCGAGGAATATTAATTGATTGTGAAATGATGTATGGGATGTTGTACCAAGACTAAATGGGAAGTCTGTTGTGACTTCAAAGAGGCTATTCAAGATCGAACATGGAATTGATGGTAACATTGAGAAATAAAAAGCAAGGTTACTAGCTCGAGGATTATCTCAGAAAGATGGAGAAGATTACGATGAAATATTTGCTCCAATGGCTCGATATACAACCATCTGTTCGATAGTTTCCCTTGTTGCTAGTCAAGGATGGACTCTTCATCAGATGGATGTAAAGACCGCTTTCCTGCATGGCATGTTATAGGAAGAAGTATATGTTGAACAACCATAGAGATTTGAAGTGGAAGATCGAAGAACACATGTTTGTAGGTTGAAGAAGGAATTGTATGGTTTGAAGTAAGCTCCTCGAGCTTGGTATGCATGCATTGACAGTTATGTGATGAAGTTGGGATTCATAAGAAGTAATGTCAATCCCAACCTCTACTTTAAGGTAATCCAAGGTATGCCATTGATTTTGGTTTTATATGTTGATGATCTATTCTTGATAGGTAGTGAGCCTTTGATGATCAAGTGTAAGAGGGAGCTAGCCTCTGAATTCAAAATGAAGGACCTTGGTCTCATGCACTACTTTCTAGGCCTTGAGGTGTGGCAAAGGCCTGGTGAGATTTTCCCTTCAGAAGGAAAATACGTTGTAAAGCTTATGGAAATATTTGGAATGAATGAATGAAAATCCATGACTACACTAATGGAAATGAACTTCAAGAATTTATGTGGAGAAGTTGTAGGACCCAATTTGGCAAATCCATTTGAGTATAGAAAACTGATTGGGGCTTTGATGTTCCTTGTGAACACCAGTCCAGATATATGATATGCAGTAAACACATTGATTCAATTCATGATCGAGCCCCTCCATGCACATTGGATAAATTCCAAACATGTATTGAGATATTTGCATGGGTCGATCACACTTGGCCTGAGATATTCTGCTGGAGATGTTCAAATTCATGGATACACTGATGTTGACTGGGAAATAAATGTTATCGACAGAAAGAATACATATGGATGTTGTTTTAGCATTGGATCTGCCATGATATCCTAGATGAGGAGGAAACAAATGTCTGTAGCATTAAGCACCACCGAAGCAGAATACATAGCTGATAGCATGGCTAGCTGTGAAAAAGTTTGGTTGAGGAAGCTCTTTGGAGAGTTATTTGAATAGGTCCTTGATACTATAGTGATATAATGCGACAACAAGAGTGGGATCCATTTGGTAGAGAATCTCGTGTTCCATGACAAGCCCAAGCACATTGACATTCGATATCACTTCATTTTCTATTAGGCTTCATCACATATCAACATATGAACAGATTGTAGATATTCTCACTAAGGCATTACCAAAAGGGAAGTTCTTGGTCTCCAGAGAGTAACTTGGATTGATGGATGTAGCCCCTCCAGATAAGGGGCAGCGCTGATCGAGAACATTGGTCCAACTCGTCGTACCCTGTTTGAGATCCCAGGGTGAGGAATTGAGATAGAGTGCTCCAGGGGTTGACGGATCTATGGACAATAGCATACTCCTGTATCTGTTACCCATAGGGTTGAAGATGTTGCTCCCCTATCTTCATAGGGTTGGAGAATTCTGCTCCCCTATCTGGTCTTTACAGAGTATACCCCAGTTGGCATCATACCCACATGTAGGGCTTGTTGGGAATAATGCTCGTTGTTGGCCAATGAGTTGAGAGTGTACTTGGGGTGCACAACCCAATTTTATTATTATGTAGGTTTTCTACCACATGACTATTGATATTCATTGATGGGAAGATTGGTAGGTAATAGGATTGGGTTAAGATGATGCTCCCCTTCTGAGATTCTAGGTTGAGGATGAGCTCCCTGATGAGATTTCAGGGTCAAATATGTGCTCCCCTATATGATGAGTTATCCTATTGCTCGATATGGGTGGAATCTATTGTTCCCTCATTCTTCTTCTTTTAGATTTGAGAAAGTTTTAATAGAAAGAGTTGAGAAGAGACAGTCAAAGCATGATGAAAACTTGACAGGATGATGTGAAGATCAACTAACAAATATTGGCAGGTGAAATTCTTCCTAGTTGAGAGGGAGTGTTAATTATTGCAATTAAGGTCAAATTTCAAACTAGACAACTCAAATGACCGAGGTGATTATTGCATTAAATTTTGTATATTTGTTTTCTTTTAAATGTTTGTATTAGTTTTCTTTAACGCACCTTATCCAAAATACTCGCTCTCCCATACTTTTTTTAATAGTCTACCAACCATTGTGGTCATGACTATATAGGTAATCCTCCTTTATCCTTTGGAAATTTTGAGGTAGAATTTGGAGACAAATGGACGATGATAAACCATTATTTTAATTATATCCTACAAAATGATAAATAATAAATAAAATATAATGTTTTTTTATTTGTGTGTATTTTCTTTCTTTTAAATATTTGTATTTGTTTGCATATTTGCATATATATTTGATCACAAATGTATTTGATTGTAAAGACATAAATAATGATAATATATTAAACCATGATAACATATTATAAAGTTATAATATTAATAAATTTAAAAATCGGTCAAAAATAGTTTAATAAGTAAGGTTAAGTAAGGTTTAATATTACGATAGGAAAAAATGAGTTGTAAAAAAAAATATTATTTAATATTATAGCTATTATATTATTATAATTATTGTAATTAGTGTTTAATATTGTTGAAGGAGTTGAATTCAAATAGTAGAGGTATATATTTTGTTTTTGGGTGGTGAATTCAAATTTCCCAAAAAAACATGTTTTATTGGATAAAAATTGTAAAAAAATTCATATAAACTAGTTCTATTATGTTGAAAAAAAAAACATTTAATATTAAAATTATTTAATATTAGAACTATTATAAAAATATATATTATTATAAATATTATAATTATTAATATAACTATTATTTAATATTAGAGCTATTTAATATTATAAAAGATATATTATCTAATATTGGACCTATTTAATTAGGGTTATTTGAAATTTGGGTGGTTTATTACTAGGGTTTTCTAATATTATTTAATAATAGGGTTATGAGATATTGAGGGCTATTTAATATATAGGGGTTTAATATTTTGAATAAATAGAGTTAAATATTTTAGATAATATTAGAGTTTGATATTATAAATAATTATAATATTAGATTGTTTAAAAACCATTAAAAAAGGTTTCACTGAGTTTAAAAATATAGTTTAATATAATAATGTTTGAAAAAATGGTTTATAAAAAGGTGTATATAAAAAACTAGTTATCAAATAAATTTTTTATTCTTATTTTGTATTATTCATAACATTGTGGGTTGTAAATTTCATTATTTTATTTTGTGGAGTTTCAAGCATTATATATTGCTGACGAGCTTTAAGGGTTGTCTTTGTAATTTGGGGAGTGCAATGCATTTTGTATTGTTAAGAAAGTTTAAAGATTATATTGTCTTTTTTATTTGGGGAGTGCAATGCATTTTGTATTGTTAATAAAGTTTAAAGATTATATTAGATTCTTTTAGATGTGTAATATATTTTATGGAAATTAAATTTAAAAGTTTTATAAATAATTTTATAATTTCAATTTGCATATTTTCATCTTAATGAAATGGTTAAAATGATTTGAAAAGAATCTAATTTAACAATAAATCAAAATAGATCTTGTATTATAATATTGTAAATAGTGATAACATATTAGAAAATTATAATATTAATAAACTTAAAAATCTTTAAAAAGTTTAATAAATAAGGTTTAATATCATAATATTAAAAAAAATGAATTGTAAAAGAGTATATATTATTTAATATTAAAACTATTTAATACTATAGATTTTATAAAAAAATATATCATTATAATTATTGTTTAATATTTAAACTATTTAATATTATAATTATTATAAAAAGGTATATTATTATAAATAGTATAATTATTGTTTAATATTAGAACTATTTAATATTTTTTGCGTTGGTTAATTTTTTTTATTAGTTCATTAAAATTTTACAATGGATAGACTTAAAAGCCCTTGTTCTGCCAACCTCACAAAGAAAAAACTAAGGACACATTGCCAAGCTTTATGAAGTAGCCAAAAACAAAAAGACCATAAGGCCCAAAACACTGAGAGAATGAGAAGGAAACCAACATGCATTAAGGAACATGAGGGAAATATGGTGCGTCACTGCACTTGGTGCATCTAGAGGGTGAGGATCACTATGACCATGAAATTCCATGTGAGCAAGATGCCCCTCAATCTAATCTAGTCAGTGATTGGTACATATTTATCTCCTTCATATGGAACCCAGGCGATCGAGGAAATCCTATTGGTTTTGTTGCAGATCATTCATGAAAGTGATGAATTCGTTATGGTCATCATGTCATTCCCACCTCATGTCCTCTAACACTGCCATGATATTCCTCATATGGAAATCCAGAGATTACAATGAAGGAGGTTGGTCCACAAGGTCGGGGGAAGGGACCTGGTCCTAAGCCAACTCCCCCTCAAACTCTATCTCCATAGCTTCATTGTCAGTTGCTACTCCTACTTTTCCTCCACGTCCCGCTTGTTTTCCGCGTAACCCTAACCCTCTCCAGGCTCGACCCCATTGCCTAAGCATTTCCATAGGTGCAGCAGGCCACTAAGAAAAAGACTCGGTTGTGACAATAACGCAAGATCCTTTCTAGCAAGCCCCACAACTTCGATCCACCATGAGAAAATCCATAATACTAATGACCACATACTCCCAAGGCACCAACACTAGCTTTCGACTCAACCACCACTTGTTTGGAGCTATATTGATGTCAACTCCCAAAGGGTGACACTCCAGACCATACAAAACCCCACCGAAAATCAAATTCCCAAGTCTCGCCACACAATACCCATAATTTTAAAACTAATGATTCCTTAGGCATGGTGTCACCCAATTCACCGTGCCTCATAGGAGGAATGGCAAGGTCAAATTCAAACAATTCGCTCCTAGAGTTGGAATAGAAACAAAACACTTACAAACATCAAACCACAAGACAAAACTTACCCAAAATCCTTTGTAGGTGCCAAGATTCATTTGCCAGGAATGACCTCCCAATCAGACCATCAAGAAGTCGTCCCTTATCAGCGCAAACCAAAGGTAACACACCTACTGATGACCTCCAACCCCTAGGTTCCAAATCATGTGTTTGGGCATCTACATAAGGCCTCCTTGTGTTTCCCACCAACCAACTGTAATAACATAGAACTAAATAACCAAGTAGTCGAGGATGCACAGGTTGGTGGCCCGTGTATACTCTACGTCATTTCTGCCAAATACTTTATCTCCCATACCCTAAAACCATGAATAGTGAAACCAAACAACCACCGAAATTTTATGCCACCATCCATGCTTCTCGATACTTCTATGCTTCCTTCGCTAGGTGTCCTGACTACCTTCCCTTTTTCCACTTCTTTCCACTTCTTGTCATGACCGCATGATCTAGGTGGATGATAATTACCATAGTTAATAATTATTTTTCCACCAATTCTCATAAAATTATGAATTATATTTGTAAGATGTATGATAAAAAATAATAGTGAAGTGAGAATCTAATCGCATGATGATTTAGTTTTTACCATCATATTCACCCATGGTATTCACCCATGGATTTTGTAAACCATGTTATTTACCCATGGTATTTGAATCTCACGATGATTTAATTTTTACCATTGTAATTTGTGATCTTCACCCATAAATTTTGTAAACCATCATATTTACTCATGGTATTTTTAAATGCAAAAGGGGATGACTCTTGGTGGAAAGACACTAGTAAAAAGTATAAATATGGGAATTCACTAGGAGAAAATCATGTTTTTTCTTTAATGTAGTCTCATGGTATATTACCAATTCAATAACTATTTGAGTTTGTTTTTATTATTATTCTGCAATATCTCTCTTACCCATGGTGCCATATTTTGAGTTATATTTATAATGTTTTTCTACAATATTTTTCTCACACATTGTGCCCTATTCTCAATTATTTTTATAACTTTTTTCTGCAATATTTCTCTTACACATTGTGATGTATTCCTTTGTCATCTATGCTTTCTTAAACAACTTGGATCACACTAATATTAATGCATCATATTTCATGAAAACTATGCAATTAAGTGTGCTTGGGCTAGAGTAGTACCTCGATGGGTGACTTGTTAGGAATTTTTTAGTTTTTATTCTTTTGTCACTCTCTATGTCTCATTCCTCTAACAATCTAGATCAATGGTATCAGAGTGGTCCACTCTTGTATATTGTTTTTCGTACATTGTCTCTAACGAGGTTAAGGTACAAGGAGTTCAGACTCGAACTATTACAACCTTTGTGAGACTCTCATCACTGACCCCAAAAACCTCACATGGTGGATGAAAATAAAAATGACAGAGCATGAGATCTTGTTGCTCGAGGAAGCACATACACGATAGAGGAGTAAGATGATGGACAATTTTGTCGAGATCCTCTGAAGATTCCCAATAACAGTCGAAAAAATTTCAACGAGAAAATATTTTCGAAGCTTGACACCCTTATAGGTAAAATTTAACTTCAATACCCCCTATTCGAAGGAAAAATACATGCAAAAGATTTTGAAAAAAGGTTGAATATAATAGAGAGCTATTACGTGGTCCAAAAAAATCGACAATGGGAAAATCACCTTCACACTCCTAAAAGCTCTTCCCCATGTCAAATATTGGTGGGAAGGTTACTGGGAGAGACTGAATGAAGACAAGTTTGGGGTAAACAAGGTAGGCCCCACCTAGGCCATTTTTGTGGATGGCCTTAAGGAGGAATTCTACCCTGTAGAATACTATGAAGACTAGTACATGAGATGGACCACACTATGATAAGAAATGAACCAAGTAGTGTATCTTACTAGAGTTCATAGATATCTTTCATACCTTTCACACTAATATGCATATGAAATATTCTTAGCGAAATATGGTGCTCAAGTACTATGCCTATCTACACAAATACATCTAGACATAAATGGAGTTGGTGGAGATCTCCTCACTTGTTGCAACATATGAATATGATGTCAAAATAGAGAAAAAATTGAAATAGAAGAAGCGAAACTTGGGATTTGCAAATCCTTCAAAATGGAACCAAGGCAAGGAACAAAGCCAAGGTGGACCTCCTTAGGACAACCCAACCAAGAAAAGAACTAATAAGGGTTATGGAAAGTCAAAGGAAGACATTGGAAAGTGTTGCAGGTTCCACAAATGTTCCTCACATGACAATGCTGAATGTTGCTTGAAACAATCATTATTGACAAAGCTTAAAGAGAAACAAACAAACATTGGCTCAAATTCTAATTAAGAATAGGATAAAAGAAATTTTATCACTGATGTAGAACCCAATGTTACCATTTCAACTACAAAGATCCAACCGGAAGAGTTAGAGGAACATGAGGAGGAGGGATCACTTATTCCATTCATAGATGTGGATGAGAAGGACCCCGCTACATTTCATTGTGAACAATGGGAGCCAGAAGAACCTCACCTTAGTTGAGGTCTGTTGGTATCATCCTAAGCCCCTTTTTCCTTCCCAGTTTCACATCATTTATCCATACATTTTCATCATTTACCCCTCAAAATCCTTGAATATTGATTATTAATTGTTCTATAGTTATTAAATTGCATAAGAATTAATTTAGGAGTTTTATGTTCTAGAATTAGAGGTTTTTGATGACTTGACTACAGGAAGTACCCACAACCTGTAATGAGTTTACCGTTTGACATGTGGCGCAGCGGATGAGCGAGAACAAAAAGCATGGGCGAAAAGTGGAATGTCCAAGGATGGACAAACACCTATCTTCCATCCAAATCGAGCCTCCTATGCATGCGGTCAACTTCAGTCAAAGCAGGGTACTCTGGCGCATAAAAGCAGCAACATCATTGTTCTATTTTCATTTTGATTTTTGTTCTTTTTGAAACTTATGGTATGGAAACATTTTGCAAAAAGCTATGTAAAAACGCGGCAACAGCACTATGTACATTCACTGCATCGATGACATGGCTGTATGAACGCATGTGTAAATACAGTTAGTTAAATGTTTTGAAGGTTAATTAATCAGTTGTTGAAACATTTGCTTAGAACAGAGTTTAGTTAATACACAGAACCGGTTACAGTCCCAACGTGTGTTCACTCTTTTGCATTGGTTGATTGCTGAACGGTGGTAGTCAGTATACCCTTAGGTGCGGACGGGCCCTACGTCCTTTGTTTGGTATACTGCTCTTCGTTTTGTTACACTTCATTTCAGTTTATATATATATATATGTTTGCACAGCGTTGTATTAGTTTCAATCTATATGCTTACACAGCTTTGTATTGGTTTCAATTTATGTATCACACAGGTTGCATCATAGTTTCGATTTACATAACTGTTGATTCACATAGCATATACGCTGCAGTCATATGAGCTTTCGATTCCTTTATGTTTTGAGTTTCATTACATGTATATGGTGTGCGCATCCGAAGGGTTTATTGTTATGTTGAATGGTCAGCACTAGGATCTGGAACGAGAATCTTGTAAGGGATTTGGTCCTTGTGTGATTTACAGATGCATGCTCATAAACTCTACCTCATTTCACAGTCTATTCATGTTCTTTTTATATAGTTTTATAGTGTAAATATCTTGCATGCTGTGTGTGTTTACTAAGCAAAGGTTTTCTGAGTGATACCTCTGTAAGGGGGTTAGAATCATTGCCACAATCATACACAGTCTTTAGATTCATAGTTTGCTTTGATAGATGCATTTCATAACCAGCATTGTAGTCAAGTACACCAGTAGGGTAATCTAGGTGTGTGAAGGATAGGCTGCATATCACGGTCTTCTGTAAAGAAGCCTGGAAATTTACCTCATAATCACCTGGGCGGTAATTCTTTATGTCTATATATTTTAGACCACGCCTCTAAGCTTACGCACCTCGGTCGATATTAAATATAGAGTCCAGTCTAGCACCCTAGCTGGAACCACTACATTTTGGCGCCATTGCCGGGGAGGCGTACGTGAAGAATTCAAACACACAAAAAGAAAAAAATTTAAATTCACAAAAACCAAAACACAGTTAGAATCATGTTCATATATGCCTAGACTTAGGGACAATCAAGGGAGATTTGTGAAACCCCCCCACCATCTTAACACTAATCCATCATCATCTGGAGCAGACTCAACACCAACTGAGGAGGATATTCAAACATTAGCTGAGAAATTTTATTTAGGATAGCACATTACTCTTGCTGAGAGAGAAATTCTGTTTGCACATAAATCACAGCAGCACCCTTTTCCTAAATCTTCTACCCAAGGGAAAAGTAGCACCATTACCAAACAATATTCCTTTCTCTCTTTTCCACCAAGAGACACTAAGAGACCAAGCAAAATGGCTGAGGAGGGATCTGGATCAGTTCCCCATCAAGAGGAAGAGGAATCCACTTTTAAATTCCCTATACAAGAACCACAGGAGGATGAGGAGATTAAAATGAAAAATATACCCCCATCCGTGTTACCCAATTTCTATGGTATGGCATCAGAGGATCCAGACTCATTCTTATTCGAGTTCGACATTGTGTGTCGCACTTATGGTTATACAGATGATGCTCACAGACTGAGATTGTTTCCAGCCACATTAAAGGCAGCAGCCTTGAAATGGTTTATGGGGCTAGGGGAACATGCCATAGTAGATTGGGATGGCATGAGGAGGATATTTCTGAGGAAATATCAGCCTTATTGCAGATCCAAAGACTCTAAAGATGACATCTTTAGAATGAGTCAGCAGGAGGATGAAACCTTAGAAGAATATCTAGAACGGTTTGTTTATAACTTGCAAAAATCTAAACACCGAACCATGCCTCCTGATCTAGTCCGCACAATCTTTTTGAAAGGTATCAGGGAAGAATACATGGATGATCTCAACTTAATGGGCAAAGGTGATATCTCTGCCCTACCCTTTGAAGAAATAGCTGAACTGTGTGAAAAATATTCAAGAAGTAAAGCCAAAATGGGAAAGAGGACCTTGTCATCTAGGGTCATAAAAACTGCCTCTGCTAGTGTCACCCGGGCTGAAATTGGTAATCTTTTAGAAGAGTTCAAAACAGATTTGTTGAGTACTCTAGGAAATCAAATTGATACCTTAAAAGCCAAAAAGAAACAAGAGGAAGAAGACAATATCATGGCCATTTTCTGCCCCAAGTGTCGCAAGAAGCATGCATTAAAAGACTGTCCTTTAGACAATATACAAGTATGTGCTTTCTGTACTGAGCATCATGATATATTTAACTGTCCTAAAGTTAAAATTGTGCAGAACTGTAACATGGCAGCCAGCACAGAGATGGAGAACGTGTACTACATGGGTGCAAAGCGACCATGGCAACCAAGGCAAGCACCCCAAGGTATGTTTCCTAATCAAAATATGCAATTTCCTATGAATGATCAGATGTATGCACAAAACTCATGGAATATACCTATGCCATGGCAGCATGGAAACCAATCACAAAATCAATGGAGACCATCTCAAAAATATCCCCAATCCTACCATCAGTATCCTCAATCATACCCACCTTACTCACAGCCATATCAGCAGTACCCTCAGTCATATCCATCACATTCACAGCCATATCAGTAGCACCCTCAGCTAGTTGCTTATCAGCCCCAACCTTCTCAACAAACTTTGCTTGCTCCTCCACAAATAAATGTCCCACAACTTCAATTTCCAACTAATTCACCACCTCCCAGACCCACACAAATACCTGCTCAAACTGTCCCAAATCCGAACAATAGAGCAGAGAGGCCAGCTTATAATGTAGAGGAAGGAACTTCCTACTCCACACTGCCTTTACAAAACATTAACCTGAGGTCTGGTAGGATCCTCCAAAAGGATTCTCCAATAACAGATCAGCAAGGAGAAAACTTAGAAAAAGAAAATGAAATGACCACTCAAACACAACCAAGCAGTGAAACCAGAGACAAACAAATGCAGTCACTGCAACCACCTTTTCCGGACCGTTTGGTCCAAGTCAAACCACCATTGCCTCCACCACAATTTGATGTCTTGGATGAACTTAAAAATGTCTACATAAAAATCCCTTTGCTGCAAGCTATAAAGGACATTCCTATTTACACCAAAGCCATCAAAGATATGTGTCTAAAGAAACCTGCTAGGAAGAGGATTGATCCTCAGACCATTCATGTTCTAGGAAATTTAGCAGGCCTTGTGACCAATACCATCTCCATGGAGAAGTATGTTGATCCGGGCATTCCAAAAGTGACCACCATCATTAACAACATACGGATCCCAAACACTTTGATAGATCTTGGAGCTGCAATTAATGTCATGACCCTTGAAACTATGAGAACACTCCAGCTTGTGAATTTGCAACATACCACAATTTTTCTTGAACTAGCTGATAGGTCCAAAGTCATTCCTGAGGGGATTTTGGAAGATATCATTGTTTCACTGGACTCTTGGGAGTATCCGGTGGATTTCCTAGTCCTTCAACCCAAATCCAATCTAGGAGGACATCCTATCATTCTAGGCAGACCATGGTTAGCGACTGCTGATGCATTTATTGGATGCCGATCAGGTAACATGATTATCTCTAGAGGGACCGAAAGGAAACAGCTCACCCTCTATCCATCAGCACAATCACCTGCAGTCACACATAACTTGTGGCTTGATGACAAATTTAATGACAAAGAGGAGGTACAATCTGTTTTTAGCATTGACCAGATCTATGATTTCCATGAAGATAATACTGATTTGGTAGAATTATTTCTCTCACAGCCTGATATATCTGAAAACTTGAGAAATGAACAGTATAATGCTGCAGATGTACTTCTAGCTCAAAACTTTCAAGAAACATGCACTATCCACTCCTTGCAGTCTACATTTCATGACATCTTTCCAGTTCAATCCATCACCAATACTCAGAGTCAAGTCATAGAGATCAGTCCAGGCAAAACTTTAAACATAGGCAACCACCTTGACTCATCTCAATAAGAAAAATTGATTAGACTCTTGACAAAGTACCAAAAAGCCTTTGCATGGGATTACACTGACATGCATGGGATTCACCCCGACACATGCACTCACCACATTTACACTGATAGCACCATTAAACCGGTGAGGCAACCGCAACGAAGAATGAACCCCATGCTCCAAGACATTGTCAGAGAAGAGTTGCAAAAACTCTTGAGAGTCAACTTTATATATCCTATTTCTGACAGTCAGTGGGTATCCCCATTGGTTATTGTGCCTAAGAAGAATGGCAAGTGGCGTATCTGTGTTGACTACAGACAGCTGAACAAAGCCACACTCAAAGACTACTTCCCACTGCCATTCATTGACCAAGTGTTAGACACCCTAGCCGGCAAATCATCGTTTTCCTTTCTTGACGGTTTCAGTGGCTACAACCAGATCCGGATTGCCTCTGAAGACCAGGACAAAACCACCTTCACCTGTCCTTGGGGCACCTATGCCTACAATGTTTTGCCATTTGGACTTTGTAACGCTCCAGCTACATTTCAGCGAGCTGTGTTAGCTATCTTTGCTGATTTGATTCATGATTGTGTTGAAGTGTATATGGATGATTTTTCAGTAAATGGCAATTCTTTTGAACATGCATTATAAAATCTAGAAAGAGTTTTGAAAAGGTGTATTGAAGCTAACCTGTCCCTCAGCAACGAAAAGTGCTTCATGATGCTAAATGAAGGGATAGTGTTGGGCCATTATATCTCTTTTCAAGGCATCCAGGTTGACCCAGCCAAGATACAGATTATTGCTGATTTGCCTATTCCACAGAACCAGAGAGAGGTAAGAAGTTTTCTTGGGTATGCTAGCTATTACCGCAGATTCATTGAACATTTTAGCAAGATAGCCTTACCTTTGTTTAAACTTCTTGCCAAAGATGTACTTTTTAATTGGACTGAGAACTGCCAACATGCATTTGAACAACTTAAGAAGAAACTATCTACTGCGCCAGTCCTGAGAGGGCCTAATTGGAGTTTACCATTTCATATTTTTACCGATGCATCTGACACTGCCATAGGTGCATGCTTAGGCCAAAAAGAAGAATCTTGTACATATGCAATTTATTTCATTAGTAAAAATCTCACACCTGCCGAGCTTAACTATACAGTTACAGAAAAGGAAACACTTGCCATCATTTATGCTGTGAACAAATTTCGCCATTACATAACTGGTTATGAAGTCTTTGTACATACTGATCACTCTGCCATTCGACATCTCATGAATAAACCAATAACTAGTGGCAGAGTTACCAGATGGTTACTATTGCTGCAGGAATTTAACATCACAGTGCTAGATAGACCAGGCAAAGAAAACCAGGTGGCAGATTTCCTCTCTAGACTGCAAAATCCAGGTGAGATTGTTCCTGTTGAGGACTCTTTTCCGGATGAGCACTTATTCACAATTTCCATAGTAACTCCTTGGTTTGCTGATTTAGCTAATTACTTGTCTACAGGTAGGACACCTCCACATTTCACTGCAAAGGAAAAGAAAAGACTGATCAAACAAAGTGTTAGATATTCATGGCTCAATGGCGATCTATTTTACACTGGTTTTGATATGATCATTAGGAGATGTGTCCGAAATGATGAGGTAATTGACATTTTAAAATCTTGCCATGATGAACCGTGTGGTGGGCATTTTGCAGCGAAGCGGATAGCCTTCAAAGTTCTTACTCTTGGATACTATTGGCCATCTATTTTCAAGGATGCCAAGAAGTATGTAAAGAGTTGTGACAGCTGCCAAAGGATGGGCAGACCCACAGCTACGGATCAGATGCCCCTTCAGCCCCAAGTTCACTTAGAACCATTTGATAAGTGGGCTCTGGACTTCATAGGACCGATCAACCCAGCCTCTAATGGTAAGAAGTACATCTTAGTGTGTACTGATTATGTCACAAAGTGGGCAGAAGCAAAAGCACTGGTAAGAGCAACCGAACACACAGTAGTCAATTTCCTTTTTGAGGAGATCTTTGTGAGGTATGGAGTGCCAAGAGAAATTGTCACTGATCAAGGTACCCAATTCACCTCCAAGCTCATGAAGGACATCACAGACAAGTACCAGATAAAGCATAGGAAAAGTACCCCCTACCATCCACAGGCCAATGGGCAGGTGGAATCAACCAACAAGACTTTGGAGGGGATCATTACCAAAACTGTTGCAATGAACCGCAAAAACTGGGAGGAAAAGCTCAAGGAGGCACTCTGGGCTTACCGGATTACTTGGAAAGATACCACCGGATTTACACCATACCAGTTGGTGTACGGTAAGGATGTCATGCTTCCTATTGAATTCCAAATTCACACTTTTAAATTAGCTGCAGATTTACTCATTGATTTGGATCAAGCACAGAAAGAGAGAATCCAGCAGTTGAACCAGCTGGATGAGATGAGGCAACAAGCAGAACAAACCACCACCCTCATGCAAAAGCACAGGAAGCAATGGCATGATTCACACATTAAGAAGAAGCACTTTAAAGAAGGTGACTGGGCTCTGCTTTTTGATTCAAAATTCAAGGATCATAAAGCTAAGTTCACCACCCATTGGATGGGCCCTTATGAAATCGTTCAGGCTTATGACAATGGATCAGTAAAACTCCAAACTATTGATGGCAAAGGTCATTATTTCACAGTCAATGGTCATCGCCTAAAGCTGTACAACAAGCCCATCAGCAAACAAGATTTTCTCAATACATTATCTCAGCAAGAAGAGGTTGAGGTACTGTAGCCCTCAGCTGCAGTATCACTGCCTTAGTTTCATTTTCTTTCAATTTCAAAATCAAGAAAAAATAATAAGAAAAAAAAAAAAACAAAAATAATAAAAAAAATATATATATAAAAAATTAAATAAAACAAAAACTCAAAAAAATAAAATAATAATGGGTTAGATGTGAAAACCAGTATCTGGCACAATCTAACCCCGAATTCCTACCTGAAAACCAATTTATTGGCGGGTATGAATTCTATTTCTGTTGTTCATTGTTTCATTTCTCAGTTGTTTCATGACTTGA
This sequence comes from Pinus tabuliformis, assembly GCA_031772625.1. NCBI lineage: Eukaryota > Viridiplantae > Streptophyta > Pinopsida > Pinales > Pinaceae > Pinus > Pinus tabuliformis. The sequence goes on along the minus strand of CM062818.1, from coordinate 564,993,782 downwards.
GGACAAGTCAAACTTTCAGTCGGGGAGAGGGAGACATCTGTTCTGTTACTTTTATCTCTCCCTTGTAAATTCTTCAAATTTCTTATTCTATATTTCACTGTAAATTTCCAAAAGCAGCTTGTTACCAACATTCTAGACTTTAACAAATAAGCTGTTCTGTCATGATTTTCAGAGGGACCTGGTTATAAATAGTTTGCAGGGGGACCTGTTTTGTTCAGACACCTATGCTATCAACACCATCAGTGCAATGGGACCTGTTTAAGATATTCAGAAGGGACCTGTTTTAAGCAATTGACACCTGTTTGAGACATTCCAGCTAGCCGTAGGGACCTGTTTAAAACATTCAGTTGGGACCTGTTAAAAATTTCTTGATATCAAAGGCTACTTCAACAGACTTCCACCAACACTCCAGCAAATTGCAAGCTCAGTAAACTTGTAATAATACAAAGAGCTGCATGAACATCTTCAGTTGTTCAAGGGACCTGTTACATTTTTCTCAAGGGACCTGTATCTTCAAATCTTCCTAAGGAACCTATTGCATCTTCAGTTTTCACAAGGGACCTATTACATTTTCAGTCTTCAAAAAGGGACCTGTACACTCAAATTTTTCAAAAGGGACCTGTTATATCTTCAAAACTTTTCTCAAAGGACCTGTGTATTCAACCTCCCTCAGAGGACCTGTCAAAAGAACAGTCAAAAGGATTAGCAACTCAGCATGTCAAATGATCAACAAAGGAGTAATGTATTTCTATTCTTGGGCATTTAATTTCCTAGATTAGTTTTAATGTAATTTTGGTGACTATAAGCTGTTGTAATTAATTTCAAGGACACCTTCATACATCCACTTACCACCCTTTATCCCACCAAGTTTCATCATTCCCTACATCCACCTATCCCTAACACCCATCACCAACACATATACCCTCCAGACATACCAACATTCTCTACATGATTGAATATAATTGAAAAGGACACGTGGTGAACTGTGTGTTTGTTAAAAAATACAAAGGATGAGATAGAAGCAGCCTATATATATTCTTTACTCCATACAGTCGAATCATAACAAACGGCCTATATGTTTTACACCACACACACACCCGAATTATAACCTCGCCACCCAACATTGCTACCCAGCATTATAGCTCAGCACTTTCAGTACGCTCTCAGCGTCCTTATGCTAATATGCATACAAGCGTACAGCCCTCTGTTTTTAAATTGTATGATTACATTGTAAGGCGAGTACAGGGTATTTCACATCCTCGGTTCCCATAATTTACAAAGTGAAAGTTTGAAGCAAGGGACGCGTGGAGATTGTCATCATATGGGTAGAGTTACAACGTAAAGGAGTGAAGCAAGGAACGCCGAGGCGATTGTTACCATTTGAGTGGGGTTACAAAGTGAAAATTTGAACAAAGAGCGCAGAGGAAAGTATCACTGTTTGGGGTCGGTTTACACAGTGAGACCGGTGAGCGCCGAGAAGGGAAGCATCACCATTCTACTTCTAACACCCACAGCAGTCATATCGATCAGCTAAGCACCATAATTGAAGATTGAAGGAAGCTACATATACCAGGTAACCGACTTGACATCTCTGTGTTTAAATTCTAAAAGTGTAGACAGAGAAGGGTTAGAGGCATAACCCTCTGCCATCACCATGACTAATAGAGTTGAACCTAGTACATTCGATAGCTCACAGTACCATAACGATTGCATTGAGATTCTTCAAGAAGCATAGTGGTTACCTTTTCTGGAAAAATTCCATGGGAGCAATGAAGAAGTCACAAAACAATTTGCCTTTACCTTCAATGGAGAAAAGGCCCTAATAGGCACCTTCTCCTTCAGAATCTCAGAGGATACCGTAGCTCAGGCAATTGGACTCAGCCCTGAGGGAGAAAAGTACTTTAAAACTAAACAATTCAAGGAGAAATCATGGACACAGTTCAAGTCCAGGTCTAGAGTTTCCTCAGTAAACTGGAAAAAGGGGGTTCCAAGAAGCTGGTTAGTTCATCCTTGGGATGAAATGGTCTACATTATCCAAAATTTTATAACATGTGAAGGTAGATACAACATTGTTTATCTCTATCACATCAAGCTACTCCTCCATCTAAAGAAACAATGTGTCATCAGTGTGCCATATTTTCTGCTGCAAAGTTTAACAAAGATGGCCAAAACTATCCAGAAACAAAAAGGGAATGAGGACAAAAGTCTATACCATTTTGGCCTGATTAAAATCCTCATTGAACATGAGTTGCAGAAGCGAGGGAAGCCATGGAAAGAATTTTTAACTGTCAACCAGATCAGAGAGGAGGAGGAAAAAGAAGAGCTGCAAGAAGATTCTGGGTTTATGAAGGATATAGATGAGGAAATTCCAGTGTCCAAGGCCAGTAGAGCACCTCAACCTGAGGGCAGCATAAGGACCAGAAACATGCAAAAAGAGGATGTCAAGAGAGCTGAGAAAGACAAAATCTTCACCACCTACTCCTGAAGATCAAGGAGGACATCAAAAACTCAGCTGCAAGAAGACCAATTTGAATCTCCTGCCCCTGCCCATTTGGATGTTGAAAGTGGTGATCATTCACCACCAGCACCAGAAGTTAACATAGAGGTGGAAAGCCATAACCAACAGGAGAAATGTTCACCACCTCCTACCAAGAGACAGAAGAAGTTAGAAAATCAAATTGAGGAATTAAAAGAAGAGCTCATGGAAGCTAACATGTTGGAAAAGGTTATCAAAAGAGAAAATGAACTGCTCAGGGCACAAAGCAAAGAAGTACAGAAGACAAATGAAAAGCTAAAGGAAAGGATCAGTGAGTTAGAGACTGAGCAATCTGAGATTTCCAACTGGGCCACTAAGTGGTACAACCAGAAAAAGGCTCTTAAAGAGAAATATAAAAAGCTGAAGCAAGAGCTCAAGGGACAGAAGGATCAACAGGTGGAGAAGAATGTAGATACCCTGCTCAAGGCAGCAGAGATCCATGCAGGCACAGAGTTCAAAGGGAGTACCTCTGGGGTAGCGTGAGGACATGCTAAGTCCTTAAGTCGGGGAGAGATGTTGGTATCATCCTAAGCCCCTTTTTCCTTCCCAGTTTCACATCATTTATCCATACATTTTCATCATTTACCCCTCAAAATCCTTGAATATTGATTATTAATTGTTCTATAGTTATTAAATTGCATAAGAATTAATTTAGGAGTTTTATGTTCCAGAATTAGAGGTTTTTGATGACTTGACTACAGGAAGTACCCACAACCTGTAATGAGTTTACCATTTGACATGTGGCGCAGCGGATGAGCGAGAATGAAAAGCATGGGCGAAAAGTGGAATGTCCAAGGATGGACAAACACCTATCTTCCATCCAAATCGAGCCTCCTATGCATGCGGTCAACTTCAGTCAAAGCAGGGTACTCTGGCGCATAAAAGCAGCAACAACATTGTTCTATTTTCATTTTGATTTTTGTTCTTTTTGAAACTTATGGTATGGAAACATTTTGCAAAAAGCTATGTAAAAACGTGGCAACAGCACTATGTACATTCACTGCATCGATGACATGGCTGTATGAACGCATGTGTAAATACAGTTAGTTAAATGTTTTGAAGGTTAATTAATCAGTTGTTGAAACATTTGCTCAGAACAGAGTTTAGTTAATACACAGAACCGGTTACAGTTCCAACATGTGTTCACTCTTTTGCATTGGTTGATTGCTGAACGGTGGTAGTCAGTATACCCTTAGGCGCGGACGGGCCCTGCGTCCTTTGTTTGGTATACTGCTCTTCGTTTTGTTACACTTCATTTCAGTTTATATATATATATATGTTTGCACAGCGTTGTATTAGTTTCAATCTATATGCTTACACAGCGTTGTATTGGTTTCGATTTATGTATCACACAGGTTGCATCATAGTTTCGATTTACATAACTGTTGATTCACATAGCATATACGCTGCAGTCATATGAGCTTTCGATTCCTTTATGTTTTGAGTTTCATTACATGTATATGGTGTGCGCATCCGAAGGGTTTATTGTTATGTTGAATGGTCAGCACTAAGATCTGGAACGAGAATCTTGTAAGGGATTTGGTCCTTGTGTGATTTACAGATGCATGCTCATAAACTCTGCCTCATTTCACAGTCTATTCATGTTCTTTTTATATAGTTTTATAGTGTAAATATCTTGCATGCTGTGTGTGTTTACTAAGCAAAGGTTTTCTGAGTGATACCTCTGTAAGGGGGTTAGAATCATTGCCACAATCATACACAGTCTTTAGATTCACAGTTTGCTTTGATAGATGCATTTCATAACCAGCATTGTAGTCAAGTACACCAGTAGGGTAATCTAGGTGTGTGAAGGATAGGCTGCATATCACGGTCTTCCGTAAAGAAGCCTGGCAATTTACCTCATAATCACCTGGGCGGTAATTCTTTATGTCTATATATTTTAGACCACGCCTCTAAGCTTACGCACCTCGATCGATATTAAATATAGAGTCCAGTCTAGCACCCTAGCTGGAACCACTACAAGGTCATCAAGAGATTGAATTTTCCATTAATGCCACACCCCCAACTATACACCATTGGTTGGTTGAGTATGGATGAGACATCTGTGTCAGCCAACAATGTCGTTTGTCCTATGGCATCAAGCCCTTCAAAGACGAGGTACTGTGTGATGTTTCCCCACTCAAAGTTTGTGATGTTCTTTTAAGAAAACCTTATATGTGGAAACATTATGCTATATATGAGTCTCAACCCCATAGTGTCATTGTTACTTTGAGGGATCAACTCTACAGGATACACGATGTAGTTCTATCTACTGCAAAAAAATGTGAGAAGGTAGTCTCTCATACTTCTAGGTTTTCCCTCTCCATGGTTCATCCAGAAGGTGAACAATTAGTTACAATGACCACCATAATTTCAATACAAGCTCTCTCTATGGAACACAAGTTGGTGGAAAAACTTATAGAATGGCCCAAAGATATACCCACCTCACCTACAAACGTGCCCTACACTTTCAAGTTACACATCCACTTACACATGATGACAAGATTCCATATGTTCAACATGGCTACAACATAGCTCTTTTCAACTCTATTAACTCTTTTAAAACATGTTCAAGGTTCCAGTCAATAATCCCCATGGATTTCAATTTTCAGATTGCATCTTCACCAACCAAGTCCTCCCATAAAGCAACCAAATTTGTTGACTTATTTCAACACTTTCAACATCAAGTTCATGGTGCCTTACCAAAATCCAATGCCAAGTAAAAAAAACAACATCAATAAGGACCCATGGATGTATACACAAATACATCTATACATAAATGGAGTTCATGGATATCTCCTCACTTGGTGCAACATACCAATATGATGTCAAAATAGAGAAACACTTTAAACAGAAGAAGCGAGACTTTGGATCTACAAATCCTTCACAATGGAAGCAGGGTAAGGGACAAGGCCAAGGTAGACCTCCCCAGGATAACCCTTCTAAGATGCAAATAAATAATGGTTATGGAAATTCAAAGGAATACATCAGAAATTGTTGTAGGCTCCACAAAATTATGTCACATAACACTGATGAATGTCGCTTGAAACAATCATTGTTGACATAGCTTAAATAGAAACAAACATAATTTGGATCAAATTCTAATTCAGAACGGGATAAATTAAAGTTAATCATTGATGCAAAACCCAATGTTACCATTAAAATCGTGAAGACCCAACTAGAAGAGTTAGAGGAACCTGAGGAGGGTGAGCACATCTTCCATTCATAGATGTGGGTGAGAAGGACCCCACTACATTTCATTGTTGACAATTGGAGCTAGGATAACCTAACCTCAGCTGAGGTCATCAATATATTTAAGTTTCCAATAATTCCACACCCACAACCATACACCATTGGTTGGTTGAGTCATGGATGAGGCATCTGTGTCAAACAACAATGTCATTTGTCCTATGGAATCAAGCCCTTCATAGATGAGGTACTGTGTGATGTTTCCCCGCTCAAAGTTTGTGATGTTCTTTTATGACAACCTTATATGTGGAAATATTATGTTGTACATGGGTCTCAACTTCGTAGTGTCATTGTTACTCTGATGGATCAACTCTACAAGATATCAAAGGTAGTTCTAACTACTACAAAACAATGTAAGAAGACAATATCTTATAATTATAGGTTTTTCCTCTCCATGGTTTATCCATAAGGTGAACAAATAGTCACAAAAACCAACACAATTTGAATATAATCTCTCTCTACAAAACACAAGTAGGTGGATAAAATTGTAGAAGGGTCCAAAGATATATTCACCTCACTTACAAAGGTTCCCATACACTTCCAAGTCACACATCCACTTACACACGATGATAAGATTCCATATGTTTAGCATGGATACAATATAGCTCTTTACAACTCTATTAACTCTTTTCAAACATGTTCAAGGTTCCATATGAAAATCCCCATGGATTTCACTTTTCAAACTACATTTTCAACAACCAAATCCTCCCATAAAGCAACCAAATTTCTTGAACAATTTCAACACTTCCAACAATGGATTCTTGATGCCCCGCCAAAAGCCAATGCCAAGTACACACAACAACATGAACAAGGATCCATGGTTGACTGCATAAATATGTCTAGATATAAATGGAGTTCATGGACATCTCCTCACTTGGTGTAGCATACCAATATGATGTCAAAATAGAGAAAAAAATTAAACAGAAGAAGTGAGACTTTGGATTAGTAAATACTTCACAATGGATGCAGAGCAAGGTACAAGGCCAAGGTGGACCTCCCTAGGAAAAACCAACTAAGACACAAAGAAATAATGGTTATGGAAAGTCAAAGGAAGATATTGGAAAGTGTTGTAAGCTCCACAAAAGTCCCTCACACAACACTGATGAATGTTGCTTGAAGTAATCATTGTTGACAAAGCTTAAAGAGAAACAAACAGACTCTGGCTCAAATTCTAATTCAGAATAGGATAAAATAAAGTTGATCATTGATACAAAACCCAATTTTACCATTGAAATTGAAAAGATCCAACTAGAAGAGTTAGAGGAACATGAGGAGGGGGAGCACCTCTCTCATTCATAGATATGGGAGAGAAGAACCCCACTCCATTTTGTTTTTGATAGTGGGAAGCAAAAGAACCTAACCTTAGCTGAGGTTGTCAAGAGATTGAGGTTTCCAATAATGCCACACCCCCAACCATACACCATTGGCTGGTTGATTCATGGATGAGACATCTGTGTCAGTTAACAATGTCAATTTTCCTATGGAATCAAGCCCTTCACAAATGAGGTACGGTATGTTGTTTTCCCACTCAAAGTTTGTAATTTTCTTTTACGACAACCTTCTATGTGGAAACTCTTATGCTGTATATGAGTCTCAACACCATAGTGTCATTGTTACTTTGAGGTATCAACTCTAAAGGATACCATAGGTAGTTTTGACTACTACAAAACAATGTAAGAAGGTAGTCTCTCATACTTTTAGGTTTGTTCTCTCCATGGTTCAGCCAAAAGGTGAATAAATAGTCACAACAAAAACCACAATTTCAATAAAAAATATCTCTAAATAACACAAGTAGGTGGACATACTTGTAGAAGGGCCCAAATATATATTCACCTCACCTAAAAATGTGCCCCTACACTTCCAAGTCACGCATCCACTTACACATGATGACAAGATTCCATATGATCAACATGGCTACAATATACCTCTTTACAACTCTATTAACTCTTTTCAAACATGTTCAAGTTTCCAGTTGAAAATCCCCATGGATTTCACTTTTCATATTGCATCTTCACCAACCAAGTCCTCCCATCAAGCAACCAAATTTGTTGAACGATTTCAACACTTCCAAGAACATGTTCATGATGCCTCGAAAAGAAAATGCCACATACAAACAACAACATTAACAAGGACCCATGCCTGTCTACAAAAATGCATCGAGACAGAAACAAAGTTTGTGTACATCTCCTCACTTAATGGAGCATACCAATATGATGTCAAAATAGAGCCAAAATTTAAATATAAAAACCGAGTCTTTGGATCTCCAAATCCATCATAGTGGCAGAAGGGAAAGGGACGAAGCGAAGGTGGACCTCCCTGAGACAACCCGATTAAGACACAAGCAAATAATGGTTATGAAAAGTCAAAGGAAGACACTAGAAAGTGTTGTAGGCTCCACAAAATTCCCTCGCACAACATTGATGAATGCCGCTTGAAAAAATCATTGTTAACTATGCTTAAAGAGAAATAAAAGAACTATGGCTCAATTTCTAATTCAAAATCATATAGAATAAAGTTGATCATTGACGCAGAACCCAATGTTTCCATTGCAACTACAAATATCCCACCATAAGATTCAAAGGAATGTGAGGAGGGGGAACACCTATTCCATTCATAGATGTGGGTAAGAAGGACCCCACTACATTTCATTATTGACAATGGGAGCCACAAGAACTTGACCTCTGCTGAGGTAGTCAAGAGAATGAAGCTGCCAATAATGCCACAACCCAAACCATACACCATTGGTTGGTTGAGTCATGGACGAGACATCTGTGTTAGCAAACAATGTCCTTTGTCCTATGGCAACAAGCCCTTCATAGATGATGTACATTGTGATGTTTCCCCACTCAAAGTTTGTGATGTTATTTTAGGACAACCTTATATGTGGAAATGTTATGCTATACATGAGTCTCAACCCCGTAGTGTCATTTTTACTCTGAGGGATCAACTCTATAGGATACCAAAGGTAGTTCTGACTACTCCAAACTAATTTACGAAGGTAGTCTCTCATACTTCTAGGTTTTTCCTCTCCATGGTTCAACCAGAAGGTGAACAAATAGTAAAAACAACCACCATAATTTCAATACATTCTTTCTCTATAGAACACAAGCAGTTTGACAAACTTGTAGAAGGGCCCAAGGATATATTCACCCAGCCTACAAAGGTTCCCATACACTTCCAAGTCACACATCCCCTCAGACATGATAACAAACTTCCATATGTTCAACATGGATATGACATATCTCTATACAAATCTATTAACTCTTTTCAAACATGTTCAAGGTTCCAACTGACAATCCCCATGGATTTCACTTTTTAGACTGCATCTTCACCAACCAAGTCGTCCCATTAAGCAACCAAATTTTTTGAACGATTTCAACACTTCCAACAATAGGTTCATGATGCCTTACCAAAAGCCAATGGTAAGTAAAAACAACAAAATGCAACATCAGGTTCTGCATAAGTTTTAGGCTACACTTGATGGGATTATGGACACCAAAATCAAGAGTAATCATCAACATAACATCCAATTGTATTGAGTAGTTAATGTAGGTAAGCTTCTTCACCAAGGTAAGTGGTTCACTAGGAATCACGATCAACAAAAAATAATTCCCATCCGATGAGATAACTTGACGCAATGGAGACCATTGTGGGGGAGGATTGATCTGGGTGGATGATAATTATCATAGTTAATAATCAATTTTCCACCCATTTTTGTAAAATCATGAATTATATTTGTAATATACATGGTAAAAAACAAAATAAATTATAATAGTGAAGTGAGAATATAATCACACGATGATTTAGTTTTTACCATCATATTCAACCATGACATTTGCTGATGGATTTTGTAAACAATGTTATCTGCCCATGGTATTTGAATCACACAATGTTTTAATCTTTACCATCGTAATTTCTGATATTTACCAATGGTATTCACCCATGGATTTTTTAAACCATGGTATTTTCAAATGTAAAAGGGAATGAATCTTAGTGGAAAGACACTCGTTAAAAGTATAAATATGAGAATTCACTAGGAGAAAACCATGTTTTCTCTCATAATGTAGTCTCATGGTATGTTACCAATTCATTAAATATTTGAGTTCATTTTAATGTTATTCTGCAATATCTCTCTTACACAGGTGTCTCAGTTATATTTATAATGTTTTTCTATAATATTTCTCTAACGCGTTGTTCCTTATTCTCAATTACTTTATAATATTTTTTTTGTAATATTTCTCTTACACATTGTGACATATTCCTTTGTCACTTATGAAGTTTCATATTTTAAACAACTTGGATCACACAATATTAATGCATCATATTTCATGAGAACTCTATAGTTAAGCATGCTTAGGCCAAATTAGTAGTGGGATGGGTGACTTGTTGAGAGTTTTTAGATTTATTTTTTTCACTCTCTGAGTCTCATTCGTCCTAGTGAAACCTTGATCTTCCACCTCCATTTGGGTAAAACTTATTTACTACTATAAAAATGTATATTATTTAATATTAAAACTTTTATTATTATTAGGTATATTATTTAATATTAGATCTATTTAATTTTAGAGCCATTAATATTATAAAAAGGTATATTATCTATTAGAACTATTTAATTAGGGTTGTTTAATAATAAGGTTATTTAATATTTGGGATATTTAATGTATAAAGGTTTACATTTTAAATAAATAGGCTTTGAAATTTTAAATAAATAAGGTTAAATATTTTAGATAATTTAAAGGGTTGATAATATAAATAATTATAATATTATATAGTTTGAATTAAAAAAAACAAGTTCACTAAGTTTAAAAATAGGGTTTAATAGAGTAATGTTAAAAAAATAATGGTTTATAAAAAGGTATTTGTAGAAACTTGGTTATCAAATAAAGCTCATCTAATTTGTTGAAAATTGAACCATGGATATTTGTTTTTTCATAACATTGTGCATTGTTCATAACATTGTGGGTTGTGAATTGCATTATTTTATTCTGGGAAGTTTCCATCATTATATATTGTTCATGAGGTTTAAGGGTTGTGTTTTTATCTTGGGAGTGCAATGTATTTTGTATGGTTAAAAAAAGCTTAAAGAACATACTTTTTTTGAGATTCTTTCTTTATATGTGTAATATAACTCATTGAAATTTAATTTAAAAGCTTTATAAATTTACATTGTCATTGGTAAATAAATTTACTATTTCAATTTGCATAACTCTTGATCTTAATGAAGTAGTTGAAATGGTTTTCAAGGACTTTAATTTTGATAGTAGATCTTGTATTTAAAATTCAATTTGAAATAAGATTTACTAGTGATTTAATTATTGAATATATTATGCTTTTGTGTAACTTTGAATATGTTCAGTATGATTATTGCTGAATATATTTAATGTTAGTATTTATCACGAATACTAACATTTATGAAGTATGTTTAGTCTGGTAATTAGCATGTTTAATATGATAGATAAATTGTTTAAAATATTTTTTCTCCATTATATAATAGACAACATATATTTTGGTTCTAGGAAAACCCTTCATTTTCTCATGGATCAAACCATTTTGGAAGTTTCTACCATTTCAGATTATTCAGCTAATATTTCATTGACTTCCATTGTCAGTATTGAAAATATTTCAAATTGTCTATAAACAATTGAATATGGTTTTGCAAAACCCTATTTTCTAGTCTACTTGCAGTCGATTTGTTGTTGATGATTCAAATTTATTTCTCTACAAGTTCATAGTGCTCATAGTTCCCTTGTTGGATTATACCTTAATGATAAAGGACACATATCTTCCATTCTTTTTCCTTTTATTCATTCTGGATACAAAATTCAATGTACAGTTGGATTAATGATTATGTTCTCTGTGCTTATAGCTTCTTCCAGTGCAAATATTTTTTTTGTAGTGAACCCTTTTACAAAGACCTTTCAAAATATTGGGTCCCTTTCTCTTGGAGAGTGCATATTATTTTCTCTCTTAGAGAAATTTGGTTCATGAAAATATGATTGGGTTGTAGTAAGGCAGATACAGGAAAACATGTAATCACATTTCTTGATATGCAGTAGCATTGCTATGGTTTGGAAGAGGACATAAATTCCTTATGGTGGGATAACCATATTCTAAAATGTAAAAGTTTATTTGTTGTGTTTAGACTAGGATTATGATGATTACCCTACATATGCATACATTATCTATTGGTTGGATCTTATAAGGAATCTGTGGGGTTTTTCACTTATTCTTATCACTGACATACGATGCATGTCATTGGAATTATACAAGAACCAACTGGTTTGTGTCATTAGTAATGGTTCTACCTCTGTTTGGTCGATTGAGGAGGTCAACAATTTTCAATTTGGTCAACCTTGCAATGAAAAAAGGCTAGAGTGTTTTGAAGATGATTGGGGGTTTAGATGGAGGTTGTTGGATGTTATTTCTACAGATATTAATAATAAATGACCGAGCTACCTTTCTCTTTGTACAATTCAAGGAAAAGTACTTATGTTTAGTTATGTGGAAGTGTCATTCAAGTTATATGATTTTTTGATTGGATTTTATGCATCGATAATTACTTATAGCATATCCATCTTATAGAAATCAGGGTTCCATGTCCCATCAATTGAACATTACAATGTTCTCATTGAAAGTGCAAAAGTTTTCACACTTATTCCAAATGCAAATTCAATTGCTTACATAGCACCACTTCCTATGGATATCATGCCTTAACCTTTAAGGCTTCAAAAATTTTTCTCTCAGACATTCTCAAACATGTTATTTTTCTTTCATTTTTTTCTAGATATACAAAGATCATTGTTATACCAATTTGGAATGTACACTAAAAAAGATATTCATATCAATTTGTGATATGTTTCTTGGACATTACTTGCATTTTTCTTCTATTTGGAAATGGAATAACACACTTTATGTGTTTGACCGTCTATTATCATTTATTGAAATTTTATTCCATTATAAACTATATAAGTTATTAAATGGATTGATGCACTTATTTATATATTGAATGAATTAATGAGTTACATTATAGGTGAAAATTAATGATATACATTAAGTATTCAAGTTCTTTAAGAACTTAAGTTTAAAGTTTTAATAGTATTTAAATTTGTAGTAGATATGTCGACTCTTAGGTCCCTATAATACTAGTGATTCCCCTATTACTATTGTCATTGTAGCCCTTATTGATATTATCATGCCCCTATTGTTCCCATATTGTTGTTATTGTGCCCCATAGAATCCCACTATTGTTATTGTTGTGCCCTTATATTATTATTGTTATGTTTGAATCATCCAAGAATTGTTCATTTGTGTAATGTAAAGGATGTTTCCCCTTCAAAGAGGATGATTGTGAAGTTGTTGATCTATCTTTTCTATCTTTTTGTGAGCTGGTTTCATAGCATTGGTATCAGAGCTTTGGATTCTAGGGTTTCACTACTCCATAATAGGACATCATGGAATTTTTGCCATAATGTTTTTTCACGACGTTCCAGAAGCTAAAAAAAAATCCATTTGAACTGAAATCGCGATGATCCTCAAGTTCGAATTTCATATCTTGCCTCGCTATATTTTTGGAGATATGATCCAAGGAAGTTAGGGTTTTCGTAGGCTCTCAGATTACATCCCAAACAAGTGACCTTGGGAAAACCGTAATAACTTTCTATCTGAGTATCAGATTGAAATTTCATAAGAATTTACCGAAATAAGACGGACTGTAGTTTTTTGTGCATCATTTTCTGGTCTAAAGGTTGAAACAGTGACACATGACACTTCGTACAAGTTCGCTCTACTGAAAAAGTGTATAATCAGGTCATCCTGGGAGATTGGTCATAACACTTTCTTGGAGAATACAATTTCGATCAGACTGGTGGTGTTGGAAAGAGGACTCAGAGAGCTACCACAGTGCACAATTTCAGACCTTAGAGATCCGAAATTCGAAATATATGTTAGATTCAATATCGAGCTCCTGCAAAGTGAAAAGAGGTGTGTAGTTATTTTTTAAATTTTGCATAAGTTTGGTTTGAAAAATTAGTTTGAAGGAATTCAAAGGGAATAGTGAAGAATAATTATCATTAATTGATGGCCCAGAGAAAGAAAAGGGTAACACCTAGTAAGCAACTTGAAAGCTCTAGCATGACTCATGAAGAAGATGAAGAAATGCAACATGATATACCAAAATTATGAGACCAAGTGCAACAAATTTCACTCTCACAAAAAGTAACAAAAGCTAAGTGTTGAGCCTTGCAATAGGTATGTATTTACTCTTGATTATTTTCTTTTTCCTCCCTTCTTATCCATTTTGTGCCATGATATAATAACATATTGATAGGATTTTGATAAGGAATGGATGAAATTGCTCTTGATACGATTTGACCGACCAAACTAACTCTCCTTACTTTTTATGTAGAAAAACAACAGATGGAACAGTTGATGTTCCTATGTTGAAACAACAAAAGCTAATCAAGGGAAATGAGACGCGTTGTGTGTGGTCGAACCAAGGAATGAATCAAGAAGATTAGCGCAAGATAGAAGAATTGTCTGAAGATAGCATTTAGTTGTGAATCCCTTAGGATCTCCTGATCCTGAGGGATCACATTTATCTTTTTCCTTTTGACTATAAAAGGGAAACTGAAGAGGGATCTCTCGTCTTTTACTTCAATTGTAATTTTAATTTACAGAAGTGTGATTCTAAAGAACAAGATCGTATTGTAATGACAAGTGACTTTGATGATTAATATATAACTTGTGTTGCTATTAATTTGGATATTCTGAAGTAGCTAAGCAGTGTTTGCTGGTGGCTAAGGCTCGGTCTCTGGTGGATCTTACTGTTGTTCCTTGTTTTATGTTTTTTCCGTTTCCTGAAAGTTTATTCTACTTTACAGCTTTGCAGTTGACTTATTTTTGTTAATTCAGATTTCTGGAATTCATTTCATTAATGCGCAATCCTAGTTGGCTTTATTTAATTCATATCATGGATTGAATTAGATATCAGTTAAAGAATCATTTATGATTAATTAAAGAATAGAGTGTTATTGATTAAATGTTTTCCTTCTATCCAATAGTTTAAGTCTAGCTAAAAGAGCTCAGTTAATGCTACGGTGCTCTCGGTTGATTATCATTCCAATTTCGTTGATTAAGATTGAATTATGGTTTTGTTTGAGATTGAGTCATGATGCTTAGATGAATTATTTCCCTTAAAGTAACAAGCTTGAGATTTATGATTGCATCTGTTTACTCTTGTATTGAATTTAATAATTTATTTTAAAGCATTAATCTCTGGATTTATAGCTTGCACATATTGTGTACACTCTTGGAATGAAAAGACTTACCGAGGTTGATAATTAATGTGAAGTAATTAGGAGTTTTTAAGACACCTTTTAGCACCCAACATTTTGGCACGTTTTCGGGGAGAGTGTTTCCATTTTACAAAGAGTGATGTTGGTCTACTGAGAGAGAATTGGGTATTAAAAATGGGAGGTAAGAACCTGCGTACCGAGCGAGTAAAACTCTCGCTCCCCCGCCCGCTTTCCAGCAGAATTGCATAGGAATTTAAGGTAGAAATGAACGTTTGTATTTTTGTATGAATGACTAAGAAGAAAAGAATAGAAAAAGATATAATTTCTCCCCCCAAAACTGAAAAATCTAAGGGATTGATGACCCTTGGATGATCAACATTTATTGACAAAATCATAAGAAAAGTTGAGTCTCAGTCATTAGTAGGACCCTAAACTGTTGCTACCAGACATCCTACTATTTCCCTTCAGGCCACAAGATCACCATCTATAGCTAACATTGAGATTCACAGTAAGACTGAAGGGTCTGAACAGAGTTTTCAAGATATTGAAAATTCACAACCACACCCTTCACAAGAAGGGAATTCTTGCAACCTCCGTGAAGGAGAAGGAGAAACAGGTAATCCTGAAATTAAATCATCAGAACCTAGATCTCCTAAAGTAGTGATTGAACAGAGGACACCTAGTGTTCTGGATTGAGGTAGCACTGTTAGAATCATTCTAGCCTCTTTTGGACATCTTAGGAACAAATCTCTAGCTCCAGTGATCCCCGAAGAATATTGGCATATTTTTGACCAAATGGCCAATAATCAGCGACAACCCCAAACCTCTACATTACAATACCCTATTGTGGACACAACTGTCAATGCCCCCATGAAAGCTATCCCATTACAGAATATTCCTACCTTTCATGGGCTAACTTTAGAAGACCCCGATGCATTCCTTTTCGAATTCGATGTCCTATGTAAGGGTTATGATTACACCACTGACCCCTAGAAGTGAAACTGTTCCCCTCTTCTCTGAAGGGAGTAGTCCTGCATTGGTTTATGGGACGTGGTGGAGGTACCATCAATGACTGGGAACATATGAAAACATCCTTCCTTAAAAAATACCAAGATTATTGTCGAACTAGAGAATTAAAAGATGAAATATTTCAAATGGTAGCTAAGCCTAACAAGACTCTGGAAGAATATGTGGAGCATTTCCAATATAATCTACAAAGATATCTGTATGCAAATCTACCTGATAATGTTCTAAAAACCACAATGATTAAAGGTATGAAAGACCAATGGGTAGAAACATTGAATATAATGGGTAAGGGTGATATTTATCAAGAATAGTATGACAATATTATAGATTTGTGCATCAGGTGCTCCAGGGGTAGTACAAGGTTGAAACCAGCCAAACATGATGCGATCACCAAAGACAGCAAAGCCTCAGGAGGAAGCATTACAAGATTCAAAATTGGCAATCTATTGGAAGATTTCAAGACTGATATCCTAGGGACCTTGATGACACAATTGGATATCATGCAAGCTAAACAAAAGCAGGCCGAAGCAGAACAAAACCTGGCTATTTTCTGTCCCCGTTGCAGAAAGAAACACAGTCATAAAGAATGCCTGCTAGATATGATACAAACATGTGCCATATGCACTAAGGAGCATGCCACGAAAAGTTGCCCATCACTCCTAGGATTAAAAGCAGTCTTCAAGGAAGCGGAAGAAGAAGTGGAACCAGTATATCTGCTGAATCAACATCGTCAATGGCAAGCACGTTAGATAGGTATGCCTATCGATCCATCTTCATTCTTTCCTCCCTCGCAATATAATTCTCAGCAATATTTAGGGGTAGCATGGCAGAACCAGCCACCTTTTTCTACTTGGCCACCTCAAACATTTTCTATGCCACCATGGCCCAACTAGTCAAATCCAAACAGTAATTGGCCAAATCCCTCTTACCCTCCATAATTCTGGTAGAACAATACTTATTCATCGTAATGGCCTCCTTCCACCTTACAAAATCAGAACTGGAAATCAAATTGGCAAAGGTCCACGAACCAACCTATGGGGACAGTTCCTCTGTCTCAACCAACTTTACCAACACCTTACACATTGCAGTAGAATCCTCAATCTAATATACGACCACAACTCCTAGCTCAACCCAACCCAAATCCCAACAACAGACCAATCCAGTCAGTACAAATAATTTTGGGTTTGGACCTTGAAGCTAAGTTGAGAAAGTGTAATGAACTCAAATTAAGATCTGGATGCATAATCGTTCTAGACAAGGATAAAAATCTGCAACCTGAAGAACCGCACCCAAATAAGCCTTTGACTATAGATGATCAACAAGGGGAAGATACAGTCAGGCAGAAAACTCCTGAACAGATCATAACTACTTCCCCACCATTCCTAGAAAGATTGATGATACCACACCCAATTGAATATCTCAACTTTGATCTTCTAGGTGAACTCAAGAATATCTGTAACAAAATACCCCTCCTCCAGGCTATTCAAGACATTCCAATATATGCCAAAAATATTAAAGAATTGTGTATAAAGAAGTCTGTGAGGAAAACAAAAATAACCCCAACTGTCCATGTTGTTGGGACTTTATTTGATTTATTACTAGGTAAAGAGACACCCATAAAATATGAAGACCCAGGAAACCCCATTGTTATAGTATAGATAAATGGCCGCTCTTTTCCTAATGCTTTAGTTGATTTAGGGGCAACCATTATCATTCTCACAACAACAACTTGCAAAGTGCTTGGCATCACAGCCTTGGAACCAACAACTACCTTGCTGGAACTTGCTGACCTCTTAGTCATTAGGCCAGAAGGAACATTACCAGATGTGGTGGTTTCTGTAGACATTTGGGAATATCCGACATATTTTTTTTATTATTAACCCTAGGAACTGGCTAGATGGACATCCATTAATTTTAGGAAGGCCTTGGCTAGCAACTGCTGATGCTTATATCAGCTGCCGGACAGGAAGTATGACCATAACTAAAGGGAATGATGTGAAGAATCTAGCTTTATACCCTCCTGCTCAGCCAAGCCTAACCATTGTAAAAACTAGGAAGCAACCTGTAACATATTTAACAGAAAATATTCAGTCACCATTGACTGTGGCAGATGCCCTTGAATTTAAAAACCAAACAGAAGACGATGTCATTAATACTTTTATCAATCATCCTGCTACAATGTCTAGTTTTAAATGTCACATGATTAAAGCAGTCCTTGACAATGAAATTGAAGAAGATTACCTAAAAGATATCAATGGCCAAGCAATACCAACAACCACTGTCTATAATAGCAAACCTATCGAGATCGAGCCAGGGAAGATCTTGAACATTAATAGTAATCTGAGTGATGACCGACAACAGAAACTTATTCAAGTCCTTAGGAAATATAAAGGGGCTTTTGATTGGGATTAACTATACATGAAAGGGATTGACCCTCAGCTATGCATGCACCACATTTACACTGAAAAGGATGCAAGACCCATTCGACAACCTTAGCGTAGATTAAATCCTCACCTAAAGGATATTGTTAAAGAAGAACTTCAAAAAATATTAGATGTGAATTTTATATATCCTATATTTGATAGTAAATGGGTTTCTCCATTAGTAGTGGTCCCCAAAAAGAATGGGAAATGGCAGATATGCGTCGACTACAGAGAACTCAACAAGGCAATACAAAAAGACCATTTTCCCCTTCCATTCATCGATCAGGTCCTAGATACACTGGCAGGGAAGAAATTCTTCTCTTTCCTAGATGGCTTTAGTGGCTACAACCAAATTCAAATTGCCCCTGAAGACCAGGATAAAACTACTTTTACCTGTCCGTGGGGAACGTTTGATTACAGGGTACTACATTTTGGATTGTGCAACGCACCTGCTACATTCCAAAGAGCCATACTCAGTATTTTTGTAGACTTGATAAATGAAGGATTGGAAGTGTACATGGATGATTTCACACCCTATGGAGATGACTTTGAACAGGAATTACAGACATTGGAGAAAGTCCTGGAGTGGTGTATCGCTACTAGGCTATGCTTGAGCCACAAGAAGTGCCATATGATGATGAAAGAGGGCCTGATCCTGGGTCACTTCATTTTAACAACTGGAATTTAGGTAGATCCAACAAAAATATAGGTAATCCTCTTATTAGCTACTCCCTGCACTCAAACAGAGGTATGTAGTTTTCTGGGATTTGTAGGATATTATTGTAGATTTATAAAGAACTTCTCACAGATTGTTGTACCATTATATGCTTTAACAGGAAATATTGATTTTATATGGACTGAAAAATGTGACATTACCTTTACAGAGTTGAAATGGCTACTATCAACAACACCAGTATTACGAGGCCCGAATTGGGATATACCATTCCAGATTTCATCAGACACGTCAGATTCAGCCATTGGAGTAGTTCTTGGCCAAGAAGAAGACAAGAAACCCTATGCTATATATTACATTAGCAAAAACTTAACTCCTGCTGAGTTGAATTACACAGTAACAGAGAAAG
This sequence comes from Pinus tabuliformis, assembly GCA_031772625.1. NCBI lineage: Eukaryota > Viridiplantae > Streptophyta > Pinopsida > Pinales > Pinaceae > Pinus > Pinus tabuliformis. The sequence continues at coordinate 564,974,173 of CM062818.1, read as the reverse complement.
AGTTTCTAGCTGTTATTTATGTTATTAACAAATTTAGACACTATATAACTAGATACCCTGTAGTTCTATATACTGATCACTCTGCTATCAAATATTTAGCTAATAAACCCATTATGAATGGAAGAGTGACATGTTGGTTACTACTTTTGCAGGAATTTGATATAACTATAAAGGATCGACCAAGGAGGGAAAACCTTGTGGTAGATTTCCTCTCCCGAGTGCCAAGAACAAATGATGCAATGGCGGTAGAAGACCAGTTCCCGGATGAACACCTATCTGTTGTGGTCGTAAAAACACCATGGTATGCAGATGTGGCAAATTACTTAGTAGTGGGAAAACTGCCCAAACATCTAACACCTAGAGAAAGGAAATTAATAGTGCAGTGCAGCACTCGGTTCTCTTGTATCGGAGGATACCTTTTTGACACAGGGGCCGATATGCACATTCGCAGGTGTATCAAGGAAGACGATATTTATGATATCTTAAAAGCCTACCACGATGGACCTTGCAGTGGCAATTTTGCAGACCGCAGAACTGGATAAAATTTTGCAAATGGGCTACTACTGGCCCACGATTTTTAAGGATGCTAAGAAATTTGTCCAGGCATGCGATAGTTGCCAAAGGATGGGCTGCCCTAGCCAATCTGATGAGATGCCCCTGCATCCATAGCTGGTGATAGAACCCTTTGAGCGATGGGTGTTAGATTTTGTCAGGCTGATCAACCCACCATCCAATTAGAAATCATATATATTGGTTGCAACAGAATACGTGACTAAATGGGTGGAGGCAGTAGCGTTACCAAGAGCAATAGAGGAAACAACGATTAATTTCCTTTTCGAAATTTTTATGCGATATGGCTTACCCAGAGAAGTATGGGGGGCCACAATTTGTAGGCCACAAGATCACTGCTACACTGAAGAATCATCACATTATCCATAAAATTACCTCTCTGTATCACCCGCAGGCGAACGGGTAGGTGGAGAGTACCAACAAAGTAATTGAAGTTATTCTAACGAAGACAGTCTCGTCACACATACAAGATTGGGTTACTCGACTACCAAAGGCCTTGTGGGCATATCGCACGACTTGGAGGAACACAACTGGATACTCTCCATATCAGCTGGTATTTGGTAAGGAACCCATTTTCCCCATAGAATTTGAGATACAAACACTAAGGATAGCCCAGGAAGTGGGACTGGATTTAACTGAAGCCCAGATTAACAAACTACAACAAATAAATGAATTAGATGAAATTTGGCTATTGGATCTACAACATACTACACTCATTCAACAACAAAGAGCCAAGTGGCCCAATTCCCTGATTAAGAAAAAGACATTTCATGAGTGAAATTGGGCACTTCTTTACGATTCTAGGTTTCATGACTTCCTTGGTAAACTACAGACTAGATGGTTAGGCCCCTATGAAATAAAGGAAGTACATGACAATGGTACTCTTGCATTGGCCACCATTGATAGGTCTGGTTTTTCCTTTAAAGCAAATGGGCATCAGGTGCGCCTCTACCTAAAACCACTTACAAGAGAATCCTTTTACCAGCAGATATGCGAGGACTCCACCATGAAAATTCTAGCTGCAGAAGGCAATCCTTTGGCAGCTTCACTGTTGTAAAAAGTTATTTCTTTTTGTAAAAACTGTAAATATAATTGCTGATTTGATTTTCTGCATTTTTGTTTGTTTGTCATTCCCACTTCGGAACAATACTTTTTCATTTTTGCTGTTCCGACTTCGGAACAACACTTTTTTGTTTTTGTTATTCCCACTTCAGAACAACACTTCTTTTTTTGTTGTTCCCACTTTGGAACAACACTTTTCGTTCCCACTTTGGAACAACACTTTTTTGTTTTTGTTGTTCCCACTTCGGAACAACGCTTTTCTATTTTTGTTGTTCCCACTTTAGAACAACACTTTTTCATTTTTGTTGTTCCCACTTCAGAACAACACTTTTTCGTTTTTTCTGTTCCCACTTCGGAACAACACTTTTCATTTTTTCTATTCCCACTTCGGAACAACACTTTTCATTTTTGTTGTTCCCACTTCGGAACAACACTTTTTGTTTTTGCTGTTCCCACTTCGGAACAACAATTTTTTGTTTTTGTTGTTCCCACTTTGGAACAACACTTTTTCTATTTTTGCTGTTCCCACTTTGGAACAACACTTTTCTGTTTTTGTTGTTCCCACTTCGGAACAACACTTTTTCATTTTTGTTGTTCCCACTTCGGAACAACATTTTTTAATTTTTGATGTTCCCACTTCGGAACAACACTTTTCGTTTTTGTTGTTCCCACTTCGGAACAACACTTTTTGTTTTTGTTGTTCCCACTTTGGAACAACACTTTTCATTTTTGTTGTTCCCACTTCAGAACAACACTTTTCATTTTTGCTGTTCCCACTTCAGAACAACACTTTTTGTTTTTTCTATTCCCACTTCGGAACAACACTTTTCGTTCCCACTTCGGAACAACACTTTTCGTTTTTGTTGTTCCCACTTTGGAACATCACTTTTTGTTTTTGTTGTTCCCACTTTGGAACAACACTTTTTGTTTTTGCTGTTCCCACTTCAGAAAAACACTTTTTTTGTTTTTGTTGTTCCCACTTTGGAACAACATTTTTTTTATTTTTTTTGTTCCCACTTCGGAACAACACTTTTCTATTTTTGTTGTTCCCACTTTGGAACAACACTTTTCCGTTTTTGTTGTTCCCACTTTGGAACAACACTTTTTCGTTTTTGTTGTTCCCACTTTGGAACAACACTTTTTCATTTTTTCTGTTCCCACTTTGGAACATCACGTTTTGCAATTTTTTACTATTCCAACTTCAAAACAACACTTTTTGCGTGTTTGTTGTTCCAACTTTGGAACAACACTTTTTGTTGTTTGTTGTTCAAACAACACCTTTTTCTCTTAGAGTGTTTTGCTGTTCCCACTTTTGAACAACCACTGTTCCGTCTTTGGAACAACATTTTTTCTCCTTGAAGTCATGAAAACACCCTTTTCCTTGGATTATTTTAATGTTGAACAACACTTGCAAAATTATTCCTAGCTCATCTCAGCACCATTTTTCTGATTCCCTTTCATGGCATGAAGTACAATACTTTTATGAGGACAAGAATTATGGATTCTATTGAAGCAGGTGAATACCCTTAACATTATGATCTTTAACAAGACAACTTCTTGATGATAGATTTTTAAAAAAAAAAGGGGGACACAATTATTTATATATTACTTTACTGTATTGATTTCTGTTGTATATTATACTGATTGATCATCTTTACCATGCTGGTTCCACCCCTTCTGGTTATAATCCTCTCTGTCTATTATAAGTGAGATTATGGGTATATTTTTTTATATTGACATGTTCAACTTCTTCCACCATCCCTGCCCTTAAGGAGTACTGAACCTCCCTCTATTTATTATAAAATTGTATAATAACAACAAAATTTTGCCTGCAGATAGATGATAGGGGGTCTCATTAAGAGCCAGCCTACCATGTTCATAAGGATGTAGCAATGTGATGGTTAAAATATCCTTGGAATAGGAGGTCTCATCACGAGCCGGCCTGATCACTTTTGCTACTTCCCAGTGAATGGCAGTGTGGTCATTTGGTTACCATGCCAGCACACTGATCTCTTCTGTAGAAACAACAATGGAATTCTCCAACTATAAATTGAGGATCCTGGCTCATATGGGTTAAAAATAAACTCTGTCGAGGCTATGGACGCCTGCTGGCAATAGAAGCTCTGCTTATGGTATTGAAGTTCTATTTTCAACATCAATAATTATTATAATACCCTCTTCTTACTTTACTTAAATTACCAGAAGAATTATTTCCATAATTTCTCCCTACCTTGAACCTTTATGCATGAGTTAATATTTTTAATTAATCATATCATTTTCAGCTAGAACATCATCAGCAAAGCATATTTTTCTTGCATATTGTTGTCCTTTTTCCTTACCGCATAACCTATCATCAACCAAAGCATCTTGTCTCTTATCAATAACCATCATTACACACCTCACTTTCATTATATCCATACCTTTTACAGTCCTTTCATTAATATACGTACTCTGTCTCATATTAATCTCATATCTTTCATCCTTGTACATTGTCGTCAAAATAGCATTTCCCCATCCATCCATTCATAGGCGACCTCTCATCTTGAAGGAGGGAGGGGACCTCCATTACACTTGTGCATGCATTATAATTGTTTTATTGGATTTCATAGGTTGATGTGGTATTCTATGATCACACAGCATGTGGCAAAATATTCTATGATCACACGGCATGTGGCAAAATAATAGTCCTCGAATTAATTAATTCTCATAGAAATATCGTTTAACATTGTAAAACTTAGTTGTTACAACTACTTGCTATTCTATCTCTCTGTTGTTGTGTTTTCTCCACTACACTAATCCTTTGCAATAGTAGGAAGAAATCAAGAATTATGGGTGGTAAGATAGTGCGCCGAGAACCTTTAGTGTTGGAAGTCTCCGATAGAGCTAAGGAAATTCTGGTCCGCATAGGGTGGATATCATATTTCACAAGATTTCAGCCCCCTAGTGAGGAAATCGCTATTGAATTTCTATAGCATCTGTAGAATGGGAAATCCCTGGTGAGAGGTAGAAGAATCACAGTATCAGACGTTGTAATAGCTGAAGTATCTGGGCTGCTAGTGGAAGGAACTATATGGCCAAAAAAACACATAATGTTGCAAGACGCGGTGGACATTTTCAGAGATGCAGACAAGGAATTAACCAAGAAAGGCAAGGGCATACAACCATCTTCTCTGGCAGAACCATGGCATGAGTTGGCAAGTGTTGTCCAGAGGTACATTACCTATGATGGATGATGAGATGTGGTAAGACCATGACAACTCAAAATTTTAGCTATTTTAAAACTAAAGATCACTGTTAATCTGCCATCTTTCTTGAATTCATTGCTGCATGATACCGCTAATAGAATAAGATGGATTAGGCACTCTGAAACTATAGTTAGCCACCATGGATTGATTAGACTAATTGTTACCCATAACCTTGTTCAACAAAACTTAACTTGGGATGGTCTCATAGCGCCCCTAGAGATTAGTCAAAACCCTGTAATCCAAAATCCTGCAATCTTGGAGATAAGCCAGTAGAGCCTTGTTCCAAAAAGGAAAAGGACTACCCACTCAAACATTGAACCCCATAAGCGCAGGTGGTCTGCAAGGTTAAATCTAGCCCATAGAATGTTTGTAAATCCACAAGATAGCATCGAACAACCTACAAAACCATCCAGACCAGTTAGTATATAGGACTCTGAGTCGGAACCAGAGGAAGAACCTGAACAAGGGGAAGGGTGTCATTCAAAATCAGAACCCAGGGAAGAGGCCAATTTAGAACAAGAACTCGAGGAAGAGGATAGACCAGACTTAGAGCAAGAAAGGGCACAACACTTTGATGATGAACTGGAAAATGAAGAAGAGCCTCCTCAAACATCAACCATGAGCCCCCAAAATGATATTTTGTAGGATTTTGAGACAGGGATGGCTCAGGTCCTGGAAAATCTGAATGCATACATGCAGCCTGGAGGATCACTTGATCCTAACCTAATGGAAGCTCAATCCCCAGAAGATTCTGGGCATACAGAAATTCTGCCTTCTTCAGAAGCTACAGACCAGGAAAAGGAAGCAGACACAGAAGTTATTCATGAATCCGACAACCAGTCTGGTGACACAATTCTATTGGAACACAGCCATGATAAACAACAGGAATATTTAGATACAGAAGCTATTGACAAGCCTGTTAGTGTAAAAGATGCTCCTCAGAAGAGGCGAGTAGCTGGAGAAAAACTAAAGAAGCTGAGACAAAAATACCAAAAGCTTCAAAAGATAGTTAAAATGCTATGTCGGAAGATTAAAGAAATTGCAAATGACAAAGACCAAAACACTACTCCTGAGGTAGTCATTGCGGCTATGCAAACGGAAATATGTAAGGGTAGGCCAACAGAAACCCAAACCGGACTCATTCCTACTCAAACAGTAGCCACCCAGGAAAATTTACATGCAGAATTAGTGGATGCAGCCATTCAGATGGAGGGTTTGTCCTCCCACAGTAAGGAAGTATAAACCAAAGAAATATCCTCTCGTAACACAGGCACTCAGACAGAAGAGCAAGCCAAGGATATCTTGTCAAGCAAAGACCCTATTATTCTAAAGCTACACGAAGAACTGATGCAAGCCCAGGTTGCTCTAGAACGATGTGAACAAGAGACAGTTCCCCTGCAAAAATATCAAGAGTTGTAGAAATAGTTTAGGGAATTAACCATAACTGAGAATGGGACTTTTGATAGATTTAGACAGGAAGAAGAAAAGCTAAAGAAGGTGAAGACCAAGCTAGATAGAGCCAGGGATCAGATAGACACCATTTGCTCGCTATATTTGGATGTCTTGACATGTAGGTCTCCTGCCACAAATTATGCCTCGTTCTTATTAGAACAGTACTTATTGTTAAATATTAAAGCCGTAAGAGCTGGCAAGGAAATCGAATTAAAGACAACTGAAGATTTTATAAGTTGCTGCAAGGAACATGGGGCAAAAGTCCAAAGGCTTCTTTGTGAATTTTATCTGCATAATTTCATATTAGAAGAAGAAGTGGATAAGAATCCTAGCCCTTTTGTTGGAGATATTCAATTCCAGGCTTTTATCTCTTTTGTAATTAATCAACTTAAGTGGTTTAAGGCATATAATTCATTCCAAAGATAGGAACATGGGTTGGATCTCTAGGTAAGGAGTGAGCCTACTCACCCTTTGCAACTGTTTTCTAAACATAAAAGGCTGATGACACAAGAAGGCGTGATTCAAATTTTAGGGCCCATACATAAGGAAATTGTACAGAAAGGAACAACATATTTCGTTTCCATCTAGGAAAGATCCCTGACTGCATCCAAAATGAGATGGACGGTCTCAACTAACAGTGTTAAGGAAAGAGAACCATTTCATTATGGGAACTTCAAAGCGGCTACGAGCCGGTTAGTTACATACAACAATCTTATCTTGAGGGAAGGGCCTTATTGGTTGGGATGTCGATTTAGGTGTCCCATTATTTGGTATCCTCCTGAAGGGTATTGGTTTGACCATGAGTTACCTGAAGGACACAAATAGACAGCCTTTGCAAATCTGGCACAACATCACAGTTTCAGGCTTGATGAGGAAACCTTTTCTCTAGCTTACTCCTTAACTACATTACATAGGAACTATTTATTTGTCATGAGGACATGAAAAAAGGTAAGTAGGGGAGTATGTTGAGCCTTGCAATAGGTATGTATTTACTCTTGATTATTGTCTTTTTCCTCCTTTCTTATCCATTTTGTGCCATGATATAATAACATATTGATAGGATTTTGATAAGGAATGAATGAAACTGCTCTTGATATGATTTGACCGACCAAACTAACTCTCATTACTTTTTATGTAGAAAAACAGCAGATGGAACAATTGTTGTTCCAAAGTCGGAACAACAAAAGCTAATCAAGGGAAATGAGATGCGTCATGTGCGGTCGAACCAAGGAACGAATCGAGAAGATCAGCACAAGATAGAAGAATTGTTTGAAGATAGCATTTAGTTGTGAATCCCTCAGGATCTCCTGATCCTGAGGGATCACATTTATCTTTTTCCTTTTGACTATAAAAGGGAAAACTGAAGAGGGATCTCTCATATTTTACTTCAATTGTAATTTTAATTTACAGAAGTGTGATTATGAAGAACAAGATCGTATTGTAATGACAAGTGACTTTGATGATTAATATACAACTTGCGTTGTTGTTCATTCAGATATTCTGAAGTAGCTAAGCAGTGTTCGCTGGTGGCTAGGGCTTGGTCTCTGGTGGATCTTACTATTGTTCCTTGTTTTATGCTTTTTCCGTTTCCTGCAAGTTTATTCTGCTTTACAACTTTGCAGTTGATTTATTTTCGTTAATTCAGATTTCTGGTATTCATTTCATTAATGCGCAATCCTAGTTGGCTTTATTTAATTCATATCATGGATTGAATTAGTTATCAGTTAAAGAATCATTTCTGATTAATTAAAGAATAGAGCGTTATTGATTAAATGCTTTCCTTCTATCTAGTAGTTTAAGTCCAGTTGAAAGAGCTCAGTTAATGCTACGGTGCTCTCAATTGATTATCATTCGAATTTGGTTGATTAAGATTGAATTATGGTTTTGTTTGAGATTGAGTCATGATGCTTAGATGAATTATTTCCCTTAAAGTTACAAGCTTGAGATTTATGATTGCATCTGTTTACTCTTGTATTAAATTTAATAACTTATTTTAAAGCATTACTCTTTGGATTTATAGCTTGCACATATTGTGTACACTCTTGGAATAAAAAGACTTACCGAGATTGATAATTAATGTGAGGCAATTAGGAGTTTTAAAAGACACCTTTTAGCACCCAACACTAAGATGGATGGTTTAAAGAAAGGTGTGGAAGATAATATGGATGGTTTAAAGAAAGGCATGGAAGCTAAGATGGATGGTATGAAAGACAACATTGAATATTGGAAGAAGAACATTGAAGGTTGGAAGGAAGGTTTGACAAAGTTGCTACAAGAAAGGCTTCCTAATGGCGAAAAGGTAGTAGATAAAACTCAAAATGAGAACAAAAAAATGTTAACCATGATTGAAAGAATGAAAACATTGAATATTTGAAGAAATACGTGGAAGGTTTGAAAAAGTTGCTACAAGAAAGGCTTCCTAATGGTGAAAAGGTAATAGAGAAAACTCATGATGAGAACAAAATAAATGTTAATCATGATTTCATAGACTCTAACAGTGGATTGAAGACCCACCATGTTCCAAAGATAAATATGATGAAGTTTCATGGCAAGGATCCCGTAACATGGATACTACATATGGAGCAATATTTTGATCTCCATAATGTGCAAAAGACACAAAAGATATGCATTACAACTTTATATTTGGAACCAAATCAGTTTGTATGGTATTGATGGATTTTCTCTCGTAAACAAATTGTCACTTGGGCAATTTTTATGGAAGAAATGATAGCACATTATGAGGATACAAAAAGAAACACTTTGTTTAGCCAATTGATAAATCTCAAACAAAAGGGTTCAATGATGGAGCACATTGAGGACTTCCAAAAATTGAATATAAGGGTAAAAGATATTCCAGAGGAGCATAGGAATTATGTTTTCATAGGGACTTTAAAGGATAACATCCAACATGAGGTTCGCCTTTGGGAGCCTGATTCATTAGAGAAGGCATTCAGGTTGGCAAGAAAAATGGAAAGGAAAATCATGGAAACAAGGAAGCCTACCACTCACAAATATAAATATGGAAGTGTTGTGGCCTCTAGCCTTCCACAACCTACAAGGTTGACACCACAAAAATTGGAAGAAAAAAGAGCAAAAGGGCTTTGATACAGTTGTGATAGAAAATACACTAAAGGTCATAAGTGTGCTGAGAATAAATTATTTTACATATATTGTGAAGAGGAGGAAGAAAAGGAACAATAAACATTAAAAGAAGAGGATATATAGTGGAACAAACCCTAGAGAAAAAAGAAATGAATCCGACCATATCTTGTAATTCATTGGCCGAAATTACCACTCCTCAAACTATCAAGACAGAAGGACACATCAAGAAGAAAAAGGTAATAGTGTTGATTGATTCGGGAAGTACCCATAATTTTATTCATTGTAAGATAGCCAAGGAATTGAATTGCTTCCAATATCTAGCACCAGAGTGTCAAGTGATGGTTGTAAGTGGAGGAACCATAAATTTCTCTGGAAAGTTCCATAATATCAAGCTATCCATGGGAGAATATGTATTGAATATTCCAATGCTTTCCATTCCAATGGGTGGTGCTAATGTTGTACTAGGAGTCCAATGGCTACAATCCTTGGGTATAATAGCTTTTAATTTTCAAGAAATTTTCATGAAATTTTCTTCAGAAGGAAAGGAATTTTAATTAAGGGGTATCATAGGGAAACCAATAAAGATAATAAGATCTAACGGAATGACAAAGCTTCTAAAGAAAGAACAACACGGTGTAATTGCACAATTATGTTCGCTAGAGGATCCCACATAGAAATCATCTATTTCTCCAGATCTCCGAAAATTCTTGGACAATCATTCCAATGTATTTGAGACTCCCAAAGGCCTCCCACCTATTCGTGATCATGATCATGCTATTCATTTGATTCTAGGAAGTGTTCCTCCAAACATTAGGCCTTATAGATATCCCTATGCCCAAAAGAGTTAAGCTGAACATATGGTTCCAGAAATGCTAGAGGCTAGTATAATTCAACCTAGTCAAAGTTATTTCTTTGCTCCAGTAGTATTGGTGCACAAGAAGGATGGGTCATGGCACATGTGTCCAGATTATAGGAAGCTCAACAAGCTCACTATTAAAGATAAATTTCCCATTTCTGTCATTGATGAATTATTGGATGAATTGCATCTATCAATTTACTTCACCAAGTTGGATCTTCATTCAGGATATCATCAAATCAGAATGAAGACTGAAGACATTCCGAAAACAACATTTAGAAATCATGAGGGTGATTATGAATTTTTGGTCATGCCTTCTGGCCTTACCAATGCACCTTGTACATTTCAAGGTTTGATGAATTCCATTTTAAAGCCCTTCCTTAGAAAATTTGTGTTAGTATTTTTTGATGATATACTAATCTACAACAAGTCTTTGAAGGATCATGTTCAACATGTTGACAGGGTGATCAAACTATTGGAGGAGAAATAATTATATGCAAAAAGCTCCAAATGTTTCTTTGGAGTACAAGAGGTGGAATATATGGGTCATATTGTATCTCATGAAGGTGTTAAGGTAGACCCTAGAAAAATTAAAGCCATTAAGGAATGGAAAATCCCCACATCCATAAAGCATCTGTGAGGATTTCTTGGGTTGACAGGGTATTATCGCAAGTTTGTTAAGAATTATGGCAGAATAGTAGCACCTCTAACAACACTTTTGAATAAAGATGCATTTTCGTGGACTCCAGAAGAAATAGAGGAATTCGAACATCTTAAAGAGACAATGTGCCAAGCACCAGTCTTAGCTATGCCGGACTTCACAAAAACCTTTACTGTGGAATGTGATGCCTCATGAAATGGAATTGGTGTTGTTGTAATGTAAGAAGAAAGACCCATTGCTTTCGAAATTCATTCAATCAAAGGAAAGTATTTACACAAAGATATTTATGAGAAGGAAATGTTGACAATACTACATGCACTTAAGAAATGGCGACCCTACCTAATGGGAAGACACTTCAAGGTAAAAACGGATCATGATAGTCTTAAATGTTTCTTAGAACAAAGATTATCTTCAAAAGAGTAGAAAAAATGGGTCACAAAGATGTTGGGTTATGACTTTGAAATAATCTACAAAAAGGGAAGAAAATGTTGTGGCAGATGCACTCTCAAGAAAGGATGAGGATGTGGAAGCATTGTTTTGTGCCATTTCTATTATCCAACCAGATTGGATAAATGAAGCAAGGGATGCATGGAATAATGACGAAGAAGTGTGGGTACTCGTTCAAAATTTACAACAAGATCCCAGTACATATGATACATTTAGCTGGAAAAATGATCTGTTATGGTACAAAGATTGCTTATACCTAGGTAAGAATTCCCAACTCAAACAAAATATTCTTATGGAATTGCACAATTCTCCCTTAGGAGGTCACTCACAATTTTCAAAAACTTACCATAGGGTTAAGAAGGATTTTTTTTGGGATGGCCTTAAGTCAGATATTCAAAAGTTTGTGGCAGAGTGTTTGGTTTGCCAACAAAATAAAGCTGAAATAATTAAGACCCCAGGTCTATTACAACCTTTATCCATTCCAAGCCAATGTTGGGAGGAGGTTTCAATGGATTTTATCACAGGTTTACCCAAATCAAAAGGAAAGAGTCTCATCATGGTGGTAATTGACAGAATTACCAAGTATGCACACTTTTGTGCATTATCTCATCCATTTAAAACCAATACAATTTATATTTCATTTATGGAAACAATTCAAAAGCTACATGGAAAGCCAAAGATTATTGTAAATGACAGAGATCCCATTTTCACTGGAAATTTTTGGACAAAATTATTTTCTTGTTTTGGTACTTAGTTAGCTCATAGCTCATCTTATCATCCTCAACTTGATGGGAAAACTGAGATAGTTAACAAATGTTTGGAAGGATATCTTTGTTTCTTTGTCTTTGATAAATAGACACAATGGGTTAAATGGTTTCCTTTGGCTGAATGGTGGTATAACACTTCCTTCCATACTGCAACAAAAATGACCCCATTTATGGCACTTTATGGATATCATCCACCATCCATCACATCATATTTAAGAGAAAATTCTAAGGTTCAAGCAGTGGAATACCACATTGAGCATTAACAACAAGTTCTCCAACTCTTAAAGGATAGCCTCACTTTGGTGTAGGATAGAATGAAACAACAGGCAAATCAACATCGTAGCAAAATAAGTTTTGATTTAGGTGACTAGGTATTCTTACGGCTACAACCATATAAACAAATTTCCCTCAAGCAAGATAAGAAGGATAATAAATTTCACCAAAGTATTATGGTCCATACAAGGTGTTGCAAAATATTGGTACTATGGCATACAAATTGGAGCTTCCTGCAGCTTCCCCAGTGGACCCATTTTTCCATGTTTCATGCTTAAAGAAGGTTATAGGTGAAAAGCTCCTAGTTCAAACAATATTGATAGAACTTGATGAGGAAGGAGAAATCATATCGGAACTTGAAGTAGTCACAAAAACAAGAAATCAGTAGCTACGAAATCGATCAATTTTAGAGTATTTCATCAAGTGGAAGAACTTACCCACTAAAGATTCCACATGGGAGGATGAGAATTTTATACATAAGCATCTAGAACTCAAGCGTTGAGGACAACAATTTTTTGTTTCAATAATTACTATTGTCATTGTAGCCCTTATTGTTATTAGTGTGCCCCTATTTTCCCCATATTGTTATTATTATGCCCCATAGAAGCCCACTATTGTTATTGTTGTGCCCTTATATTATTATTGTTATGTCAGTTTTGATTATATTGTGACCCCTTAGACTCATATTTATAGAAAGGAGGTTTTTTCATTTGAATCATCCAAGAATTGTTCATTTGAGTAATGTAAAGGAGGTTTCCCGCTCGAAGAGGCTGATTTTGAACTCGTTTGTCTATCTTTTCTATCTTTTTGTGAGCTGGTCTCATAACATCAACTGAAGAAACAATAAATCGTAGTTTGAAAAGGACTCATTCTCCTACTTCAAGGGAGAGAGAAAATGAATATTGGAGGCAGTGGTATCAAAAAAATAAATATGCAATAAATGAGCGAAGAAGATATGCATATCAGAGAAGAAAGAGAGGTTCAATAGGTGTTCATAGTCATGAAGTTGTTAATCGTAAGTATTGAAGGTTGGATAATATAATATGAAGAACATTTCCTGCGATTGTTCATTTCCCTTCACATTGTGCATCTCGAATTTTTTTAGTATTCCAAAATTCCATAACAATAGCCTTATTTTGGAACACTGTTTTTACAAAGATACCCTGCATAGAAGTGAGAACCATCAATCTTCTACAAGTGATGGAAGAGAAGAAACTATGGGGGACATGCACAATGATGCCATTAAACAGTTATCAACATCTAATTTTTTGGCTAATAGTAATATGATTTCCAAAATGATTAACAATTTACAACATTTTGTTGCCAATGTAGAATTTACCATTCCTCAGTGACACTTTATAGATAATATTGTTGGTGCTACAAAATCTATGCATACTTTATCTCTTGGGACAACACAGGTTCTAATAAATTATTTTTATAAGCTTCATACATTTTAATGTATTGTACTTATTGTTTTGTCAATATTTTATTTTTCTCCTTTTTTGTAGAACAATATTCAAATGAATATTGCTCGAGAAATAAATTCACATCCAATACAACATTCATTCCTTCCTCCAATTGAGCTTGGACTAACTAATTGGCAAGAGAATGTAGATGTTGTATGTTTTTAATGTACAGTTTGTTTCAATAATTAAACTTCTCCTTTTTTTCATGCATCAGGATAACATTACGATTTATATTTTTATCTGAGAATAACATAATTAGGTGTAACCAATTTAAAAGATTGAAATCCTGTGATTTTCTAGAAACAAATGTTTAAAATAATTGTCCCATTAGACAAGGTGGTTCACATCATGGTTAACCCCGAGTCTTTGTTCATAGAGAAAAAAAAGTACCTTTGTTCATTTTAGTATAGAGATGATTGAATTTCATAAATAATTCTAGTCGAGGATTGATAACTTGTCTATTGTCCAAATGCGCCAAGTATGTAATGAATGTTATCTTTGTATACAAGTTGTTAGATGGCATGAAGGACATATTTGTAAAGGATGTAAGAGTGAGAAAGCCTCCCACTATTTCTCTCGTTTCAACAACAAGGATCCTAGTGAATAATCTGATGTTCTAAGAGTTCTGACCCAAGTTGAAGACATTCTAATACCATAGCTTAATCCAATATTGCAAGTGACACATGCTCGTGGAAGATAATATAAATATAGTGGCCACACAATAATTTTTCCACAAGATATTTCTCAAATTACAAAGAAGCTTCCATGACATCTTAACCAACTTGATTTTCTAATTGTGAGGAGACGTGGCATTCGTTCCAAATATTATGAATGTTGTATGAAAATATGATGGGTGATGGATGAATTTCTTTACAAAATTCGTATGGATAAATATTACAGGGATGTTGAAATTGACCTGGAATCGGTTGTTGCTCTCCGGGAAAGACCAACTGATGTGTCTAGCAAGCTACAATTTGTTGATTGTGATATCAATGAAATAGAGAGAAGTGATGAAGGAATTCAAATCTTGGGCCCTAATTTTTTATTGTCTCATCCTTCATATTTTGTTATTTTCCTACCCAATGAACAAAAGGAAGTGGATCAAATAAGAATATTTATTGAAAATGCATATTTTGCATCTACTGACTCATTGGCCAAACATTGGTTCCTGTCTCATCAATGAGTATAATATAGAAGGGTTATTAGACATGGCATTCCCCACTCTATTTCCCATTGGTGATGTTGATTGGTTGCATCCATATATTTGTAATGTTGAAATGCATGAATATGGTTTACATCTACTCCGATACTTTGACCATAGATTTGGAAGCCATCCTAAGTTTCGATATTTCTTGCTAAACATGATTATGCATCATCATATACAAGGAAGAACTTCATTATTTTTGAAAAAGAGTATCCATGAAAATAGACCTGCAACTATTGAAGACTTGCATCAACAACTCCGACGATTTACCTGACAATAAGTTAGTTGATAAATTGATGCATTTTGGTTCCTCTCTTAGTGGCATAAGGGCCTATTGGATAAATTTTTGTATTGATCTCATTGACATGATTACACAATTAGGTTTCCACACTTCTTTTTTTTTACTTTAAATGTAATGAACACAAAGTGGCATGACTTACATAGTCTTATGCCTTCAAACACACATTCTAGTCGAGGAGATGTTCATGCAAAAATAAATAAAAAATTATTCAGTATCCGCATATAGTTGCCATGTATATGAACCAAAGATTCAATGTATTCCATGAATTAGTTCTTCAAGAATATATTGGAGCTAAATACTTTTGGTGTAGGTTTGTCTTCATTCCTTTTCTTTCGTTCTTTATGATTTTGGAGAAGTTTTGTTGTTTTGATATTTTTATGTATGTTGACTATATATTCAACATGTTGACTATATAATAAGAATTTTTCTTTATGTTACACAAATGAACAATTCTTGGATGATACAAATGACACGACCTCCTTTTTATATATAGGAGTCTAAGGGGTCATAATGTAATCAGAGCCAACATAACAATAATAATGTAAGGGAACAACAATAACAATAGTGAGCTTCAATGGGGCACAATAATAACAATATGGGAACTACATGGGCACAACAATATAATAAAGGGGTTTCACGAATAACAATAAGGGGTTACACTAGTAGTGTAGGGACCTAACATGCCCCTCTCCTTCAGAAAGTGTTGTCCTCAACGCTTGAGTAGTTTTGAATACTTTTGTATAAAATTCTTGTCCTCCCATGTGGAATCTTCAGTGGATAAGTTCTTCCACTAGATGAGATACTCTAAAATTGATCGATTTCGTAGCTATTGGTTTCTTGTTTCCACGACTGATTCAGGTTCCAATATGATTTTTTCTTCCTCATCAAGTTCCGACAATATTGGTTGAACTGGGGGCTTGTCACTTATAAACCTCTTTAAGCATGAAACATGGAAAACTGGGGGCACTAGGGAAGATACAGGAAGCTCCAATTTGTATGCCATAGTACCAATCTTTTGCAATGCCTTGTGAGGACCATAGTACTTTGGTGATAATTTATTATCCCTCTTAGCTTGCTTGAGGGACATTTGTTTGTATGGTTGTATTTGTAAAAATACCGAGTCGTCTATATCAAAACTTCTTTCGCTGCAATGTTGATCTACCTGTTGTTTCATTTGATTCAGTGCCAAAGTGAGTTTATCCTTTAAGAGTTTGAGAAATTTTTGTTGTTGAGGGTCTATCTTAACACCTTCATGAGATACAATATGACCCAAGTATTCCACCTCTTGTACTCCAAAGAAACATTTGGAGGTTTTTTCATATAATTGTTTCCCATTCAATAGTCTGAGCACTCTATCAACATGTTGAACATGATCCTTCCAAGACTTGTTGTAGATTAGTATATCATCAAAAAATACTAACACAAATTTTTTAAGGAAGGGTTTGAAAATGGAATTCATCAAACCTTGGAATGTAGAAGGTGCATTGATAAGGCCAAAAGGCATGACCAGAAATTCATAATGACCCTCATGAGTTCTAAATGTTGTTTTCAGAATGTCTTCAGTCTTCATTATGACTTGATGATATCTTGCATGAAGGTCCAACTTGCTAAAGTAAATTTCTCCATGAAATTCATCCAATAATTTATCAATGAGAGGAATGGGAAATTTATATTTAATAGTGAGCTTGTGGAGTTCTCTATAATCCAGACACACACGCCATGATCCATCCTTCTTGTGCACCAATACTACTGGAGCAGAGAAAGAACATTGACTAGGTTGAATTCTACCAGCCTCTAACATTTCTGCAACCATACGTTCAATTTCAGTTTTTTGTGCAAAGGGATATATGTAAGGCATGATGTTTGGAGGAACACTTCCTGGAAAATGAATAGCATGATCATGATCACAAATAGGTGGGAGGGCTTTAGGAGTCTCAAATACCTTGGAATGATTGTCCAAGACTTTTTTGAGATTTGGAGAAATAGATGATTTCGACATGGGAACCTCTAGCGAACATAATTGTGCAATTAGACCACGTTGTTCTTCCTTCAGAAGCTTTGTCATGCTATTAGAGCTTATTATCTTTCCCAGTTTCCCCAAAGATTGCAGCCATTGGACTCCTAGTACAACATCAACACCACCCATTGGAATGGAAAGCATTGGATTATTCAAAACATATTCTCCCATGGACAGCTTGATATTATGGCACATTCCAGAGCAATTTATGGTTCCTCCACTTTCAACCGTCACTTGACACTCTGGTGTTGGATATAGGAAGAAATTCAATTCCTTAGCTATCTTACAATGAATAAAATTATGGGTACTACCCAAATCAATCAACATTATTACCTTTTTCTTCTTGATATGTCCTTCTATCTTTATAGTTTGAGGAGTGGTAATTCTGGCCAATGCATTACAAGATATGGTTAGATTCATTTCTTCTTTCTTTGGGGTTGGTTCTTGGTGAGTATCCTTTTCTTTTGATGTTTCTTGATCCTTTTCTTCCTGATATTTCATTGCTTGAACCTTCTTCTTCTTGATATGCCAATTTATCTTGAGAGTTTGAGGAGTGGTAATTCCTGCCAATCTAGTACAAGATATGGTAGGATTCATTTGTTCTTTCTCTAGGGTTAGTTACCGGTGTATATCCTCTTATTTTGACGTTTCTTGATCCTTTTCTTCTTCCTCTTCACAATCTATGTAAAATAATTTCTTCTCAGCACACTTATGACCTTTAATGTATTTGCTATCACAATTGTAACAAAGCCCTTTTTCTCTTTTTTCTTCCAATTGTTGTGGTGTCAATCTTGATGAGCATCATCATTGGGTAATTATATGGGTCTTAATTCACATCCTAGCTTAGTCAAACCAACTCTTCTCACGACTTATAACATGTTTTAATTATATTTTGTTTAATGAGATGATTTAAAGTGAGATATTATGCCTAGTGGACTAATATGCATTGAATGCAAGTTTGGAAGAGGAAATCAAGGAATTTTGGCAAGACCAAGGTTTGAAACTCGAATGGGACAAGGGAGAGAGATTGTAGGAGGTAAATACTCCTCATTTAATCCCCCCCCCCACTCGAATATTCCTCCATTAATCATGCCAGCTTAGAGTGCAAGAAGCCAAGTCATGAAGATCCAAAAGGTAGCCGAGCAAGTGATAGACAAAAAGTTAGTTCATCTCGAATCTGGAAGCCGAGCATCCCTAGATTTAAGGAATTCATTGGAGACATTAGTTTTATATGTAGAGAGTCCTAGAGCCTCATTAGGATTCAAATTTTTGTTGTAAAAACTCTAGTTATTTTCGAGCTCTAGACTTGTGGAAGATTTTGATGTAATTTTTTGTTTTGGTAATAAGAATGAGCTTTTTCTTGATCCAGTACTGAGTTAACTCAGAGGGATGAAGCTCTTGGGTTAGGGCCCAACCCTAGAAGCAAAGGCTCCTCTTCTTGTATCTGTATGCTTAGCTTAGTTTCATAGATTCATGGTTAAACTATCTTTAGAAGTATTGCAAGTAGTGTAGATTTGATTGATTAAAAATTAGTTTGCATCCATGTGTGCCTTACTTCAGTAATAGGTTAGAAGGGATAAAAGAAGCACCACAAAGTTTTTAGTAGGTGTCCTAGCCTCACTTCTTCCTTTTGGGATCATGATTTGAGGAAAAGACCCTTATGCAGCCCCAAAAAGACAGATTTCCATTTCTTTCATAAGATTTAGAGTTTACTATACTTGAACCAGCATTTGATCAGTTTTTCAAGTGTAGGATTTCATTTCCATCTTTTATATCTTCATTATTGTAGTATATCTCATCCATGATTCCATTTTAGTCAACAATTTCCTCATGCATAAGGTAGATAGTTAGTTCATTAAATTATGCTTTTCTAGATCATGAGAATTCTTCTTGTTTACATGAATTTTTGGAAATTACAAATGTTTAATGTAGAGAAGGTGCTTCAAAGGTAGAAAGAGATCTCATAGCAAGCAACCACCTTCCAACTTCATCCACCCATAAGCATTCCTTGTTTTCATCAAGACCTTCACCAATTTCATCATTTTACATAGAAATTCCCCCAAGCATGTTGAGCGAATCCAACCATCTCCTAAACTTGGTTTTGGGTTCTGAGTGATCCTAGGCCTTTTCTCACTCCATTCCACCCATAAACTACCTTCCCTAAGCCTTCCATCACCTCCAACACCCATCGATTTTCTCTCGGTTGTATCCTGTAGAAATACATGGAATTTTGTAGGTTTCTAGTACATCTTGTAGGTTTTCCTGTAGTGGTCTGTATTGAGGCCGAATTGAGGGAAAACCTCTAAGAAGCCACCTAAGGTCACCCAAGGGTCTCCCAAACCTTCCAACCATCTCCTGAATCTTCCAACCGTCCACTAGCATCCCTAAACCACTTGCCACGTCACCAAAAGAGATTTGCTTGCACATTTGTTTTTTCATGAAAAGCATAAAAAGACAAAATAGATTTATTATAGTCCTTTGCATGCATAACAGTGATGTTTGATGTTTTTAACTTCCATGCTTAGGACAGTAGCATTTTTTTCATGTTAATTTAGCATTATTGCAAAGCATAGCTCTTAGTAGTTAATTAGAAAATGGTGTGACTTAGCATTGAATTTCAGTCTTTTTCATTATTACAGTAGATCAAATCTCTCTTAGAGTAGATTTCTATTTCTTTCATCAAGGAACCAAGCATCTTCCGAATCCATAGAAGTCTGGCTTGAAAAACCTAGTGGTCTCTCACCAGCTGAATAGTGACAAAAGGAAGAACCATCACTTTTACTTGTGTATACAGTAGTGTCACCTCAAAGTTTGTACAAACCCCAGGTTGGTAAAGTAAAGCTGGTAGCCCAAGAGTTGCAACATTCTTGCTGCAATATTAGTTCTCATAACTTTTTGGCTTTGTTGCCGTGGAGGTGTCTGAGTAATATGTGATTACTTCTTTCTATCTTCTATTTCATGTTTCTAATATTCTGCTCTTAGTTTCATTTATGCAAAAGTAATTTAGTTGCTTCCTTTTTCATTCTATATTCTCTGCTTTCCTTTCCATTTTGCAAGTAAGATTTCAATTCAGCAATTAGTTTTTCATTCAGTCAGTAGTTTTCATTCAATCTGCAATTTCATTTCTGCAAAGTACTTCCCAAAGTTTGAAAAAAAAACAAAACCAAACCAAAAACCTTTCCTTTCAAGCCTCATAGGAATAGGAATAACTTAGGGAATTTTTCTCCAAATACCCCCACTACATAAAAAATCCAACCTTCCCTCTTCTTTAGTGGTTGTGAACTGGAGGAACCCTTAGGTGAGAAACCAGACATATTTGAAGAAACTACAGAAGAAGAAGAATAAGAAGAACCCATTCCTACCGAGCCAATGGCTGAAAAAAAAAATGACAGAGGGAATAAAGAGAGAGTTGAGGGTGCCTTCCCCATCAGGGAAACCAATGGGGACACTAAGATGAAAATAATAAGCCTCTCCACCCTTCCTCATTTGCATGGCCTGACCACAAAAGATCCTGACACTTTCCTATTTGAGTTTAATGCTATATGCCAAACCTATGACTACCTAAATGATGAGAAGAAGTTGAAACTATTTCCATCTACCCTCAAGGATGCAACTTTGCGCTGGTTCATGGGTTTACCTGGGGATAGCATCACAACTTGGGCTCAGATGTAGCAAGCCTTCAAAAACATGTATCGAGACTACTGTAGGTCTAAAGATACTAAAGAGGAAATTTTTAGGATGAATCTATGTAAACTTTGAAACGGGAACTATAAACTCAAAACAAGAACTCTGGCCAAAAAACCCCAAAAAAACATCAAAAACAGTGCTAAACATGAAAAGTGTGTATACTGGAATGATGATTTTATTTTTTAGGGGTCAATTTTGAACATGTTTTAAAAATGGAAGTGACTATGAAATTTACTACGAAATTTTCATGCAAAATATAGCTTCAAAACGAAAGTTATGATACTGGAACAATGATTTTTTTTTTAGGGTCAATTTTCAAACTTTTTAAAAATTGCTAATAAAACCAAATTTTTATGTGCCAAACAAAGTTGTGTATGAGGAAAAAAACACATTAATGTTTCTGGTAGAATATCATTTTTCTTTCCTAAGTATAAATTCAACATGTTTTCAACCATAACATGCTAGATACAAAGGAAATTGAATTTTTTTCAACTATAAAATTAAAAAACCATGACATTATGAACGAATTACATCACTAAATGAATTCAAAAGTCATTATTTGTATATTGAATAAAACATACATTATATCTCTAATTTAATATTGCATTGTAGATATTTTAAACAATAAAAATTATCATAATTAAGACATATAATCCAACAACATAAAAATGCTTCATAACTTCTCATTTAACACCATATGGAAATCATTAATTTTATTTCAAGATATGATGCATACATCAGTTATATAAACTGTCTTAAACAATTATTCAAAATCACTCATATTTTCTTGCACACCATCAGAATTCACATCTTCAGATGAGTGACTAGATGCTGACGAAGATGTTCCATATTCTTCTCTTTCATCAACTAGTGCCCCATCTGATTCCACATGCATGCCCAACACTTCAGGTTTCAAAATTCTTCTAGATCTACGACTGGTTTCAGCAGACTCCCATCTCAACACTGTTCCTTCTGGTAACAACCTTTTCAGAATCTCTATCGTCTTGAAGCGAAGAGTTCCTCTCTTTGTTAAATTGAAGTCATAAACAAGTATGTCAACATCCTCCAATTTTAATATGTCTGTGCGGTGACGATTTATATTTGTACCCTTTCTTTTTCTATTTCTGCCATTTTTTTTGTCGACTACCATCTCTGGCTTATACACACCATTGAATTGGTGTGTATTTGTGGCACAAAAATGTACTTCAACACTTGTAACATCCTCATTTTCTGTAAATACCTTTATAACTTTAGCAACCTAGAATGGATAGACATTGGGATCTCCATCTGCTAGCACTGCAATCATGCAACCCTCCTTAATATCATGTACTGAACCCCTGTAAAGGTCTTCCATGGCTTCAAGTTGTGCACGAGATCTTCTGGAACCAATATACATCTCTCTTTCCCCTGCCTGTGAAGAATTAATAATACCTTGAGATTGTTGATGTTCAAAAATGTTTATTTCCTCATGTTCATTTGACACATTTTGTGGCCAAATAAATGGATTTTTCAAAGGTATATCTTCATTTGTTGTTGTTGAAATGATATCACTTTGATTATTGATAAATGATTCCCACCAAACTGAATCAGCAATGTCAAAGTACTCATATGTATATCTAATACATTTTTTAATTTCTTCCAGGTAATCAGAATAATTTATATCTCTATTTTGTCTGCGTGCATTCTGAACTTCACTAACTGATTGCAATAACAATATTTTTTATGCAAATATTGGATGATCTAGAATGAACTTCCAAAATTGCAAACCTGATGATGGTGCCCATTCTGCAGTAGTTGAATACTTCTTGCCCCATATTAGTGTTTTTCCATCAATTTTTTTGATATGAAATTGATGTTGGAAGCTAATGTCATTAAGTTGTTCAATGCATTTCCACTCACCATATGATCCAAGAATAAACCTTCGCATGTCAATAGTTTCTTCCAACACATCAAAAGTAGGCTCTCGCATGTATGATTTCTTAAGACATTCAATTAGTGATGGTAAGCTCCCAACTTGCTTCCTCCTCAATATGACTGAAAAACGACTGAACATCTGATTAATATGGTCATGAGTGTGCCCAACAAGAAGGAAACCAACCTTTACCTTTTGAAAAATTCTCAATTCAACAAGCATGTTTAGATATCCAAAAACAACCTAATTTTTGTTTTCATGGCAAGTGTTGCCCAATTGTAGATACAAAACTTCAAGAAGAGTACCAGACCAATGAGAAATCACATCATGAATTATGGTTATGGTTAGATTTGCATCATTATGAATATTTGGAGTTGTGAAGTACACCCTTGGCAACAATTTCCCATTGAAGACCATACAACCGACCAAGTGAAACTGAATAAAATTTTCCTTACCAACCCTTAGAGGATTCAGCTTCCACACCAACCCTTAGAGGATTAGGTGTCCAACAACAACAAAAATCAACATTGATGCATAAAAAACAATGCCTAGAACATCGAATGATTTCAATACATAATAAAACAAATGGATAGAAACAAAAAATAATGGGTTGATAATACAATAAAAATTAGCATTTCTGTATAAAAAAAGAGCCTAAAACATGGAATGATTTCAAGACGAAAACAAATGGGTAGAAAGAAGCTATAATGCTAACAAGTAAAAAATAACATTGAAAAACTACATGATTAATCACATTTAAAATTCAATTAAGTTCAAGGGATGAAACAATGTCCATATATTTTATATGGAGTTCTAAGTTAAAATATAATAATTTAACATAACACATGTAAAATCTTATAAGAAGTACAAGAGTTGTGCTTTATCCACATTATTTTAATTGATGCCAACTTCACACATGGGCTCTCTTTTTTTCTTTGATTGTATAATAATATCCATTTCACAATCAAGATGACTTGATGACTTAGTTCTCCTTTTTGAAGATCATGAAGACTCTTAAAGGGAATAACAACTTCAACTTGTGTTTATACTGAAATAACTCTATTTGACATCCATACCACCAAGAAAACCATCTAGAAGTTCTTGTAGCATCATCTATGTAACTTTTTCCAGTATTAGTTTAAGTGGTTGTTGCGACATTCTCTTATTTCATAGAACTATGCAACAATCTAATTGGGTTGAGTTGATTTTATGTGTATTTTGTTTTTTTAGGGTGTCACTTTATCTAGCTCAACTCACATTTATCGACAAATGTTTCTACCCTAACAAGGGTCTCAACTTTTCTTTAAATTTTTAGAGTGAGTAGTGTTGTTCCTCCTTAATGCGACATCTTTGGTTTACAAACCAAACAACAACTTTTCCTGCATTATCGTCAATCCTCCTCAATCTCAACATTTGCTCCAATTTAGGTTGCATTTTTTATGTGGTGTCTTTGACTTATGCTAGTAATATTTCATTCATGTTAGATTTTATGACTTGGACATTGAACCAACTAGCTTGCAACAACATCATTGATTATATTTTTACAAAATCATACCAAGAAACATCCATTCTCACTTATAATTTCATGAATATAATAGATGATCCATCAATTTCCTTCCATTTGATCATGTTTGAAAACCTCTATAACTCCTAAACATACTCCACATACAATGCATTCAATTCTTCATACTAATACAATCATTTCCTTGTAAAATTTCAATGCATCATTTCTTTATACAAATCTACCTCTTTAATTAATTTATAAGAAAATTAATTACATTACAACTGCATTGTCAAAATATAAAATGAAATTAATAAATTACTTTATAACTACAATGTCAATTTTCTCCAAACTTGTTAGTCATCTCATTTACAAAAGGTTAATGCCCAAACCTATATATGAAACACCACCATAAATTTCAATTGTAACATACATCAAAGGCATCATAATTGTAACATACATGAAAACATATATGAAGTTTATCTTCGAAAATTGGGTGAAAAACATAGATGATGTTTATCTTCAAAAAGTGGGTGATTAAAATACTAGCTTGATATACAGGAAAGGACTTGGAAATGAAGATGTTTTTAGTGTGACTTTTTGGACTTTCTAGTGTTGGAATCTGACGGAAAGTTTCGAGGTGAAATCTTGATTTGTGTTATTTAAACTGGTTTTTTGATTGTATATACGGATTCAGCACCCTAAAAAACCCATAGGGCACTTAGATTGTGCAGTTGTTACCCATCAAATTTGTGATTTTTTTATTTGTGTTATTTAAAATGGTTTTTTGAATGTATATATGGATTCAACATCCTAAAAAACATTTACCATACTTAGATTGTGCAATTGTTACCCATCAAGCTTGTGATTTCAATAAATTCATGCCAGATTTTAGAGAAATTAGACCGGAAAAAAACTAGTGGAAAAGCTTCCAAAAAGTCTCACCAAAGGAAATTGGTTTGGGAACCACTTTGGCTTTAAATAAGGATAAAGGTTCTCTTGATTAATTGAGAATATAAGTTTAGGCTTTATTGGTAAAGTCGTTAAGTTTATTGTATGAGTCAATTTTTAAAATATAGTTTAATTATTAAAAAAATGTATTTTTTTAATAATTTAAAATGTGCTTCTTTCTTTATATATATATATATATATATATATATATATATATATAAATATATAATTTTAAAATAAAATTATTTATTTAACAAATTATTTAAATTGATTATAATTTTAAATTATTATTATTATGTAATATATCTGGAAGTGCATTTCAACTTAGTATAGATTAGATGTTGTAATATCGTCTTGTAAATATTTTGACTTGGTCAAATTGTAGACAAATAAAAATAAAATAAAATAATAAAAAACTCAAATCAATGCATAATTAGAAGTATACAAATAAAAAAATAAAATTAATAATTATAATTTTAACACATAAAATTTATAATATTAAATTAAACTATTGAATTCTCTGAAAATTTATGGCTTTTCCCATAGTATTCTTCTTTAATGTAGCCTATTTAAAAGCATAAAAGTCCAACAAATTTTCCAATAAAAATAATTAGTGCCTTTAAAATTCCTCAAAATACAACCATTTTTTTTTTTTTAAATCCTATATATAATTTGGTTTACCTTATGAAATTATTATAAAATTTTATAATTTGGAAATGATATTGTTTATCTATTTTTTTTCCACACTATTATATTTGTTATTTATTATATCAATAAGATTTCCTAAACTAGATTATTCAAACATAAAACTCAAAAATCATTAAAAAACAATGAGGAAATCAAATTATTTTATACTACAAATTTTCTTTAAATATCTTGTGAGTCAAACTTGATCTATGTAAATGGAAACCTCTTCAAACTCAAGAAAAAAGCCATGCGCCATGTTAACCCAGTTTCCTATAACTCTTACCAAATTCTTTATATTTAATCAATGCGTCATACCTGGTAGTAGGAAGAATTGAAAATGCGTTCGTGAAGAAGTGGTTTGTAAAGATTTATGGTATGTGTGGTTTGTAAAGATTTGAAAATAAATGAGAAATGAGAAATGCTTTACGTTTGATCAATGCGTCACATCCAAGACTCATCCAAGACTCGAAAAAGCAGTGGCCAGGAAATTGCCAAGGACTCCTGGCTGCCCCCGTTCAGACTAATGTATTATTAGTTACTTCCTTCCTTCCATCCATTGAGAGAAAGGGTATTTTCTTCAGGAAAATAAGAAGTTCAGAATTCAACCAGATCTCAGTGCTCAATTTTTCAATAGATTGGCTGAATATTGAGAGTGATAAAGCCGCATAATACTGGTTTCTCTGAAATAGTGAGACCATAAAGGCGAGGAGGACGACAACAATATTGAGGTTAAGTGCGCATTTCCCGGCTCTGCAACGCACTTTTAATCTTTACTTCTTTGTTATCCATTTCTATAATATCCCATGGCTTCCTCCTCAACATCCACCTCCACCTCACATAGCGTCAACAACAACGACGACTATGTGTTTGATGTTTTCATCAATCACAGGGGCCCCGATGTCAAGAAAACCTTGGCCACCCATCTCTACCATCGCCTTTGCAAACATGACTTGAGGGTATTTTTAGATGACCAGGAATTGCGCGCGGGAGATACTGTAAGCCCTCAACTTGAAAGCGCCGTTAGAACATCCTCTGTGAATATAGCGATTTTTTCGGAAAATTATGCGTATTCAAAATGGTGCCTTGATGAACTGGTAAATATGGTAGACTCTATGTCAAAGTACAAGTCCACCATCATCCCAATCTTCTACGGTGTCAAGCCTGCAGAGGTTCGGTGGACGCAGGACGGACAGGGAGTCTACGCTCAAGCCCTATACAAACTTCAAGGGAAAAAAACATTTGATGGTCAGCATCGACACGATTCCGACATTATTGAAAAATGGAGGAATGCTCTGTCTACAGTTGCAGATATAAAAGGTTTTGACGGGGCGACATACAACAGGTGAGAAAACCACCCTAATTTGAGCATTTAATTGATAGATTTTTTTTGCAAAGAGAAAAATCTGTATAGTATTATATTGAAATAATATAAAGAGTACATATGAGATACAGCAAGAGCTAAAACACTAGCATCTTTGCGATCATATGGAACCAAGATTTTACAGATATAGGGCCATCATCATGAAGAACAGAAACATGGATATAGCATATAGTCAGACAAAATGCAATGAACTAGTTCAGATGTAGAAAAAACTAAAAGCCAAAAGGAGAAAAACTGTGAAACATATCTAGATAGGGAAGAAAGCAAAAAGGATCAAATCATATTCCCAAGATGAAAAAATCCCATTTAATTGATAGATAGGTAGAACCATATGTCCCCATTTCTACATGCTGACTTTTGGCCAATTATTATCTGTTTCCATTTCTGTTTTAAAAGAGAAGGAAAGAGATGAAGATGAATTTCGTTTGCCTGGTAGCAATAAGCACTCCTCTAAAAAAAATCAATAAAATCTCTTTGAAAAAATAATGAACAAATAAACAAATATCCTAGAGCAAAAGCAAATTAAATTCATAAAAATTTCATAGTTAAATGTAATTAAAACTTCCGATGCATGCAGATCGACCATGTATATAGGCAGCTTTATTTGTTTCTAATTATGATTAATGATAAAGATGAAACCAAATCTAGATTAAATATCACTCAAAATAAATTCTTCTTTCCTGTCTATTATTCTTTTGAGATCTTTAGTTCTGCCCTTGTACTTCATAGCGAGTGTCTGATGTTCAACCACTGTTCATGTTTGGTTTCTTTCACTGTTTTAGTATGGAGCAGCTCCTAGAAGACGTGGTGGAAGGAGTGCTGAAAAATGTGAAAAGAAGACTGTATGTGTCAGAATATCCAAAAGGCTTGGAGGGGAAATTAAAAGATTTTGAAACCACAATGTCATTGCAGCAGGAAGATGGGAAGGTTAGAGTTATAGGAATTGTGGGCCTTGGAGGGGTTGGCAAAACCACCCTAGCAAAAGAGTTCTTTAACAATCAGAGATCAAAATACAAGCGATGTTGCTTTTTATTTGATATCAGAGACAAATCTTTAGCTACCTTGCAGAGCGACCTTATGAAGGATTTAATTCAATCAAATGTGCAAATAGGCAGCACTGATGAAGGCAAAGAAAAGCTCCGAAGGTATCTTCCATCTTCTGATTGTCTCATTATTTTAGATGATGTGGACCATACTAAGCAGTTGGAGGCATTACTTTTACCAGCGAAAGATGCCCTTAAAACCAATAGCTTAATTTTAGTGACATCCCGCAATAAGGATGTTCTCATAAGATCACAGATTCCAGAGACGTCGATTTACAGGCTACAAGGTCTCGATCGGAAGCATTCCCGAGAGCTCTTTTGCTGCCATGCATTTGGCAAGCCTCATCCTGCTGTCGGATTTGACAAGGAGGTTGAAAAGTTTTTGGGTGCCTGCCTTGGATTGCCGTTATCTATTAAAGTATTTGGGTCGCTTCTCTGTGGAATAAATGATTTAAATCATTGGGAAGCACAATTTCGCAAAATCTCCAACATGCTTCCTGATGATATACAAGGCAGGCTAAGAATTAGCTACGACGGTCTTGATGAGGAGGAGAAAAAGATATTCTTAGACATTGCCTGCTTCTTCAGAGGAGAAAAAAGAGATAGAGTCATTAGAATATTGAATAGAACCGGCTGGGAAGGAACGCTGGGCCTTTGGAAGCTGGAAAACAGATGTTTGGTGCAAGTGGACAGTGAAAACCGTCTGAGAATGCATGACCATGTCAGAGACATGGGCAGATATCTGGCGGAGAAGGAACCTCCTGATGGTGAGCTTCGGCTTTGGAACCCAACTGCCAACCTTTTTCATAAGCTTTCCGGCCAATTACCTGTAAGTATTTTGAAGTGTTTTCGACAGATTTCCAATTAGCGTCCTGTTATCACAATTGTGTCTGGTTAGTTTTGAATTCTTAAAACTTTGCAAGAATGAATCTTGTTTCTAACAGCTCTGAGTGAACAATTCAGGTGCGTGGAATTAGCCTGGTAGATGGAAATGAGGTTGAACAATCTTTCGAAAACCTTGCGGAGCCTGCTCGCACTCGTTTATTGAGTAATATGAGCGGGTTGCAGTTGCTTAAGGCTGAAGGTTATTTTCCTAAATGCCTATTGAATGTTTGCCACCATTTACCAAACCTAATATATTTAGACTGGCTGAGCTGTCCCGAGTCCTCCTTCCCTTCCTGGATTCCAACCAAGAATTTAAGAGTTTTACATATAAGCGGAGATTTTTTTGAAACACTCTGGCAACACGAATCTCAGGTATTCTTCTTAAATTTCTATTTCTTGTTTTTTCTTCAAATTGTAAAAATTTACTGCATTTAAGAATTGTCTTCCTCTAACACACTGCCTGTGACATTTACAGTCTTAGACGTACTTTAATAATGTATGTAAACAATGCAGGCACCTCTGCAGCTGAGGGAATTGTGTATTCGCGCTCCCCTTTTAAATGTTCCAGATTTCATTGGGAACCTGCAGCACCTCGAAATATTTGTACTGTCCAACAGTCGTCATCTTGAAAGTTTGCCAGATTCGGTTGGGAACCTAGCAAGCCTCCAACATCTCGACTTGAGATGCTGCAAAGCTCTGCAGACCCTTCCCGACTCGGTTGGGAACCTAGCAGGCCTCCAACATCTGGACTTGTTTAACTGCTCCGCTCTGCAGACGCTTCCGGACTCGGTTGGGAACCTAGCAGGCCTCCAACATCTGGCCTTGGGAGGGTGTTCCACTCTGCATACCCTCCCACACTCAGTTGGGAATCTAAGAGGCCTCCAAAGTCTTACCTTGTCCGAATGCCCCGCTCTGCATACGCTTCCAGACTCAGTCGGGAAGTTGAGAAGCCTCCGAAGTCTTGTCCTGTCTGGGTGCTCCGCTCTGCAAAGGCTCCCAGACTCGATTGGCAACTTAACGAGCCTCCAAACTCTTCGGTTGGCCCGTTGTTCCAATTTAGAGATGGTGCCCAATGTTGAGCATTTGGGTTCGTTGAAGTATCTTAATGTGTCTCAATGTTCCAAACTGCAATGGGATGCGGGAATAGTAGAGCAGCTGCGCCAACGCCTGAGAATTATATTAAAATATTAAAAAAAAAAACCTTAATAATTTGAAATTCTGAAAATTCTTTATCATATTCTAAGTGATTATCATTTTAAAATTTAAACTTTATTGTGTACATTTTTCAAATATAAAAAAATAAAATCTAAAGCATTTTAGCTTCAATATGTTTTTATAAAATGTGTTTTCTTTAAAAATTAATTTATTTTCATTTTGCAAATATAAAAGTCTATAATTGAAAGCTATATATATCTATCAGTAAAGATCTTTTTATGATTGATTCATTCATTAGTGTATTTTTATTTTTAATTTTTCTATTATTTATTAATATAATTTTTTTCTATTTTTTTAACTTTATATTCTATACATTTGTAAATAACTTTTTTAACTTACATAAATCAATATACTTTTAGGCATTTACAACCCTCATCAAAGCATTTACATACAAATAACCATTAACCAACTAAATAATAATATTGCTATAAAGTAGCCCTACATTGCTTGTTATTTATACCTGTTTTTATAAATAAGGAGAAACAAATTAGAGAGTGGGTATGCAAAATACTAAGGAAACTTTTTATTTTATATGCAATTTCTCACCAGTGGGAGTCATATTTGTTGATAGTCATTGAGAGTTGAATATTCTATAAATTTAAGTATTTTCAATTTTTTTATAAAAGTATTGATGACAATAAATTTAATTAAATTTTTATTTTTATTAATTAAACTCCATTTTTATATAAATATGTATAGAAACAAATTCATTAATTATTATGTATAAATTATTATTTATTCATAAAATATTTAATAAAAATAGATTGTATAATAAAAAAATTATATTTAATTTCTCAATATATTTTTCATTTTGTAAGTTTAATCTAATTAATTTTCAAAACTAAATTAATCATATTAATTTCATATATATATATATATATGCCCTTAAAAATTGTGTTTATATTGTACCTAGGGTTTCTTTTGTTGTCATGCTATTTTAGTCTAGTGAAGTTGTGAGTTGCGTTTGTAAATTATTAATTTCTTCATCCTAATTTCATGAATGGATCTTTGAGCAATTTTGTCAACATCAGACTCCCATATATTATTGTGTGTTTACTTATGCCTTTCATTTCTCTAGGCTTGCACTTCATATTTGTTGAGATTTTTTTGTTGGTGTGTTGTTAAACAATCTCAATGGTTCAACAAGTGAAAAGAAATGCAAAATTGTCAAAAGGGCGAGTTTCAACTCCACTCTATATATGAAACACTCTATGGAAAAATCAAACATCAAAAATTCAATGGAGAGAGGATTAATTAATGATTTAACTAGCCATTGGTCTAGCCCCAATATTGTTCAAGAATGGACCCCTAAGAATTGCATCATTCAAAACTTTATTTCTATTATTACTACAAAAAAAGCATTTTTATATATTTTTTATCTGTAAAATACAGTGGATATTCCATTGAATAGTTCGTCTCAACATATTTGATAAAATATATTATAAATTTGAAAATGTATACTATGAGGTTTTATTTTTCTTAGATTTCTAAATTTATTAATTTAATAAATCTAGAACAACGAAAAATACAGAAAATAGAGGACAGTGAAAAGTAAACATTAACAAACCACAATGAACATAAGATATGCTTTGGGAAATCCTTTTAGGAGAAAAATTAGTTGGAAAGTGAGGTTGCTTTGCTCTCTCTTCCTCTGAATGGAAGTGGTGCAAATACAAAGTAGTGAGACCTATGGCCCATGGGCTGCTACAAAACAAAACCCTATGTTATGCTCTCTCTCTCTATCCACTCTTAGCAACTCTTTTCAACTATGGAACATAATGCACTTGAATAGAATGGAACCATGTTACCTCCTAGTGGCATGGTTATAACATAGCTTGGTAGCCAACTAGTGGTTAATTTTTACTCCTTTGAACTCCTAAGTAAAGTTACAATATCAACCCTTCTAGAGTCCTCTTCATCATGTTCACGTGTCTAGTGCATTTTCTATGAATAATAGGGCCCGGTGTGGCATCCTCTCGAATTATGGTGGTTCATCATGATAGGTGAACTTTGGGAGGCATAACTCTTGCATGCAAACTCTAATTAACGACTTTTGTAGATAGTTGGAAAGTTCTATGTTGTATAATAACACCAGTGGATGGAGTGCTTAAGGGGAAAAGTTTTACTCCCCAAAAAACATCATTAAAGGCCTCACACTGGCCCTAGAAGGTTCAAGGCCCCAATTCTCCAAATTGGGCCTTACCACTAAAATGCTCATGTAAGTTGATTTCTCTAATTTTCCACTTTATAAGCATTGAGATGGATAAAAACCAATGTAACGATCCAATCCATGTCGATTTTTATTTGAAAATATAGAATAAAGGGACTTGATCTTTACAACTCGTTCCTATTCTATGGGTTGCAGGGGAATAGGGGAATGTATTTATTTCATTGGACTTTGGACTTTAACCCAGATATAGAAATCATGTTTGCTCCTATTTGGATCAAACTCCCACACCTCCCTATTATCTTTGGGACCTTGATTCCTTCAAATTATTGGAGACAAGTTGGGGTGTTACATAATTTACATTGAACCTAAGGAATTTTTTTTTACATGTGCTAGAATTTGTGTGGAAATGGACTTTCAACCGAGAGTGTCTGAGGAAATTTAACCGAATTTGGAGGACCAGAGTTATCAACAGGCCCTAATCACGAGCAAGTCATTTTTTAAATGTAACATGAGTGTGGACATTTTATAAAATGTTACTTAAAATCCCAAGAAATTCAACCATATTTGAAGCAGAGTTCAAAGAAAATTTCACCCTCTCAAAATGATATTGACCAAGGTTTTCTCAAACAAGTAAGAAGAACGCATAAGTGACAATAGCCTTGGCGAGACTCAACTTGATAACCAATCTCATCTACACTTATCCAATCCCTCCAATAATATATTTGGAGCTCTGACGATGAAGAAGAGGTTGAGAAAGATCATTCAAAGAATAACTTAGAGCCTAGCTTAGGGTGTCTTTCAAAGGAACAAAAGATTTAAAAACATGTAGCTTCTAATGATACCCATATTGAGCAGTGTGCACCTTGTTAGGTGAAGGGATCTATTCCATAAATAAAGAGTATGGCTTCACTTGTGAAGGATAATATAGTTATCAACTTAATGAGAATTTTTATCTCAAAATGAGAACACTAAGTCAACAAATCTAGATTAAAAAATCAAAATTGACTCTAAAATTGGAACTTGAAATTTATTTACTATTTTATTTATAAATTTACAGAAAAATAAGTTAATAAAAAAGAAAAAAAATGATATGATATTTCGTGATTCATCACAATATATTTTCTGGTTGACGTTTCAAGCTAGCAACTGTGGCTCATCATCAAGACATAGATAAGAAATATGATCTAGTTTAAAAAGATAAATAGGAGAGAGATGCAAGGTCAAAAGAGTGGAAAATAGATGTTAGGTTAGATAAAAGTTAGAGATAAATTTAATTCATTAATAAAATTGTAAGAACATGATTCAAACAATCATATTTATTAAAATATATAAAAAAAATTAATGTGTGTGTGTGTGTATGTGTGTGGATTATATCAATAGATTGTAATCAAAAGTATATATCTATATCTATATATATATATATAATAAAATGTGTAAAAATAAATTAGTAATAATATCATTAATATCCCCGGATGTGGGTGTTTAAGTCTGCCTTAAAAGCGATGGGACTGGAGTGGGCTGAGAAAGGCCGCCACCTGCCAGCCCTGTACAGCGAAGCCATTTACATGTGGCCGGATGATCATAAGCAGGTGGGTTTCATTCTGTTTAAAGGAATTTGTGCAGGCGACTTTGATTTACCTTTCACCTCCGCACGCTCTGTTATGTTTTGGCTCTCGGCTCCCATGAATGCCACAGTAATGGCGGGAGCGTCTCGAGGCAGGGGAATGGGCATTAAAACCAGCCTCCGCCATGGGTTTCTTCAGGTGTCTCTTATGTTATGTTGGTTGGGCTCTTGCTCTGCTAGCTCGGAGAAGCTGCCTCTGTCAATTTCCCTGACTCCCTCTGAAGCTTTGGGCTCCCGTCCGATTGTTTGTTTGTCTGGCCTAAGTCTTACCTCTCCAGTGGTTCGTTCTGGTATCCACAAGGGTGTTGTCGCTGTCGTTATGCCTCGACCCCGCCAAAGGATGTTAAGCCGCAGAGGCACCTCTCGGGGTGCGCCTTCTCGCCCTTCTTCCCGCTCTCCCTCTAGTGAATTCACTTCTAGCCAGCACCCTCGCACTCGCAGTGGGAGAGGGCGCTTTCTGTGGCCTAGTCAATTCCTTGAGCCCAACTCTCCAGGTTCCTCATCCTCGCCCTCCTTCGGTTCTGCAATCTTCACTTTTAATTGCACCCTGAACCGTCCTCAGATTACAACCCATGTCTCGGTGCTCTTTCTCGAGGAAGCCCAGGAAGAGGGCAAGTCTAGTGTTCTCCAGGAGGACCCAGACTTAGTTTCTGTGCCAAATTCTAGCTCCCCGTGAGCTATGGAGACTCCGGTAAGCAATGTTAATGACACAGTGATGGAGCCAACGGCCCCGGGTTCGTTTGTGAACGAGGATGCTCAAGCTCAGGATCTGGCTGATGGTGGTTGGTGCAGGATCGTGGAGGAGCCTCCAGACGCCTAATTCATGCTCTGCAGCTTCGTCTCAGGTTATGCGGCCCAGTATTGAGGGCTTTTTGCCACTGTTGATAATTTTTGTAACTGCTGTTGCGTCGAGGTTAAATATGCATGTTTTTTGTAATGCTTGCAAGCTCAGCAAGGCCAAGATGGGTAACGCTGGCTCCCCTGTGTGGGACTGCATAACTTGGCCTAGTCCAAACTCTCTGTTCTGGACAATTTTCTGTTTCAAGCTGCCTTTCCTTCAGGGCAGCTATTTCTTATGCTAGTCATGCTGTAACTGTATACCTTTAATGTGAATAATAGAATGGTATTATTTAGAAAACAAAAAATAATATCATTAATATAAGGAAATCAAGAAACAAAAGAGATTCAAATGGGCAAAAGTATATAATAATTAATAGAAGGATATATATATATATATATATATATATATATATATATATATATATATATATATATATATATATATATATATATATATATATATATATATATATATATATATATATATATATATATCGAAGGAAAAAGATGCAATTTTCATTAATATGTTAAGAAAATTACATGTTGTATAATGCTGCATGTATGAGAAGCATTCACTGAAGAGAAATTCAGAAGAGTTAGGGAAAAACTGTATACAAATTTACATCATAGTAGTCTAGGTAGTTATGTCCACCATAATAAACAAAAATACTGAGTCACTGTCCCAATAGTAATAACAGAAAATGCAGCAAAAAAACATAGGACCAAAAAACTGAAAAAAAGGGAATGATCTGTGAGATCACTCTGAGAGATTTCCATTCATCTCAATGAACGACCAGTGGAAAAAATGGTAGAAAATGCCCTCCCTGTATTCTTTAATTTTCCATTGTCCTGTGTTCAGCTGCGCAACCGCTTTGGAAAGACGATCAATGATCTCATTCCTTTCATTGTATATATGTGAGCATACAATAAAATTAAATTGTGATTTTAATGTAAAGATATCATCCAGCATGTATCTGAGTGTGTGCAAGTGACAGTGATATACATCATTTATCCAATTTATAACAAGCTGTGAATCCTCGTATATCTGAATCTTTTAGAAATTTAGTTCTCTCGCAAATAGGAGAAGGTGTTTTAGACTATTTAGTTCTGCATAATTATTGGTGCCCCTACACAGGTTGACTTGGATTTTATAGGACAAAAGATTGTTGATGTGTAATATAGCTCCTCCCGACAGCCGTCGAGTTGGGCTGAACCATCAAAATATCCAATATATATATATATATATATATATATATATATATATATATATATATATATATATATATATATATATATATATATATTTGAAATCTAAGAAAATATTTGACCAAGCTAAAAAGAAGGGGGTTAGAAGAAAAATAAAGTAAGAAGAATCATGGAGAAGATTTTAATGATCAACATAAATATGTTAGAATTTAAATAACAAAGAAATGGAACACATAAAATGTTATAGAAACACCAACGCTAAAAAAATCAAAAGACAAGAGAGACAAATATATACTTGGTTCACCCAATTTGGGCTACATCCCCAAAGAAACAACCAATCATTCATTTTTATATTATCAAGTAAACTGAAGGGATACAACCTATATCAAATTCCTTGTAACTTCCTCTTATCTCTCACACTATTTCCTATGTTTTTTTGTCACGGAATAATACACAATCGCAATACAATTCCATCATATAAATTAAGGGTTGTCGTCTAAGGAAAAAACCCTAAATTAACATAAATTCTACTATTAAATGTTCTGCCTGATAAACAACCCAAATTTACTACGAAATTACAATGTTTTACAAGGCAAATTTTCTCTAATTTTTTTCAAGGGCGCTACCCCTGAACCCCTGCCAAGCCCCCTCTCCCCCTGGTGACACTAGTGGTGGGGGGTAAGCCCCCCCACATCCCCTGTAAGGGACTGACATCCAAATGCAACTAAACAATACCTCTGAATCAAGAAAATAATTAGGCTCCACACCCAACAAAAGAGAGAATGAAGGGGAAGATAAAAATGAAGAAGACAAAATTTCAAATGAGACAAGAATATTAAAGTAGAAGGGAAAAGGGAAAGGAATTGCTCCAACATGAAGCAAAAACGGGAACTCTGGCCAAAGACCCCAAGAAACATCAAAAACAGTGCTAAAAATGAAAAATGTGTATACTGGAATGATGGTTTTTTTTAGGGTCAATTTTGAACATGTTTTAAAAATGGCAGTGAAAATGAATTTTTCGTGCAAAAATCGTGCAAAAAACATCATGAAAATGAAAAGTGTTGATACTGGAACAATGGTTTTTTTTTAGGGTCAATTTTCAACATTTTTAAAAAATTCCAGTAAAATCGAATTTTTATGTGAAAAAAATCCACTGTTTTTGAGGAAAAAACACACTAATGTTTTTGGTAGAATAACATTTTTCTTTCCTAAGTACAATTTCAACATGTTTTAGTAATGATGATAAAGATAAAATAATGGGACCTGAAACACATTAAAATTCTATTAGATTTCATCAATGTCGTTCAACATATAATAACATCACACTAAAGATCGCTAAAATTCTAATTGTTTTCAACCATAACATTAAAGATACAAATTTTTTTGGGAAATTTCAACCATAAAATTAAAAAACCATGACATTATGAACAAATTACACGACTAAATTGATCAAAATGTCATTATTTGTAGATTGAATGAAACATACACTCTATCTTTAATTGATTGTTGCATTGTAGATATTCTAAACAATAAAAATCATCATAATTAAAACATATAATCCAACAACATAAAATGACTCATAACTTCTGATTTAACACCATATGGAAATCAAAATTTTTATTTCAAGATACGATGCAAACATCAGTTACATAAATTGTCTTAGATAATTATTCAAAATCACTTATATTTTCTTGCACACCATTAGAATTCATATCTTCAGATGAAAGACTGGATGCAGATGAAGATGTTCCATATTCTTCTCTTTCATCAACTAGTGCCCCATCTAAGTCCAC
Source organism: Pinus tabuliformis (assembly GCA_031772625.1). Taxonomy (NCBI): domain Eukaryota; kingdom Viridiplantae; phylum Streptophyta; class Pinopsida; order Pinales; family Pinaceae; genus Pinus; species Pinus tabuliformis. The sequence goes on along the minus strand of CM062818.1, from coordinate 564,935,855 downwards.
ATGCATGCTCAACATTTCAGGTTTCAAAATTCTTCTGGATCTACGACTGGTTTCAGCACACTCCCATCTCAACATTGTTCCTTCTGGTAACAACATTTTCAGAATCTCTATCATCTTGAAGTGAAGAGTTCCGCTCTTTGTTAAATTGAAGTCATAAACAAGTATGTCAACATCCTCCAATTGTAAGAGGTTTGTGCGGCGATAATTTATATTTGTACCCTTTCTTTTTCTCTTTTCGCTAATTTTTTTATCAGCTACCATCTCTGGCTTATACGCACCATTCAATGGGTGTGTATTTGTGGCATATAAATGTACTCAAACACCTGTAACATCTTCATTTTTTGTAAAGACATTTATAACCTTAGCAACCTAGAATGGATAGCCATTTGGATCTCCATCTGCTAGCACTGTGATCATGCAACCCTCCTTAATATCCTGTATTGAACCCCTGAAAAGGTCTTCCATGGCTTCACGTTGTGCATGAGATCTTTTAGAACCAATATACATCTCTCTTTCCTCTGCCTGTGAAGAATTAATAATACCTTGAGATTGTTGTTGTTCAGTAATGTTTCTTTCCTCATGTTCATTTAACACATTTTGTGGCAAAATAAATGGATTTTTCAAAGGTATATCTTCACTTGTTGTTCTTGAAATGATATCACTTTGATTATTGAAAATTGACTCCCACCAAACTGAATCAACAATGTCAAAGTACTCATATGTATATCTAATACATTTTTTAATTTCTTCTAGGCAATCAGAATAATTTATATCTCTATTATGTCTAGGTGCATTATGAACTTCACCAAATGATTGTAATAACAATATATTTGATGCAAATATTGGATGATCTGGAATGAACTTAAAAAATTCCACACCTGATGATGGTGCCCATTCTGCAGTAGTTGAATACTTCTTGCCCCATATTAGTGTTTTCCCATCAATTTTTTTGATATGAAATTGATGTTGGAAGCTAATGTCATTAAGTTGTTCAATGCATTTCTCCTCATCATGTGATCCCAGAATAAACCTTCGCATGTCAATAGTTTCTTCCAACACATCAAAAGTAAGTTCTAGTATGTATGATTTCTTAATACATGCAATTAATGATGGCAAGCTCCCAACTTCCTTCCTCCTTAAAGTGACTAGAAAACAAATGAACATCTGATCAATATGGTCATGAGTGTGCCCAACAAGAAGGAAACCAACCTTTACCTTCTGAAAAATTCTCAATTCAACAAGCATGTTTAGATATCCAAAAACAACCTGATTTTTGTTTTCACGACAAGTGTTGTTCAATTGTAGATACAAAACTTCTGAAAGATTACCAAACCAATGAGAAAGAACATCATGAATTATGGTTATTGTTAGATTTGCATCATTATGATTATTTGGAGCTGTGAAGTACACCCTTGGGAACATTTTTCCATTGAAGACCATACAACTGAGCAAGTGATATTGAATAAAATTTTCCTCCTATAAATTTTTGGGTATGCGAACAAAATGTGGTAAAAGTGTTTTCTTCTGGTCCATACCATCAATTATCAAACCCAAATATTTATTTGGATTATCATAACACTTCTTTCGATGCTTGTACAACTTCTTCCTTTCGTTTGTTTGTTGTTCGTGATGATCCTGAAGTTCTTTGACAATTAAATCTACAAAACATAAAAGAAATTCATTAAGAAATATATTTTCATAGTTGATGATTGTACAATTTTAAAAGTTAAAGTTATGAATGCTTACCTCTTTCTGACCCTTCACATTTGTCTCTTTTTTATTTAAGAGAAGCAGTTGTACTGCAAATCCCCGTCCTTGTATTCTTAGGAATACGGACATTGTTGAATTCTTTCTTCCATACTTTCACAAAATATTGATATTGATATTGTTGAATTTTCTTGAATTCTCGAGAGACGAAAATTCCCAATTGAATGAAACATTTTTAAAGCTTTTCTACAAATAAATAAAGTCCCAATATGATAATAATAACCTGACAATGTAGATTGCATGCACCCAACTAAATATGAATTTTGCATGCTTTTATTCATTGACAAATATCTCTTCCTGCTTTCTAATGCAAACTTGAAATCCGTATGTTTCAAGCAATCTTTTTGGAAACATTCACTTGAAATGAGAGCACTGATAGAAATTCTTCTCGTCAGATATTCTGCTCTACCCCTTGTATAACTAGAACAACTTTCATTGATACGAAAAGGTCTGCTCCTACTCCTCGATACAATATTTCTTGGCAACATCTCCATCATTGGATCATCATTTGTATAAGGATTTTCATCGTCATTAAGAGAATGTTATCCACACTATGATCAGCTCTGCTTTTCAAATATTGACTTGGAGGATATTCTTCATCTTCCACTTCTTCAGTGCTACTGTCGTAGTCCTTAGAATTCAGACTGAATGGAAAATCTGACTCGACGTTTAATGGATATTCTTCCTCATGTGCATTATCAGTGCTACTCTCATAGTCCATAGAATTAGGACTACGTCGAAAATGTGACTGTTTACTTATTGAAGATGTTACATCCTGTCCTTTGTCACTACTACCTTTATACTCATTAGAATTAGGACTAAGTGCATCATCTTGTCCTTCATCATTGCTACTCTCATAGTCCTTAGAATTAGGACTAAGAGGACACAGTGACACTCCATTCTTTTGAAATTCATCATCACGCTCTTCATAACTATTGCTCTCATAGTCCGTAGAATTAGGACTAAGTGGACACCGTGACACTCCAATCTTTTGAAATTCATCTTCCCTCTCTTCATCACTGATTCTCTCATAGTCCTTAGAATTAGGACTAACTGGACACCGTGACACTCCATACTTTTGAAATTCATCATCATGCTTTTCATCACTACTGCTCTCATAGTCCTTAGAATTAGGATTAAGTGGACACTTTGACACTCCATTCTTTTGAAATTCGTTATCACGCTCTTCATCACTGTTGCTCTCATAGTCCTTAGAATTAAGACAAAGTGGACACCGTGACACTCCATTCTTTTGAAATTCGCCATCATGCTCTTCAAAACTACTGCTCTCATAGTCCTCTGAATTAGGACTAAGTGGACATCGTGACACTCCATTCTTTTGAACTTCACCATTATGCTCTTCAAAACTGTTGCTCTCATAGTCCTCAGAATTAGGACTAAGTGGACATCATGACACTCCATTGTTTTGAACTTCACCATCATGCTCTTCATCACTGCTGCTTTCATAGTCCTTAGAAGTAGGACTAAGTGGAATCTGTGACTCTTTATGTATTTGAAATTCTCCATCCCCTCTTTCGTCAGTGCTGCTCTCATAGTCCTTAGAATTAGGACTAAGTGGAAGAATTGAGTTTCTATTCATAGTGGAAGAATTCCTGCTATATTCATCAATATGAATAGAGTTGTTACGTGATGAAGATGTTGATGGTGTATAAATCGAAACTTCACTATCAAAACAATCCATCCCTTTCAAATAGAAGATGTTGAATGATACAAATGGAGAGTCTCCTAAAGATATTATATAGCTTAAAGAATGAAATTTTCCCTCCAAAAATTTTCGCGAAAATATTTCCCTCCAAAAGTTTTCGCGAAAATATTTCCCTCCAAAAATTTTCGCGAAAATATTTCCTTCCAAAAAGTTTTTTAGATTTATTTACCTTCATTATTTTATTCTACAATTTATTGAAAAATGTAAACTAATTTTTTTTATGAAATAAATCATTAAAATTAAAATTGTAAACTACAACTTCTACATTAATTATTTTAATAGTTAAAGTATATAATATTTACTAAACAATTGATTTTTATTTTTTTTAATTTTTATAATATATTCTAAAACAAATTAATCCCACATTCAACCCGTTGTAAAACAATTCTACAATATTCACTTTATAATATTTTAAAACAAATTATCCCACATTCAACCCGTTGTAAAACAATTCTACAATATTCGCTTTATAATATTTTAAAACAAATTATCCCACATTAACCATACGGTAAAACATCTCCATAATTTCACTTATATATTAAAATTTCATTATCACTATTACTCACATCACATCCAAGTTTTCTAAAAATCGTTGAAAGACTCATGAATTTGTGGAGCAGATACATCGCTATCAACAACATATTCAACGAATTTGTGGAGCAGCTACATTGCTATCAACAACATATTCAACGAAGAATTCTCGCAATTGAAAGGTAAGTTAAATTTTTTTCCTTGAAAATTTTCATATTAAATTAGTTTAAGGAATTTTTTTTTTCTTTTTTAAAATTAAAAGTTTTTTTGAGCCAAAATAACAATTACATCTATCGTGATCATGGTGGGCCCGATCAAACTCAATCACCCAATACCCGTGGCTGGGCCGTCGTGGTGTCGCGGGGTGGGCGGGGAGGTCGGGCGAGCGGGCTGGGTGTGAGGGCGGTAGGGGGTGTGGGGGTGGCCCAGTGGTCGTCCCCCTGTCGTGGGGATGGGAAATTCTCATAATCGCCCAACCCGTGGTGGGCAGGTGAGCTGCCAGGGTGGGCACCGCAGCCCGACTCGCCCCCTACCTCCAACCCCCCCTCCCGACACCCTCACTCCCTTCACCCACACCTATGCCCCTGCCCCCTTAACCCCCTAAATGCCACCCTCATCCCCTACCACCAACCCCCCAGACCCCTCACCCCCACATCCCCACATGATTCGCTAACCCTCCCATCCCCACCTGCACCACCCCCTTCCACCTCCACGCACCCACGTCGCCCCTATCCCCTCACCCACACCCACTCGCCCTCCCCCTCACCCTCATCCCTCTACACCCACCCGACTGCACCCCACATCGACCGCACCACCCACGCCGCCGCTCTCCCCCTCACCTCCTTCCCACCCACGTGTCCTCCCTATAACCCACCCTGCACCCATCCCTCCCTCACCCCCCCTCTCTCACCTCCCCCCACCCCACCGACGCCCCCCGGGGTGCTCTCCCCCCTCCCGCACCCGTCTCTCCCTCACCCACACTTCTCACCTCCCTCCACCCCATCGGTGCACAGGGGCGGCCGCCATCCCCCCTCCCTCCTCCGGCGCCCTACCCCCCTCACCCTCCCGAACCCATCCCTCCCTCACCCCCCCTCTCTCACCCCCCCCCCCCCCCACAAGCGCCCTCCCCCCTCCCTCTCCCAACACCCCCTCCCAGGCAGCCCCCGCCCTCACCCCTCCTCCTCCGTCCCCCAAGGCGCCCTCCCCCCTCACCCCCCTCCCTCACCCATGCTGCCCCCCCCCCTCCCCCCCACCGGCGCCCTCACCCCTTCCTCCCTCCCCGCCTGCGCCCTCCCCCTCCCTCATCCCCCTCTCCCCTCCCTCATCCCTGCCACCTCCTCCCCCTCCCCGCCCTCCTTCTCTCCCTCTCGGAGCCCACCCCCCCACCCGACCGATGGCCGGGCGATTCCGGGAATCGCCCGGCTGCCGGTTGGGCGAGGCGGCGGGCCACTGGCATGGTGCGACCGAGGCCTGCACCACCTCAGTGGCCCGCCCCCCTCGCCTGACTGGCGGCAGGGAGATTCGGGCCTGCGCCACCCCGGTGGCCTGCCCCCCTGTCCGACCGGCGGTAGGGCGATTCCCGGAATCGCCCGGTCGCCGGTCGGGCGGGAGGGGTGGGCTGCCGGTTGGGCGTCGGCCGGGGGCGGGCCATGGGAGGGAGAGAAGGAGGGCAGGGAGGGAGAGAAAGGGAGGACACGGGCCGAGGTAGGGAGGGGGGAGGGAGGAGGAAGGGGGAGGGCGTGGGCCGGGGGAAGGGGTAGGGGGTGAGGGGAGCCTGGGGAGGGGAGGGGGTAGGGAGCGCGAGGGGGGGGGGGGGAGCATGGGGGAGGTAGGGGAGAGGGGGAGGGGGAGGGGGAGGGACCCAGGTGAGGGGGGGAGGGGGAGAGGGGCGCGAGGGGAGTGGGGAGCATGGGGGAGGGCGAGGGGCCTAGGTGAGGGGGCGCGGGAAGGGTAAGGGGGAAGGGGGCATCGGGGAGGGTGAGGGACCCTGGTGAGGGGGGGCACAGGAAGGGTAAGGGGGGGGGGGGGGGGTGGGAAGGGTAAGGGTGGGGGCATGGGCGGGGGGGCAGCCGGGTGAGGGGGAGGGTGCGGAGGGGCGGCGGAGCGCCTAGGTGAGGGGGAGGGAGGGAGAGGGTGAGTGGGGGTGAGAGCGTGCGGGTGAGGGGGCAGAGGGTGAAGGGGAGGGTGGTGGAGGGTTGTCACTCACGATGGTTGTTATTTATTTTGAATTAATGGAAACTTTTGTTATACACCTTCTGTTTACAAACAATTTTATTCACTTCTTTTATGGTTAAGTTTTTGAAGATTTTTAATGTACACAGTTCATTTTGTTTCGTGCCTGACTGAGTGATATATTTTTTATTTAAAATCTTTGGCGGTATATTATAATTACTTTTGGTCAAATATTTTTTATTCATTACATATATTTTTTTTGTACTTATTAAAAAAATCAGACATATATTAAATGAAATATTAAAATAAATTGTTTTAAATTTGAAAATGTTATATTTTTGGGTTTAGTAAATATCAAGATGTAAATATCATTTTAAGCGTAAAGTTTAAAAAATGTTTACATGATTTTTTATTCTTCTACATTTTTATTGAATATAGAATCAAGATAAATCTATGAAGGTTTCGACTAAAAAAATAATAAAATGTAAGAATTTTATTATTTTCACTACTTTCATATAATATATACATAGTTAATTTTGGAATGTTTTATTCGTGATTTACTTTTTCTACACTAGAATGTTAATGCATACCCTTTTAGAATGTGAGGAGGGGGGGTGGTGAGAGAGGGGGCGTGGGTGGGTGGAAGGGTGGGCGCGGGGCGGGCGGGTGAGGGGGGCGGCGTTGGTGCGCGTGGGCGAGGAGGGCGTGCGGGTGAGGGGGCGGGCAGAAAAGGGGAGGGCAAGGGAGGTCGTGCGGGTGAGGAGGCGGACATAAAAGGGGAGGGCAAGGGAGGGCGAGGGTAGGTGGAAGGTTGGGCAGGGAGGTGGAGGCCGTGGGCGAGGCTGTGTGGGGATGTCAGGTGGGCGAGGGTGCGCGAGAGTGCCTAGTGTGTGAGGGGGTGGAAGTTGTGAGGGGGTGTGGGAGGATTCAGGTATGTGGGGTGGCGAGAGGGGTAGGGGAGAGGCGGGTTTGTGTGAGGGGGTGAGGGAGTGTGTTGGGGGGGGTGAGAGGGGTGGGCAGAGGTGGGTGGGTGTGAGGGAAGAGGGTCAGCGTGGGCGTGTGGGGGTGGAAGGGGCCAGGTGCGGGTGGAGATCGGGAGGTTGGTGGGTCAAGGGGGCCAGGTGAGGATGGGGAGGTTGGGGGCCAGCCCACCCTGCTCAGCCCTCCCTGCACGCTTGCCCCCACCCACTGCCCGTCTGTCCACACTCGCACACCCCTCTCGTCCACACCCATCTGGCCCACCCGCCGACCCCGCCTGCCCTCACCCGCCCTACTACCCACCCCACCTCACCGTCCCTCACCCGACCCCCTGCCCGCTGACCGACCCGCCTGGCATCGACCCACCCGCCCACTCGTTAGGGGTGGCTGGGCGATTCTGATCATACAAATAAAAAATTTATGATATATTTTTGTTGTTAATTTAAGTTAATATGTTTTTATTATTTACTGATTTATGTGTTTCTATTTTTCAGGAAAATGGCATCAAAGAAAAGTTCAGTGAATCTTTCTGAACCAAAGACTCTTAAAGGTGCATCTTCAAGAAACATTGGTGAATGAAATCCACCTGAGCTCATGGCTACAAATCTTTCAAGTGCCTCAAGTGATAAGAAGATGATTTCAGACTGGAAGACTTCAAAAGAGGTGAAATTTACATCAAGAATCTGGTATGTGAAAGAAAGAGAAAGCACAAATGTGAACATATATCTATATATTGATATACCGAATGATAATGGAATTTTTGAGGTGATGGGAAGAGTCATAGATATGTGTTCGGTACCAGACATTGAAGTTGTTTACATACTTACAAAAGCTCCCAAGTCACATGAAAGTATTAAATACCGACTATTATATTCATTGTATGACACGAGAGAGGTATCTACAAATTTGTGTAAACAAATCGTAAATGAGATGACACAAAACATCGTAAGTATTGTTATTTATATTTGTATTTTGCGTTCTTGAAAGTGTCTCACTATATTTTTTAACTTGGTTTTTTATTGACATATGATATTTTGTTTGGCAGAATTTTGTTGAAAGTTGTTCAATTAGGTTGGGAGGCATTCATTTCATAGAGCATGATATCATGAAAGTTGTCAGCAGTTTTTACTCAGTGTCAGAAGAAGATATGGAAAACAAGCAAAATGTAGTAATTGATGATGCTACAAAACTACATCCAAAGAATTAGAAGAAAGGCCTCTGGTGGATAAATCTAGCAAGGGTAACAAGTTACTTTTGAGGACGATGAAGTTGAAACTGACAGTGAAGCATATGTTGCCATTACTGAAGATGAAATTGGAACTGAGAAGAGCCATAAAAGACCAAAAGTAACAATGCCCAAGAATAAATCTGTTGGGAATGTTATGACCAAGAAAAGTAAAGTTGAAGATTTTATAGCAGTCATTACCCGTAGTCAAGAACCTAGTGAAACTTCAAAAGAAAGCAGAGAAATCATTACACCAGGAGTTGATTTAGAGGATGGCATTATCAAAACAAAACAAAATTCCATTCAAGAGAATTTGACAAAGAGAAACTTAATTGATGGTGGTCGTACATTTCAGCTTAATGTCAGGCAAACTTATAAAGCAAGTGAAGGACAATGTCAATATCAAGTTAGAAAGCCACATCATCTGCATGTTCACAACTTGAAGACATTGATGAGGTACAATCCATAGCTCATGTGGTTAGTTATGTGCTTCTTATTGATCCACTTCAAGTTCCCAACAAAGAAGCATGTGATAAGTAAAAATGTTTTGAATACAATTATTGTGTGCTTGGGGGGAACCATTCTGTAGAAGCTCAAAGACAATTGATGGAGGAATATCCTAATAACCCACGTTTTGAAACAATGAAATGTATCATTTACGCTGGTTTATCAGATACAAAAGCAAAGTTAGTGGCATGGGATCATAATTCAGATAATGAATATAGGATGTCTATGAATTTCATCTAAAGGGTTAGATTTATTCATAGTGAATTTGAAGAAAAATGTGGTGGGGATAGTATAAATGTTACTGCAGATTTCCGAAAGGAATGTTGTATGGAAATAGGCTATCAAATTGAAGAGAAAACCAATTCCAAAGGTGGAAAAGGCAACAAAAATAGTGATTTATTCAGAGGTGTTGATAACATTTTCCAATTGGCCTTTAGAACTGGAGATGTTTGGAAGTTGATTGATGAGATTTTTAGCATGTGGGAAGACATTGCCATTAAAAACCAGAGGGTCAAAAAGTCTAAGCTATTGATATGTAGCAACAGTAAATCAGCTCCTGAAATGAAGCAACTTCTAAACGATATGACTATCACACCTTGGAGGGCGATGCAAGGAGTGAAAGATGAAAACATTTTCAAAACAATATTATCTCGTGTGAGGTCAGGGGAATTATCATTGGAGGAAATGTCTGAAGAATTTCAAAAGTAAGTTTGTTGAATTATTTTTATTTATTTCTAGATTATAATTATATTTTAAATAAAACATGTTGTTCTTGGTAGTATTTGCTATACATATCATTATATTAACTTTTTGTTACTTTATCTATGCAGTCACAAAGTTTACATGAAAATTCAAGAACAAATGGTTAGATTGTTGAATGAAGATAGTTGGGATGATGTTGTATGCAACTATCTAGATTCAAGTTCTACATCAACATTAAAAACTTTTTATCTTGCATTTAAAAAGTTATCTTGATTTATACATTCATTTTTATTCACCTGTGTACTATTTTTAATTTATAACTTATAGATATATTTGTTTATTTTATAAAAGATGAGGAAGGATGATAATGGAGCACCAGATAGTTTCAAAACCTTTATTGAAAAAATAAAGATCAAAAGACTGAGGAAGCAATGTATTAAGAATGTTCAACTTGATCCAACTCTTAATCATTTCATTTGGAATGGGCTAGACACTATTCAATATCAAGTAATACAAGGCGACTGTGAAGACATTGCTAAACTCATACCTAAAAGGGATTATGCTTTAGTCATTGCAGATATTCCCCATGGTTTCAACATTCCAAACATTGACTATGATAGTGACCCTTATACTTATCAAGCTCTTAGTAAAGTGGTTATGGGATTTGTAGAAGTCACGTCACCACCATTATGGAGATTTGTGACATTTCATTTAGACACACAATTGGAAATGATATTGTCAAGCTTCAAGGGGAAAACAAATTCAAGGATGCAGCTTACATGGTAAGACATTTAAAATGTATATTTGATTAATGTTGAAAAATTTATTTATGTACAAGTTAATTGAACTTTTACTATTTCATGTTATAGGAAAAAGTCAAATTTTCTTAACAATGAAGATCAACAATTTATAAATGATTGTCAGTTCATTCATATTGATAGTTGGGCAAAAGATGATAGCCATATGTCTATGATTTTTAATCAGGTAGACAGAAAGAGTCATAGCCAAATACTGACTTATGATGCTGTTGTGAGAAAACTAACATATGAAGACAACGAAGCAAAAGGAGAGATCGTTAACATTTATCAAAAACCACAATTATTGATTAACTATCTTATAAACATTTGTTCAAATGAAGGATATTGGGTTCTGGATTTATTTTCTGGCTCAGGTAAGTTTTATTATATAGAATTGAATTCCAATATGTTATTTTTTAATTAATATGTCATTGTACTAATTCAGTTCATTATTTCTTTTGTGCTTGATAATTAAGTACAACACTAGGATGTTGCTTTCAAAAAGGAAGAAATTGCATTGCAATTGAAAAATATCCAGTACAGTGCAATTTCATTCAGCAAAGAATTAATGCTCTTCAATTTCTTCCAGATGCAATGCAAGAAATTGGGTTGAAGAAAGGGGACTTTAGTGAATCATGTGTGGCAAAAAAGGAAAAGGAACCCCAACCACCATTACATGGAATGTTTGGAAAGACATACATTGGGAGATTTGCAGACATCAAAGATCCATTAGAAGAGGAACATGAGCAAAAGGAAACATAAAATATTGTGGAAGAAGACAATGATGAAACTTTAGAGGACGAAGAGTTTGGATTACGTGACATTGTTGATTAAATTTAAGTTATGCTTGTAAATCAAGCTTTGCAATGTTTTGACTTTAACATTTTATGAGAAGAATAAACACTCAATTAGGGTTGTTATATGTTCAATATTTGTAATATGTGATTTTCGCATTGATTTTTAAGTTAATCATTATTTTTTGAAAAAAATGATTATTATTATTTTTTTGACATGAAATTCATAAAAAAAACTATTATTTAACCATTTTTGGTAAAAATTATCGTATTAAAATTGTGATTTTGACATGTTAATTCTAGCAAAAAATTATCAAAACGTGTAGTTTTTTAGTTATAGTTATGTTAAAAATGGTTATTTTTTATGTCCATTGTTAAAAAATATTGTTTTTTAGAAACAATTATTTCATGTGGATTGAAAAATTAATTAAGGATGTATAAATATGTAGAATATCGAAAATTCTAGATATCGACCTTCTAATTTAAAAGTGCAAAACAATAAAAACCTCACTAAAAAAAATTTAAAATTAAAATAAAAAACAAGAAAATATGAAGAAAACGACCACTTCAAAAATAATCAAATTTACAAAATAATTATTTACATTTTATACATTAGAAAATTTAAAGCCTAAAAACAGGTCTTTTAAAAAAAGGGTGTGATGCAGGATACTCAATTTTTAAAATCAGCATGAAAATCACTACCATTCTAAAATGTAATGTACATAAAAAAAATTAAAGTGCCAAAAACTATGCTCTAAAAAAACATGTGTGTTCTGCATCACCCCTTTTCAAAATCAAGTCACTTTTTTGCTGTCTCTACGAAATGGGTAACAGTATCAGTTCCCGTTTACAAAAGGGCCAAGTGCACACTTGACCCTGAGTCACTGAAGCTAGTCCTACTTAGAGGAGTGAGGAAGACCTTTTGGAAACCCTACACTTGTCAGAAGGAGGAGATATATACCAGTTGCCCTATGAGGATATGAAGACTGCCTTTAGAAACCATTGTAGGGTAGCTAGTAAAAAGGGTAGGGGAGGTCAACCTATGGTTAATACATCCTCTTCCAATTCATCAATAAGGATGAAATTGGAAACATGCTGGAAGATTTCAAAAGTGAGATGCTGCAAACCCTTGCCTTACAAACGGACACTATGCACATCAGGAGGAAGCAGAGAGAGCCTTGGCCATTTTCTATCCTAGATAAACCAGGAGGCACCTTAGGAATGAATGTCCATTGAATTCTATTGAAATTTTCTCATTCTGTGAAGAAAACCACTCCACAGACAAGTGTCCTTCTTTGCTTGGACTTAAAGCTGTATATCAAGGAGTTGAAAGGGTCACTGAGTAGCTCTGCTACATAAACTAAAGGAGACTTCATGGGCCTAGGCCATACCAGCATGGCATGCAAGGGTCATCCCATGCATATTAAAACCCCAACCAGACCACATCCATACCTTCTTGGGGACCCCCTGCTCATCCTTCCTAGTCTACACCTCCTCCTTGGTCCTTTGCATCTCAGTATCATTCCCAACCAACTAGCCAGTCATTTCAACCATATGCTCTACCACAACCTCAGTGGAATGCACCGCCCTAGGGGTGGAGGCCCCAATAAAACAATGTCCCAGCTTTATTTCCTTCACCACCTTCCTAACCACAACTGTTACACTCTGCTCCACTTAAACAACCCCAGATGCTTGCCTAGCCAAATCCGAACCCGAACAATAGATAGGCACAACAAGTATACAATGGAGAGACATCATATCTAGCTTATGCTGTGGAGATCCAGGAAATTAACATGAGATCTGGGAGATTTTTCCCAGATAACCAACCTCCACCTCCACCTAGGGAGGTTGAAGAAGAAAGAGAGGAAAGCATTCTTAAAGTAAATCCACCCTTTCCTATGAGATTAACTCAACCACTCCAGCCTACCCCAGAAGAGACTGAGCTTTTGGGAGAATTAAAAAACCTATGTGTCAAGATTCCACCTCTCCAAGCCATTAAAGATGTACATATTTACAACAATTTGATTAAGGAGAAGTGCTTCAAGCATCTAGGGAGGCGAAGAAGAGATGCCCCTACCATTAATGTCATTGGACAATTGTTTGACTTAATGTTGGGGCAAGTAATCTGTCCAAAGTATTTGGACCTTGGAAGCCCTGTAGTAGATGTGCACATCAATGGCACCATTGTCCCACACACTTTTATCGATCTTGGGGATGCCATTAATGTGATGACCAAGGACACCATGCTCAAGCTCAACCTCCAAGGTTCATTGAGAAAGACCACAACAGTCCTACAACTTGTAGACCGCTCCATAGTGACCCCTGAGGGGATTATGGAGGATGTGATGGTCTCCATTAACTCTTGGGAGTACCCTGTAGATTTCCTAGTTCTCCACCCTAAGGCTAAGCTTACTGGTTACCCTCTCATCCTTTGGAGGCCCTGGTTGGCCACTGTTGATGCTTACATCAGCTGCAAAGCTGGGAATATGACCACCAATAATGGGCATATGTCCAAGCAGTTAGTCTTAAACCCTCCTGCTCAGCCATATCTAGAACATGATCTACCTTTATGGCTGGAAGAGGAGGAAGAAGATGAAGCTTATTCTTCTGAACTGTATACCTTAGAAACAACCATGGGAGGATGACAACAGGATGAAGCTGATTTGATTGAACACGTACTCCAAATTCCAACTCCCAGTACATTTCCCTTAGAAGAAGTAGTAAAGGAAACCAAAAGTAACCATCCAATTGATCTGTACTTGGCCGATTCCAGCCCTCTCTGTGTCAAAACCATAGAATTCGATCCTGAGAGAACTTTGAAAATCAATCCATATCTTTCTATTCTCCAAGAGGAGAAGTTGTGCAACATGCTAAATGAACATCTGGATGCCTTCACTTGGAGTTATAAAGAAATGAAGGGAGTACATCCCTCAGTGTGTAATCACCACATTTACATCAAAGAAGGTTGAAAGTTAGTCTGAAAACCCCAAAGGAGGATGAATCCAGCTCTTAAAGATATAGTCAAAGAAGAATTGCAAAAATTTCTAGATGTAGGATTCATTTATCCTATCTCCGATAGTGAGTGGGTCTCTCCTTTGGTGTTAGTTCTAAAGAAAAATGGTAAGTGGAGGATTTGTGTCAATTACAGGGAGCTGAACAAAGCCACAAACAAGGACCATTTCCCTCTACCTTTCATCGACCAAGTGCTAGATGGCCTAGCAGGGAAAAGGTTTTTCTCTTTCCTATATGGATTCAGTGGGTACAATCAAATCCAGATTAGCCTGGAAGACTTGGATAAAACCACCTTCACTTTTCCTTGGGGAACTTTCGCCTATAAGGTCCTTCCTTTTGGCCTATGCAATACTCCTGCCACTTTTCAAAGAGCAGTCCTAGGTATCTTTGTCGAGTTAGTCCATGATGCAGTAGAAATCTATATGGATGATTTTACACCTTATGGATGTGACTTACAGGAGGCTCTGTCCAACCTAGGTAAATTACTGCACAAATGCATTGAAATGAACCTATCTCTCAGTTCCGATATATGTAAATTCTTAATGATTGTAGGGACCGTGCTAGGTCATTCAATATCTCAGCAAGGACTGTAGGTGAACCCAAACAAAATAGCTATAATCCAAAGGGTCCCACCTCCTCAAATGCAGAGAGATTTTAGAAGTTTCCTAGGGTTAGCTGAATACTATCGAAGGTTCATAAAGGACTTCAGCAAGTTGGCATCTCCTTTATTTTGGTTGTTGGCCAAAGACTCTAAGTTTATATGGTCAAAAAGTTGTCAAGAGGCCTTGGACATCTTGAAGAACAAGTTAACCACTGCACCGATTCTCCGAGGTTCAAATTGGGCCCTTCCTTTTCATATTCATGTTGATGCCTCACACAAAGCCATAGGAGCAGCCCTAGGTCAGATAGAAGAAAATTTTCCTTATGCCATTTACTTCATCAATAAGAATCTATCAAAGGCTGAATTGAACTACACAGTGACTGAAAAGGAGCTCCTGGTTGTTGTGCATTCATTGAACAAATTTAGGCATTATATTACAAGCTATCAAACATTTGTCCATACTGACCATGCCGTAATCAAATATTTAATGAATAAACCTGATTTGAATGCTCATATTATAAGATGGTTACTTTTATTACAACAATTTGATCTAGCTATTGTTGATAATCCTGGCAAGGAAAATGTTGTTGCAGACCTTTTGTCTAGATTAACTTTTCTTGCTGGTGATGAGGGAATGGTTGATGATCAGTTACCAGATTAGCACTTATTTTCTATTTCAGTTCTCTCTCCATGGTTTGTTGACATAGAAAACTATTTGGTATCTGCACAGTTCCCACCGAATCTATCCTCCGAAGAGAAAAGAAAGATTGTGAGGAAGAGTGCCCCCTTCACCTAGATTGGGGGCAACCTCTTCAAACTTGGCCTAGATCAAATTCTAAGGATATGTGTCAAGGAGGAGGAAGTCTTTGACACCCTTTTGACCTGTCATGATGGGCCTTATGGAGGTCACTTTGCAGCAAAGAGGACAACATTCAAAGTGTTACAAGCATGCTATTATTGGCCCACTCTTTGTCAAGATGTGAAAAGATATACTAGTTAGTGTGAACGGTGCCAAAGGATGGGAAAACCTACTCCAAGGGATGAAATTCCTTTACATCCTCAAGTGACTTTCGAGCCATTTGACAAGTGGGGCATGGACTTCATTGGCCCTATTGACCCTCCTTCCAAGAAAAAACAATACATCATTATGTGCACTGACTATTTGACTAAGTAGGCTGAAACCAAGGCAATTAAGGCAGCAATAGAGGAGAAGGTGACTGAGTTCTTAAGGGAGAATGTATTTTACAAATTTGGGTACCCTAGAGAGCTGATCATTGATCAAGGCAATCAGTTTACCTCCAACATGATTGAAGACTTGCTCAACCAACATAAGATCAAGCATAGGACCTCCACTCCTTATCACTCACAAGCTAATGGGCAAGTGGAGGTGACCAACAGAGCACTGAGAGCATCTTGACCAAAGTGGTTAGCAACAGTAGGAAAGATTGGGTAAATAGACTAGTTGAGGCCACCTGGGCCTATAATACCACCTGGAAGACCACCACTGGATTCACACCCTATGAGTTGGTCTATGGGAAAAAGGCCTTGATGTCCATTGAGTTTGAGTATAACACATTAAGGATGGCAACCCAACTAGATCTAGATCTCAGCAATCCATAACAAGAGATATTGCTTCAGTTAAATGGTTTAGATGAATTCATAATGCAGGCTGTCCTACACACAGAGATAACTCAACTTCAGAGGAAGATCTGGCACGATAAGAACATCAAGGATAAGCAATTTCAAGAAGGTGATTGGGACTTGTTATATGATTCCAGATATAAAGACTTTAAGGGAAAGTTAAGGAAAATATGGCTAGGACCTTATGTTATAGAAAGATGTCATGATAACGGTTCAGTGCAGATCATAACCATAGATGCAGAGGTCATTCCTTTACTTGTTAATGGACACAGATTGAAAGTTTAGTTCATTGATGGTATCAATAAAACCATGATGGTAATGGAGCACGTTTCAGCTCCTGCCTCATCAAATCACTGATAGAAAAAAGAAAAATAAGGACTCAGTTGAAAACATCCATGAGGCGCCTGAGTCCCACTAGTGGGCTGGAAATCTCTTGGGGCGGCCCAATGGTGTCAAAAAAAAAAGAAAAAAAAAGGAAATAAAAATATCCCTGAGTGAAAACCTCCCTTGAGGCACCCAAGGCAAACAGCTAGGATGAAAACCTCTTAGAGGTAGACTAGTTGTTTTCAAAAAAAAAAAAAAAAGAGAAAAAAATCATGAAAATATCTATTCGTAGGTCAACAAGGAGGACGATCAAAGAACAAAGGAGGATAAAAAAGGGACCTATTTCACTCACATTTTTATTTTTCCACCCATCATCATTCATCACTCCACCATTTCTTTCATTTTTTCACTCCTTTGCTTCAGTTTACAAGGGGACTGTGTTTTCTACAGGATCCCTTGTAAACCTACAGGATCCCCTAAAAACCTACAGGATGATCTTGTAGGAATTACAGTGGCCCGAGAATCCTACAGAACGTGACCCTAGGACGAGCAATTGACCTGCCATGTCAAAATAATAACATCCCTACATCACAACTTCATTACCATACCTGTCTCCACTTTCATCACCCCTGCATTCACCATTAAAAGATTAGTTTATATATATATATATATATATATATATATATATATATATATTTCACAGTATTCAAGAGAAAACACAAAGAGAAAAAGTGAAACAGAGAGCAGAAGGGAGAAATACTTGAGTATTTCTCATTCTCCACATTCCTAGTCTTCCTCTCAATCCATGTCATCATCCTCAAAATCACAGCAAAAAAATGATTAGAAATTTTGAGGGAGAAGTAGCTACAAGACATCCTGTAGGAAGTCATGTAGTAGCCTATCCCATAGAATACAAATCATGATTGTAGCAAGCTTCCAGCATGAAGATCGAAGAGCAGAAAAAGCTCTAGAGTAGAAGCAGCACCATCATCTTCAACCCCAGGTACCTGCATATCAAAGGAATCATCAGAGAGCAATAAAAAAAGGAAGGAAAAATAGCATGCAGCCAACACACAGAAAGCACCTCGGGTCTTCAACAACTGTAGCAAGGTATTAGCACCACAGGTAAGTATCTCGCTTCACTCTCTCATTTGCATAATGTAGTCAAAATATGTAAAGGTTATGAGCAAGTTGGTTTATAAGTGAAAGGTGGGCAGTTCACTTGGCCACCTTCGTTCAGTCGATGAAGACAAAAAAATTGGTCCTCCCACATGTGGCAACATCCAAGTCAAAGAAAGAGAGGAGAAGGAAAAAAATAGTTAAGTCTACGGAGGCATGAACTAGGAGTTGACTACGAGAAGAGGGGAATGATGAGGTGGTAGTGGGGACCAACGGTCCAAAAATAGAAAACATACCTCCATTTCTGGCACACCACCTCACATAACTCAGCCATAAGAGGAAATAATTGTTTATCCCCATGCACTCATGCATTCATTTCCTCGAGGATCACTCTAGAAATAGTCACTCTCATACCTAGGCAACCTACAAAAGGGGAAAATTCCATCTTTCTCCTGCGCAAGACTTCCTAGAGGATTACACAGGAAATCCTACAAGATCACACAAGAATCCTACAAGATACAGATAGACAATCTACAAGATTGGCCAAGAGGAGTTTCAGAGGGGAAATCACGAGGGTTGGCTACAACAAACACTATGAGGAGGTAGGCTCTATAATTACTTCCCTTTTTCAAAGTGAATTGAACAGAAAATTCCATAGTATTGAGTGAATTTGGTAGATGTGTAAGGGAATTGTCTCCACAGTTCTTTTAGTTATTTACTTCTACATTCAAAAATTGTATCAACCATCTCAGCTCCTCAAAATTCATCAACCAAAATGGCAGGAGGGTTTAATAGAAGGGAGCCCATTAACACTGTGAGAATCCACCACACCCCCAAGTGTTAGAAATCTTCACAAGGCATAATTGGATGGAGTATTTTGAAAAATTAAGAGGGTATGATGATGAAGTGGCCCGAGAATTTTCTCTCTCCCTCATTCCACTGACCAGAGTCCATGACACTGTTATGGTGAGAGGCATCTCCATAGAGCTCACCCCTGAACTCATAAGTAGAATTACAACACTTCCCCTAGGAGTGCCTTGGAGAAAGGAAGACAAGGGAGATATCCATATTGCCAAGAAGAAGTTCTTTTTAGAGGGAGAAGAGCCCATTGAGGACAAGAATGGAGTAAGGAGAACAAACCTACCATACCCATAGAATGAGGTAAGCTACCACCTTATTAAATACATATCATGTGAAGGTAGATATAGTGTGGTTTATGGGTATCACTTTAGGCTTCTTGAAGAATTGAGGTTTGGAGCAAAAACACCTCCTCACCACAGGTTCAACATACCATACATCCTTCTGTAATCACTGATAGATACAAGCATAAAGGTGTAGGAGGGAAACCACCAACAGTTAGCCCACCATGGGTTAATTAGAATCATCATAGAAGATTCCCTCCACAACCTCAGAATTCCTATCCAATGGTCAATTTTCAGAGACATGCAGACAAAGGAGGATATCAAAGCCCTCACATATGACATTAGTCCTACTATCAGTGAAAAAGATGAGGAAGAAACTGAAACAGATGGAGAAGAAGCAGAGAGGGATGAGGATGAAATAGATGAGGAGGAAGAAGAGGAGAAAGAGAAGGAAGGTGATGAAAAAAGAGAGGAAGATGTCAAGGAGGAGACTCATAAACAAGATGAGGATTTAGAAGGAGGAGAAGAGGGGGAAAACATAGAGGAAGAGGGCAACAGAAAAGAGGAGGCAGAAGACAAGCAGGAGTCACCTAGGGTGTCTCCAGAACCCACTGAGAGAGAAGCAACAACTGCCCTCACTGCTCTTAGCACCCCTATCAAACAAAAAGGAAAAAGACAGAGGCAGACCCCCTTATATTTCAGAACAAGGAAAATAACAAGGATAAGGTAGGGGAAACCCCAAACTCCAACCAAAATTCCCATTGTAATTGAGGACTCACCTAAACAGCAGGAGAAAATGCCTCCTCCTATGAAAACTCAAGAAAGAGGATCCTCAGCACAAACCTCCCCTAAGTCTCCTATCACCTATGTGAGAAGGCTTGTAACTAGATCCACCTCATCCAAAGGAAAAGAAATCCCACGGGGTACACAGCAGGACCTGCAGGAAGCAGAAGTAGTCCTACAATAAACTCTACTAAACCTACAAGAGACTCAAAAATTGGATAAGGAGGGAAGCCTATAGCAAGAAACTAAAGAAGAGGACCCAGAGCTAAGGGAACCTAGCCCCCAACCTAACCTTGACTCCTACTACAGATTTATTGAAGGGGGAAGGGTCATTCCACAAAAAATTTCTATTCCATTATTCTTTGAGCTTGAGAAGGAGAGAGCCAAAACTCATAGATGGATGCAGATTTCCAAGTCCAAGGGGCTGGAGGACATTGGTCACATGGAGGAGAAGCTCAAGGAGATGGGCATAGAACTAAGTAGCTTGAGAGACAGAGAGGCCATAATGAGAAATCAGTTAGAGACAGAAAATGCATGGTTGAAAGGATAGCTGCAAGAAAGAGAGAATCAATTGGCATACATGGCTAGTCTCTCTTTGGAAGAAATCTAGTGCAGGATGCCAGCTAAATCTTATGCCCTATACCTTAAGGAACAATGGTTGCAGTTCCAAATCAAGACCCTAGCATAGAGAGGAACTATGCCATTTTAGGATTATAGACAGTTCATTGATCTTTGTGATCAAAGTACATTGGAAGATAGGGCCAAGATGTCTGAATTTTATTTGCATAACATGGCCTTAACAAACATGAATGTATGGGACCCTAATGCCAATCTAGGAGATTTACAGTTGATGGATTTAGCATCATGGATGAACCATGAGGAATCAAGGGCTGCAGAAATGAAGAAGATATTGGCAAGAGAACAAACATAGCTTCTTATGATCAAAGTTGAGCAATCCAATCCAATGGCCCTCATCAATACACATAATTTAATTGCAAATGATCCTCAGCTTGCACCCAAGTATCTTGCTACCCAAGAGCAAGCAATTTCACATTTTGAGGACATGTTCAGGCTGTTAGGGGATGACAACATGCAAGCTTGCCTGAGGAGATGAAACACATTGCCATATAGTTTAAAGATAAGAGAATACCACTCTCCTCAAAGAATGAGAGAAGCACTGAACAAGACACCCATGTACAAGCAATCTTTTCAAAGGCTCAAAGTCAATTGGATTGGCTTGAGACTCAATCCACCAGTGCTCTTAGGGATGCTAGAAGGAAGGAAGGAAGGAAGAAGAAGAAAGGAGGCAGTGGGAGGAGGTAGAAAAGAAGGAAGGTTCCTATGCACAATAAGAGGAAACCACAACAGAGGCATGGGATGTTAGGGAGGCCACTAGAGCTATGAAAGACATGGATATTGATTGAGTTTCTCAGAGGATGAGCAACAATTTCAGTAGGGGGTGATGATGAGCCTCATCATTGGGTAATTATATGGGCCTTACTTAACCTCCTAGCTTAGTCAAACCAACTCTTATCACAACTTATTACATGTTTAGATTATATTTTGTTTAATGAGATGAATTAAAGTGAGATATTGTTCCTAGTGGACTAATATGCATTGAATGCAGGTTTAGAAGAGGAAATCAAGGAATTTTGGCAAGACTAAGGTTTGAAACTCGAATGGGTCAAGGGAGAGGGATTGTAGGAGGTAAATCCTCCTCATTTACTCCTCCCCCACTTGAATTTTCCTCCATTAATCGTACCAGCTCGGAGTGCAAGCAACCAAGTCATGAAGATCAAAAGGCAGTTGAGCAAGTGATAGACAAAGAGTTAGTTCATCTCGAGTTTGGGATCCGAGCCTCCCTAGATTTAAGAAATTCGTTGGAGACTTTAGTTGTATAATTAGAGAGGCCTAGAGCCTTATTAAGATTCAAATTTGTTTTGTAAAAACTCTAGTTATTTTCGAGCTCCAAGCTTGTGCAAAATTTTGATGTAATATTCTGTTTTGGTAATAAGAATGAGCTTTTTCTTGGTTCAGTACTAAGTTAACTCAAAGGGCTGAAGCTCTTGGGTTAGGGCCCAACCCTAGCAACAAAGGCTCCTCTTCTTGTATCTGTATGCTTAGCCTAGTTTCATAGATTCATGGTTAAACTGTCTTTAAAAGTATTTCATTGCAAGTAGTGTAGATTTGATTAATTTTTTATTAGTTTGCTTCCATTTGTGCCTTACTTCAGTAGCAGGTTAGAAGGGATAAAAGAAGCACCACAAAGTTTTCAGTAGGTGTCCTGGCCTCACTTCTTCCTTTTGGGATCATGATTTGAGGAAAAGACCCTTATGCAACCCCAAAAAGATAGATTTCCATTTCTTTCATAAGATTTAGAGTTTACTATACTTGAACTAGCATTTGATCAGTTTTTCAAGTGTAGGATTTCATTTCCATATCTTCTATCTTCATTCTTGTAGTAGATCATCCATGATTCCATTTTATTCAGCAATTTACTCATGCATAAGGTAGATAGTTAGTTCATTAAATTATGCTTTTCTAGCTCATGAGAATTCTTCTTGTTTACATGAATTCTTGGAAATTACACATGTTTGATGCAGAGTAGGTGCTTCAAAGGTAGAAAGAGATCTCATAGCAAGAAACCACCTTCCAATTTCATCCACCCATAGGCATTCCTTGTTTTCATCAAGACCTTCACCAATTTCATCATTTTACATAGAAATTCCTCCAAGCATGTTGAGCGAATCCAACCATCTCCTAAACTTGGTTTTGGGTTCTGAGTGATCCTAGGCCTTTTCTCACTCCATTCCACCCATCAACTACCTTCCCTAATCCTTCCATCACCTCCAACACCCATCGTTTTGCTCTCGGCTGTATCCTGTAGAAATACAGGGAATCCTGTAGGTTTCTAGTACATCCTGTAGGTTTTCTTGTAGTGGCCTGTTTTGAGGCCGAATTGAGGGAAAACCTCTAGGAAGCCACCCAAGGTCACCCAAGGGTCTCCCAAACCTTCCAACCATCTCTTGAACCTTCCAGCCATCCACCAGCATCCCTAAACCACCTTCCACATCACCAAAAGAGATTAGCTTGCACATTTGATTTTTCATGAAAAGCACAAAAAGAAAAAACAAATTTATTACAGTCCTTTGCATGCATAATAGTGATGTTTGATGTTCTTAACTTCCATGCTTAGGATAGTAGCATTTTGTTCATGCCAATTTAGCATTATTTCAAAGCATAGCTCTTAGCAGTTAATTAGGAAATGGTGTGCCTTAGCATTGAATTTCAATATTTTTCATTATTACAGTAGATCAAATCTCTCTTAGAGTAGATTTCTATTTCTTTCATCAAGGAGCCAATATTCTTCTAAATCCATATAAGTCTGTCTTGAAAACCATAGTGGTCTCTCCACAGCTAAACAGTGACAAAAGACAGAACCATCACTTTTACTTGTGTATACAACACTGCCACCTCCACGTTTGTACGAACCTCAGGTTGATAAAGTAAAGCTGGTAGCCCAAGAGTTGCATCATTCTTGGTGCTCATCAAACCTTTTAGGTTGTGGAAGGCTAGGAGAAACAACACTTCCATCTTTATAATTGTGAGGGCTAGACTTCCTTGTTGCCATAATTTTTCTTTCTACCTTTCTTGCCAACTTGTATGCCTTCTCCAATGAATCAGGTTCCCAAAGGTGAACCTCATGTTGGATGTTATCTTTTAAAGTCCCTATGAAGACATCAATCCCCTACTTCTCTGGAATATCATTTACCCTTATATTCAATTTTTGAAAGTCATCAATGTGCTCTTCCATTGAACCCTTTTGTTTTAGATTTATTAATTGGCTAAAGAAGGTGTTTCTCTTTGTATCCTCAAAATGTGCTATCATTTCCTCCGTGAAAATTGACCACTTGACAAGTGGTTTATAAGAACAAAACCCTTTATACCATAAAAATTGATTCAATTCTAAATATAAAGATGCAATACATAACTTTTGTAATAGTTGCACCTCATGTAGATCAAAATATTGCTCCATCTGTAGTATCCAATTTACTGGATCTTTACCATCAAACTTCCTCATATCAATTTTTCTTGATTTTAGGAGCTCGATATTGAAATGACTGTAACTCTGTACATTCAGATGTTTAAGTTCTAAACTATTGACTAGTGATAGACCTCGGAGTCCTCTTTCTAAGCCCGTAAGTCTGATTGCAACTAGATTCTTGAAGAAATAGTTATGCCCAATTTCCCGCGATGACCTAATTATAGACTCGTTCAGTAGAGCTAACTTATATGATGTGACACGTGTCATTGTTTCGACCTTAAGTTCTGAAGTTGATACCCAACAAACTAAAATTTGTCTTATTTCTATCACTTTTTATGCAATTTGAATCCGATGCTCCGAGAGAGAGTTATGATGATTTTCCCAAGGTCACTTGTTTGGGATGTCATTCGAGGGCTTGCAGAAACCCTACATGTCTTGGATCGTATCTCTGAAAATATAGCGAAGAAGAATCTAAAATTTGGGCCTGAGCTCCAATAAGATTATGAATTAAATGATTTTTAATATCAGAATCTAAAACTTTGTAGAAAACAAATTATAGCGAAAATTCCACGATGACTTGTTTGAGATGGAATACTGGAGCTTGCAAAAACCCTAACTTCCTTAGATCATATCTCCGAAATTATAGTGATAAAAGATCTAAAATTTCGACCGAGGTTCATAATGATTTCCTCTCAAATGGGTTTTGTTTTTATCTTCTGAAACATCATAGAAAAAAAGTTATAGGGAAAATTGCACGAAGGCCTATTTGGAGCAGTGAAACCCTAGAATCCAAAGGTCTGATACCAAATGTTATGAAACCAACTCACAAAAAGATAGAAAATATAGATCAACGCCTTAGAAATAACACTCTTTGAGGGGGAAACCTCCTTTACGTTACACAAATGAACAATTCTTGGATGATACAAATGACAAGACCTCCTTTCTATATATAGGAGTCTAAGGGGTCATAATGTAATAAGAGCCGACATAAAAATAATAATGTAAGGGCGCAACAATAACAACAATGGGCTTCTATGGGACACAATAATAACAATATGGGGACTACATGGGCACAACAATATAATAAGGGGGTTTCACTAATAACAATAAGGGGTTACACTAGTAGTATAAGGACCTAACATCTCTTATCGGCATAAGGGCTTATTGAACAAAATTTTGTATTGAACTCACTGACATGATTACAAAATTAGGTTTCCATACTTTGCTTTTTTACTTTAAATGAAATTAACACAAATTGCATGACTTACATAGTCTTATGCCTTCAAACATGCATTCTAGTCGAGGAGATGTTCATGCAAAAAGAAATGAAAAATTATTCAGTATCCGCATATAGTTGCCATGTATATGAACCAAAGATTCAATGTATTCCATGAATTAGTTCTTCAAGAATATATTGGAGCTAAATACTTTTGGTGTAGGTTTGTTTTCATTCCTTTTCTCCCGTTCTTTATGATTTTGGAGAAGTTTTGTTGCTTTGATTTCTTTATGTATGTTGACTAGATATTCATTTTCTTTAGGTATGAGAGGAACCATAGAGGTTCTACCCACATCCATGGTTTCCTATGGTTTCAATATGCTCCAAACATGGAAAAATTAGACTCGTCCAACCATTCATATTTCCATGCAACAAAGAGTTTATTTGAAAAATATGTGACAACCTAGAATCCACATGACATCCATTGTCGAAATGTGATGATTCCTCGAATCTTGAATAATGATCCATGCCTTGCGAGCAATTAAAATGTTTTTCTTTGTAATCCTTATGAATATTATGAGAATATGGTGAACCAAGTTCAAAGGCATAAAAAATGTAGTGTTGATTCCTATTTATGAAAAAAGGGGTATATCCTTTCATGTCACTACAATGCTCCATAGCAGATTTGTGATGAGTCTATATTGTTCATAGATGAAAAAGGGAAAAGGGAATATGATCCAACACGTAATGATGATCAATTGAATGTTCACAATGTTGATATCATCATAATGTGGCGAGAAAATGTTGATTGTCAACCAGTTATTTCTCGATATGCAATTTTGAAATATATCGAAAACTATTATTCAAAAGCAGGAAAAAGATTTGAAAGTCATCATGACATTTTGAAAAGAGTTGCAAATGCAAGTGGACATGAAGTTCTTACATTGTTTTATACAAAAGGTTCCTTGCAAAAATGCTTGTTGATCATGACATTAGAGCACAAAAAACTGACCATATGTTAATAAAGCTACCTCTTTTTTTTCCCTATTGAATGTTGGGAAGAAAGTATTCCAAACACTATCAGTGCATTGAAATGAAATTTCCTAACAAAATAGTTTTGTTTAGATTTATCAAACCTGGCCCCATTTTCTGGAACATTTGTGTTTGATATAAAAAACAAGATCTTGGACATTTGATTCCAGTTGTAAGTAAGAGCCATGGATACCTAGAGATGTTCATTCCATTATTCAAGTGTCATCAAAATTTTATATTGTTCCCAGTGAGGATCCATAAGAGTTTGAGACATTTTGTTGGATTGAGTTCCTTTTGTACAAGCCATTTCATGATAATCCTTCAGATATAAGACTTTCAAGTGAAATGATCATTGCTAATTGGATGAATTTATGATATCACACATGACATGTTGATTGAGATCCTTTTCCATATTAAACTAATGAAAAATATGTTAAATCCATCATTCCTGAAGATATTTTTGAACAAGTTTCTTAAGAGTGGAAACTTATGTCCCAAATAATTCCTCCAAATAATATTAACATTTCTAACCTTGGAAATCTTAGTTGAAAATAATTTGATATTCATTATAATTGGTAGGAAACAATGATGTCAAATGATATTACAAAACATAATATCCATTTTATAAAATATGCCCAGTCTGCAGGTATTGTTAATGACAACTCAATTGGGGAGACGATTGCGTCACCATCTTATTTATCAGAGAAATAAAAAGTTTCTTAGGATACCATTTTATGCCACTCTACTTGATAATGAAAACCATGATCCTATGAAAATGATCATTCAAGGAACAATTGGAACTGACAATTTTTTTCTTTCTACTTTAATAATGAATGGTATATATACATTGTTATTTCTCGCTCCAACTAGTATTGCTGCTTTTAATAGACATGGAAAATCAATACACTCTTATTTGAAACATCCTATCAAAGATATGAAACCACTCAATGTTCAGGCTCTAGAAATGTTTCAAGAAGAAATGAGTCAAATTCGATATATCTTGATTGATGAAATGAGCTTTATAGGTCCAAGTTTATTCATACATACAGATTCTTGTTTTTGAGAAGCCTTCTTTGATAAAAAGTCTTCTCCTTTTGATGGTAGATCCATGATTCTTGTGGGTGACGTTGGCAGACTACCTCTTGTCAAGGATAAACCTTTTTATGTAGGTAAAACAAATAGGGAAAGTGTTGTCACTTTGAATAAAAAAATTAGACAATCAGGAAATTATCTGAAACAATCCTATTTTCATAATATTTTAACTAATATTAGAAATGTAGAACCTTTTCTACATGATTCAGATCTTCTCATGTCATGTGTTGACAATTGCTTGTGTCCAATGGAAATTTTTTTATTTTATTTTGCAGTTCACTTGTTTGCAACAAATAATTTGGTTACTCTTCCCAATCGACAAATGCTAAAATCATTGGACTGTCCAATTGCAAGATGTGTTGTAGAACACACCAGAAGAACATAATTAGTTGACAAGGATGATCATGTCTTGGAATGTGGTATTATTATGCCATGGAAAACATCTCATACTGACATGTAATTTGTGGGTTGAAGTTGTGTTGGTCAATGGTGCATTTGGATATATTGAAGATATCTTTTATATTCCTGGTTCAATGCCTCCTCAACTTCCACTATTCACTACAGTTATTTTTGAAAAGTACACAGGTGTTCCATTTGACAGAAGTTGTCCAAAAATTGTTCTTATAACACCTATTGTTAGAGGAAACCTTAAACAAATACCTTTGAAAATGGTATGGGCCCTCACTATACACAAATATTAGGGGATGAATTTAGACCGAGCTACTATAGATATTAGAGATAAAGAGTAGTAGGTTTTGACATTTACAACTATATCAAGAGTGAAATCCATGGATATTTTACGGATTTCACCACCTTTTTCTTTTCAACCTTATGTAAAAATGAAAAAGAACTCATATGTGAAATTTAGGAAGAAAGAAGAGCAACGACTGAACTCCATATCATTGTAACATATATATATTCAATGGATTTTAGTAGTTTATCATCATTTTAAAATGATATGAATAAATTTTCTATTTGTTGTTATAACTTCCAATAATTTTTTTAATGGTGCTGGACCCGCCAACATGTCAGGGGATCTCCCGGGTAAGAAGTCCCAACTAGACCTCAAACCGTTTGGCGTAGGAGTCCCAAAAGTGGGTCATACGGTATTGCCTTGACCGCAGTTGCACACAAAGGTAAGTAGGATGTCATTGTTGGTAGCAAGCATGTGACATGTGCAACAAGCCAAGGAAGGTGCATGAATGGTTCTAACACATAGACGGTGGAATGAGTGCGCCCCTCGGAAACCTGTGTAAACACACAGCTTGGAAGGGAGAACATGAGAAAAGATGCATCACAGACTGGAAGGAAAGTGAACCAAAAATCCATAGTGATGGTTAAACCAACAACACATCTCAATAAGATTCATACATACATATACAAAAATGGTCTATACATACATGCGTAAGAAAACAGATACATATATCATTAGAGTAACCAAGTTAACTGAAATAAAATAACAACATATGCATGAAACGTGATGGCTCTATTATATTAATAAGTGAAAGTTCCAATCATATAGTACAACCATGACCAACCACTAGTCATTATAACAGAACGTTACAGTCACTATCGCTTGCTCCTCCAGAGAGATGTACTAGCTTTGCACTATGGAGAAGCCAAGGCTCATTACAATACTTTCCAAGATTTCTCTAAGATACTCCTATTGGAAGCTTGGTTGACCAAAATCCCTTACAATGAGTTATGAGGTTCTATAAATAACAAAGGGTGGGGTGACCCTTGACATTCCCCTTTGTGACTCTTCACCTACTACATGACTATTACATTCAACTATCGACACTTCGAATTTCACCTTACAACATGTTACATACAATCTACACATGTACCCATGTGAGACAAAATAAGCTTGAGAAAGCCATGTAAGCTATCACTAAGACTTGAATAGTTGTGGGAATGCTCCGACATCCTCACGATGATTGACGGTGGTGAAATAATGCCAAGCTTAGTCATCCGTGATGGTTTCCGCACGATCAATGGTGACATCCTGCTATAAGCGAACTCTTGCCACTGTTGCATCTGGGTACACTGATATGGATCCTCTGTCCAACTCGTTTGATAACAAGCGCATCATCATATTACGTGCAGCTGAACCTTCAACATATTGATGCATAGTGTTTGTACTGATCCAAGTGTGTGTTGACGACTATGTGCATCAACATGTCGATATACATGTTCAACTCCAATCAGACTTGGTTGTTGTCTTTGCTTCGGTGAGTGTGCCAATGGGTGGGATCGCATGCACACAATGAAATCCATGCTCCTAAACACCCTTGCATGTGATCGACTGCACTTCTCACCCTATCTGCTCCATGCCAGTTGCGGGGATGGGTCCATAACCTGTATGGACGTAGTTTCATTAGTATGTGCATGTTGCACCCCCTGCTGTACCTATTCCTGCTGTAACTCCTTCTCTCATCTGTGTCACTCCTGTTCTTCCTTGAGTTACCACTTCAGCACCTGCAACTACTTCTATGTTTCTCTCTCTACCTTCACACAATCCTCATGTTGTCACCTCATAGCCTCAATCTCTAAAGTTTATTTCATCACAAGTGGATCTGCTCGAACCAGCAACTTTGCTCCGCCTCTATGCTGTGAACAACCTTCCTCTTGCATTTGTCACACGTAGGTCTGCTACCTTCTGCTGCTACTAATGGTGCTGATCGCTGTGATGTTGCTACCATTTCATCTTGATATCCTTGTTCATGAACAACTTGATGTCTTAATAGATAGGAAAGTTCATAGACACTTGATCGACTGCATCCCCAGTTGCACTCTCAACAGTGTCTTCGACTCTGCTCTCCTGGAAACCATTATACTTGTTCTGTTGAGAGGAAGATGAACACCTATGATACCTGGAGACATAGAAACACTCATGGAAAGCAATCCGTTAGTTGAAAACCAAAACAAACTGGAGGACTAACATGCAACATACTTGTGTGACTATCTGTGAAGATTGCCCAATTTTCACGAGGAGGCTGGGAGACTGACTGCCAAAACTGCGCAAGGCACCATCTGAGCTATCGAGAAGCTAACTGACTACTGGAACTATGTAATGCATAATCTAGCCTGGCCTGCTGAGGATTGAAACTACGCAATGTGCAATTTCAGTTAGTAGTGACATGCAAACCAGCAAATTGCATTGTGTAGTTTTTGGGGCCAGCAAGGCACTGCCTCCAAGAATTGCACAATGCAAGACTGGAGGTCAATGTTGGGCTAGACTTGCACAATTCCTGGAGAGAAGGTGGAGCCTGCACTTCTAGAAATGCACAATTCTAGCCGGGCAAGGCAAGGTCTTGGCCAAGGTAGCCCAGACCCACCAACGAGCGACTAAAAACATGAGAAGTCTGAATGCATGGTGAAACTAAGTGTAAACAAAATTGAATGATCATGCATGCAAACAGTAAGTGCAGTATTAAGAAAATGGGAAAACATGCATGTGTGTGAAGCGGGTCGTCATAATAGCGACCATTGGTGCAAAAACAATATCATGCATGCGACAGTAGTGAGATGCGAATGAAAACTGAAACGATGCTTCTACAAGCTAACATACATTAAAACAAAAACATGTGCTCATTTAAATCAAGCAGACAACATTTACACAAAGCAAAACACAAAAAGTGACAGAAACACAGCGCAAGACATGAGAAACAGACTTACCCTGAAACAACTAAGCTGAAAGTGCCGAAGACTCTTGGATGCGATATGGGATGTAAGAGATGTGAGATCAATGTGATGAATGAGCTCTATAGAATCCAGTTCATAAGTTTTGATAAGATCGAGATTATGACGCGCATGCCACAAATCTAGGAAAAAGTAACACTTGACTAGAGGTTTCTAAAATGATCTTTGCATGTAACCCCTAGTTGTTAAAAATAGATCCCTCAAATATAGGGATGCCTCTTGCATTCTTCCTTTTACTATTTCGGGAAAAGTATCCCATGCATGCAAATCTATGTTGCTCGGTCCCGGAGGGAACCGGTCAACTTGAAGGCACATGCATTAGTCTACGAGCTGGGGATGAAACTTTGCACAGTTTCTGGGCTGAGATGGGCATGTTGTCCCTAAGGGATTGCACAATTTCTTGGGCCAACAGGTGGCTATCTTCCATAATTATGAAATTTCTGGGCTGAGCTGCAGTGTTGGGCCAGATTGCAAAATTTTCTAAAGCAACACTGCCTCACTGTTCTGCGCAATTCTAGAGGCCAGCAGGCTGCCCAGCTGATTTGCGCAATTTCTGGAGGGAAGGTTGATTTCCCTATAGAATTGTATAATTATATAGGGGAGTGTCTCAGCCATAAAATAGTCTAAGTCCAGAATTTCGATGTGCAGGATGAAGATAAACAAGCTGACATGTAGAGGCTGACATGCCACTGAAACTCAGTTGAAGCCTATGTACTTGACAGTGCAAGACATGCTGCTAAGGATGGTTGGTAGGGAGGCTCCAAAATGAAGCTAAGGAAAAATTTTGGAGGGTGTTGTAGCCGCTACAACAAATTTCTATAAATTTCAATACATTATTCATTGTATTTCTCAGTAATTTCAATCGGTTTTTCATCACTCTGGTTGCATTTTGGAATAATTTGTTTAATGTTTTGCATGTGGTTATATATTTCATCTTTATTTTTGAAATAAAGTTTTATGATGTAAAGCCAAAAATACTTTTCCATATAAAGTTCTCATTTTTCTTCTAATGTTTGAAATAAAGACTGTATCCTTTTCATATGATATGTTACAATGCAAATATGGATGCTCTTGGTATTTTAATGGTGGTGTTTCAATTGACTTCCATTCCTATCAATTGAATTCTATTTATTATTCTTTATTACATCCTTATGTTTCAATAATATATATATATCTAAATATATATATATATATATATATATATCTTTTGTGTTATTTGTTTCAATTTCATATGTATAAATTTTTATTTGTTTTCCTCATTGACACACATATATGAACAATGAAGATGTTAGAGCTTTCGTCTCAATAATTTGTTCTATTACTAAGGCTATAAATTTTTATACCTATATTCAAAATAAGATTGATAGAAAGCTTGGATATCATGCTCATTTTTTTGATAACCACCTACAAGTTCTGGCTGAAATGAAGTCAAACATCAAATATTTATTGCATGTGCATCAAAGAGAAGGTGGAAGAAAACTAAGAGATTGGTTGGAAAGATGAACGGGTTATGATCATTACATTGTAGATTTGAATTGGTGTTGTTTTTATCATGAATATAGTTGAATTTGGAATATGTTGTTTAATATTTAGCTAGTAATTAAGAATTTAAACTTGATTTTGGAAATTCAATTTTGTGATGTGAACACAAAATATTTTTTGAAATAAACTTCTCTTTTTGTTTTTAACCTTTGTACTATTGATTGTTTCCCCTTCATATGTTATGTTAAAATTTAAATATTAATGCCATTGATATTTCTATAGTTGTTTTTTGATTAACTTCCAATGCTAGCAATTGAATTCTATTTATTCTTCAATGTTACAACCTTATGTTTCAATTACATTAAATTTATGTTTAAATTCAATATGTTTTTATGTTATATTTGTATTTTGAATGAAAATATGGAAAGAGACCATATTTGAATGTGTTGATAGATAGAGAGGATGCATTCATTTTATTTAATAATTTTATTGAATATATGCTTGCATATTTTTATATTGAATTTATCATATGAATATATCCATTTGATAGAAAAAATTAATCTTCACACTGTGACAATGAAAATGTTTATTAAAAATAATACAATATTAATAAACTTGAAAATTTCAAAATGTTTATTAAAAATAGAATAATATCAAATAATAATAATAATATTGTGAGGTTGAATGGTATATGAATCTATGCAATATTGCAGAATGTTAGTTTTTGTCAGTATGCTATATTAGATTGCAATATTGCAATTTAATCCTTTGGGTTTATTAATCCCTTCGGTTTTTAATATGAATACTTTGGGTTTATAATGTTAATAGTCTGTTTAGTTTGTTTATCCCTTGGGTTATAACATTAATCCTAGGGTTTATCATATTTATCCCAAGGGTTTATAATATTGATTCGTTGGCCTTATAATATTAATAATTCCTTGGTTAATAATATTAATCCCTTGGGTTTATAATATTAATCACAAGGGTTTTTAATATTTGTCCTTTGGGATTTTAATATTAATCTCAAGGGTTTATTGTCAAACATTTTCAACTACATTACTAATAATCCCTTGCATTTATTAATCCCTTAGGTTTATAATACTAATCCTTGATATGTATAATAATATATTAGGGTTGGGAAAGAAGGAGGCGAACTAAACGGAGCGATGGCGGGTATTCGAGCACCTAGGGTTTCAGAACGAACAAGCTATGCCGCCGTCGTCCCCAGAGATCAGCCAGGCCCCGGATCTGCTTGGCGTCTGGTTGCTGGGATCTCAAACTTCGACCCATCGTTTTGTTTCTCTCCCGATTTCACTGCTGGAAAGGATACACATGGATCGGATCAAAGATTTCAACAGCAGAAGGAAATATCTCCCCTCATGGAGCAGGCCGACATTTTCATGGTGGATCTGGGTTTTTCTCCTCAAAACCCTGGGTGCTTCGCTTCAACACAACTTGATCATACACAGATCTGGGTATCTGAGCTACCATGCGAGGGTGAACCAGTCCGACAAGGCAGAGATGTCTGCGCATGGTGGAAAGAGATGCGGCTGACGTCTCCTCTGCACCCATCCGGTCTGCTAAGGGATTATGGAAGCGGTGGTCTTCGATCTGCGAGCACTGATGCCGGCCTTGGAGCCAAACGATGGGTAGTTGCGATCTCCCCGGCGAGGATTACGCCATGGCCAGGAAGTATTGCCTGCGCTGAAGGAAAAAAGAGCCGGCAGTCCACCCCTCGACCCCCTCTCGGAAAGCTATGGGCACGATCTATCGTTTCCTGGCAGCCCCCAAACGATTTACTCGAAGTCCAAGCTTGGGGGCATCAGACGCAGGGTAAAACCGAATATGCAGAGGACGGAATAACTCGTCAACGCCCAGATCCACAAATACACCCTGTTATACTTGGGCAAAAAGTTAAGGGCGTTAAGAACAGGCTGGATATGGCCACGAAGATGAGGGTTGAACAAAATACGATGCCACTTCCTCCCGATTGGCTCGATCCAGCAAAACGAGAACCCCACAAGCCCGATCCACTCAGCATGGAGGCCGATCTGGTCCAGATCTTCATAAAATCAACAGAGGGCAAACACCACTGCATGCGGATCAGTCAGAGAATGAGCATTCAGGGTTTAAAAAAGGAAATCCAGGGATATCTTGGAACCCCAACACAACACCAAAATCTTATATATGCAGGATACAGTTTGCAGGACAAACAAACTCTCCAGCAATACGGCATCACTAAAGATTCAACCATTATCTTAAACCTCCGACTGCGTGGCGGGAGCACTAGAAGCAGCTCTAAAAATACAGGTTCCTTTCGGGATGCTGTGAAAGGAAAAGAAAAAATGAAAGATAAAGAAGCACCACCATCAGAGGCCCCAGGACCCTATATTGTTGAACAAAGGCCAGAATCACCAACGCTACAAGTCGCTATGCCAGAGGTAACTAGTTTGCATTCTGATTTATGTAAATGTGCAGTTATTTGCAGATTTAATGGCTTCTGGCCAAAATCAGATGCCTTGCACCAATGGATCTATACAACATGGACATCAAGCTGTGAAATATACCTTTGTCCCAAAGGTTACTTCATAGTCAGATTCAACTCAGAACAAGAACGAGACAGCATTATCAATCAGGGGCCTTGGTTCTGGGGCAGTGCTGGCCTCTTCCTTACCCCCTGGTTTCCTGATTTCGACGCTAATACAATGAAGGTTTCAACGATGCCTGTATGGGTGAGGCTACATGGTCTCCCCCTACACTTTTGGCATCACAAAGTATTAGCTGCCATTGGGGATTCCCTGGGGAAATTCCTAAAAATGGATGAAGACAGAGTTATCAGAGGAATATTTACTTTTGCCAGAATATGTGTAGAAGTGGACCTGAGTCAAGGGCTCCCTGACCACATCACGTTGAACTTCAATAACTCTCAATGGATACAACAGCTCGACTATGAGAACACAGCGTTCCGGTGCAGGGGATGTATGCAAATAGGGCACCTTCAATATGACTGCCCTTTTGCTCGAAAGGACACCAGGAGAACCAAGAATCAGCAAAAAAAGCCCAAAGGCTGGCAGCACACTGAACCAGTGGAAGAAGAAGACACACACGTGGAGCCTACAGAGAATCAGACAGAACCCGATACTCTAATGAGACAGACATTTACTCAGGAGGAGAATGCTCCAGCTACACATTCAGGGACTCACATTTTGGATCTGCAACGAGAGCCACAAATGGAAATCAGCGGCATCAAAAGAACACATGGATCAGAGGGCTCCGAATCTGACAAAGAACTCCAACTAATCACCATGGAAAATCAGCTTGCCATCATTACACCCACTCCTGACACTGGAGGTTGGCGACGGGTGGAGAAGAAGAAGGGCAGAAAAGTTTAATCTTACTGGAATTCTTTTTCCTTTTCTCTATATCTTGTAGTTTCCTGTCACAACAGGAACAATTATTTGCAATTTTGTGATTTTCATTTACTCTGTTCGCTGCCTGGATTTACAGGAACAGCTATCTGAATATGCATCATGCATCTACAAAATGTAATTTTATCAACATGAATAAAATTACGACTTTTTCCTAGGGGAAAAAAAAATAAAAATATATTAGGGTTTATGATATTATTCCTGGGTTTATAAATCCCTTGGATTTATAATATTAATAATCCCTTGTGTTTAAAATATTAATAATCCCTTTAGTTTATAATATTAATTCCTAATATGCATAATAATATATTATGGTTTATAATCTTAGGGTTTATAATATTAATCCTAGGGTTTAAAATTAATCCTTGGGTCTAATGTATTGATCCCTTGGGCTTATAATATTAATTCCTTTGGTTTATAATATCAATGTTGATTGGTTGCATCCATGTATTTGTAATGTTGAAATACACAACTATGGTTTACATATACTCAGATATTTTGACCATAGATTCGGAAGCCGTCCTTAGTTTCAATATTTGTTGTTGAACATGATTTTGCTTCAACGTATCCAAGGAAAAAATTCCATCTTTTTGAAACAAATTATCCATTAAAATGCATCTACAACTATTGAATACTTACATCAACAACTTGGTGATTTACCTGACAATAAGTTAGCTATTGTCTGGTTATGGGACGGTCCTAGTTAAGCAGTCGCTCTTGGTTTAATTCCTGTCAATATAGGCTTCTTTCTGGGCAAGTGGGTTTGGTTTCTACAACCTGGGTTCATTATATTGGGTACCGATGTATGGATTTTTGTGGGTTGTGGTAGCTGTTGGCCCAAATTCCTCTTCTTTTCTTTGTGTAACGTTCCACTAGTTGAATCAACAAATTATGATACACGCCTGGATAATTCAAGGTCTTGAATGTGGATGATGTTGTTAGCCGGTTTAGGCCTATCAGTGGGAAATTGTGGAAAAATAGGAGAAGTGGGACCGTTAAACTATGTTGGCAGCTGGTTAACAGTATGATTCAGAGTAGGTTCCTTACTTGGTTCATTTCGTTTGAAATTGATTTAGCGGGTCTGCAGATTCAGAGCGACCCTTGACAGCGTCAGGCTTCTAAGCTGTGACCCTGTTTGGGTCAACCTCTAGAGATAGACACAGGTCAAGATATGATTGGAAAAAGTAGAATCATGGTTTGAGCCTTTGGTAAAGGTAAGAATGGTCATGGGGGCCGTGGCTGTGGGAAGCAGAGGAAGGCCTCCCCTTCTCTAACCAGTCAATTGAGTGCTTATGGGGGGACGGGTTGGGGACACAAGTTGACCTCTTGTATAATTCATGAAGTGGCTCAAGCATATCACACTAGTAGCTCCAATCCGTTCAAGCAACTTATTGCACTTTGAGAAGCAAAGATTCAACAAAATGAGGAGAATTTTGAACTTGATTTAGATGATTGGAAAATCGTGTTCCTGGACCCGGGCCACACTTGTGGCAGATCATCATAAGACAAGTATACAATCCATTTGTTTTGGATGATGAAGAGAATTCTGGCTTAAAGATTTAGAGCAATTTCCTCCTGATATGCATTTGGCCTCCCATGGACACCCATATTACACCAAATAATTTCAAAAAATACAGTTTCAATTACAACAATAGAATGGTTGACTCAGCCAAATAGAGAAGCATATCCCTTGTATTCCCCATGCGGAGCTTCCAAGTTCCACTGTGAAGGAACCTGCACCGATGGATTCAACTGATGATGAGTAGCAACAATGCATCTTTGCTTCTAGTTTTGCATGAAAAAGTTTCAAATTTCTAGGCTTATTAGTAGTTATGTTTATAGATATTTAGAAAATAGGAAGAACAAAGACTCTTAGACATACATAGCATGGCTAGTTAGACTTATTATTTTTGTTTTTGGATGACATATTTTGTTGTTAGGTGGCCAACAAACTTTGTTTCCCTAGGGGCAAGTTGAGGCCACCTAACCTTTATACATATGGATGTAACCTGCTATATTTTTGAAAATTAATGAAAAGGTACCACCAAGCTTACAAAAAAAAAATTGTTGTGATGTTCGAATGGGGTACAAATCTATCCAATGTTGCATTGTGATAAACATTTTCACAATGTGACAGCCAATATGACAATCATTGTTGGAATGTTACATTACATTGCAATTTTTTCAACGTCACATTGTGACACTACAATAGGGCTTCATATTATGATATTTGAATGGTACAAAAATCAATCCAATGTCATATTTGTGACAAACATTGTCGCAAGATGACAATCAATCTGATACTTATTGTTGTAATTTATTCAATGTCGCATCATAATCTTACAAAATTAGGGTTTAAAAATAGGGATCTTAGTATTGTGTTGAAATATTGGGTTTAATATTGATTCCTTGGGTTTATAATCCCTTAGGGTTAATATTAATCGCTTGGGTTTATAATATTAATCCTTGGGTTTAATATTAACCCTAGGGCGTATAATATGAATCCGCTAGGTTTAATATTAATTGCTTGCTTTTTTAATATTAATCCCTTGGGTTTAATGTGGTTTGGTTTAATATTGATCCCTTGGGTTCATAATTCTTTGGACTTATGATATAAATCTATTGTGTTTATTAATCCCTTGGGTTTATTAATCTATTGGTTTATAATATTAATATTACTATTCATAACCTTAAGATTTTTAATCATAGGGTTTATAATATTAATCTAAGGGTTTATAATCCCTTTGGTTTGTAGTATTAATACTACGTTTTATAATATTAATAATCCAAAGGGTTTATTAATCCCTAATTTGTGTAATAATACATCAAGGTTTATTATCTTAGGATTCATAATATTCTTATTAGGTTTGGTATATTAATATAAGGGTTTATAATATTAATCATAGGATTTAATATTAATCTTAGGGTTAAAAATATTAATTCCTTGAGTTCTAGATTAATATCTAATATGTATAATAATGTATTAGGGTTTATTATCTTAGGATTTATAATATTATTCTTAGGTTTGGTATATTAATATAAGGGTTTATAATATTAATCATAGGACTTAACATTAATCCTAGGGTTACATATATTAATCCTTTGGGTTTATAATATTGGTCCCAAGGGCCTATAATATTAATCCCTTGGTTTTTTAATTTTAATCCCTCGGGTTTATAATAACAATCCATAACATGTATAATAATATATTATGGTTTATAATCTTAGTGTTTATAATATTAATCTTTGGTGTGATATATTAATGTTAGGGTCTATAATATTCATCATAAGGTTTAATAATAACCCTTGCATTTTGTTATCACTCGTCCAGATCTCCAAGGTTGAGGAAGAGTCCATCTGAGGTAACCACAGACCAATCTTTTGATTTGGTAGCTAGCCCTACCAGGCTGGAGAGGACTCTCTCCAAAGAATCACAACCAAGAGGGCTCGATGGATTAGGGTTTTGTGCTAGGTATAAAGTGCAGAGGGTTGTTTTGATTTGATTTGATTGGGTTATTGCTCAATGAGGATATTAAGTCAAAAACTAGGTCAGGGAAAATAAGATATGATTGCAGACATTCAAAGGGGCAAGGTAGGCAGAAGGCTTAACACTTAAAAGGTGATTTGGTGAGATGGTTTAAGCCTAATGAGGAGTTAGGAAGATCATAGGAGATGTATTCTTCCTAAACTGAAGAAAAATGGACAAATTATGATAAGTTTCCTAAAACAGAGCATGAGAAAACACATATTCTACCTATCAACTTGAAAATTGCCATATAACAGACATGAAATGATTTATGAACTTATAAAACATTCATACAAATGATAATAGAGAAGAAAAAATTCTAAACATTCATACCACATGTATCCTAAAGAAATAGCTGCAACTCATCTATTAGACTGGCCAAATTCTGATACAATAGTGTCTCTAATAAATACTACAACATCCAACTGAGTCCAACCTTTGAAAATAGTGAATAAAGGGAAGATATAGACACCAAAACAACCTTCTCTCATCCTCAGGGGTCGAATCCCTGAGTTGAGGAAGAGATCCACAAAAATCTGAACTGATACCTAGAGTGTAGGGAGCTCTAAGTGACTCCTCCCTAATTACATTGAAACTGATTCATTTGACTTGATGAAGTCTATTTACCTAATGTATTTACCCCTATGTAACTTATCCACATCATTATTACACTTACAACATCAATTACATAAGTAAAAAGTTGATTTCCATGGATGAAAATCAAATCTAGAGAAAAACAATGAAAAATCAGGGAAATGGTCAAGTGCACCATCTTTCTATCAAGTGCGCCCTCCATCTTGCAGACTACTTTTGATTGCCTTCCCGATGTCCCAATTGAGCCCAGGATAGTTCATTTGAAAGATTGTCCTATCTAGTTTCCAAATCTGCCTTCAATTTCCAAAATGGGCTTGATTTGACCCTCCAAAAGTTGATTCTCCCAAGACTAGTCTGTGCACAGTGCCTAGGCCAAAATTGAGGCAGAAACATGATTTTTTGCTTGTTTTTTTTCCCTTTTCACCTGCTAGTTTTGCAAACTAAGGCTGGAAACATGGTTTTCTTAGATGTATTTTTCATTATGCATCTAGTGGTGGTCTCCATTTGCTCAAAAAGTGCCCAAAAAAAGTGTGTAGAGCCTAGGGCATTGTGCATTTGACCATGCTGCTAATATAACATTGTCCAAAAACACATAGAAAAAGACAGAAATTGAAAAAATGAGCAAAAAATCTTCAAAATTGGTGAAGTGGCTGATGTTGGTGTGGCTAGGCTTGGAGTGAAGCCTCTCTAAGTATATCAAGTTTCTTTTTCTCTTCTTAGTGAGTTAGGGCTTCAATCTTTGCATTTGTTGCCTTGAGCTTTGCCCTTGCATTTCTTTATCTTTTGGCATAGTGTCTTAATGTCAAAACCTTAGGGAGGTATGATGCTGGTGGAATGTGGTTTTTAGGAATAAGGAATGGGAAAGGGAAATTGAGGGCAATGGTGCAGCGTGCTAGAGATTTATGAAATGGGGGAGGGGACAGGGAGTAGTAATATGATGGAATTTAGGATGGGGAAATTATTTACAGGTTGGGGGTTAGGAGCCTAGGTAGTTTAAGCACCTAGGGCTTAGGGTATTGGGATAAAGGGTTTAGGGAAAGGGAGTTGTAATGAGGGAAGGGTATGGAAGTGTAGGGGAGTCAAATTTGGGAAATGAGAGTGAAAATGGTGATTTGAGGGAGATATTAGGGTCTGAAATGAGTAAAACACCAAATCTTTAATGAAAATTGCAAAATACCATAAGGAATGACTATAGGAGTAAGAAGAATGATATATTTAAATGTCACTCACTTACTGGAGCTTGAAGACAATGTTTCTAAAGCTTTGGAGGCAATTTTCCAAAGTCTGGAATCGTTTCTAGCTTTTCTGGGTAAGTGAGCAGTGCCACAAGGAAGTGTGCCCTCTCCTTAGCAAGTGCATAGTGCCAGACGGAAGTGCGCCCTCATTGTGTCAAGTGCACAACTCCATCTTCAAACCAAAGTTTTAGTGCCTTCCTAGAGTCCAAATTGAGTTCATGATATCTCGTTGGAAATATCTCTCTCTTGGCTACACAATGGACCTATCAAGCACTGCAAATGATCAAGTATACCCCTCAAAAGTCAATTATCCCAAGACTGGTCAAAAAGTGCAGAATAGGGGTGCAAAAATGCAGTGTTCTCTTGTAGGCAACTTGTGAAGGCCTTCCTCAACTAAACATTGAGCTCATGGTAGCTCATTGGAAAGATCTTCTAGTATAGTTGTCATTTGACGTATCAAAAAAGTAATTTGGACACTCCAGCTAGGATAAAAATTTATTTTCCCAAGGTCACTCCGGAAGTGTAGAAAACCACTTGTAGCACCTATATGTTTTACATTTCTCCAAAACCATAACACCTGTGTAAAAAATGAAGGACATTTTTCATCCTTGGACTATGATGGACAAAAAATTCTCTCAATTTTGTCAAACTCATCTCCGTTTGGTCAGAAACATAGTTTGAAGAAAAACTGGCCCTATGTGTGGCAAATGATTTGTCCCTTGGAATGACTTCTTGAAAAATGATGGAGACATGATTTTTATGAGTTGGAATAGCCTCATACTTGCTGAAATGACCTCCCTTATGCCTCCTCTTCTCAGATGTCTCTGATTCCATAGCAAACCCTATCTCAATGGGAGAGGAAATTAGGGTTTATTGTAGGCAAAACAGGGGATTTGGGAAATTTATAGGAATGAAGGGAAATAAAGGGGATAGGGGGCTTCTAAATTTTAAAAAAAAAAATTTGGAGGTAGGGAGGGATATTAGGAAGTAAGGGAAATAGGAATTGCAAGGATTGAGTGAGGGGAAGGGGTCCAAAATGGCAAAACACAGGCCTAGTCTAGAAAAGTGTCAAAAGCATAGCAATAGGCTAGGGTTTGTAGGCAGATAGGGGAAGGCGTAAGAGCATCAGGATATAAGTTTTGTTGATGATTTAACCATGGAGGTCATGAAACCAAGAAAAATTCCCTCAAAACCCTAGGAGAGGGAAATGAGAGGAATGGGCATGGAAAAAGGACAAGGGAAGTAGATGGAGTGTAGGTGAGTGAGGTTTTTTTTACTAGGGCTACCATCAGTGAGTAAATTTTTGAATGAGGACCTAGGTGGAATGACAAAAATTACAGAGTGAGACCCTAATGTGATATGAAAAGAGGATTTTTTATCACTGATGGCAATATGCAAATACTGAGTCTAACATGTTTCATATGGATTCCTTGGATTTAATATTGATCCTACAATTTATAATTTTAATCCCTTGGGTTTAATATTAATCCCATGGGTTTATAATATTAGTCCTATTAATTATTAATCCCTTGGTTTTATAATATTAATAATCCCTTGGGTTAGTGGGAGCTGGGCAGGACTGTGGAGGGCGATTTGCTAGGGTTATAGGCTTGCGCAGAGTTTTTTCACCATGGATGGTCGCAAAGGGGGCTCCACTCTCTCTTACAAGCAGGTTGTAGTAAGCAGGGGTAAAAATCAATGGAGAAGGATAGAGGTCCTTCAAAAGGAAGGCAAAGAAACAGTGAAGAGGAACAAGATGGCCCTAAATCGTGGGAGAATAATAACACCAAGGAAAATGAGGAAGAAGATAAGGAACGGAGAACAAAAGACAAAGCACAAAAGGGACCATGTAAACCCAAAGTAGCGGTTACTCCCAGAGTTGTTTTAAATGATCCTGCTCTGCAGGCCCACATGGAACACATGCAAACATATGTAATCATTTGCAAATTCATGGGTTTATGGCCCACTGAAAAAGCTTTACAGATGTGGATTAAATACCAATGGAAACCAAAAGGAAGCATTGACCTACAATTTGGGTCAAAGGGTTTCTTCACTGTGGTATTTGCTAATATTTAAGACAAGGATAGAGTGTTTGAAGGAGGGCCCTACTTTTATGCTGTAGCAGGCCTCTATATGTGACCTTGGATTATGAATTTTGTTCTGGAGTGAGAGACTTTTACTTCAGTCTCGGTTTGGGTAAGACTCTTCTCTCTACCTCTTGATTATTGGCAAATAGAATCCTTAGCTGCCATAGGAAATAAGTTAGGACGCTTTGTCAAAGTTTCTGAGGCCACTAGAAGGGGAAAGTATACTTCCTTTGCTAGAATATGTGTGGAGATGGATCTCTCTGGAGCTCTACCAGATGAAGTTATCTTGGAAGTATTTGATGAGGAATGGGTTCAAGCAGTAGATTATGAACATATACCATTTAG
The DNA here is from genome assembly GCA_031772625.1 of Pinus tabuliformis. NCBI lineage: Eukaryota > Viridiplantae > Streptophyta > Pinopsida > Pinales > Pinaceae > Pinus > Pinus tabuliformis. The sequence goes on along the minus strand of CM062818.1, from coordinate 564,892,250 downwards.
ATGCCGTAAATGCCATGAACATGGGCACCTATTCAAAGACTGCCCTCTCAGTAAAATGGAGAATAAGAGTAAAGCTAACACAAGGAAAGATGATGAAAGCTTTCACAAAGTAGCACATAAGGAAAAAGGAAGCAAAAGGGGGCCAAAGACACAAAAATCTTGAGAAAGAGAACCTAGATCTGGAAGGGTTCTTGGACGAAGGAACTAGGGAAGGCGTGGATTCATTACCTCCAGAGGAGTTCACAAGAGTGCAGCAGTTGTTCTTATGGAAAACCCAAACCAAAGGGATGTAGAGACAAGGAAACAATGATAAGCAGAGCAAAGAAGGTGTGAAAATGATGAAAACCACACCAGGATTAGCACCCAGAAACCCAGGAAAGAAAAGAGGTAGAAAAAAGTAGAATGAGCTACTGATGGAATGTGGAAAGCTCATGATAGATTTAGGTAAGATTAAAGACCTTAGCAACTACTCCTTCACAAATATTTAACCATGAAGTTCACTTCTTGGAATATTAGGGGTCTAGGTAGTAAAAGAAAAAAAAGAATTCAGAGTAAAAGAATGAAGCAAGTAGCTCCGGATGTGATTTTCATCTAGGAAACCAAATGTTCCATTCAAAAAATAAAAGAAATCCATAGCAAATGGCTCAATCAATTTGAGTTTCTGGAAGTCAAAGCAGAGAACACTGCAGGAGGTATACTCACTCTTTGGAATCTCCAAAAAATTAGCATTATAGATGCTGAGGCATCTAGGGATTATTTATCAGTGGTCATTCAGCCTGTGGGAGATAAGGAAACCTACCTGGTAACAAATGTGTATGGTCCTCAAAGATTGGATGATAAACTCAGGTTTCTAAATTCTCTGGAGGATCTCAGAGATAGATATGCAGGATTACCTTAGATCCTGGGGGGTGATTTCAACGTGATCAAATCACTTTCGGAGAAGAAATGGGGGACCAGAATTACAAGCAAAGATTCTTTAGCTTTTCAAACCTTCATAGATAACTTGAAGTTAGTGGACATTGTAACAAGTAATGGTCTCTTTACCTAGAACAACAAAAGAGGAGGTGAGTCTCAGGTTGCCTCTAAATTAGACATATTCTTAATTTCAGAAGATCTTATGCTCATAGAAAAAGAAATGATAGCTAGAGTTCTCCCCTTTGGAGGCTCCGATCACTGGCCGGTTCAACTGGAGGTTCAGGGCATTGGAACCCCTAGAAATAGACCTTTTAGATTCGAGAACATACGGCTCTCCCACCCAGATTTCATAAGCAACATTGCCAATTGGTGGGCAGAAGATTTGAACATTCAGGGCTCAAGAATGTTCCTTCTCCAAAAAAGACTAAAACACATCAAGCTTAGGCTTAAAGATTGGAACAAAAATGAATATGGCAATATTTTTGAAGCTAAAAAAATCCGTTGAAGGCAAAATGCAGGTACTCAACCAAGCCATTATCATGGATGGCTTTGATAAGGATAAAATTGATCAGGTTTCCAAATATCATCAAGACTGGGAGTGTTTATGCAAACAAGAGGAAATATTTTGGAGAAAAAAGTCTTGAGTTCAATGGCTAAAAGAGGGGAGAGAAATACCAAATTTTTCCATAGATCCACAATTGTGAATAGAGCTCATAACAAGATTTCTTCGATCAAGGACAAGGGTGGCAATGTTCTCAATTCTCATGAAGAAATTGAAGTTGTGCTAGTTCAACACTTTAGCGATATAACAAAGGAAACCATTTCAGATCGAGAATAGTACATCAGGGTTCTTACAAGACATATACCCAGGTTGGTGTCTAGTGAGGACAATTTCAACCTTAATAGGCTAGTTACTGAAGAGGAGGTTAGTGAGGTCCTTAAGGAAATGCAGAATGGCAAGGCACCCGGCCCTGATGGTTTCAATGTGGACTTCTTTAAAGCCTGTTGGAGTATAGTCAAATAGGATATTCTGGATGTAGTCAAAGATTCCAGGAGAAATAAAACCATTTTGAAGGTGCTCAATACCTCCTTTATCTCCCTGATCCCAAAACAAGACTTAGCTCAAACATCTAACAGGTTTAGACCCATAGATTTGTGCAATGTGGTTTATAATATTATTTCTAAGGTGGTGGCCAATAGACTCAAACCTCTCCTTCCTTCTCTAGTTTCTGTGGAACAATCTGGATATGTAGAAGGTAGACAAATTCTTGATAATATCATTCAAGCTCATGAAGTGGTGCACTCTCTATCCAGCAATAGGAAAGCAGGAATGATTATGCAATTGGACATAGCAAAAGCCTATGATAAGCTAAATTGGACCTATATAAGGAAATTTCTTATTGCTTTTGGGTTTGATCACAACTGGGTTAGATGGGTCATGGCTCTGGTGACTTCTACCAGCTTTTCTCTTCTGGTTAACAACTCTCCCTTAGAGATTTTCATTCCTTCAAGAGGACTTAGGCAAGGAGACCCACTCTCTCCCTTTCTCTTCATCCTCATGATGGAAGGATTGGGTAGGTCTATCAGGCATGCAAAAGAAACAGGTCATATTAAAGGTCTCCATCTCTTAGATGATGGACAGGCCTTGACTCACCAACAATTTGTGGATGATACGATGCTGCAAGGAATACCCATGGTCAAAGAAGCTCTCACATACAAACAAATCCTATGTGACTTTGCTTTGGCTTCGGGTATGGAAGTCAACCTTTCCAAATCAATTTTTTTTTTCTTTAATACTAATATAGCCATACAGAGGAATATTTTTAGAATTTTGGGCTTTCAAAGAGATATCCTTCCTTCAAAATATTTGGGAGTGCCGCTTACAGCCAAACCTTTGCACAAGAGCATTTGGGAGCCAGTGATTAATAAAATGCAGGACAAAATCAAGAAATGAACTATAAGATCTTTAAACTTGGCTAGAAGGTTGGTCCTCACAAAAGCTGTTCTTCAAGCTCTCCCAATGTTCATGCTATCAACCATCCCAACACCAAAAGGAGTCTTGCAACATTTCAGATCCATTCAAAGATACTTTCTTTGGGGTAAGGGGGAGGAAAGAAAGAAATGGGCCTTGGTGGCTTGGGATAAAATTTGCAAACCTAAAATCTATGGGGGACTTGGACTGGATGATCCTGAGACTCTTAGCAAGGTTTTAGGGGCAAAATTATGGTGGTGATGGGTCAAAGATGCAAAGGCACAATGGGCTAGTATCTGGAAAGGAAAATATGCTAGCTCTTGGCATCATAGTGATCATATAAGAATGTCTGGAAGTATAAAAGGCTCACATATCTGGAACAAGGCCTGGGAGAATAGAGAATTAGTACAAAAAAACAACTTCTGGGAAATCAGAGAAGGTAATCTTGCCTTATTTTGGGAGGATAAATGGCAACAAGAACCTATACTATTAACTGAGGACTTTATGGAACTCAAGAATGAGACAGACACTAAAGGATTAATCAGGGTAAATGATTTCTGGGATCAAACCAATAGTGTAGGAAAATGGAGAACCTAGAAGCACATGGATTACAGGGATGGTAACCCTTTAAAAGAAAAGGCAAATAAGCTTAGGAATTTGGTGGAACAAAGGAGGATATTAGTTATAGATGGGCAAGATCAACTTAGATGGGGCAACAACAATGAGGGTTCCTTTAATCTTAAGGAGGCAAAATGCTTACTACTTGAGCTAAACTCCCAGGCTCCGAAAAGGATCTGGTTGAATCTATGGAGGTATCAAGGCTGGATGAAGATCAAACTTTTCATGTGGCTGGTTTATCATAAGAAAATTTTGACCTGGCATATCATCAGGAAGAGAGGTGTTCTGGGGCCTTCCAGATGCCTTCTATGTGGTGATCAAGAGGAAACTATGGAGCATCTTCTTAATAATTGTAGTTTCACCTCCTGGTTGTGGAATACATTTGCTACCATTTTCTAGTAGACAGACAGAGACCAAGAGTGTATTATCAACACCCTAACCAAGTGGAGACGTAACTTTTCAGATTTTGAATTTCTAAACACTGCTTGGGTTCTTATGCTAGGCTTTATTATATGGAATGTTTGGAAAGAAAGAAACAAAAGAATCTTCAAGAATGAAAAAAGCGCCCACCCCCCCCCCCCCCCCCCCCCCCCCCCCCCCCCCCCACCCCCAACGTCTTTTGGAGCAGATCTTAAATCAGATTAGGGAAATAGTTGGCACCTCTGTAAGGAACCCCCCTATGAACCCTCCCTCGGTTGTAGAATTGAGGATTCTTTGTCAGTTGGGCATGCAAGGTCATATTCCTCAGCTCCTGCAAAAGAAGGTTGCAATGAGGGATACAGATCAGGATATCTGGCACCCTCCCCCACAGGGTTTTTTAAAATTCAATATTGATGGAGCTTCAAAAGGCAACCCGGGGACTGTTGGTTTTGGCAGGGTGTTAAGGGATGAAAATGGCAGCATTCTTGTCATCTTTCACTGCCATTTAGGAAGGGCCACTAACAACATGGCGGAGCTCATGGCTATGGAACAATGTCTGGAGTTTATGAAACAGGATAACTACCAAAATGTGATTGTTGAAGCTGACTCTGAGCTAACTATTAATTCGGTCAAGAGAATCAGCTGTGGCATGACACCTGAAAAAGTCTCTAAACATTGGAGGCTGATCCAAGTCTTTCAAAGGATTCAGACTCATCTCCAATGCCTTCGCACAGTTCGTTTTAATCATGTGCGAAGATCGGCCAATAAATTGGCAGATATTCTGGCTAATCAAGGAGTTCTCTGTACTGAGGGTAAGGTCAAAATGGAATGGCAAGATATGACTCAGAATAGATTAAAGGTGTTTTGTCACACCCAAGCTGAGGAATATTGGAGGGTAATTCAACTCAGAGACATGGAGGTTGATTCCAGATGACTAAGATTCTTTTGTTGTTACACTGTTTTTCTTAGTCTGTTCTCGACGGAAGGCAGCTCATCGTCAGCCTCTCCATCCCAGATATCTTCGAAAACAGATGCTCCAAAGGGATAATGCATGGAAGAATCGAATCAGCAGAGCATTGGTGGGAGGATTGGCATGGTCAGATTAGTGCGAGGGGCCGGATTCTAGGTTTTTTCTACGGGAGTAAAACCTTGAGTTCTCACGTGATGGAAACTATACTGCCCTCAGAGTGGTTTATGGTTTATCGCAAGCGATCTAGGTGGGAAGTGGTTTTGGAGTTTTGGGAGCGATTCCATCCAGCTAGTGACACGTGGCCAAGGGGTGGATCCATATACCACCCTCATCGCGCATTATTGTCTGGTCCACTTGACCCGTGCGATATGTGCCTGGTCCGTTGGATTAATCAAGGTGGATCGACAGTTGAGAACAATAGTGCATATTGGTGGGTCCGGGGGTTAAGAGCTGTGCGGAAGGGATTCGCAATTTCCTCCAATGCTGTTGGATATGGTAAGCAGATCGGACAGCTTAGATTAAAAATGCAAGTCGGGATAAGTTATTTCTCCCAGGCGGGAAGTGCCTTTTCCAGTAGCTGTTTTTCTCCTTTTTTCCCTCTTTGAGAGACAAAACCCCTCACCGAGTGGTATTTGTTTGATCACTCCCCTCTCAAGTAGGAAGCAATTTTCGTGATTTGGGAGCGATCCCATACATCGTCAGACACATGGCGAGGGGTTGGGATGGTAAACCACCCTCATTGCACATTAAAGTTTGGTACCCTGAAGCAGCGCGATATCTCCATCATCCGTTGGATTTCGAGGTTTGGATCTACGATCAGGAATGATCATGCAGTTTTGTGGGGCCGAGGGATTAAGTACCGTGCGCCTTCTCGGAGCGATTTTCTCCTCAGCCGTCGGATGAAGATAGTAGATTGGATGGTCGTGATTAAAGAGGCAGGTTTGGTGAGCGATGATGCGGATAATTGCATGGATTTCAAAAGTCTGGCCTTTCTTTCAGATAAAATTTGGTTTGGGTTCCAAAGGTTTGGAAGGTTATTTGTTATGGGTGGGGGGACCATACCCTAGGCGGTTGGCACTCTTGTTCTGAGTCCACAGTGCCTGGTGGATGGTTGTAAACTTTGTACATTATTTTTGGATTAATGATATAGAAGGATCGTCTCTTGCTTCAGCAAAAAAAAATAAAAAATCCCTTGGGTTAATAATATTTATCCCTTTATTTTCTTAATCCCTTGGTTTAATAATATTAATCCATTGGGTTTAAAATATTCATAATCCCTTGGGTTTATAATATTAATCACTTGGGTTTATAATATATATAATTCCTTGGGTTTATTAATCCTTTGGGTTTATAATATTAATCCCTTGGGTTTATTTATCACTTGGGTTTTTAATCGTTAGGATTTATAATATTAATCCATTGGGTTTATAATATTAATAATCCCTTGGGTTGATTAATCCCCTGGGTTTGTAATATTAATATCTTAGGTTTATTAATCCTTTTGGTTTTTAATATGAATAATCTCTTGGGTTTATACTATGTATCCCTTGGGTTTATTAATCCCCTAGGTTTATAATATTAATGATCCCTTTAGTTGATTATAATCCCTTGGGTTTATAGTATTAACCCCTTGGATTATTAATTGTTGGGTTTATTAAGATAAATAACCCCATCAGTTTATTATATTATTCCCTCTGGTTTAGTAACCCTTGGGTTTATAATATTGATTGCTTCTATTTATAATAGTGATAATTCCGTTGGTGTTATTAATGCTTTGGGTTTATATATTAATACCTTAGGTTTATTATTCCTTGTGTTTTTAATATTTATCCCTTATGTTTATACTATTTATAATCTCCAGGGGTTATTAATGCCTTCGGTTTAATATATTAATCCCCCGAGTTTATAATATTAATCTTTTGGGTTAATTAATCCCTTTGGTGTATAATATTAATCCCTTGGGTTTATTTATCTGTTGGGTTTAATATTATTCCCTTGGGTTTATAATATCAATAATTTGTTTGGTTTATCATATTATTGATAATATGAAAGAATATTCCAAATTGTTCTTCCATATTAATCACATTATTAGTTTTTTGGTCAACATTTCAAACTAACTACTATGGTTCATCCTTAGAACAAAGATGCAAAAATCTGATCTATCTACAGATTTAAATAACCTCATATTCAAAATGTAAACGTTAGAGAAAATTTAATTAATATAATGTAATAATTTTTTTTTTTAATACTAGAGAAAGTGTAAATATGATGAACATTAAGTATATAGTAGCATATAGTTAGTTATAATAAATTAGGAAAACAAAAAAAACTAAAAAATAAGATAACAAATCAAATTAAAATAAAAGGAAAAATGATTAGAGAATAAAAAAAATTATAAATGTCATTTTATTTTAATGTTTTTATATTATTTATTAATTATAATATTTAAAATAAGAAACAAAATTAAAATTAAAAGAAAATTATTGGAGGATAAAAACCAATTATTAATACCATTTTATTTTAATGTTTTTATATTCTTTATTAATTATAATATTTAAAATAAGAAATAAAAGGAAAATTTATTGGAGGATAAAAAACAATTATTAATGCCATTTTTTTTAATTGTTTTATATTATTTATTATTAATGTATATAAATTATTTAATTTTTTGTATTATTTATTAATTATAATATTTAATAATTTATAGCTACTTAGTAGGAATATTCAATTGGGAATTTTTTTAGAAAGTTAAAAAAAATAATTAAAAATAAAATATAAAATAAATATAAAATATAAAAATAGTATTATTTTTTTTAATATTATATTTATTCACTTATATAATAAATAAATTCAAGATTTTTTAGTGGGAGTTGAACAAGACTCATACTGCTCGGACAACGGAAGAGATCTGAGATATGGCCACCGTTGAGGGTTCTTTCTGCGCAGGTAACGAAACCTCTGGTTCTGCGGTCTCTGGCGGAGGCGATGCAGGGCTAGCCAAAGCCACGATCCTCCACTGGACTGGCCACAAGAGCGTACGCTCTAATGATTACCGGACTGCCGGCACGGGCTTGGCAAAGCGGCCCAACGTCTGGGAAATATCTGAAGGCTCCGAGACAGCAGAAAATCGCCCAAATCATGTATCAGAGGCGGATTTGGAAGCGAAGAGATATGAGATCAGAAAACTGCACACGAAAACGGCCTTTTGGTTCAAAATCCACCGAAGAGATGGGAAATCGCCAGGGTTTGGTCTTATTGCTCGCGCCAACATTGTCCCTCCACTCGCGACCTCTGCATGCAAGGATGGAGGACTGAGGGAAGCAGATCTGATCCACTACAAATCTGCATGGTCCAAACTCAGCCGAACTAGGACGGATCTACCCGATCTGAGCCCTAATCGTTGCAGATCTAGAACGGATCAATCTGCCCAAGTACCCAGGCGGCAGATCGGAGGACATTGGTATCATTACAACAGAGGGTTAGCAGAATGCGCAGTGCAATTGGGAGATCGCCCCAACAGGAGCCCTGATCTGATAAATAGCCCATCAGATCGGGCCAAATATCGCAGATCCGGAGTAGCTCTATCAGATCTGTCCAGATCCAGGCAGAAGACAGACGGAAGACCGACACAGAAGGTAGATCGACCCAATAAGAGGCAAGATCTGGAAAAAGGCACACAGCTTGACCATCCGACAACCAGCATATACACTGGTTCAGGCAGAGCTCAGCCAGAACGCAGAAAACAGGTAACCAAAAATAGCTTCCAGATTTTTATTAAAACCCCTGAGAATAAATCTCTCTTAGTATGGGTAAGTGGAAATAGCACTGTATTACTGTTAAAGCAGCAAATTAGTGCTTTGACTGGCTATCCTGGACAGATCCAGCACCTAGTCAGTGGAAGATGGTCTCTCCAGGACCACAGAACCTTGGGGAGCTACGAGATCAGGCCAGGAGAAACCATTGCCGTGAATCTCAGGCTGAGAGGAGGGGCACCTTTTCAGGGACAGCCTAGCAGTTCAGGAGGGGAAAAGGGGAAAACAACACCCCAGCAAAAACCTAAGGGAGCTCCATCTTATGAAAACATTCTTCAAGGAAACAGAGAGTCAGGACCTCCACCAGATCAAGGTGGATATACACCTCGGCCATACATAGTAGAACAGCTAGGGAAAACTCCAGCCCTTAATCTTGATTCCACAGGGATGGATGACTATGTTAAGTCATATGAATCGCAGGCCATAATATGTCGATTCAACAGTTTCTGGCCAACACCATCGAACCTTTTCCACTGGATCTTCAAAAACTGGACCATGGAATGCGATATACACCTGTGCTCCAAAGGGTTCTTCATAGTCAGATTTGCATCCATGGAGGTCAGAGATACAATCATCAACGCCGGGCCTTGGTTTTGGGGAACGGCGGGGCTGTTTATAACCCCATGGTTTACAGACTTCGATCCAAACAAAATGACAGTCACCAAAGTGCCGGTATGGGTTCGTCTTCACAACCTCCCCCTGCATTTCTGGAGCGAACGAGTCTTGGAAGGAATCGGGAACAGCATCGGGAAATACATCAAAACAGATATGGAAAGGATTGATGAAAGGATCTTCACTTTCGCACGAATCTGTGTGGAAGTGGATTTAAGCAAAGGGCTGCCTGACAATATAAGGCTGATATACAAACAACAAATTTGGTTGCAATCACTCGACTATGAAAATACTGCCTTTAGATGTAGGCTCTGCAGACAAACAGGACACTTGCAAAGTACATGTCCAGAAGCCAAAAAAGTGAACAGCAAAAGAAAGCAGAAAGGGAAGCAGAAGAAAGGTTGGTTCTTTTCCCCTCCGGTCTCAGAAGATGAAGAATCAGAAGCTGAAGAGGAAGACACTACCACAGAGAAAGCCGAGGCTCACCAGGAATCGGGGAACCAGAAAGAAACCACAACAGATACCAAGGTTGTACAGCATCACCCAAATCAGGCAGAGAAGACAAATGATGAACAGAACATGGGAGGGATAAAGCGGCTCCACCAATCAGATACATCAGACTCAGATAAGGAATTAGGCACGCAGGAAGCAGAAACACAGTTAGTTATTGCCTCGATCGAGCCCACTCAAGGAGTATGGCGCAAGGTCGAAAAGAAAAAAGGAAGAAAAACCTGAAGCGTGAGTCTTACTCACAAATGCATTTCAGTTTTTTCTTGCTCTCACCTCTCTTCCTCTCTCTCTCCCTCTTTTCTCTCTCTCTCGCTCTCTTGTTTCTTCTCTTCTTTTAGCACGTTAGTCCTGTAATGTTGCGGAGGGTGCCAAGGCACCCGAGCCCACCTGGGCAGCTATGGAAAATTATGCAATTGTAACTTTTCATTTTTTAAATAAAAGGTTACAGATTTTTTCTTCGGAAAAAAATAAATAAATTCAAATATAGAAATATTAATATAAATTTATTAGATATCATTATAGTAATTATATATATATATATATATATATATATATATATATATATATATATATATATTTTAATAATATATTAACATGATCAAAAACCATTAATCTAAATTAAAATATATACATTACACATCATTATGTATTATAATATATATTGTAGAGTTACTAAATAAATGAATAAGGTAATTTAATATGGTATGTATACAAATATAAACCTTATTCATTTATCATTAACTCTATATTATATATTATAATATATAATGTATATATTTTGATCTCGCTTAATTGTATTTCATATATATTAAAATTTTGATATTTCGATTTATTTATTAGATAAGTGAATAAACACTGATAATAAAAGATATTAGTATTACTATTATATTATTTTTTTTTTTTTCATTTTCATTTTAATTTATTTATTATTTTGTTAAGAAAAGTCTTTTGATAGAAATTATATAAGAGAAATTTTTGGCTAATGTGTTTTGAACCAAGAAGTGTGATTCATCCTATTATTTTGTTTTTAACTATTTTTGACTTTATAATGGTCATTTTTCTAATTTAATATTTCCAATAATTAATTGTAAATTATTGAATATTATAATAAATAAATAATATATAAACTTTAAAATAGAATGGTATCAATAATTGCTGTTTATTTCTTTTCCTTTTATTTTTATTTTATTTTTTATCTTATTTTTTAGATTTTTTGACTCCATAAAAGTTAATTTTCCTATTTTATTATAACTAACTATATGTTATTATATATTTAATATTACATACTATTAATTAGATATTTTCAAACATTTACATTTTTTTAAAGCTTGGTGGGACTACATCTTCATCGTGTCTAATATATCACCCCAATATATCACCCCAATTAGGGCAGGGAATTGAACAAATGACTTCACATCAAGGAGTGCCTTAACAGAGAACCCGATCATTGTCTATCCAAGACCCAATGTTTACAATTTAAACATGTGGCATCTCAAATATTTAAATATGTAGATAGATTAGTTTTTTCATCTTTGTCCTTAGGATGAGCCACAAAAGCGTTGACAAAAAAACTAATAATGTGATTAATCCAGAAGAACAATCATATAATCACAAAAACTTGAAATAATGAATAAAAGAATATTATTATATTATTATAATATAATATTTGTTTTGTTTGTCAATTTGTCTGTGATCCTCCAGGCTTGATCTGTGGCTTGAGAAACTACGACCCAGGGGCATCTAAGCCATCAAAGTCACTGGAGGAGGATCGCACCTGGCCTAGGCCACACCAACCCTAAGTTGACTGGATTTTAGCATGTCTTCTCCCTCTAGCACGGGTGCAACAACGCTCATGAGGTTTTGATCCTGGGTTACCTTGCTAACAAGGACCATCCTCAACTGGTTATGCTAGTGAGACTTGACTATAATATAATAATAATAATTATAATTATTTATCATAATAATAATAATAAATTTATTTTTCCATATTAATATTATAATTATATATTTATCAATATTAATATTAAACCAATATCAATGATGCGTAGAGGTACAATATGCTAGAGATGTTGTAATGAAATTTTTAACATTTTGACTAAGTGAGATTAGATAAAAGTAAAAATAAAATAAAATTAAAAGATTAAAATTAAATAAAAAGATTAGTATAATGCAAACATTTTAGCTCTGTCAAAACAAAATAAAATAAAAAAATAAAAATACCTCTATAAAAACAAAGTAATAATAAAAAATTGACCCATGGTATTGAGAAACTATGGTATTCATGTAGAATATAGCCTATTTAAAGGGAAAATTATTTAGCATCTGAGATCCATCGTAAGTCTAGTCCACCAAGTGCTGAGAGGGATCAAATCCCTTTTCACTCTAAAAGAGGCTTGCCTATCAAGAGATTTGATCCCTATCTACACTTGGTAGATCTTGAATTAAGATAAATCTAGACAAGTAATTAACCATGTAAAAAGTAAATTACGAGAAAAAATATTTAAATCCAAAAATAAATGTCGAATAAAAAGAATTTTTCTTAATAGTAAATGTGCATTTTTTTTCTTCATAATTGGATTTAAGAGATTTTCCATTTTTCTTAATAAGCATATATAAGAAAATCCATTTATCATATTTTTCAAAATATTAAATTCATAATATTGAATAATATTTTAAATTAAAGTATTAAAATAATATAATATTTTTGAAAATATTAAATTTATAATATTGAATAATATTTTAAATTAAAGTATTAAAATAATATTAAAGCAATAAAATTTCAAGTTATTTTTTGAATAATTTAAAATAAAAAACATAGAAATTTCTACTCAATGTGAAATTAAAAATTGTTTATTTAACATGTCATTTTTAGTGACAATGTCGTGAAATATGTGGCTTTTTAGTTATATCTATATGCAAAATGTGTATTTTTTGTACTGTTTAAAATTATTACTTTTTTGACAAATATTGTAAGTGTATTGAAGTATTTATTAACGATATATAAATATATAAAAAAATCTTAACTTCTTTTTTTTTTTTTTTTTTTTAACTTTGAAAAATGAATCAATTAAAAAAACGTTGCAAATAAAAACAAAAAGCATAAGTTTGGAAAATTTAAAAAAAACAAACATCTTAGGAATAAATATAAGAAGATGAATAAGGCAACTTGAAAAAAGGTTAAACAATAAACATTTAAAAAAAATTGTGCATACTTTGGACATAAGAAAATTTAAAGTGTTAAGAATATGCCTAAAAGAACGTTGATGCTATTTTCAAAATCCGCATGAAAATCACCAACGTTTTAAAGAAATTATCCATACTTAATATATAATAAAAAATTGAAGTTTCAAAAATAGGCCTAAAAAAAAGGGGTTGATGCTGCATCAATGCTTTTCAAAATTAACATGAAAATCACTAACATTTAAAAAAATATTGTGCATACTTAATACATATGAAATTTAAAATGTCAAAAATATAATAAAAAAACGAGTGTATTTTGAATCAACAATTTTCAAAATCAGATGATCTTTTGCAACTCTAAAAAAGTGAGAACTCTATATAGTTTCCATTTGATAGCTAACTATTTATAAAATAATCATTGATTTGGTCTAACTTAATCATCACCTTTGATACGGTAAAAGAAATGTCTATGTTTAATGAAGGCCAATCATGAGGAAAATCTATATAAACAAAGATCTTCACTAATCATAAGGAGAATAAATGAACTAATGCCAGAGTGCTACCATAGTTGTTTCTGCGATAAACTTATACATGCAGGGGCACACCAGTAAGCATAGAAGTTAGGAAGGAGGCCAAGTGTAAAGGCTTAGAGAACTCATCAATGTACTCTTCTTCATTTCAAGAGCTATAGTAATAAAATATTATCCGCATATTCATATTTCATATTCTCTGGTATTTTATTTGATTGGTGTATTGTGTTTTGCACTAACATTATTCTTTGTGTTTTGTAATGATGTATTTCATATTCTCTAGTAGTTTGGTCCCTAATACTAGGTAGGAGCATTGCTAGGCCTTCTGGTTTGGACCCCACCACTAGATAAGAGCGTCGTAAAACACCATTTTATTTTATGTTTCATCAATCAAAATTTGATCCTTTATCTTAACAAAAGTTGTTCTTGTCTTCATGGCCCTAGGGGGTGGATTTTTGAGATATGACATGCATCTTTGTTACAATATTCAAGATCATTTAAAACACTTGAATAGGTCAACATTTACTGCCAATGTGTTTACTTTTCTGCAAGTGTGCTTACTTTCCTACAAGTCTGTTTAATGTATGAGACTAAAGTATCCTCTTAAAATTTTTGTAAGATTCATTTTGGATTGCAATTTTGGTGTGGATTTCTTCTCGTGACTTGTGAAAAAATCTCAATATCTTGCATAGATGGTGAACGACATCCCACAAGTTCCATATGAACCTCAGTTGATAATTAAATATACATACTTTATGGTTATCTTTCTAAAAAATTATAAAGATAATTAAAAGGCCTACCATATAACACAAATATGATTTTACTATTTCAATGGTCTTTGGTCATTCCTAGTCAATTTGCATCACCAAATCTTGGATTTCTACCAAATTGAAATAAAAGTAGAATATTTTATTTTCACATATACAAAGGGGTTTATCATTGTGATGTTCAATCTTGTAGAAGAAAGGATTTATATTAATATAAAGTCCTTAGTTTTTGGGGTAAATATAATTTATCCAGGAAACCTTAGATCCCCTCTTTTGATCCATTAATAGAGAATTTTTCCTTAACAACAATTTAGGTTAAACTACTAAAATTTCCTCTACATATTTGGATTATATCATCTCTCTATGACATTGGAAACACCCTAAGAAAATTCCATTAAAGAATATATGAAAAAAAGAACTACAGAATCACTACATATGCTTCAATATGAGTGGATATGGACTTCAACAAAGGGTTTCTAGCATAAATAAACTTTATAGGTGAAAACTTCTTCTAGTAAAAAAATTTGGATTATGAAATGTTTCATTTCACTATGTATTTTGTTTTGCAACAAGACATTTAGTAGCACATTACCCATAAGGAATAAGGAAAAATATGAGGCACGAGCATAATTAAACTTGGTGGGTTGGAACCAAAGAAGAACATTAAGTGATTGACAAACATGAGGAAAATGACCTGGATTGTCCTGTGGATGAGTCAAATATATATTTAGAAAACATTAGGGACATCCTCCTAAAAGAGAAAATCAGGGACATCCCCTCAAAAGAGTAAATGGTTGTTCCACAAGATTTACTAAAAGAAGAATCTCTTATTACCTTGGATCGAGCCCAAGAAATAGAAATATTATGTAATCCCTATAAATTGGGTGGATCAGGTATATCTAGAGGTGGTTTTAGAATATTTATAGCCTCTAGATTAAGGTATACTAGGATTGGAGGGAGCAACTCTAAAATCATTTAAAACAAAGGAAGCTTGGATTATAGTTATAAAGAAGAAAGAATATCCTATAGTAGTACAATCAATGGTGATAAGGAGCTAGTCACATAATGTAATCTAGACATGTATCATTTCCCTAGTTTTTTTATGTAAGTAATTGTAAAAATACTAGCCTAGATCCATCTAACTTCAGCTCTATCACGCGCCAAGAGGGATCAAATCCCTCGAGGTGAAAACATTCTTTTTGAAGTGTATAATTTGAGGAAAGGTTTGCAACTCGATGGATTCGATCCCTCTCGGTGCATGATATATTCATAGTTAGATGGATCTAAGTTGGTTCCAGTTGAGGGCAACAATGTCATATTTGTATATTATCATTATTATGTATATGTTTGAGATAAACTATATACCTTGAAATTTACATTATGTTTTCTTTTCCTAACATGACCATATAAATATATTATTTAATTTAGTCTATGCTGCTTGCCTTGAATGGTTTGTACTTCTGTGTTTAGATATTTTGATTGGTTTGTGTGTGTTTTTGTTTGGATGCTTTGAGTGGTTTGTGTGTATATATGTTTGGATTGGGATGGTAATGTTTGTGAAGGTTACAGTTTTTGTGTTATATTTATATATGCGTATGTAATTGTCTATTGGTAATTAGTTGGTGATGAAGAAGGAAGACAATCTTGTCAATAACTTGTAGGAGGATTGATACTGCACATTTATTTCATTTAATTTTAGGTATCATAATCTTTTATAGCTAATTAATTCTTAATAGTGCCCCTCCAGGTATTACTAAATATATCTTGAAGAGTAGTTTTAATTTTAAATTTTCTCAATTACCTCAATATGTTGAGATGATAGATATTATTAATAACTTTAGTTATGAAAAGTGATTAAATAAAAATGAAAAGTGACAATGTTATATTGTTTAATAGAAAAAACCGTGAATAATAAGAATGTAGTCAATTAAAAATAGTCTTTATTGTGATCATTCTCAATCTATTTTATTCTACTATTCTTATTGTCACCCATGTTATTTTTGCCATATTTTCATATCGATTATATGAAAAGTGCAGATGAAACCATAAACCATTCAAATCTTCAACTTGAGCTATTGTAGTAAACATATTACTTTTTTTGTCTTGTTCTCTAATATTAATAAGTTGAATTAGTATAACACAAAAATAAATGCACATTGTTAATAATTTTTTTTCTTACACTAAAATCAATCAACTGTTAATACAATCACTTTAAAATTAATGTTCCATCATACATCTAGTTACATCAAATCAAAAATCAACATCTACACTAAAATCAATACATCTAGTGCAAGCAATCAAATATAATTATAAAAAAATCATCTATAGTGAAATCAATGCATTCTAATGCAAGCAATCAAATAAGATTAGAAATCAACATCTACATGGAAATCAATGCATCTAGTGAAAGCAATTAAATATAATAAAATATCAACATCTACACTGAAATCAATACATCTAGTGCAAGCAATCAAATATAATTAGAAATCAACATTTGCACTAAAATAAATTAATCTAGTGAAAGTAATCAAACAAAATTACAAAACATATACATTAAAATCAATGCATCTACTGCAAGCAATCAAATAGGATTAGAAATCAACATTTACACTAAAGGCAATGCATCTAGTGCAAGCAATCAAATATAATTAGAAATCAACATCTACATTGAAATCAATGCATGTAGTGCAAACAATCAAATAGGATTATAAATCACCATCTACAATGAAATCAATGCATCTAGTGCAAGCGTCAAATAGGATTATAAATAACCATCTACACTGAAATTAATGCATCTAGTGAAAGCAATCAAATAGAACTAGAAAATATGTACACTGAAATCAATGCATGTAGTGTAAGAAATTAAATAGGATTATAAATCAACATCTACACTAAAATCAATGCATCTAGTGTAAGTAATCAAATATCATTAGAAATCAACATCTACATTGAAAGCAAGAATCTAGTGCAAGCAATCAAATAAGATTAGAAAACACCATATATGCTAAAATCAATGCATATAGTGTAAGGAATCTTCTTCCCTCTCTCCCACTTCCATCTATATCTATATATTCATCCATCTCTCATTCTTTTTCTCTCTATCTCACCCCCAAACATACACACACTCTCTCCATCTCTCCCTTGTCACCCCCTCTCTCTCTCCACTTCTCTCTCTCTATGTCTTTATTCTTCCCTCCCTCTCTCCCCTTCCAACTCCATATCTTTGTCCCTGCCTCTCTCCTCCTCTCTCTCTTCCTTTCTCTCTATCTATTTCTCTAGCCCCATCACTCTCTCTCTCTCTCTCTCTCTCTCTCTCTCTAACCTTGTCACTTTCTCCCTCCCTCTCTCATTGTCTCTCTCCTCCTCTCTCCCCCTCCATATTTGTGTCTCACTCTCTCTCTTTTAGCCTTCTCTCCCTCTCTCACTTCTCTCCTTCTCTCTCTATTCATTCCTACTCTCCCCTCTAATTTAGTTTATCTCCTTCAATGCAAGAAATAAAATAGGATTATAAATCACCATCTACACTGAATCAATACATCTAATACAAGAAATATTCTTCCCTCTCTCCCCCCCTTGTCTATATTTATATCTCCCTCCATCTCTACTTATTTGTCTCTCTATCTCAACCACCTAGACACATATGTTTTATGTCTCCATATTTATCTATATATCCCTCTCTCTATCCCTCTCTTCTTCCCTCTCTTCACCTTCCATATAAATCTCTATCTCCCTCTGCCTCTTTTTTTTCTTTCTATATCACCCCCAAAACATACACACTCTTTCTCCATATCTGTCTATCTATCTCTTGCTCCCTCACTCTCTTTCTTCCCCTTCTCTCACTCTCTCCCCCCTTCAATCTCTCTTCCATCGTACTCTCCTCTATCCCTCTCTCTCCATCTCCCTTATCACTTCCTCTCACTCTCTCCACCTTTCTCTCTATGTGTCTTTATTCTTACCTTCCTCTTCCTCTCGCCTCCCTCTATCTGTCCCCCTCAACTCTCTCTCGTTATTCTCCCTCCAAGTCTGTCACTATCTCCCTCCCTCTCTCCTTCTCTCTCCTTCCCCGCTATCTCTATCTCTCCTTATTCATCTCTCTGTCTCACCCCTAAGAATAAACAATCTCTCTCCATCTCTTCCTTGTCACTCCCTCTCTCCCCACTTTTCTCTCTCTATGTATTTCTTCTTCCCTCCCTTTCTCTCCTTCCAACTCCATCTCTCTATCCCTCCCTCTTTCCTCCTTTCTCTCACTCCCTCTATCTCTCCACCTCTATCACTCTATGTCTTTGATCTTCCTTCCCATATATAACTAGAGTTAATATATATCGAATTTTAAGGTCATGGCCAAGCCAGACACCAAATTGGTGTATTAGACCCCCTTGTTTATGGGACAAGGGACCCACCTCCTCGCAATGATTTGAATGCTAAGTCTACAAAGGCATAAATACTCTAACCCCCTCTGGTTTTGAACCTGTGACCTCTTAGGAGGAAACACATGCTCTTAACCATTAGGCCTAATCATGTTGTATATATTATAATATAAAAAAGTTAATATTGTATTAATTAAAATTATTAAGTTGAATAATATTAATATTATGATATATTAATATTAATATTATATTTAATAATAATATTAATATTTCAATATGAATACTAACAATCAAGCGAACAGATTTTGCAGGAGGAAGGGTAGCGAAAGGAGCGAAGAACAACTAGGGTTGAAAGTTTGCAGGTGCTGATCTCCATGGTAGGGCGAGGAGGAGGGAGCTCTACTCCCTCCTACAAGCAAGCGGTTACCAGCTGTGGTAAGAAGCCAATGGAAGAAGTCAGAAGTGACGAAGAGGGGAAAGAGAGCAGGGAAGAAGAGAAGGATGGAGACAAACATTGTGAGAATAAAAGCACAAAAGACAAGGAAGAAAATGACAAAGAAAAGGGAGCAAAAGCCAAGGCACAGAAAGGACCTTGTAAGCCCAAATCTGAGGTTACACCCAGGGTGGTCCTAAATGATCCTACGCTGCAAGCACACAGGGACCACATGCGAACTTATGCTATCATTTGTAAATTTATGGGAGTATGGCCCACTAAAAAAGATTTACAGACATGGATTAAATACCATTGGAAACCAAAAGGGAGCATTGACCTACATCTGGGGTCAAAATGATTCTTTACAGTGGTCTTCACTAACATTGAGGATAAGGACAAAGTATTTGAAGGAGGACCCTACTTCTATGCAGCTGCTGGCCTGGCCTCTATATGAGGCCATGGATGATGAACTTTGTCCCGGAGTGGGAGACTTTCACATCAATTTTGGTTTGGGTAAGACTTTACTCCCTTCCTCTTGATTACTGGCAAATAGAATTGTTAACAGCCATAGGTAATAAATTAGGACGTTTTGTCAAGGCCTCAGAAGCCACTAGAAGAGGAAAATATACTTCCTTTGCACGAATCTGTGTGGAAATGGATCTCTCCCTAGCTCTACCAGATGAATTTATCTTGGAAGTTTTTGATGAAGAATGGGTGCAAACAGTAGATTATGAACATATTCCTTTCAGATGTTGTAGATGTCATGAGCATGGACACCTGTTCAGAGATTGCCCTCTCAGTAAAATAGAGAATAAGAGCAGAAATTCCACAATGAAAGATACAAAAAGCTTTCAAAAAGTGAGCCATAAAGGAAAAGGAGGCAAAAGGGGTCTTAAGCAACATCAAGCCGAAGGGCCTCAAGTTATGCAAAATAGGTTCCAGGTTCTTGAGGAGGAAGAAGAGACAGTAAAAGTAGATCAGGGAATAGAGGTAAGTCTAGAGGACAAGGAGACAGAGGAGGACAAAGACCAACCAAAGAACAATAACATACAGAAAGAGGCTATGATGAGTGATGTAGAACTGGATCTGGACCAGTTAATTTCCCAGAGTGAGATGGAAATGGAGGATCAGGAACTGCAGGAGATTTTAGATAGAGAGCACCTAGATTTGGAAGGGTTATTGAAACAAGGAACCATGGGAGGGTTAGATTCGTTACCTCAAGAAGAATTCTCTATAGTACAGTAGCTGTACTTATGGAAAATCCAGGCTAGTGGGGTGGAAAGGCAAAGTAACATGGCAAAACATGGCAAAGAAGGTGTGGAATCTATAAAAAAACATACCAAGATTAGCACCTCGATGCCTAGGAAAGAAAAGAGGTAGAAAAAATCTGAATGAGCTGCTGATGGAGTGTGGAAAGCTAATGATAGATTCGGGTAGGATGAAAGACCTAACCAGTTACTCTTTCACTAATCTTTAATGATGAAGTTTACTTCTTGGAATATCAGGGGTCTAGGTAGTAAAAGGAAGCAAAGAATACTTAGTAACAGAATGAAAAAAGAAGCTCTAGATATTATATTTATCCAGGAAACTAAATGTTCTATACAAAAAATTAAAGAACTTCATAGTAAATGGCTCAGTCGTTTTGAGTTTCTAGAAGTCAAGGCAGAAAATACAGCAGGTGGCATTCTTACTCTTTGGAATCCCCTAAAGATTGGTATAATAGATGCTGAAGCTTCCAGAAATTATCTATCAGTGGTCATTCAACCTATGGGGGATAGGGAGATCTATCTGGTAACGAATGTTTATGGCCCTCAGAGAATGGATGACAAATTGAGATTTCTAGATTCTCTTATGGATCTCAGAGAGAGATATGCTGGGATTCCATGGATTTTGGGAGGGGACTTCAACATGATCAAATCACTATCGGAGAAAAAAGGGGGCACCAGAGCTCTTACCAAAGATGCCTTAGCTTTTCAATCTTTTTTGGACACTATGAAACTGGTTGACATTGATACAAGTAATGGTCTCTTTACTTGGAACAATAGGAGAGGAGGAGGGTCTCTGGTGGCCTCAAAGTTAGATAGATTCATCATATCAGAGGACCTTATACTCAATGATAATGGAATGGAAGCAAGGATTCTGCCCTTTGGAGGTTCTAATCACTAGCCAATTCAACTAGAGATCAGGGGCATTGGTACTCCCAGGAATAGACCTTTCGGATTTGAGAACATCTGGCTCACCCATCCAGATTTTATCAACAACATTTCAAGTTGGTGGTCTGAAGATCTGCATATTTAGGGTACAAGTATGTTCCTTCTTCACAAAAGACTAAAACATATAAAGCTCAGGCTTGAAGAGTGTAATAATAAAAAATTTGGCAATATTTTTGAAGGAAAAAGTGCTATTGAAAGCAAACTGCAGATACTCAACCAATCCCTTATCAAGGATGGCTTTGATAATGTCAGCAATGATAGAGTCACCAATCTTCAGCATAAGTGGGAGAACTTATGCAAACAAGAGGAAATATTCTGGAGACAAAAATCTAGAGTGCAATGGTTAAAGGAAGGGGAAAGAAACAACGTTGGAAAACCGGGCTCATAATAGAATCTCCTCAATTAAGAATGAGGAAGGGCAATTACTTAGTACCCATGAAGAAATTGAAGCTGTTTTAGTTCAACACTTTCGAGGGATTGCACAGGAAAGCATTCCAAATAGAGAGCCTTTCATTAAGGACATAATAAGACATATACCAAGACTACTATCCAGAGAGGATAATCTCATCCTCAACAGGCCAGTAATTGAAGAGGAAATCGGTGAAGTCCTCAAGGAAATGCAGAATGGTAAAGCACTGGGTCTTGATGGTTTTAATGTGGACTTCTTTAAAGCATGTTGGAATATTGTTAAACAAGATATTCTGAATGTAGTGGAAGATTCCAGGGGGAATAGAACTATTCTGAAGGCACTCAACACCTCCTTCATTTCATTGATCCCTAAACAAGATAATTCCCTAATTCCTGATAAGTTTCGACCCATAGCATTGTGAAATGTGGTTTACAAGATTATATCCAAGGTTGTAGCTAATAGACTTAAACCTCTTCTCCCCACTCTAGTTTCTAGGGAGCAATCTGGTTATGTGGAAGGTAGACAAATTCTCAATACATTCAAGCACAGGAGGTGGTGCACTCACTAACTAGCAATAGGAAGGTGGGTATGATCATGCAGCTGGACCTAGCTAAAGCCTATGATAAGTTGAACTGGACCTATATCAAGAGGGTTCTTATTGCTTTTGGGTTTGATCATAATTGGGTTAGATGGGTCATGGCTTTGATAACTTCTTCTAGCTTTTCAATTTTGGTAAATGGCTCTCCCTTAGAGATTTTTACTCCCTTAAGAGGCCTTAGGCAGGGAGATCCACTCTCTCCCTTTCTCTTTATACTCATGATGGAAGGACTTGGTAGATCGATTAAGCATGCAAAAGAAGAAGGGAAAATCAAGGGTATTCAACTTTATGAGAATGGACAGACTTTGACTCATCAACAATTTGTGGATGACACCATGTTGCAGGGAGTTTCTACAGTCAAAGAAGCTTTGGCATACAAACAACTTCTAATTGACTTTGGTCTAGCCATAGGTATGGAAGTTAATCTTTTTAAATCTATTTTTTTTCTTTAATACTGATATTGCTATACAAAGGAATATCTCTAGAATTCTAGGCTTTCAAAGAGATTCTCTTCCTTCGAAATATTTGGGAGTCCCCCTTACTGCTAAACCTCTTCATAAGAGCATCTGGGAACCGGTGATTAATAAGATGCAGGATAAAATTAGGAATTGGACCATCAGAGCTTTAAACTTGGCTGGTAGATTGGTGCTTACAAAGGCTATTCTGCAATCTGTCCTAGTTTTTATGCTTTCAGCACTCCCTGCACCAAAAGGAGTCTTACAACATTTCAGAACCATTCAAAGAGATTTTCTCTGGGGAAAAGGGGAGAAAAAAAGGAAATGGGCGTTAGTTGCTTGGGAAAATATTTGTAAACCCAAAAATCAAGGAGGTCTGGGTTTGGATGATCTAGAGGTTGTAAGCAGGGCTTTAGGAGCTAAGTTATGGTGGGGATGGGTCAAAGAACTAAAGGCCCAGTGAGCTAGTATCTGGACAGAAAAATATGGCAGCACTTGGGACAATAATGATCATATAAGGATGTCTGGAAATATAAAGGGCTCATACATCTAGAATAAGGCATGGGAGAATAGAGGCTTAGTTCAAATGAATAGCTTCTGGGAAATCAGAGAGGGGGATTTGGCACTTTTTTGGGAAGATAAATGGCAACAAGAACCAATACTGTTAAATGAGCAATTTCTGGACCTCAAAAGAGAGACGGACATCATATGGTTATCACAGGTCAAAGATTTTTGGATCCAAAATAATAATGCAAGTAAATGGAGAAAGTGGAGGAATATGATTTACAGGGAAGATAACCCCTTGAAAATTAAAGCTGAGGCTCTCATGCAGATACTGGAACAAAGTAAGATCTTAGTGACTGGGGGCATGACCAATTGAGGTGGGGCAAAAATAATGAGGGTACCTTTAATCTTAAGGATGCTAAACGCAAACTCTTTGAGATGGACTCTCTTGCTCCAGATAGAATATGGAAGAATCTATGGAGGCATCAAGGCTGGATGAAGATTAAACTCTTCATGTGGCTTGCTTATCATAAGAGAATTTTGACTTGGAAAAGGGGTTTGTTGGGCCCTTCCAAATGGTAGCTCTGTGAAGCCCAAGAAGAAACTATGGAACACCTCCTCAATAATTGTATCTTCACCTCTAGTTTTTGGGAATCTTTTTCTAACATCTTCCAAAAGAGCGATAGGGATAGAGGGTGTATCTTCAATACCCTAACTAGGTGGAGAAGTAATTACTCAAATAATGAAATTCTTGGTTCTGCTTGGGCTCTTACACCTAGCTTCATTATTTGGAATGTCTGGAAAGAGAGGAATAAGATAATTTTCAAAAATGAAAAAAGATCCCTTCACTATATTTTGAAGCAGATTTTAACTCAACTTAAAGAGACAGTGGGTACCATAGTGCGAAACACCCCTAAAAATCCACCCTCAGATGCTGATTTGAGGATTTTGGGATTGTTGGGAATGCAGGGGCTTATGTCGCAGGGAATGAACAGAAGGATTTTTCCTATGGTTACTAACCAGGAATTTTGGCATCCTCCCCCTTTGGGCTTTCTAAAATATAACATAGATGGGGCTTCTAAAGGCAACCCGGGCAATGAGGACTTTGGAGGGGTGTTAAGGGATGATTCTAGTATTATCCTTTCCATCTTCCATGGAAATTTAGGCAGAGCTACAAATAACATGCCAGAAGCCATGGCTATGGAGCAACACTTAGATCTTCTGGTGTAGGATACCCAGCAGAATGTAATTATCGAAGCTGACTTTGAGATAATTATCAACACAATCAAAAAAATTAGTTGGGGTTCGGAGCTGGAGAAGGTTTCAAAACACTGGAGATTGATCCAGGTCTTCCAAAGGATCCAGCTCCACCTTAGAGGCCTACGCATGGTTAGCTTTAACCATGTGCGAAGGCAGGCCAATAAACTTGTTGATTTACTGGCTAATCAAGGAGTGAAGTGTACCATGCATAGGGTTGCAATGGGTGGGCATAGGTTGCCTCAGGATAGTTTCTTGGATCAGCGTGACATCCAAGCAGTTGAGGATATGATGGTGTACCACACCAAAACTATGGAAGCTCTATCCAATAATTTGGTTGATTTATGAGGTGCAAGTTTTACCTTTTTTTGTTTTTCCTTATGTTGCTTGGAGGAGTCTGCTACCAGAGTAGTTATTTGGAGGGAAGGGGTAGTACGTCGCTTAGGTTCACATACGGCTGTAAAGGCGAAAGAGGTAGCTGCCAGAATCCAGGTTCCAACGGTGACTTGAATATTCCTAATACACTGTCAAAGAATGCAAATCTGCCAACTAAGTGGTTTCCGGTATATCGGGGGTCTCACGGGTGGGAAATGGTTTTCAAAATTTGGGAGCGATCACACTCCTCGGGCTACACGTGGCCGAGGGGAGATTTTTTTTCCACCCTTATCGCACGTTAACCAGCAGCTCTTTTGCTCGGTGCGATATGATCCTCCACCATAGGATCAAGTCCAGCGGATCTACGGTTGTGATTTATCGAGCTTGTCAGTGGGGCCATAAGGTTAAAGGGCGGACTTCTAGGCAGCACGATATTCACCTCTACCATTGGATCAAATTGGGAGGATCGATGGTCAGGAATCTGCGTGCATATTGGTGAGTTCAAACGATTATTTGGTGGGAGCCCTGGCTATGCGAGGTCCTCCTCTGCTGTTAGTGGGAGCTAGGTGTTCTGTAGGCAGAATTTAACGGCTTTCTCCCCCTTTTTCGGATTTGTCGGGTTTATTATGTAGCCTTGTTACCTTTTGCTGTTTTGGGTGGTGCAGTTTTGTGGGTTAGGGTCGGAGTTTGAACTCCTAACTTGTGACCCTTTGTTTTCAAGAAAGTAGTGTTTGATTAAGATCCAAGTTTCCATGTGGATGGTTGTATTCTATGTAAATAATTTTTTGATTTAATGATTATGAAGGTACGACTCTTGCTTTAGCAAAAAAAAATATTAATATTTCAATATTAATATTAGATTTAATGATGTTTTTTATATGACAAGATAACAAATTTATAATAAAACCACATTAAATGAATATTTTTGAATATTACAACTTTAGTGTGGAAATATTTATGTATATGGAGATTTTAATATATCCATACGATATGGTTTTCCTTTTAAATATTCATTTTACAAATAATTAATTAAAAGAAACATTAAAAGATTTTGTGTTGAATTAACCTTTTTACTTTGATTTAAGAAATGGTAGTGGCTTTAGTAAATAGTAAAGATGTTTAAAATTTTACCTCATTTGGAATTTTAATGTGGTAATTTTTTTTGTTGAAGGTAAATTTAATGTGTATGATAAAAGAACTATTAAAGGCATTAGATAATTGTATTGTACTTTTTTTATCTAAACACATGAGATCATTGTATTGTAGTTTTTTTTTTATGATCTATATGGTTATTTTCATTTTTTATTTGGGCCAACATTAATTTTTTCTATTTTCATTATTATTATTTATTGGAGAGATGAACATAAACATTATTTATATTTCCTTTTTTTTTTTATGTTGGCTGACATTAGCTAAAATTTAACTTTGATCACATACATACTTATACATCGGGGTCATATTGGGTTGTAGAATGCGCCTAATTGCACCTCTCAACGCAATTATCATGTAAGAAATTCTAAAATGTAGTTTTGGTTGATACAATATTCCTCACAAATCAAGACCTATCAAAATTATGTAACTTGGTTGAAGACTTTATGGACCAACATTATGTAACTCACTACTTCCCTTGACTTTGCAACATTTTTTATTCAATATAAGTTATATTTCAATTTAAAAAAAAGTTATTATAAAATTATTGAAATTATATTTAACTATGCAATAATTGCTTGTGATTAATTTATGTAATATTATAAGCATACTATCTTTTATATTTAAAGGAATTGATTAAAAGAAAACAATATATATGTGGTAATAGTAAAATAATCACACTATCAACATAATAATAATAATAATAAGGTCATGACCAAGCTAAACACCAAATTGGTGTATGAGACCTTCTTGTTTGTAAGACAAATGACACACCTCCATGCAATGATTTGAGTATATAGTATATTTATAATATATAATAGTATAATCATATTGTATTTGATATTTAAATAAATTGACAAAAACAAGAAAACTATTCTAATAGTAAAATAATCACACCATCAACGTATCTGATGATGATGATGATGATTAACATCTGCTAAGACCTATATGGTCTACCAATCTTTAATAAGGTAAGAGATTAAATAGATTTTTTTAACATTTTATTTCTATGCTCAAAAAGAAGTGAGAGAAGTGCTCTTCGATCACCATAGATTTGTTTAGTTAAAAGGTCAAGAAGGTTAGTAGTGTGGAATATATATATATATATATATATATATATATATATATATATATATATATATATATATATATATATATATATATATATATATATATATATATATATATATAACCATGTTGGATTGGTAATAAGAAAAATACAACAAAAGAACAAGAACACCAATAATCTAATTTGAAGGTCACTTCCAAGCTAGATTATAATTTGGTGTACTTTGTTTGTGGCACGAGGGAAGCATACTATATTTCAGATTTAAATGAATTGAGAAAAATAATAAAAATATTGTAATAGCAAAATAATCTCACCATCAACACAAAAGACAAAATAATAATAATTTAAGGTTCCCCTTGTTTGTGGGACAAGGGATGGACCTTCCTTCGCACAATGATTTGACTATTAAAGTCTACATAATTTTACATAATCTACCCGACTCAATATTTGAACCTATGACATATTAAGAGGAAATAAATTTCTTAATCATTAGGCACACTCAAGTTGTAATATGGAAAATCTTAAAAAAATTGATCATTCTTTTCTTTCTCCTCAAATTTATAAATTTTAAAAATGAATAATTAAAAAAAAAACATTTTTTTAATAATTTTGTTAAGAAAATATTTTATGTGTTTTCATCATCCATCCTCACCCTAGCTCATCATTTCTTCTATTTCCTTGACTCATTTCTTCTCATTAAGCTATCGCCTTGAATCCTCACTTTATTTATTAGTATTACTCTAAACATGCCTTGGCATGGTACATGCTAACACAAAAAAATAAGGCATGGTCATAGAGGCACTCCTTGAACCCATCCTCATATAAATGTTGAGAACTAAGTTGCTACTTATTGGAAGCTTATGCCTCTAGTAGGTAGAAAATTTTCTAATGTTTTAGAGGCTAAAGCAAGGGTAGAAAGATAATTCATGTAGAATGAAGAAATAGAAGAAAATGAATATCAATGGATTCATGAATTGGAAGTAGCAAAGGGAGATACAATAAATATATTCAAGAAATGAACATATATTGGTAGGTAAAAGGCATCGTGGGAAACATGTTAGTGGAAAGGATTGAGTCTCAACAAGAAAACTTGTTATGCATAGATGCTCTCTAGCCCTAACTGGAAAAAAATGGATTACAAGATCTTTAATCTAGCAAAGAAGATAATCAATCTAGATTTTAATGATTTCGATGAAGAATATTATTTATAAGTTGAGTTTCAATCTTATATATTAAATATTAATTAACTTCATTAAAATATTTTTTTTAGTTATCATTCCTTTGAAAAATCATTTTCAACATAATATACATCATTTCACATATTTCTTTTCCCAAATGGTGTATCTTAAGGAGGTGCTTTTGTTTTTTTAACTAGAATATGGTCACACAAGTGTTGGTGAGATCATAATGTTCCATTATTTATATTACATTTTTTAATATATAAATGGATTCAACACCTTGGAAAATCTCTAAGACCCTTGGATTATGTAGACTTAATTACTTAAAACTATAATTTTACTAATTTATAACTTGATTTTAGAAAAAAATGGCCAAAAAGTTACCAAAAAAGCTAAAAATCACATCATTAAATGATTACTTATGAACCCTTCAATTCTCGACAAGATTGGTTTCACCAAGACTGTGAAAAATGTTGGCTAAGTTTCAAAATATAGGAAGATTAGGGAGACCTAATCCCAACTTTTCAACCTGAGTCTCATCCTGGAGATTTTCTTTTCTTTGATCATTGGATCCAGGAGAGCATTGGGAGAGAGTTGAACATGTTTCTTCATAGTGAGTATTTCATAAAATTATGTTTCGTAAATAGGATATTCCATATAGCATGAAATTGTTTAATAACCACTCAGAAATCTAGATCAAAGATCACAACATCAATATTTTTACATGGTTAAATCCTCGTAGAGGGGTATAGACCATAACCCTAGCAAACACGACCACTTGAAACAATTTTATTAATGCAAAATAAAGTGTATATATATATATATATATATATATATATATATAGATATATATATATATATATATATATATATATATATATATATATATCTATCTATATATATATATATATATATATATATATATATATATATATATATATATATATATATATATATATATATATATATATATATATATAAGATATTTCTCATAATGGGAAAAAGACAATACATGAGCTCTACCCCATCATCATGGCCATCACCCTAGTTCCTACAGGTTCTATGAGCCTCTTTCATCGTATAGGAACCCATGATTGTCCCAACCCCTGGTGGGAAATGAATCGACCCACCTCAAAAGGGAGTATTCACTGCTATATCGTATACATCATGCTCTTTCCCCTTGAGCCCTAAGTAGTTAATCAAAGAAAATCATAAAAAGGCAAAGGGCATACAAATAAGGGTGGAAACAATAAGGCCAGGGAACCTCATGTACCACGATTGCTCCCTTCCATACATTATAAACCCAAGTGCAGGATTCCCTCTTATGAGCTACCCCTGTATCCCAGCATCTGACATAGGGTTACCCCCTCTCATTCTCTACTTCATTCACCTATCTACCACATGCCACCACATTTTGGAGGATGTACCATGACTATATTATCCCCTTTTGAAGTAGAAACCTCCTAATAGGATTATT
This sequence comes from Pinus tabuliformis, assembly GCA_031772625.1. Classification (NCBI taxonomy): domain Eukaryota; kingdom Viridiplantae; phylum Streptophyta; class Pinopsida; order Pinales; family Pinaceae; genus Pinus; species Pinus tabuliformis. Next base: position 564,862,460 of record CM062818.1, on the reverse strand, counting down.
GGTTAACCCCATTTGGAGTTTAAGAGACATTGGCACATCCCGAAGCCCATTATGGAAGGGAAAGCCATTATGAAGACCCCACCTATGGTCCATGATTTGGTAAGTTCATTTACTCAATTTCTCTAATGACTTGTTATACTGGGAGGCTAGGGGACGCATTGGATCTTATGCAGGATTGAAGATGGTCTTCATTTTAGTCTTGGCCTCCATATATGGGGTCCTAATCCTTTCGAGGGCTAAATTAGCACTTGTAGCATGCATTGAGATCCATGGGCCTCCCTAGACAACACTCCATGGATCCCAATATCCATTCAGAGATTGTTCATGATTCACTTATTAGACAAAGAAGATGTAACTGATCCATCATGCCTAGCTGGCCCTCGATTTACACCATACACTTGGCAGATGATCCAATACTTGCACAATGATGTGGCATCACCTACACCATCATCCTAGCCATAGCAGGTGATCTACAGGCATCTTCGATTTGTTTGGAACCCGTGAGGACACTTGTGTACCCCCACATGTCATTTGGATCACCATAGGTTATTATAAGGGGCCAACCCCTTTTCCACTGAGTTTGAATTATTAGAAAATTATTTTTGGGGCTTATGTAGGCCAAGGAGGCTAATTCGAACTCCAAATTTGTGTATAAATACAAGTGAAATGAGCTCATTTTCTCATCATCACTTTGGATTGGATCTTTTCTCTCTCTTAAGATTTTCACACTTTTTCTAGAGGATGAATTGGAGCTTGATGGATGAATTTTGATGTGTGGATATTGGTCTATCTTCTCTTGGAGCTTCTCTCTTTTCAATTGTGAATGGTTTGATATATTTTGTTACATGTAAGTACAAGATTTTAATGCTATGATTTTTTTACTTTGTCATATAAATTGGACTGGGATTTTCGTTGTTTTAGGGCTAATTGTTGCATGCATTTACTACTTAAAATTGTGAAATTTTGTCTCTACTGTAACATCTCTCAATGTAAGGGCCATGTAATATGAAAAAAATCTCCTAGGTGTAATTTTATCAAATAATTTGCACTTGATAAGCCATTTCCTTTGCACATCGAAATATAAAAGTTGCAAGATTGCTTCACCTTGACCTAAAAGGCTAGTGAAGTGATCTTGTGGCATCCTTGACTGGTAATTAAGAAATCCTACTCATATTCGTCATAGTATCCATTCTCCCAAAGATTAAGGTGCTGATCTACCAAAAGGTGGTCACCAAAAATCATATTATTTCACCTCCCAAGTCTATCCAAGTTAGGGTACCTAAAATTCCCAACAAGCTAGCCCTCCAAAAATCCTGATATCCTAGGGTATCCTGTGTTCGTATTTCCTCAAGATCTCCTCCAATTTTGGATCCATTCCAATGATGGAGTTGTGAGAAAAGAAAAGTCCTAGCCTCGGGATCAAACTTTTCCCTAGCATCCCCAAAGGCTAGTACCTTATTGGATTAATTCAAACCTTTAAGTGAAAATTATTTCTTTGATCCTTTCCCCCACCTTGTCTAGTGTAAGAACATAATTGGTTTCCATACTCTTTCCTCCTACCTTAGACTAGGTCCACCTAGTCCCATGTGGTCTTACTCCTTTGGAAAGTCATTCCTTCAAGAACCATCCAGAATATTAATTTCAATCAGGCTTTTAGGGATTTGGAAACTCATTCACAAGTCATATTCCATAAACCTAACCCTCAAATCCTCCCTTCCTTTCCCTAGAATACATTGTACCTTGCTTAGAAAGAAAGCAAGTTACATCCTTCAAACTTCTTTTGGGAAGAGGATTATTTGGGTCACTCATATCCATTCATTTATTTATCCTTCATCAATTACTCCATAACATACTAGGTCTCCTCCCATTAGTGAAAGTATGTAAATAGAAGGGAGCTTTAGCTGAGGTGACAGTGGGATAAGTCTCCATTTGTTGCCCTTGGCCTAACATTTTCCCTTTGGGGATCCTTTTTAGGTCCCCTACTAGTTTGAGCGATAACATTTTGGCGTCATTGTTGGGGACACGAAATGGGTGTTTTGTTCCCTATATGACATAAATAACGTAAACTTTGAAACATGAATTGATACTGTTACTTGTTTCTTAAAGATAGCAAAAAAGTGACCTGATTTTGAAAAGGGACGATGCAAAACACACATATGTTTTTTAGAGCATAGTTTTTGGCACTTTAAATGACCGATACGATTACCCGTTTCATAGAGGTAGCAAAAAAGTGACCTAATTTTTAAAAGCGGTGATGCATAATACACTTATTTTTTTCAGAGCATAATTTTGACACTTTAAATTTTCTTATGTATCAATTATAAATATTTGTTTTTAAATGTTAGTGATTTTCATGATAATTTTGAAATGTGTTGATGCAGCATACCTTTTTTTTAGAGGGCTTATTTTTCACATTTGAAAATTTATTATGTCCATTTTTTTTTGTAATCATGATTACTTAAAGAATTTTCAAGTTGTTGTTTTTTTTTTTTTAAATGTTGATTACTTAAAAAAAATATAAAAAAATATATATAAAAAACAAAAAAAACATTAGAAATGTAAAAGTAAAATAAAAATTATCTCATAAACCATAAAAGAATTTGGAAAAACAAAAAAAAAACAAAAAAAAACAAAAAACAAAAAACTATAAAATTAAGTAAAAAAAATGCCCCAAGAGTTAGCTCAATCGGTCAAATCAAGTGCCTCGCCAATGGGAGGTCACAGGGTCGAATCCCGAAAGCTCTTGGGGTTAGGTCAGTAAATAGGCCGAGGGGTGTTGATGCCTTCGGGTGCGTCCACTCAGTGTTGAACAACCCTGGATGTAGCGGCTACCCATTGACCCATGTATCCGTGAACCAGAAGTGAAAAAAAAAAAAAGAAGTAAAAATAGAAAAAATTAAAAAAACATAAACAAAAACTAGAAAATATGTATATATATATATATATATATATATATATATATATATATATTCAAAACAAACTAGATTAAAAAAAAAAAAAATTAACAAAAAAATTAAAAAACTAGTAAAATTAAGATTAAAAATATTTAAAAAAAACTAAAATAAACTAAAAGAAAAACAAAAACAAAACAAAAAAAATTTTATTTTTTATTTTTTATTAAACCCTGTATTCTTTTATTTAAAAAAAAAAAACATGATTTAAAAAAAAAAAAAAAAAAAAAACCTTTAACTTTTTTTATATATATATATATATATATATATATATTATTTAAAACAAAAGAACAAAAAAATATGTGCATATTTTTTTAAATTTTTTTAATAACAAACATTTAATTTTGTTTTTATAAATACAACTTTATTAATTTAAACACTTAAAACTTAAAAAAGAAAAAAAAAATTTAAACTGTAGTTAATTTATACACACACGCGCATATATATATATATATATATATATATATATATATATATATATATATATATATATATATATATATTCTATGCTTTTCGTCCAAGGTTGCGCCATCAGTGTGGCTGGGTGGCAGCGGGGCGATTCTGGGAATCGCCCCGCCGCTACCCATCCACCCGTGGTGGTGCGGCCCTATGGAGAGGGGCTGCATGTAGCCTCCTCTGCCCAGGGCCGCGCCACCACGGGCAGCCGAGAGAGTCAATTTTTTTTTTAAATAAAAAAAAATTGTTCAAAAAAACCTTTAAAAGTTTATTTAAAAAAATAGGGTTAATCATTTATTTATTTTGTTTTAAATAAAAAAATATTTGTTTTTAATATTTTATTAAAAATTTTAAATGTTGTGATTTTTTTAATCAAAAAATATATATTGTGTTTTAAATTTAAATGTATTTTTTTTTTTTTTTTTAAATTTGAAAATACATATATTTTTATTACATTTTGATTGTTTTTGTTTGTTTGCTTTTTGTTTTGTTTTGTTTTGTTTTGTTTTTGTTTTTGTTTTTGTTTTTGTTTTTGTTTTTGTTTTTTTTAATTTGAGTATATTTTTGTTTTTATATGTTTTTTTTAAATGTTTTTAATCTCAATTTTAGTATTTTTTTATTTTTAATTTTTTTGTTTCTTTTGTTAATTTTTTTTTTTTTTTTTTTTTAAATCTAGTTTGTTTTTAATTTTCATTTTCTTTTTAAGTTTTTTGTTAATTTATTTTTTTATTTTATTTTATTTTATTTGAATTTTTACTTACTTAATTTTATAGTTTATTTTCTTTTTTCTTTTTTCTTTTCTTTATGGTTTACAAAATTTTTATTTTTTTAAAATATGTTTTTCTTACTATTTATTTGTTTATAATTTCTAAGTTTTTTAATTCTTATCTTTTATAGGTTAATTTTGTTTTTTTTTTTTGTTTTTTTTTTACATTTTTATGATTTTTTTTGTTTTTTTGTCTTTTCTTATATATTTGATTTTATTTTTTTTTTAATTTTATGTTTTGTTTTTAATATATATCTTAATTTATGTTTTGTTATTTGTTTTAACCTTTTTTTTTTTTTTTTTTTCATTGTTTTAATTTTTTAATTTTATGTTTTCATTATTCTTTTGAAATTTTAATGTTTTTCGGAGTCATGATAAAATATTTTATGCCATTATTTCGAAATGTTGAAAATTTGCCCTTGAATTTATTTTTTTTATTCCAGCATCAACACTTTTCGTTTTGAGGGTGTTTTTTGCACAAAATTTACCATTGAAAAAAAAAGTGTTATTCAAACATCAAAACTTTTCGTTTTGAGGGTGTTTTTTGGACAATTTTTGCACAAAGAATTGGTTTTTACCGCCATTTTTAAAACATGTTGAAAATTTACCCTAGAAAAAAAAGGTGTTATTCCAACATCAACATTGTTCATTTTTAGCATTGTTTTTTATGTTTTTAGGGGGTTTTTGGGCCAGAGTTCCTATTTTGAGTTTATAGCTCCTGTTTCAAAGTTTACATTGTTCATATTGACATATCATTATTGGCGACTCCATTGGAAGAATGAAACCCTAGTTCTTCATTGAACTTTAAGGTCGATGCTTGTGGGGTGAAGCAAGAATTTTTTAAGGAATCTTTAATTTCACCCTGGTGACTCGTACATATTTTTCATGTATACCTTTAATATATTGTCTTTATTTTATAAATTTCCTAATTTGGACATTGCCAACATCCCTGGGCATCCTAATCATGTCACAGGAAGGATGGTAAATGGGGTGTGCATGTTTGATGGTGATCCACACTTTGCAATTGATCACGTAGAAATATTTGATGCACGTACTTCAAGAGAGAAGGTTGTTTACCAAGATGTCCTCATGTTATTGTTCATGGGATCTCTCAGTGGTTACAACTCATGGCTACATAATCATGAACCTAGGAGCATCTTATCTATTAAAGAGTTCATTGATGGCTTTCTTAGACATTTTCAAGTACACCCTGCATTAAGCATCCAAGAGGAAGTCTTCATCAAGAATCATCAAAACATTGAGAATCTAGGTAATGAGAAAGAAGACGAGTCCTTATTGGGTCCATATAATGAAAATGATAATTTTGTGGACACATGTGGTGGGAAAGATGAGTTTCTGGAAAATGAAATTGAGACCTACCTTACCTTTCTTAAGGGTATTAATCTCAATGAATCCTCTTTTGAAAACCTTGAAAAAGATAATCCCATTAGCCCCTTGGAAGATGACATTGAATATTATTCCCACATTGAAAAGGAGAAATGGGAAAATACTGGTCCACGATTTGATTGTGCTCCCATTTATGATACTGACAAGGAGGATGAAGATGAGATTGGTCTTCCTTTCCCCTTAGGTAGTGTTTATGATGACATACCCATTGATACTCTTGGGAAGGAGAATATTCATTTTCCTTTTGTTAGATAGGGGCAATTGGAAGTGATCAATTTTCCTTTTAGAAGAGACCCAATGTTTGATTCTAAGAAAATTGATAAGGCTCCTACCTCTCCTAAGTATGATTCTATGTTCAAATCACTCGAGCCTTTAGACTATTATTTTGAGAAATCCAAACTCATTGAATACAACACTTGTTTCTCCATTTTTCCTATTGGTCATAATATTGAGTCCTCATTAAGTGATTCCCTCACCCCTGGTCATATGATCTCAAGTAACTGTGAGCCTTTCTCCCCTCCTGAGTATAGTGTAAAGGAAAATCCCTTCATTGATTATACTTCTTCTCCTTGGATGTGCCCTCAAGTTTTTGATCACTCCATAGTCTCCCCTCTCCAGTGTAATTATCATGTGCAACCTACTCGTGTCTTTCCATCTTGTTAGCCTCCCTTTCCCACTAAACATAACCCAATGAAGGCCATAATCCATGATGTAAATAATAAGGACAATGGTGGAAGTGATATGCCAGAAGTTTCCATCCACCAAAAGTTTATGAACTTGGTTTTTGACATATCTATATTTTGGTTGCAAGAGAAGATATCATAGACCAGATTACATCATTTTCTTACCTCCTCTCACATGATCATCCATGTGTGGGCATCATATTTTGCCACCTCCCACCCACAACATCCTCCATGTGTTTAGGTTTACGTTCACTTTGGGATTTGCTACATGAGTAATCATATAGGCATACATATTTATATTGAATTGATGATATGTTGGTTGCAATGGATTTATGATTACACTTAATAATAACTTTGTTATATGCATGTTAGGGTAGGATGCATTGCATGCTCATTTTTGCATTATAACTACTGTCATTTGATATTTCTCATGGTATATAGATGCATCTTTGCATCATTTTTTTTTAATGGCCTAACATATAGCATGTGCAATCATGATATGTTGAAAAATCATGTTTCCTTGTGCTTTTCTATCCATTTTAAGTGCAGGTGATATTTCTGCGACAACCAAGATACCACTGAAGTTCTTGTGACCTGCTATTGAGTAGCTTCTCCCACTTCTTTAAGATATCATGTGCTAGTTAGAGCGAGATGTTACCCACCATTTTGTGGGTGATGGTCCTCAACGGACAACCAACAACCCCTTGCAGCCACTAGCTAGGTCATTGTGCCTTTTCTCAACCACTTGAGCTAGCCGTGTGGTTGCTCGCCCATCTGCCATGATCGTATGTTTGAAGGTGGGCCTCCTGAACCTAAGGGTATACCTTGTCAATTGGTAATTGAGTATTATAGTTTTCTTATCATGGACACTTTTGAGTATGGATTAATGAGGGGATTCAATGGAAAAATGGGTTAGGTTTGTTCCCTTCTCTCGTAGACCCCTTTTTGGATATTGACCCTATATTCTAGTACCATGGGATTTCTTTTATTGACCATTTGGACTTAGGGATGATATATTACAGGAAACCAAAATTTTGGTTGTGTGGTCCCACTCCCTTATCTACTTATTTTACCCCCTTTCCACTCATTACTACCCCATTCATCATCTCTCCCACTGTCGAGTAGTAAAAAGGGTCTTTTTCACCTCTATTTACTCTACATTAATTGTCAATCTAGGCACGATTTGTTATCTCAAAGAGTGTACTCAGTCTGAGGCGGTCATTTGTCAGAGTAATGCTTAGTATTATAGTGCTTTTGAATACAAGAGTAAACAAATGCTTGAAATGAAATCTATTTTCAAAGAAAGAAACTCTTAGCACTCTGAGATCTAGATCATTTACTATAGCAACTTTTCAGTCAAGGGTGCAGTAGTGATAACTCATCCCTTTGTAAACTGATGCAATTGAGAAGCGAATTAAGGAAAAGATCATCAACTTGGGAACTAGACAACAACTGTCAGTACTTGTTGATCACTTGTACACACTAAAGCAATGATAATTCAAATGGCAAGAAATGGAACAGCAATTAATCTATTTCACTCAATTGAACAACAAAGCTTAATCTTACAAAATAACCAACAATTGCAATCTCCACTCAGAAATGATTTAAACAACAAACATAAATGGAACAACAAATTAAAGGAAGCTATGAAATATGGAACAACAACTTAAACCAAATGTAAATACACAGCACTTGTCAGTTAAAGGAACAGTAATCTTAGTTTTGCTATAATAATAAATAATCCCGATTATAAAGAAACAACAACTGCAATCATAGTGGAACAACAGTTCAAATGAATAGTGATCTCATTTGAAATTAAACCGTAGATAAATAGACAGTGATACCGATTCATGTATACATAGTACTATTATTCTATAATCGAACAACAACAACAATCTGTTAAGGAACAACTATGTTATGTAACAGAAACATGATATAACTTCAGGACAAATAACATAACATGTTTATGCAGAGAATAACCTTACTATTCGAATGGGAATCAAAATATAACAGAGCTAATACATGAAATAAAGAACAACAGATTACTGAACAAAAGAGATAAGAGAAAGCAAACCACACAGGACTCAAAATTGAGAATTAATAGTATAGGAAGCAAGTGATCTACCAGGGCCAGGCCCTTAGCATCCAAGGACGCACTGCTTATAATTACTCCAGAATCAAAGATGGAATGGTAACAAGATTTATATATTAAACATCATAACAGAGTTATAGTGAATCACTCTTTTAGAGAGAGTCGACGATCAAAGTTTCAAGTACAAAAGAGAATTTCATAAAAACAACAATAGTCCTCCCTCGAGCTAGTAGTGCTACCCCTTCTTATAGCAGCCAAGCAGAGATATCAATGATACAGAGAATCGTTAAGGTAGCGATCCCTCAGGATTAGAGGATCTTGAGGGATTCGCCACACTATTAGCTCTCAGTCACTTTCTCAGTCTCTTGCACTGATTTGGTATCTCCTCTTCCTTTTCCTAGTTTTTACGCTCCAGTCTGGATCTTCTCATTTGGATGTGGTTCCCTGTCAAAGGGATAACAGTGGATGGCATCTTGTCGTTTCCTTCAGATTGGTAATTTTCGTTTTCCCCTTTTTCTGCATAGAAAAGGGTAATTATTAGTCATCTTATGTTGCACATAAATCTTCTAGATTTTATCATAATCTCTTGTCATATACCTAGTTCATGATGTAAAGAGGTTATGAGTTTTAAAGAAAAGATGACAAAATAAATGATAATAACATACCTTCTCTAGTGCTCAACACACCCCCTGCTTACCCTTTTTCATGCCCTCATGAAAACATTGTAGTTGACATGCAAGGCAGTGAGGGAATAGGCTGGAGACGGGATCTCATGAGGTGGTCTACAGCCATGATGCCTAGCTAGGTGCTCAAAAAGATGTCCTGTCTGACCCTCAGGCATTTCATATAAGGCTTGGTATCCTGGTGCAGGATGCCAAATGACTGGACTTCGGAACCTACAGCCTAACCAAGATGGGCCTTCTCTCAAAATAAGGTCACCATAGAGACCCAAGCGGTCAACAGCTAGCTTAAAGTTCTCATAATTAAATGGTTCCCTGTGTTGGATGTTCAGATTAGAAGTCTGATATCGAAATTTGGCAGCTGCAATGGCAAGGTCTTTGATGGTAAAGAAGTATTCTATCCCTTGCCGATTGATTGCTATATGAATAGGTCCCAATGCCTCAATCATGCCCGGAGTCCTCATTAGGTTCCTATGTTTATTCCATAACTGCAGTGGGTCTCTAGGTTCAGCTCTCACCCATAAGTCTAATCCATTCTCTTGTCTTTGAAAGGAATTGTAGGCTTTAAGCCACTTTATTTGATTAACACCAAAAGAAATGAATGCCTATAGTTGGACATCACCCACGAAAAGGCTGGGATTCTGCTCTGTTTCTCCATCCAATACAAAGTTGTGCAAAACCAATTCACATAATAATCTCTGAACCTTCACCCCATAATGCTTACAATAGTTTATGAAGTCATCAATGGTTTTTATTTCTATGGGCACTCCTGCTTTAACAGCTTTAATTTTCAATTGTAAATATCGTTCCATTAAAGACAAAGCGGAATTCCTAGTAGGTGCTCTACATGCTAGTATGTCAGTATACAAAGAGCATAAGGTATCCATTTGTTTGATGACTAAATCTAGCATATGAGTTACCTTTGTGCCTCTTTCTTCTGCTTTTCGACATCCTTCAAAGGCCTGAGTTTCTGATGTATTAATGTCCTTCAGCTGCTGTTGTAATTTCTCGTATTTTTCTTGAGGGACAGTCTACTCTGTGAGTTTCTCTATTGTTTTCTAGGCTTGTGCCAAATATTTTCACAGAGTTGTTGTCCTTGGATCTTTTTCCAACATAATAGTTGTAGGTGGAAGATCTACTTGGGTCTTCTTGTCACAACGTTTTATGGTCCGAGTTTCCTTAGAGGATGGTGCCTCTGTCTAGATTGCCTTATTATAGGCCGCTACGTTCTCTGTTTGTATTTCGACATGGGCAACAACCGAATGCTGTTCCTTTCGGTTTTGAATGGAAAACTAGACTTGAGTCCTCTTAATATTTTTCTTGAGGGGTTTTGCTGGGGTGGTTGCACGCTTTACCACCGAGGTCCTTTTTGCTTTCTTCCCCATTTTCAAAACCCTTATTTGTTGTCAAAGTCGTGCTATCATGTTAAGCAGTCTTTGTTGTTCCTTTCATAATCTTTTGATTTCCTCTGTTTTCTTGGAAGGAACAACCATTCGTTTACTCAAGCCTGGGCTTTGTACCTCCAGTGTTGTATCTTCACCTTGACCAATTTCCTGATTTTCTTCTTGGGGTGCTTCCTCATTGTTCTGCTGATCGGGTTGTTCAGGGGTAGAAACCCTAGCTTGTTCTGCTGTCTCCTGGGTAACTTCTTCTTCCACCCCTTCTTCTTCGTGGAGTTCCTCTGGTGTATTCTGGCTAGGAACAGATTGTTCCTCTTCTTCATCTTCATCACTTTTCTCTCCAGATACACTTTCATCATGGGCAGAGTGATTCTCTTCTTCTTCGTCACACAATTCTTCGGATGCACTCTTATCATGAACAGAGTGCTCCCGCGGTCCTTCTTCCTCATCGCACAGTTCCTTGGATGTATTTTTGTCATGAGCAGAATGCTCCTTCGGTCCTTCTTCAGTGTGGAGGTTTAGTGGGCTGAGAGGTTGAGCATATTTGCCCATATTGGCCAGAATCTAGGCCAATTCATCTTCTTGCAGTGGGTTTTGCAATGGGCTTCCATCACGTTGCTCTGTTTCCTCTTCCTCCTGACCAGATTGCTCAGTCTCTTCCTCTGTTTCTCCTTCATCGTTTTCCTCCAATTCTTTTTCATTCTCCTCTCCTTCCAATTGTGGGGGTTGCTCGTCCCCTGAATCATCTATTTCCACCGGTTGACTGGTGTTCCCTTGGGAATTTTCCAACCTTCCTCTAATCCATGCCAATCTAATGGATTTCCTTCGTTTCAGCGGTCTATTCAGTGTACTAGCAGCCTATTGTGAAAATCAATTCTTCCCAACTGCTCTGTTGCTGAGCAAGACTGTAGCTAACTATCAGTCATATCAACCCATGGTGGCTTACTACTAACTCTACATGGCGAGATTTCTTCATGCTTCGGGCAACATCGTGTAATAAAGAATTTAAAAATGCAGGCAAATTCACAGTGCATTTTTGTTTTAACACGGCTAAAAGTTTAAGGTGGCGTGGTCTTACCACGTCTTTCCTGCCTTCACAAGTGATGTAGCTCTGAATGATTCTCGCCAACTCTTCCCACGGCTCTCCCAAGGCTGCTAGTAAAACTCCCTTTCCTCTTACAGTTAGGTTCTGCCCTTCATCCTGGAAGATTTTTATGGCGTCTCGCAGTCTCACCTTTTTCAGAGTCCACACAGGTCCAGTGGCTGGCAGTCTCGAAACCTCTGCAATTATGTCGTCGGTGACTGCTATCTGTCTCCCTCTCACCGTGGAGTGATGTTCTTGCAAGTTCTGCAAAAATTCAATTGCCACTGTCTCGTTGGATTGTTGTAGACGATTGAGATAAACTATCCATCCTACCCTTGTTAGGATTTCTCATGCAGCATCAGAGACCATCAACACCTGTGGTTCTCTACGAATTGATCTTCCTCCCATGCTTAGCACACTATAAAAAAACACAGAGATGGCAATGGAACAACAGGCTATTCAAGCTGTTAGCAAACACAGAGAAAATGATGAAACAACAAGCTTGTTCGAATTTCGAATTATTGCTAATTGTTGCAGAGCATAACATGGAAATAGCTTCGGAACAGCAAGCCATGCAAATTGGAAAATAATATACCATTAAGCCTTGCTATTCCCGAGTCAGAATTCTCCGAATGATAAGCTAACACGTATGCCAACAAACTATGAGGTCACCTGCTCCCCTCCTGCAATGTGATAGGCCATCCTTGGCCGTTGAATGAAGGAGCAGCATGCTGAACTGCCATAGTACAGAGTCATTAAGGAACAATGTATATAGGGATGCCATGTTTACAAGAACAAGGGGATTTCCAAAATCGAGGTGTATAATAGAATCACTTAATAAATAAGAGAATGTCGTGATATGATGTGAGAATTGGAGGATAGGATAGCTGACGTGCATAAAAGGTCAATGCGATCATTATCGACTTTTGCCGTCATAATTGATTGTATTAGATTTTCATGTATTAAAGGTTCGGAGGGGTTATGTACATAATCTCATTTGACCCATTACAAAGATAGAAGAAGAAGGGTTTTATAATTGCTATTGGTGTATAAGGAATATGACTTCAATACCATCAACAAAGCTCTGTTGCCCACAGGTGTCTATAACCTTGACAGAGTTGTCTATTCACCCATGGAACCATAATCCTTTGTGTATGCTTAGGAAAGTGCTGTGTAATGTCAGAATGGAGGCCATTATGCTAGCTTGGTAACCAAATAAATCATAATTCCATTCACCAGAAAGGAGTGAAAGGTGGGCAGGCCAGCTCGTGATGAGACCTCCTATTCCAAGGACTTTTTATTTTTCTGGTGTGGTAGCCATAATGGGAATGCCACTTCACTTTATTCCTTATGATCATGGTAGGCTGGCTCTTGATGAGACCCCCTATCCTTCATTTGACAAACCATGTTAGAAAATCATATAAACATTTCTATTTTTTTTTCTTTTTATAAAGCACTTTTCCTATTTATACACAGAGGGTGGTTCAACACTCCTTAAGAGTAGGAATGGTGGAAGAAGTCTTAACATCTCAATAGAAAAATATACCCTTTGTTCTTATTCATTAATAATGATCAAAGAGGATTATGGGAATTTAGAAAGAACCATCATGATAAAGATAACCAATCATATCGGTATTAGTAGAATAATGACAGCAAGGTGATCAATAGTTGTGTCCTTTCCTCTTTTCTCTTATCAATTCAAAGCAATTTCTTGTAAAGATAACAATTTTTATATAATTTTCTGATTTCAGTATCCTCTAGTTTTTGTATTCGTTGCATGAATGTATAGCTGAGCATAACTCGGAAAATGATTGAAATAGTAAAACACACAAAGAAGAAAATGCACTCTAAAAATGTTATTTTCAAGATGGAACAACAAAGAAAACAAGTGCAAACAAAAAAATGCGAAAATGTTGTTCCTTCAGAAAAGGACAGTGAAAAAAATGAAAGTGTTGTTCCTTTGGAAAGGAATAGCAGAAAAAAATGAAAGTGATGTTCCTTCGGAAAGGAACAACAGAAAAATGAAAGTGTTGTTCCTTCGGAAAGGAACAGTAGAAAACGCAAGTGTTGTTCCTTCGAAAAGGAACAATAGAAGATGAAAGTGTTGTTCCTTTGGAAAGGAACAACAAAAAAAGCAAGTGTTGTTCCTTCAGAAAGGAACAACAGAAAATGAAAGTGTTGTTCCTTCGGAAAGGAACAGCAAAAAAACGCAAGTGTTGTTCCTTCGGAAAGGAACAACAAAAAATGAAAGTGTTGTTCCTTCGGAAAGGAACAGCAAAAAACGCAAGTGTTGTTCCTTCGGAAAGGAACAACAGAAAATGAAAGTGTTGTTCCTTCGGAAAGGAACAACAAAAAATGCAAGTGTTGTTCCTTCGGAAAGGAACAACAGAAAATGAAAGTGTTTCTCCTTTAGAAAGGAACCACAGAAAATGAGAGTGATGTTCCTTCGGAAAGGAACAACAAAAAACGCAAGTGTTGTTCCTTCGGAAAGAAACAATAGAAAATGAAAGTGTTGTTCCTTTGGAAAGGAACAACAAAAAAGTGGAATTGTTGTGCCTTCGAAAAGGAACAACAGAATGCAAAAATCATTGTTCCTTCAAAAAGGAACAGCAAAATAGTGGAGTTGTTGTGCCTTCGAAAAGGAACAACAAAATGCAGAAGTGTTGTTCCTTCGAAAAGGAACAGCAGAATGGTGAAAATGTTGTTTTATCCGAAAGGAACAGCAAAATGCAAAAATTGCAGAAATGCAGAAATCTGTACAGAAAAGAACACAAAAGAATTATGTACAAAATTTAAAAGCAATCAAATTAGTTAATGAGCCAGAGGTGAGGAAGAGTTTGCTTCCTCAGCCAGAATTTGCATGTTAGAATCTTCCCAGAGTTGCTGGTAGAAGGATTCCCGAGTGAGTGGTTTGCGGTACAATCGAACTCGGTGGCCGTTTGCCTTAAAGCTATGTCCATATCCATTGATGGTGGTTAAAGTAATGGTGCCATTATCATGTACCTTCTGGATTTCGTATGGTCCTAGCCAGCGAGTCTGAAGTTTCCCCGGGAAATCTTGGAACCTAGAATCGTATAGGAGCACCCAATCTCCTTCTTGAAAGACTTTCTTTTTTATGAGGGCGTCATGCCATTTGGCTCTCTGTTGTTGGATTACTGCAGTATGTTGAAGATCAGAGAGCCTTATTTCATCCAACTCATTGATCTACTGTAGTCTATTCATCTGGGCCTCGTTTAAATCTAGACTGACTTCTTGTGTTGTTCTCAAGGTCTGTATTTCGAATTCTATTGGAAAGATGGGTTCCTTCCCAAATACTAGCTGATATGGTGAATATCCAGTAGTGCTTCTCCATGTTGTTCTATATGCCCACAAGGCTTCTGGAAATCTTGTGGCCCAATCATGTCTGTGTGATGCAATGGTTTTTGTCAGTATTGCTTCTATTACCTTATTCATGCTTTCTACTTGACCATTTGCCTGTGGGTGGTATGAAGTAGTAATTTTATGTTGAATATGATAGTTTTTTAATGTTGTAGCAATTTTATTACCAGCAAACTGTGATCCTCCATTCGTGATTATATCTCTTGGGAGGCCATATTGCACGAATATGTGGAACATGAACTGAATAATGGAATCCTCTGTAGCTCTTGGCAATGCCTCTACTTCAACCCATTTGGTGACATATTCTGTTGCTACCAGAATATATGTTTTTTGGTTCGATGATGGGTTGATTGGACCAAAAAAATCGAGCGCCCATCATTCGAATGGTTCAATGACTAGCTGTGGGTTCAGGGGCATTTCATTAGACTGTCCAAGGTGTCCTGCTCTTTGGCAGTTGTCACAAGCTTGAACAAACTTCTTTGCATCTTTGAAGATTGTGGGCCAATAATACCCTGTTTGCAGCACCTTGTGACCAGTTCTCTGATCTGCGAAATGTCCGCCACATGGTCCGTCGTGACAAGCTTTCAAAATGTCAAAAATTTCATCTTCACGGATGCATCTCCTGATGTGCATATCTGCCCCTGTATGAAACAGGTAGCCCCCAATCCAAGAAAATCAGGTACTACGCTGGACAATCTGCTTTCATTCATTGGGAGTCAGATGTTTTGGTAACTTGCCTACTGCTAAATAATTTGCAACATCAGCATACCAGGGTGTTTTGATAGTAACAGTGAACAAATGTTCATCTGGAAATTGATCTTTGACCGCTGCTGCATCCACTGGTTTTGGCATTCGTGAGAGAAAGTTAGCTACATGATTTTCTTTTCCAGGTCGGTCCTTTATTGTGATATCGAATTCCTGCAATAAAATCAACCATCTGGTTACTCTACCATTTGTGATTGGTTTATTTGCTAAATATTTTATGGTAGAGTGATCTGTATATAAGACAACAGGATATCCAGTGATATAATGCCTAAATTTATTGACAGCATGAATCACAACTAAAAATTCTTTTTCAGTAACGGTATAGTTTAACTCAACAGGAGACAAATTCTTGCTAATGTAATAGATTGCATATGGTTTTTTGTCTTCTTCTTGCCCAAGGACTGCTCCAATAACTGTGTCTGAAGCATTTGATGAAATTTGAAATGGCAGGTCCCAATTTGGACCTCTGAGTACTGGGGCTGTTGACATGAGCTTTTTCAGATCCTCAAAAGCACGGTCACATTTTTCTGTCCAAACAAAGTCAACATTTCCTGTCAGTGCATATAGAGGTGCAGCAATATGAGAAAAATGTTCTATAAATCTCCTATAATAACCAGAAAATCTAAGAAAATTGTGTACCTCTGTCTGTGTGGTAGGAGTAGGTGTTAACAAGATTATCTGAATTTTGGCTGGATCTACTTGTATTCTAGCTACTGAGATATAATCCTAGAATGAGTCATTTAGTCATCATCATATAGCATTTTTCATGGCTCAAATAGAGCTTGGTGGTAATGCATTGCTGTAGCACTCTTTCTAGTGTGTATAATGCTGGGTCAAAATCATCTCCGTATGGTGTAAAATCATCCATGTATACTTCAAGCCCTTTATTTATTAAATCTGAAAAGATGCTGAGGATAGCCCTTTGAAATGTGGTAGGGGCATTACATAGGCCAAAGGGTAAAACTCTATAGGCAAATGTTCCCCAAGGATAGGTAAAAGTAGTTTTGTCTTGGTCTTCAGGGGCAATCTGAATCTGATTGTATCCACTGAAGCCATACAAGAAAGAAAAGAATTTCTTTCCTGCTAAAGTATCTAATACCTAGTCAATGAATGGAAGGGGAAAGTGGCCTTTTTTGTGTTGCTTTATTTAGTTCTCTGTAATCTACACAAATCCTCCACTTTCCATTCTTCTTTGGCACCACTACAAGCGGAGAGACCCATTTTCTATTGGAGATAGGGTAAATGAAGTTCACATCTAAAAGTTTTTTTAGTTCAGCTTTTACAATGTCTTTTAGATGGGGGTTAAGTCTCCTTTGGGGTTGGCAAACAGGTCTTGCATCCTTTTTTGTGTAAATGTGGTGTGTAAATAACTAGGGATCGATTCCTTTCATGTTAGAATAATCCCATGCAAATTCTTCTTTGTATTTTCTCAGTAGTTGGATTAGCTTCTCTTCTTGTTTGGGAGTCACGTTTCCATTAATGTTTAAAGTTTTTCCTGGCTCAATCTCTACAGTTTTACTATTTGACACAGAGGTAGTAGGTATTGTTTGATCGTGAGTGTCTTTGAGAGGATCTTCTTGTAATTCATTATCAAATGCTACTTCTATCATGTGACATTGTATGCAGGATCTGGATTCAGTCTAGTTAATAAAGTTGTTAATAACATCATCCTCTGTTTGATCTTTGAAATCGAGGGCATCTTCTATGGTTAATGGGTATCTAATATTTTCAGCGGGGTATGATACAGGATGTTTGTTAGTTCTTATTATTGTGACACTTGGCTGGGCAGGAGGGTATAGGGCTAGATTCTTGATGTTACTCCCTCTAGTTATAGTCATGCTGCCTTGTCGGCAGCCAATATAAGCATCAACGGTTGCAAGCCAAGGTTTGCCTAAAATCAATGGATGTCCATCAAGTCGGTTTTTGGGGTTTATTATCAGAAAGTCGGTAGGATACTCCCAAGAATCAACAGATACCATGACATCATGTAGTGTCCCTTCTGGCCTAACCACTGATTGGTCAGCCAGTTCTAATAAAGTGGAAGTCAGTTCTACTAATGTAATGCCCAGTTTTTGACAAGTGGCAGTTGTTAAAATATTAATTGTAGCCCCTAAATCAACTAAGGAATTTGAAAAGGTTTGTCCATTGATTTGTACTGTTACTATCAGGTTTCTTGGGTCTTCATACTTGACAGGTGTTTCTCTTCTTGATAATAAGTCAGATAAGGTGTCAACTACTTGGACTGTTGGGTTATTTGTTATTCTCCTCCTTGTTTTTTTTATACATAGCTCTTTAATGGTCTTTGCATATATTGGAATGTCCTGGATGGCTTGGAGGAGTGGAATTTTTATGTACAAATTCTTAAGTTCACCCAAATATCAAAATCAAGATGTTCTATAGGACGTGGCTCCATTAGTCGTTCTGGGAATGGGGGAGAAGATGTGGTTAATTGTTCATGAGTCTTCTGTCTAATGACATCCTTTTCTTGTGGTGGTTGTTCTATAGGTAACTGATTTTCAACTTGAGCAGTTCTATCTCCCTCTGTTTCTATAATGCGCCCAGATCTTAATTGAAGTTCACTACACTCCCTTAGATCAGTTTCTAGTTCTGGTGTCTCAATTATTTGAATAGATTGAACCGGTCTGTTATTTGCGTTTGGGTTGGGTTGGGCTAGGAGTTGTAGTCTTAAATTATTCTGGGGGTTTTGTTGTAGTGCTGGCAATGTAGTTTGAGGGAGGGGAATGGTTCCTACTAATTGATTCATCCTTCTTTGTCAGTTTGTCTGCCAAGCTTGACTCTGTGAAGTAGGAGGGGACCATTGTGTTGGATACGCATTATTTTGCCAATATGGTGGAGCATAGGGAAAATTTGGCCAATTAGATTGGCTTGTTTGATTCGGCCATGGAGAGGATGAAGGAAATGGTTGTTGTGTCCAATTTGGGAAGGGGGGTTGATTTTGCCACATTGTATTATATTGTTGAGCATGATATTGTGGAGGCTGAAAAGAAGAAGCTAGATCGGGGAACATACCTGATTGTCATGGCTGCCATTGATGGCACTGATTAAGTAGGTACATCGGTTCTGGTTCTTCTTCCGCTTCTTTGTATACTGCTTTCAAACCAGGAAGTGAGGGACAACTCTCTGTAGAGTGGTCTTTTGTACAAATGGCGCAAACTTGAACTGCATCTAATGGACACTCTTTGTGGCTGTGTTTCTTTCTGCATCTGGGACAGAAGATTGCTAGATTTTGCTCTGCCTCTGCTTGTTTCTGTTTTTCTTGCATAATATTGAATTGTGTTGTCAGAGTCCCCAATATATCAATTTTGAAATTCTCTAATAAATTTCCAATTTCTACACGAGTTACTCCTTCTGCAGAGACCTTGTTGTCTCTTGTAAACCTGTCATGTTCTGTTGGTTTTAGTCTTATGCTGCCTCTTGAACTCCTGACTTGATAAATATCTCCTTTTCCCATAATATTTAGTGTATCAATCTATTGTTTCTTCATTCCTTTAATTATTGTTGTTTTTAATACATTATTAGGTAAGGGTAATGATGCATAAGGAGATCTTTGAAGATTATACTAAAAATGTTCAACATACTCTTCTAATGTTTCATTAGGTCTAGCTACCATCTGAAATCTTTCATCTTTTAACTCTCTAGGCCTGCAATAACCCTAATATTTTTTCGGAAAATAATCTTTCATTTGATCCCAGTTATTTATAACACCACCACCCAACCCCATAAACCATCTTAAAGCAGCCCCTTTTAATGTAGAGGGAAATAATTTCAGTTTTTAGGGATCGGTGGTATAGTCATATCCTTGGCACAACACATCAAATTCAAATAAGAACACATCCAGATCTTCTGATGTAAGGCCATGGAATGTAGGGTGTGCTGGAGCGGGATGGCCTTCATGGGTGCATTGGCTACAGTATCTACAATGGGATATTGCAGTGTGGAGGTTTGGGTGTTTTGCTGGTTCTGGGCCATTTGGTCAAATATATGCCAATAACCTTCTGGGATGTCTAGGAGGGTATTCCTGGGCTGACAAGAAGGGGCAGGAGTGGCCTTAACAACACTTCCTTGATCTGGGATAATGAGAGTTCCTTGATGATTTAATGTTTAGGGGGATTCTTCATTTTGGATGATCTTTATAGCACTCCCCTTATTTGGGCTACTTAATGGCTGAATTATCCCAAGAGGAGATCTTGGTTCTTCGGTTTCCCCTATTTCTCCTCTTCCTTCATAGAGATTGCTAAGGTTCCCTTCTTGCAATGATTTTGGGCTAGAATTCTCAATTTCTTGAAAATCTTGCTCTTCAATTTGGCTATGCACCTCAGCCAAGGTTACAGATGGTGATCCTATGGCCTGAAGGGAACTAGTAGGTTTTCTAGAAACAACTTTTCTAGGTCCTACTGAAGGCTGAGATTCTGATTTCTTAAGGATTTCGTCTATAAAGGTTAATCGACCAAGGTTCACCGGCCCCTTAGCTTTTTCAAGTTTGGGTAGTGGTTTAGGATTCTTTTCAGGCTTTTTCTGCTTAGTCATGCACACAAATCAAATGCTAATTTCTACCCAAAAACAACAACAAATCTGCAGGAAAGCGGGTAGGGGAGTAGGGTTGTTACATGCTCTGTATGCAGGTTCTTACCTTTCGTTTTTAAAACCCAATTCTCTCCTAGCAGGTACTTACACAACTCTGAAAAGAACAAATGGCTACACTCTTCCCTGGCAATGGTGCCAAAATGTCGAGCAGTAAAAAGGGTCTTTTTCACCTCTATTTACCCTACATTAATTGTCAATCCAGGCACGATTTGTTATCTCAAAGAGTGTACTCAGTCTGAGGCGGTCATTTGTCAGAGTAATGCTTAGTAGTATAGTGCTTTTGAATACAAGAGTAAACGGATGCTTGAAATGAAATCTATTTTCAAAGAAAGAAACTTTTAGCACTCTGAGATCTAGATCATTTACTATAGAAACTTATAAGTCAAGGATGTAGTAGTGATAACTCATCCCTTTGTAAACTGATGTAATTGAGAAGTGAATTAAGGAAAAGATCATCAACCTGGGAACTGGACAGCAACTGTTAGTATTCGCTACAGTTTCAGATCATTTGTACACACTAAAGCAATGATAATTCAAATGGCAAGAAATGGAACAACAATTAATCTATTTCACTCAATTGAATAGCAAAGCTTAATCTTACAAAATAACCAACAATTGCAATCTCCACTCATAAATGATTTAAACAACAAACATAAATGGAACAACAAATTAAAGGAAGCTATGAAATATGGAACAACAACTTAAACCAAATGTAAATACACAGCACTTGTTGGTTAAAGGAACAATAATCTGAGTTTTTCTATAATAATAAATAATCCTAGTTATAAAGAAACAACAACTGCAATCATAGTGGAACAACAGTTCAAATGAACAGCGATCTCATTTGAAAGTAAACCGTAGATAAATAGACAGTGATACCGATTCATGTATACACAGTACTGTTATTCTATAATCGAACAACAACGACAATCTGTTAAGGAACAACAATGTTATGTAACAACAACATGATATAACTTCAGGACAAATAACATAACATGTTTATGCAGAGAATAACCTTACTATTCGAATGGGAATCAAAATATAACAGAGCTAATACATGAAATAAAGAACAACAGATTACTGAACAAAAGAGATAAGAAAACGAAAACCACACACGACTCGAAATCGAGAATTAATAGTATAGGAAGCAAGTGATCCACCAGGGTCGGGCCCTTAGCCTCTAGGGACGCACTGCTTATAATTACTCCAGAATCAAAGATGGAATGGCAACAAGATTTATATATTAAACATCAAAACAGAGTTATAGTGAATCGCTCTTTTAGAGAGAGTCGATGATCAAAGTTTCAAGTACAAAAGAGAATTTCATAAAAACAACAATAGTCCTTCCTCGGGCTAGCAGTGCTACCCCTTCTTATAGCAGCTGAGTGGAGATATCAATGATACAGAGAATCGTTAAGGTAGCGATCCCTCAGGATCAGAGGATCCTGAGGGATTCGCCATACTGTTAGCTCTTAGTCACTTTCTCGTTCTCTTGCGCCGATTTGGTATCTCCTCTTCCTTTTCCTGGTTTGTACTCTCCAGTCTGGATCTTCTCGTTTGGATGTGGTTCCTTGTCAAAGGGACAACAGTGGATGGCATCTTGTCGTTTCCTTCAGATTGGTAATTTTCTATTTTCCCCTTTTTCTGCATAGAAAAGGGTAATTATTAGTCATCTTACGTTGCACATAAATCTTCTAGATTTTATCATAATCTCTTGTCATATACCTAGTTCATGATGTAAAGAGGTTATGAGTTTTAAAGAAAAGATGACAAAATAAATGATAATAAAATACCTTCTCTAGTGCTCAACACCCACCTGGGCCCACATTCCTCCACTTGGCCCACATATGGTTAGCTCACCCCTTCCACTTGCCCACACCTCAGGTCATGGCATGAAATGATGCATAGAGGTTGATGTAGCTAAAAATAAATGTAAAATCATATATGGCCACATTCAACTGGGAAATGTACCACAAAATGCAAAAGATGGTAGAGAAAAACACATTTAGCACATGGGAAAATCCAATACATGAGCTCTACCCCATCATCATGGCCATCACCCTAGTTCCTACAGGTTCTATGAGCCTCATTCATCATATAAGAACCCATTATTGTCCCAACCCCTGGTGAGAAATGAACCACCCCACCTTAAAAGGGGGTATTCACTGCTATATCTTATACATCATGCTCTTTACCCTTGAGCCCCGAGTAATTAATCAAAGAAAATCATAAAAAAGAAAAGGGCATACAAAGAAGGGTGTAAAAATAAAGGCCAATGCACCTCATATACCACAATTGATCCCTCCCATACATTATAAACCCACATGTGGGCTTCCCTCTTATTAGCTACCCTTGCACCCCAACATGTGACCTAGGGCTGCCCCTTCTCATTCCCTACTTCATTCACCTATCTGCCACATGCCACCACCTTTTGAAGGATGTACCTTGACTATATTATCCCCTTTAGAAGTAAAAGGTACCTAATAGGATTATTGGTTAACCCCATTTGGATTTTAGGAGACATTGGGACATCCCGAAGCCCATAATGGAAGGGCAGGCCATTATGAAGTCATCGCCTATGGTCCATGACTTGAAAGAAATATTGATTCACGCACCCTCTCGGTATTTCCAATAATTGGTATCAGAGCTGACTTCTTCAAGATCAACCTAATAGCTGGAAGACGAATTTTTTGAACAACAATGGCCATCAAGGAAGCACTTAAGGCTCCCCATTTTGATGGAACAAATTTGA
Source organism: Pinus tabuliformis (assembly GCA_031772625.1). Classification (NCBI taxonomy): domain Eukaryota; kingdom Viridiplantae; phylum Streptophyta; class Pinopsida; order Pinales; family Pinaceae; genus Pinus; species Pinus tabuliformis. Next base: position 564,839,441 of record CM062818.1, on the reverse strand, counting down.
ATTTTGGAAAATCAGGATGAAGTATTATCTGATGTCTCTTGGTGTTGAAGTGTGGAAATTAATTACAGATGGATATAAAATCCAATCTCCTCTACCAACATATCATGATGGAAAGAAGGCATATGTAGCAAATGCCAAGGCTTTTAAGTCTATAACAAGTGGTCTGTAAGAATTATAATTAACTAAATTTATGAATTGTGAATGAACAAAAGAAATGTGTGACAAGCCTTATTAGAATCTATGAAGGAGATAACAAGGTCAAAAAGGTGAAACTTCAAACTTTTAGAAGGAATTTTGAAAGTTTCAACATGAATTATGAAGAAGATATTGTTGTTTACTTCTTCTAAGTAGATGAAGTAGTTAACTCTCTAGAAGGCTAGGTGAAGATGTCAAAGAAAATATGATTTTCCAAAAAGTTTTAAGATCTCTTCCAGACTATTTTGATGCTAAAGTTTGTGCCATAGAAGAACTAAAATATTTTGATAACTTATCAATGAGTGAACTTCATGGAATCATCACAACATATGAGATGAGGTTAGGAAACCCAACTCGCAAGGAAGTTGCATTCAAGGCATTGAAGGAATTGAAAAAGTGGAACAACTGTGATTATAATAGTTATGATTCTGATACTGAATTGGAACAAAAATTCAGGAATCTAAAGAAACAATCTAAGCTTAAATGTAAGTTACCTATCATTTCATTAGATGTGGAAAAATAAGACATTATGAAACTAAGTGTCCTTTCAAAGATGATAGTGATGATGATGATGATGAAACCAAAAAAATAATATTCAAAAGGAGAGGCTCAGGAAAAAAAAAAATCTTCTCCAAGCAAGACAATGGTGACTCTAATGAAGAAGAATAGGATGGAAGCAAAGAAATTTTGTCACATGGCCTTCTCTAATGAAACAAATAATCCATAAGAAGAAAAATGAAGTATGAATGAACTATTGATAAGTGTCTTAGAGGAAAATGATAGACTCAAGAAAAAGAATGGAAAGATATCTCAGGAAATCATCTCTCTCAAAACCAAGAGAGAAGAAGCTAAAATAAGAAGCCTTGACCAATAAACTAAAGGAAAAGGAAGAAATTTGTGAAAAAATGGAAGCTAAAGTAGTATCTATAAAAAGGGAGTTGGAAAAAACCAACAATAATTTGAAGAGTTATCAAACCTTGGATGTTATTCTCATCTTCCAAAGGCTGCCACAAGCAAAATATGGATTTGCCTATATAGTTGAATCCTCTAATTAAAAGGAATACATAATTGTTCATCACAAAAACCTATAATTTTTGTTCATGTCCTTAAAGGAACTCATCACAATAATGCTACAGGAAACAAAGTTCATCCAAGGAATGAGATGCATTCCATCCCCACAAGAAATGTCTCATTAAGGCAAGCTTAGTCTTACATGTATCAAACTATTTTTCTTTGTCATTGTAAAATTTTATTCATCAAGCAAAATAATGCAAGGCGTTTAGGGATAATCACCAAAATACAATTACTGATATTAGGAGGCAAGATCAAATTAGAATTTATAATTCCTTTTCTCCTCTTTCAAAGTATAGTCTAGAATGTTACAAATGCAACAATCTAAGCCATGAAGCACAATATTACACACTAAATCCAAGAGAAATAATTTGGAGAAGGAAGGTTGAAGAATCTATCCTTGAGAAATGCAGTCTGTTTATGTATGCTCAAAATAAGGAAAGTGAATGGTTTGTATATAGTGGATATTATAGGAACATGATATGTGACCATAAAAATTTCGTCTCATTAGGAAAAGAAAAGGATGAAAACCTGACCTTTGGAGATAACACATCTGCTAAAATTACTGGCGTAGGCATAGTGAGTCTCAATAACTGCAATGGAAACACACAAATTGTGCTATATGTTGAAGTCCTCAAGAATAATATTCTGAGTATCATCCAAATATGTGATCAAGGACACAATCTCATTTTTGAGGCCAAAGACTATGAAATAAAGAGATCATATTCAGGGAAACTAGTAGGAAGAGTAAGAACTTCGGATAATGTATACATTCTTAGTGAAGTTCAAGAATAAAAATGTTACATGAGGCAATAAAATGAAGGTTGGTGATGGCACAAATGTCTCAGACATTTAAGCTTTGATAATTTGGTGAAGATCAATGATGAGCCCCCAAATTGGGTAACTTATTGGGCTCATTTTGCCTAATTGTCCTTGTTCAATCCTCCATTTTTCATAGATTATGCATGTTTTTTAGTATGTTTGTGTTATTTGAACGAATAAGGGTGGTCACTCTACCTAGGAGGCTAATACGTGGTTATTTCAGGATTTTTGGACAAATTTTGGAGCAAAACCAAGCAATCATGGGTCAGCTGACAGCCAAGCTTGAGGTGAGGATTTGTAGGGAGGTTGTCTCTTGCATTAAATGGCCTTCCTCGAAATCTCCACCCTCAACTCTGAGCTCCACAAGCCACCAAAACGAGTTTTAAAGGTAGCCAAGCAGTTTTGGGAAGAGTGACTGTTTACTAGCAGTTGGGACAGCCGAGTCCCTTGAATCTAGGATGGCTGCTAGCCCCCTCTTATTGTACAAATAGGAAGGCCACAGCCTTCGTAGTTTACTTTTGGAACTGTTGGTATTTTTGCACCATAGTGCTGTCATTTTGCTCAGCCTGTTTTCTTGTAGCTACTGCTGTACAACTTTCATATGATGATTATTTTTGAATAATGAGAAGCATCTTTACTTGGCACCAGATCTGAGTTCTTTATAGGAGCCTGCAACTCTTGGGGTTGGGCCCAACCCGAGTGCTAAGGCCTCCTTTATGTATTGTTATTCATTCTTCATGCATTTGCAAAATTATTTCTGTTAAGTAGATTAAACCTTGCTCATTAACTAGGTCGCTGTTAATGGTTAGAAAGACTTTTTGATGCTCAGATTTAGTTGATAGGTTATTAACAGGGAAAAGCTTCAAAAAATGACCATCAAACATCTCTGGTTTCACCTCTCCCTCAGTGGGATCAGGAGCTGGATCAGGGACACCTTGCTGCCCACAAAAACACTGATTTTGCTTTACCATGCAATCACTAGTGTTTGATTTTCATGTGTAGGAGTTGGTTACAAGTTCAGACCTTTGCTTGCTTAGTTGCATGAGTTAAAATACATGGTTTCATTTCAGGGCACACTTCTGTTCATTCTCTTTACTGGCAGCTAGCAGATTAGGTCAACATAATTAGGTTTTTGAATTTAAAAGTCTTCGTTGGATCAATTGGAAAAACGCCTTGCAGAGCACCTGTACCACTCCTTCATCTGCTTATTCTCCATCAGCACCATCCACTCCACCCTCTACTTAGAATCCTTGCCTCCTGTTTTCCATTTGGTCCCATAACCCTAGTTTTGTGTAACATTGCTTCAGTCTTCCTCGAACCAAATCCAGCCATCTACACCTGTCCACAGCTCCATCCACCAAGTCTTGGACCATCTCCAACCCTCACCCTACCTTCACACTCACTCCTTCACCTTTTCCTCTCCATCCATCCACCAAAATCTCACTTTTAAACATCCTGTAGAAAATCACGGACATCCTGTAGAAAATCACAGACATCCTATAGAACCCCTGCAGACTTCCTGTAGAGGCTCACGAATGAGGTTTCTTGATAGCCAAACTCGGTGAAACTCTATGGAAAGGTGTTAGGGACCCCTTAGGCCCTCTCTGAACCTTCTAGACCTCCTCCAAGCATTTCTTCTTGCACATCCACCTCTGCACAACCAAAAATAGTCAGATCATATGCATAATAACTCTGGCAACTTAGTCAAAAATACAAAAAGATGTTTTTTTCCAAATGTTATTGTAGAAGTAGCTTAGATACATGTATTTACCTTCCTAGAAGTCAATGGCATTTCTTTCAATAGCTTGCATCCTCTTTCTTGCATCAGTAGGGTTAGCTGGTAGAATTAGGGTTTGCTAGGATTTACGTTTCCTTTTTGCTTTCTAGTTTCTTTCTGCAAATAGATCAGCCTTCTTTAAGTTAGCTTTCGTCCATCAGTTAAAAAGCTTCTTCTCAGAGCTCATAGAAGTTGGCTTAAGCCCCTAGTGGACTTGTGCCAGCTGACCAAGTGACAGCTGCGGCAAGAGCTAGTACTTGTGCATACAGCACCGTCGCTTCCAAGTTTGTTACGAACTACCGGGTTGATAAAAGTAAAGAAGGGAGTCCCAGGAGTTGTAGCATTATTGCTGCAATACTGGAGCTCACCACTCTTTTTGGCGCCATTGCCGAGGAAGCGTCAGAGTATTTGTGATTGCTGCTTTTCTTCTATTTTCCTACTCTAACCTTCTGCTAAGTAGTTTATTTCATTTCCATTCTGCAATTTCATTTCTGCAAAAGTAAATTAGACATTTCCTGCTTTCATAGATTAACCTTTCAATTCTACAAGCGTAAAATAGAATTTCAATTTTGCAAGCGTAGTCTAGTATTTCCTTCTAGCAATTTGATTTCAGCAAAGTATATTAGTTCAATTCTGCATTTTCATTTCTGCAAGATAGATTTTAGTTAGTTGCAATTCCATCTGTTTCAGTTTTGCAGGTACAAGCAGAGGAAAAAACCAAAAACAACCAAAAATCCTTTCATGCCTCATAGGAATAGAGATAATACTGGAAAATTCCTACCCAACACCCCCACCACTTCACTGAGTCACCCTTCTCTCTTCTTTGGTGGTAGTGATCGAGAAGAACCTATAGGTGAACCTCCTGAGATATACGAAGATCCTATAATAGAAGAAGAGCAAGAAAACATTCCTTTTGAGACCATGGCTGACAACAGAAATGGTAGAAATGATGATGAGAGAATATAAGGTGCCTTCCCCATCCAAGAGACTAACGGGGACATGAAAATGAAGAACATAATTCCCTCAGCCTTACCTCATTTCCATGGATTGACACTGAAGACCCTGATACCTTCCTGTTTGAGTTTGTTGTCCTTTGTCAAACTTATGACTATACAGAAGATGAGCAAAAGTTGAAACTCTTTCCCTCTACCCTCAAGGATGCAACATTACGCTAGTTCATGGGGTTACCTGGAAACAGTATCACTACTTGGGCTCAGATGCAACAAGCCTTTAACAACAAATACTGGGATTACTGTAGGTCAAAGGAAACCAAGGGAGAAATCTTTCGGATGACCATGGGAAATGATGAGTCTTTAGAGGACTATGAGGAAAGGTTCCAACTTAACTATAAATGGGCCAGGTGCACACTTGACCCTGAATCTCTAAAGCTGGTCCTACTCCGAGGAGTCCCTGAAGACCTCCTAGATACCCTTCACATGCTAGCTGGAGGAGACATTTACCAACTACCTTATGAGGACATAAAGACTGTGTTTAGAAACCACTCTAGGGCAGCCCGGAAAAGAGGTAGGGGGAATCCACTCTCAGCTAGTACTACCTTCTCCAAGAATGAGTTTGCTAATCAGATGGAGGACCTCAAAAGTGAGATGAGACAGACCATTGCCATGCAACTTGATACTTTCCGAATCCAGCAAAAGAAAGAGGAAGCTAAGAGGGCTTTGGCCATTTTCTGTCCTAGATGTACGAGGAAGCACCCTAAGAATGAGTGTCCATTACACTCAGCAGAGGTATGTTTTGTTTGTGAGGAGAACCACCCCACAAACCAATTCCCAACCTTGCCCGGATTCAAAGCCATGTACCAAGGGACTGAGGCACCCACTGAACCTCTCTACTTCCTCAACCAAAGGAGGCCGCATGGACCCAGACCTTACCAGCAGGGGATGCAAGGGCCATCCCAAGCTTATTATAGCCCCAACCAATCTGCTCAAATGCCTTCTTGGGGTCCCCCTGCTCATCCTTCCTGGTCTGCACCTCCTCCATGGTCTTATCCACCTCAATACCATACTCAACCCGCTGCTCATTCGTTTCACTCACATGTCCAGCCACAGCCTCAGTGGAATGCACCTCAACCGGGGTGGAGACCCCAATACAACTCTCCTCCTGCCATTCTGCCTCCACCACCAGCTCAACCTCAACCATTACCTCTTGCTCCTCCAACACAACCCTAGATGCCTGCTCAATCGAACTCGAACCCCAACAACCGACAGGCCCAACAAGTATAAACTGGGGAGACAACATGTCCTACCTATGCTGTGGAGATCTAGGAGATCAACCTGCGATCCTGGAAGACCCTTCCAGATCGCCAACCTCCTCCCTCAGAGGACGAGGAGGAAAAATAGGGAAGTGAACCCAAAGCCATTCCACCCTTCCCTGAGCGACTAACAGTAACCACGCAACCACACCCAGAGGAGACTGAACTTCTGGGAGAACTGAAATAGTTGTGTGTGAAAATACCACTTCTCCAGGCCATTAAAGATGTACCAATATACAACAAATTGATTAAGGATAAGTGTTTCAGGCACCCAGGCAGGCGAAAGAGAGATGCCTCGACTATCAATGTCATAGGACAACTGTCCGATCTAATGTTGGGGCAAGTAATCTGTCCAAAGTATTTGGACCTTGGGAGTCCTGTAGTTGATGTCCATATCAATGGCACCATTATCCCCCATACCTTGATTGATCTAGGGGCTGCCATTAATGTGATGACCAGGGACACCATGCTTAAACTCAACCTTCAGAGTTCCTTAAGGAAGACCTCGACAGTCCTGCAGTTGGCAGATCACTCCACCATGACTCCCGAAGGGATTGTGGAGGATGTCTTGGTCTCTGTTGACTCTTGGGAGTATCCTGCAGACTTCTTGGTCCTTCAGCCAAAGGCAAAGCTCACTGGATACCCCCTCATTTTGGGAAGGCCTTGGTTAGCCACTGCGGATGCTTACATCAGTTGCCAAGCTGGAAGCATGACCATCAAGAATGGGCCTATGTCCAAGCAGCTAGTCCTATATCCTCCTGCCCAACCTCTACTAGAACATGACTTACCACTCTGGTTGAAAGAAGGAGATGAGGATGAGGTCTACTCTGCACCCTTGTGCACAATAGAAACCACTAGGGGAGGTCCTCAAACCGAGGACAATTTGATTGAGATTTTGATTCAGAATCCACCTCCCAGTGCACTGTCCTTAGAGGAATTGGTGGAGGATACCCAAGCCAACACCTTAGTGGACCTCTGTGTGACTGATCCAACCTCTCCCAGAGTTAAGAATGTGGAGTTTGGTCCCCAAAGAACTTTGAAGATCAGCTCCTCCCTATCTCCTTCCCAGGAGAAGGAGCTGTTTAGCTTACTGAACAATCATTTAGATGCTTTCGCCTGGAGCTATAGGGAGATGAAAGGAGTCCATCCTTCAGTCTGTACCCATCACATCTACATCAAAGAAGATTGTAAACCGGTCAGGCAGCCTCAGAGGAGAATGAATCCAGCCCTTAAGGACATTGTCAAAGAAGAATTGCAAAAATTATTGGATGTAGGATTCATCTACCCTATCTCCGATAGTGAGTGGGTTTCGCCTCTAGTGCTTGTACCCAAGAAGAACGGGAAGTGGAGAATCTGTGTAGATTACTGAGAACTTAACAAAGCCACCAAGAAAGACCATTTCCCTTTGCCTTTCATAGATCAAGTATTGGATGGACTGGCAGGGAAGAAGTTCTTCTCTGTCCTAGATGGGTTCAGCGAGTATAACTAGATCCAAATAAGCTTGGAAGACCAAAATAAAACCACCTTCACTTGTCCATTGGGTACCTTTGGCTACCGAGTCCTTCCCTTTGGGCTATGCAACGCTCATGCCACTTTCCAAAGAGCAGTATTAAGCATCTTTTCTGAGTTGGTCCATGATTCGATAGAAATCTATATGGATGACTTTACTCCTTATGGGTCCAACTTCCAAGAAGCATTGACTAATCTGGGAAAAGTTCTAACCAAGTGCATTGAGATGAAACTGTCCCTTAGTCTCGAAAAATGTGAATTCCTAATGACTGAAGGGACCGTGCTAGGTCATACCATTTCTCAGCAAGGATTACAGGTGGATCCTAATAAAATTGCTATCATCCAAAAGTTCCCACCTCCTCAAAAGGTAAGAGATGTTCGAAGTTTCCTAGGCTTAGCAGGATATTATCGAAGATTCATTAAAGACTTCAGTAAGCTAGCCTCGCCTTTGTTTGGACTCTTATGGAAAGATGTTGAGTTTAAATGGACTGACAACTGTCAAGGGGCACTGGATGAGTTGAAAGATAAGCTGGTGTCCGCCCCGATCTTGAGAGGTCCAAACTAGGCCCTACCTTTCCACATCCACACTGATGCCTCGAACAAAGTCATAGGGGAAGCCTTAGGAAAAGTTGAGGAGAAACTCCCATATGCCATATACTTCGTCAGCAAAAACTTGTCCAAGGCAGAAATGAACTATACTGTAACCGAGAAAGAGTTCCTGGCCATAGTCCATTCCCTAAACAAGTTCAGACACTACATCACCGGTTATCAAACATTTTTACACATTGATCATGCTGCAATTAGAAACTTAATGAATAAGCCTGATGTCAATGCTCGTATTATTAGATGGTTACTATTGTTACAACAATTTGATTTGACGATTGTCGACAAGCTAGGTAAGGAAAATGTTGTTGCTGACTTCTTGTCTAGATTGGACTTGCCTGCAGGTGAAGAAGGAACAGTGGATGACCAGATCCCGGATGAACATTTGTTTGCTATCTCGGTACTCTCTCCATGGTTTGCTGATATAGCAAATTACCTGGTCTCAACACAGTTCCCTCCGCATCTATCCTCAAAAGAGAAGAGCAGAATTGTAAGGAAGAGTGCCCCGTTCACTTGGATCGGGGGCAACCTATTTAAACTTGGCCCAGATCAAATCTTTAGACGTTGTGTTAGGGAGGAGAAAGTCTTTGACGTCCTCCTAACCTGTCATGATGGACCTTGTGGAGGCCACTTTGCAGCAAAAAGGACCGCCTTCAAAATTCTATAGGCAGGCTACTATTGGCCTACTCTTCATCAAGATTTCAGAAGATACATCAGCCAGTGTGACTGATGTTAGAGGATGGGGAAACCGACTCCAAGAGATGAAATGCCTCTCCAACCTCAAGTGACCTTCGAGCCATTTGAGAAGTGGGGCATGTATTTTTTGGGTCCTATCAACCCTCCTTCAAAGCAATGGTCTTACATCATTGTGTGCACTGACTATCTGACCAAGTGGGTAGAAACGAAGGCAATCAAAGCAGCAACAGAAGAAAAGGTGGCTGAGTTTCTGAGGGAAAATATCTTCTACAAGTTTGGCTACCCAAGAGAGTTAGTCACAGATCAAGGAAGCCAGTTCACCTCCAACCTGATTGAAGACTTGCTCACGCATCACAAGATCAAGCACAAGACTTCCACCCCCTATCATCCTCAAGCAAATGGGCAGGTGGAAGTCACTAATCGAGAATTGGAAGGGATTTTGACCAAGGTTGTGAACAGCAACAGAAAGGATTGGGCAGATCGCTTGGTTGAGGCCACCTGGGCCTACAACACCACTTGGAAGACTACAACTGGTTTCACACCTTATGAGCTGGTCTACGGGAAGAAAGCTTTGCTGTCCATAGAGTTTGAGTACAATACATTAAGGGTGGTAGCTCAGCTGGACCTAGATCTCAGCCATGTTCAACGTGAGAGATTATTGCAGCTGAATGGATTAGATGAACAAAGGATGCAAGCCTTTCTCCACTCAGAGGTAGTTCAGCTCCAGAGGAAGATATGGCATGATCGGCACCTTAATGAGAAGCAATTCCAGCCGAGAGATTGGGCGCTACTATATGACTCAAGATACAAGGATTTCAAAGGGAAGCTGAGGACAAGATGGTTAGGACCATATACAGTGGAGAAATGTAACGACAATGGTTCAATACTTATCAGGACCATTGATGAAGAGGCCATCCCCATGCTTGTCAATGGGCATCGATTGAAAATCTACAAGAAACCCCTCTCAAGGCAGGAATTCATTGAAACTGTGGAAAAATCAGTGCTGGTAATAGAGCAGGGTTCTGCCTCTGTTCTAGCCACACCTTGATCATCAAAAAAAAAATAAAAAATAAAAAATAAAAAGATCCCTAGACGAAAACCTCTCTGAGGCGCCCAGGGCAATCAGTGAGGGTGAAAACCTCATGGAGGCGCCGCGGCTGTCTTTCAGAAAATAAAGAAATGGAATAAAAAAAAAAAAATCCTTGGGTGAAAACCTCTTTGAGGTGCCCAGGGAAGATAGTGGGGGTGAAAACCTCATAGGGGCGCCCCTGCTGTCTCTCTCTCAAAAAAAAAAAAAAAAAGAAGAAGAAAAAGAAGAAAAAGAGGTCTGATCTTTGAAATTATTGCAGGTTGCAGGGATATAATGCAGATAAGGAGGTCGCGTAAAACAAGGACAGGGGTCCATACCAAGTTACCAGACATCCTCACAGACACTTCCTCCATGGCCACACACTTTTTCCAGGATTTGGACACATTCGGGTCAAGATTCAACCTCCTACAGGAAGTTTCAGGGCTTTCTACAGGAAGTTCTGCATTTCTACAAGAAACATCCTGTAGAACCTTTGGGCAGGCCAAAATCGATTCTGGAGAAGGATTTAAAGCTTGGAGTTTGTTGGTGAGGCCTGCAGCCACCCCTTTTCCCATCCATCACCTGTTTCATCTCTTTCCACCGCCATTACTATAATTTGGTCCTGTATTCCTACACAGTCATGCAAAAAGTCCTGTTTTCCTCAGATTGCCATTTTTTTCAAGGGACAAATCAAATACATGAAGGCCCGCACACTCTACCTGTCAAAAGCTCCAATAGGACCCTTCATCAGTGACTATAGCCGTGCCCGTTTCAGCATGCATCCCGGGAGGAGAAGCAGCTACAGGATGTCCTACAGGAATCCTGTAGCAGCTGATCTGCCTAGAATACACACTATGGAGTCAAGAGCAGTTGAAATCAACACAGGAGGTATGCAACCAGCTCCACGTAAATCTGAACACCTCGTTGACAGCTGAGAAAAGACGGGGCTGTGCATGCAACGTTCACCACCAGAGGACCGGGTCCTGAAATCCTTGCATCTAGCATCAGCCAATGAACGAAGGTATTCCAACACCTGTGTACGAAGCAACAATGAGCAAAGCCATCATTCCATGTCCAGAAACCTGCAGAGCATGTCCACGGCCACACAAGTAAGTGCCTAACCTTATTTCATTAAATTGCATAAGCTATACTATGAACATTGCATATCTGTGAATGGTGTGGATTGAACGAATGCAATGGCCAGTCAACTGGCCACCCAAAGCTAGTAGAATTGCCTCGTGGGATCAGAACGAGCTCGGTTACGCTTGATTCCGCCAGAAGGATGTGGAGCCAACATGTGGGAAGTGTCCAGTCGGGGAAAATCAGCAGATTTGCAGTGAAATAGGTGAACTGACAGGGATGACGGCAGGTAATGGCGGAGATAGACATTGGCGGTCAGAGACACGCCGAGGAATGATGGCCGTGATGTTGTCTAATGGCTCGGCCTAGACACCTCACCCCCTGTGCCATGAATTGCGTCGTATTTCAAAATCATTCGGCCAGAGCACTCACATTAACCACTGTCATTTACGCCTACAACTGGTTTTCAGCAACATGAGCATCCTCCTCCTCTGCAGTTTGTTAATCCAAGTGTCTTGGCTCGGTTCAAAATCTTCCCGCGTCCCAGGCTTGCTCAGAAACGCCGTGACGTCCTCCAGAAGCAGGAAAAGCTCTCTACAGGAAGGAGCTCTACAGGAAGCACAGCGAAAGCTCCCGGAGCAGAAAAACCCATATCTATTGCGTCAGAATTGGAAATTTCAAAGAGAGGTAGGCTCGAACATGCCATCCCCATGCTTGATTTTCGAAAGGTGGTGAATTAGCTTGTTTGAAGTGGGGAAAATTAAAACTAGTCTACCTGTGGGTCAAGAATGGTGGTTTGCTTATATGATACACGAAATTTCTTTCAAATGATGATGCGTCACATTCTCCTCCAAGGTTCTTGTTAACAAATGCTCCATATGATAACGATAAACCACTGTAAGGCTCACCTGTGCATAAAAAATTGTGACTGTTATGTGGTTGGGATAGAAAAACAAGCTCTGCACCCTGTCTGAGAGTGCCTAATTCCCTTTTGTCAGTTGAGTTTTGGGCAGTAGCAGTATTATAACCAGGGAATTGGTGAAAGGGGAGATACAAACATCTAAGAAACCCTATCCTGAGAATCAAAGGAGGAAACCATATCAGAATTTCCATTCTAACCAGAGCTCAAGCCAAAAAAAGAGTATTTTCATCATGCCAGGAGGGTTTATCAGAAAGGAACCCTCAGATTCCAGAAAATTGAGGGAAACTCCCGAGGTGGTAGAACTGTTTACCCGTGCCAATTGGATGACCTTCTGTGACAAAATTCAAGGTCACAATGATGAGATAACAGAGGAGTTCCTAAGGTCCCTATAGCCCAAATCAAAACCATTGGCCACTATAAATTTCAGAGGATTGACCTTGAAACTCACCCCACAACTCATTAGTCGGGTCACTGATTTGCCATTGGGGATACCCTGGGATAAAGAGGAAAGGAAATTGGGCCAGAAGGCCAAAAAGGAATTCTTCCTACCGAAAGAACAGTTTTCAGAGGATAAGAATGGGGTCCGGAGAGCCAGCCTTCAGCCATTTTGGAGCGAGGTCAGCCTTCAGATTATGAAATATATTACCTGTGAGGGGTGATTCAGTATTGTGTATGGTTATCACTTCCGCTTGTTAACTGAGCTTAGGCATAAGATGGATTTATCCTCAGAACAAAAATTGAGCATCCCATACTTCCTCCTACAGTCATTGATTGAGTGTGGCACAAAACTGAATGAGGGTACACTAGACCAGCTGGCTCATCATGGGCTTATCAAGCTCCTCGTGGAAGATGCCCTCCATACTTATACTGTCCCTATCTCCTGGGAGATTTTCTATAATATGTCCAAGGATGATGATATCCGGACTCTAGCCGAAGAACTCACTTCATCCAACAGTGAGGAAAAGGAGCATATTGAGGCAGAGAGGAAAACTAAGGGTAAGGAAGCTAAGGATAAGAAAATCCAGGGCAAATGACCACAGGAAAAGAAAGAGGAAAAGAAAGAAATAGGACAAGCTGCTGAGGCCAAAGCTGTGGGTGGAGTAAAAACACAAACACCAAGGGAGAAGCGGTTGCAAACCCGGGCAGAGAGGACTGAAAAACCCAAACAAGTGAGGGTACACCCAAGGCAACCATAGCACAAGTCAAAGAGAAGGCACCCCCAGCCAAGCAAGCCAAATCAGTAAAAACTGGTTCTACAGGAAGCCGGCAGACTGTTTCTATAGGAAGCCAGAAAACTGCTTCTACAGGAAGCCAGAAAATGGCCACTACAGGACTTTCTACAAGAAGTTTGGAGAAATGGCAACAGAAGGAGAAATAGCCCAAGATTTTAGCTAGGGAGGCAGTAGCTGTGCTAGCCACCCTAAGCACCTCTCCCAAATAGAAAGAGAAGCGAAAGAGGGAGCTTCCACTATATTTTAAGGCGAGAAGGAGCATGAGGATTAAAACTGGTAGACCCCAGCCACTGTCCAAAGAACCAATCACCATTGTAGACACCCCTACCACACCAAAGGAGAGGTCCCCTCCAACGCAGCCATCACTTATGAACGGGGAAGCCCGAAGACATCCACCTGGAGGGAGTGAATGAAAATGTTGGACACAAAAGCCTCTCTACAGGATGTTGAAACTATTCTACAGGAAACATTGGCCAGGCTCAAGGAGACCGAAGAAATGGAAGGTGAGGCAGCCAAATCACCACAAAAGGAAGAAGAGGTAGAGCACATTATGGAACCTAGCCCCCAGCCTAGCTTGGGCTCCTACTATAACTTCTTGGAGGCCAAAAAGATCATTCCTCAGAAATTCACAGTGCCACTTTTCTTTGCACTAGAGGAAGAGAGAGTGAGGACCCACACTTGGATGAAAATCGCTAAGTCCAAGGGAGTGGCAGATATAGGTCCTCTGGAGGAGCAGCTCAAGGAGGCCAGAAGAGAATTGGCTATGGTACGACATGTGGAGAGCAGCCAGCGGGTCAGGCTATAGGAAGAAAATGAGCTGCTCAAACGACAGCTACAGTCACAGGGGCAAGGGAAGGAGGACAGGCCTCATATCTTGGGAAAGCAACAGCAACAGGAGGGGCCCACAATAGCCACAGATACCCCTTATGAACAGCAGAGAAAGGAAGGGACGCCGACTGAAGTTGAGGCACTGAACCAACAGCTACAGGAACAAGAATTGCAGATACATTCTCTGAAACAACAGGTGCAAGAAAAGGAGGCCCAACTGGCCTGCATGGCCAGCTGGGCAATGGAAGCTCTGCAGTGCAGGCAACCTGCCAAATCCTATGCCCTATACCTCAAAGACCAATGGTTATAGTTTCAAATCAATACCTTGGCTCAAAGGGGTGTTACACAGTAATTTGTCATTGTCTCCCTGTCAGTCTCCCTACTGTGTCATGAACTCCATTTGATCATGCTCCTGCTCCCTAATCTGGCCAAATGACCCACTTTGCCAAAGTTTATTTGATCAGCGCGACTGTTATTAAAATAACCGCGCTGACTGGCGGCTGATAGTACAACTGATGCGTTGCCAGCGCGGAAGAACATGGGTTTTCCGCACTGGTCGAATTTCATGAGCCAGCGCACAACATATTTGTATTAAGCCGCGCTGACACAGCCTGCCTCGTTATCCAGATGCGCTGTCAGCGCTCCAGTCCTGTTATACACCCGCGCTGATCTAGTTTGGGCGAATTTGTTCCAACAACCAGCCTTCTAGATAACTCCAAACTTGGTTGTTGGCCTTGTGGGTATCGCCCTCCCTTCTATGGCATGTCTGTTCGTCATTTGAAACCACCTTCCTTGAAGATAAGCTCATCCTTCCCCCATTCATGAAGACTCCTTCTCCTATTTAAACCTCTACCATTGCCATGAGCAGCTAGTTTGGATTGTGTGGAATTGATAGTGCTCAGATTGCTGCTGCTAGTAGGTAGTTGGTGTGATAAGTGTGGAATTGCTAGATAGCCTAAGGAAGGTTGTGGAGTGTTGCTTATGTGAGAGAGAGTTTTTGTCTTGGGAGAACTACCTCTAAGGGTGAATGCTTAAGAGACTTGCTGGCTGGACCCTCTTGAGAAGGATTCGACGTCAGAACATTTGGTTGTACTCTTCTCTGTTATTGATTAATAATAGATGACTACTATTATGGTTCCATTCTCATTTGTCTCTATAATGGTTAATGTGAATTACATCCTTTCTGACTGATGTATAATTGCTTTTATTAGATTTCACGCTTGTGTTTGTCTTTCTCTTCGTGTGTGCAGGTATCTATTCGTGGAGATCGCGGAGGATCGTGACCGGCCAAGAGTGAAGGAGCGAGAGCGGCATCTCTTCACCAAACAATAGCGTTGGAATCCAAGTAGGTGTTCATTGCCTACCTTTTATTTGCAATTAGGAACTTGCATAGTAGCATTGACTGATTGTTGCTAGACCCGTTCTGGGCTAGTAGGGATCGCCTCTATCCATAGAGGGGATTTACCTCTCCAACAATTTGGCGACTCCACTGGGGAGCCAGCCTTTGCCTCTTTTTGTTCATTCTTGTTTGAGTTTGATTTGTTCCTCTCTTTTCAAAGATCAGGGTTTAGCCCTCTGCTTTTAACCTTCCTGGTTCGATCTGGGAGGTGACTTAATTGTTTAAAAAGTTATTGCCTTGGTTTGGGAGCTTTTTGCTTGTTTGTGCTTGTTTTTTAGCCTCAGCGCGGTTTATATCAAAACAGTCGCGCTGACAGCGCCTAGCTGTCTCTTTGACCCCGTGGTCATCGCGCTTGTACACGAAACAGTCGCGACGATTCTGAAAAATGAACCAGCGCGACTAAGCCATGTGCTTTCGCGCTGACAGCGCCTTGTTGCTACGCGTGACCTCTGGTCAGCGCATTGTTGCTGAGTTCTACCCGCGCTGATCCTGTAGAATTCAATTTGCTTCAAATTTGCCTCCTGAGCCTGTTGGTTTGACTGCCCCTTACTCTTTCCACTTGGTTTATGACTTGTTTTTCATTGTTTGAATTGTGAAGCACTTGCTTGCGAAGTCTTGTTGGGCGGATCTTGTTTGGTGTCCGGTGACCTAGTGCTATCATCCCGTTTTCGCTGGATTGATTTTGTTTTATCACTCGTTCACAAAGATCTGTTGCTACTTGCCTTTGCTTTTGCGAAAACCTTCCTCTTTTGCTTTCTTTGCTTGGTTGTTTAGGTGATTGTCCTCGAACCAGTCCTTTGATTGTTGCGATTACTTCTCACCACCCAGACATAGATTACAATTGCTTGGGTTCAACCGGCTCTTTTCACGCTTGTTGTGTTTTTCATTGAGTGATTTTGTTTCTCTTTACTCGGTGTTGTTGTCTCTCAAAATTCATTTTAAGTGCATTGTGCCATTGAAAAAGAAATCGAACTAATATCTTTTGCATTCAATAGTTAATGAAAAGAAGAGCATTTCGTTGATTTGTGTTCTCAAAAGAAAAGTCTCGTTTCTTTGCCATTAGCTGCACTAGATTGTTTGATTGCTTGAGTTCATTTTGTTTGATTGAAAACTCTTAACCCTCTCATAGTTAGAATTCATCGAACGAAATGGTGTTCTTTGGCATATAGTTTGCATCTAGGTAATTGTGAGAGATCACACGATAAGGCCTGAAACCGAAACTTAAATTCAAGATCAACCATAAAATAAACTGAATAAACCTAAAAATGCATTGGAACTTAACGCAAACATCTAGAGGTCTAGGTTAGAGACGTGTTCCGGCGTCTTTAAACATAGTCACTATTGTTTCACATTATGGTTGGGTGATTCCTCCTTCTGTGACTCGATAGTGGTCTAACACGGACTGTGCTCCCACGTACCGTCGCGTATATAGGGAGACCCCACTAGGCTTTTATCCTTGATCCATAGGAAGCCGAGTCTGCCGCCTTGTGAACCGTAATGCACCGAACACAACATTCGGGAAGATTGACTGCAGTACGGAAAGTCCTTGGTTCTCATACGATTTCCAAGGTGTATAAGCAGTTTTACGGATTACTTGGTAAACCCTTTACCTAGAGTCTCCAGAGCAGTCACTTTTGATCCTTTTCGGACTCCCTAAAAGAAAAGGTGCCAGTGAGCGTCTTGTCACTTCGTGCTCATTAAACATTCGAAGGAGACTGGAGTCATCTTTTCGTCCTTTTCTCGACTCTTGAAACATGAAAAGGTCAAGTTTAGTTCCTGTGTCTTAAAAATTTATTCGGCCACGATAACATTTCTTGGTTAGATCTTGTGTGCGTTAGCTTGAGTAGGGTCTTTATCGTTAGTTTCCTTTAGGTTTTGTGTGGGGTTTTGTCATCCTGGCTGACCCGTCAACTCCCGGTCCAAGTGATCAAGGTTCTCCATCTTCGGTTGCTCCTGAGGTACCAGTTGTAAGCGATACTCTTCCTGTTATCCCGAGTATCCAGCCCATCAACGTACGTGCCCCGGGCGACGAGGATTACGAAGAAGATTGGAACCCTATCTGGGAGCCCGACGAGGACGATATTCCTGTTACCCCTCCCGGTATGTCGTCTCCGATGTCCACTTCCCACATGGATGAGACATCTCCCAGCGCAGGTGAGACACCCGTAGTGTCGAATATTGACACTCCCATTCCAGCTACTTCTCCACTCCCTCCATGATATCAGTCGATGAGGGAGAGAATAGCTGCCAGGAGTCCTTCTACGACTATATGGGATCCTAGTGTCATTGCCACCACGGAACCCTTTGTTTCACAACCCCATAATACGCCTGTTACCTCGGTTCCCATGAATCCAACCGTTTGTGTAGCGTACTCGACTCCGGTCGTTAGTGCCGTGACAGCGTCTTCATCTACGAACAATGGTGCTGGTCCTTCTCACAGTCAAGTGAGTAATGGCCAGCCGGGACTTTCATCTGGAGTCGTCGATCCTGCACAGAGTGCTCAACCCTCTTCTGGTCCTATTCCAGGAGGAGGGCCGTATGATGCCCAGGGGCAACCCATTGTGGACCCGAATTACCAAGGTCCACTCTTTTATTATGATTCTACTGGTCAGTACCTTCAGTTCGCTCAATCCGCGCCTCTTCAACATTTCGTTGAAGTTTCGGTACCGTTATCCATCACTTGGGACGCCAGTACTCATTCTTTTCATGGGGGCCAGGCAATCCCTGAGCAGCCTCAAGGACCACCAAATCAAGGCCAGCCACCTTCTGTGCAAGCCCCTCAAGGGCAACCACTTTATGGCCAGTCTTACCCAGGACAATCTGGGGGCCCGCAAGGACAACCCTATCCGGGACAACCTTCGGCCGCTGGTGGTCCGTCGTTTTCATATCAGAGTCAACCTTCTGGTTACCCAGGGCAACCTGGTACCCAGCAAGGTTACCCGGTTGGACAACTAGGACAGCCTTACATTCAACAAGGCCAACCTGGTCTCCAGCAGGGTTACCCCTCTGGACAAGCTGGGCAAGCTTATAATCCTCAAGGTCAACCAGCAGTCCAACAGGGGTATCCTCTTGGGCAGGGGGGGCAACCCTACGTACAGCAGGGCCAACCTACTGCTCAGTCTGGTCATCTTTTCGGGCAAGGGGGGCAACCCTACGTACAGCAGGGCCAACCCACTGCTCAATCCATGCATCCTCCTGGGCAAGGGGGGCAACCCTACGTACAGCAGGGCCAACCCACTGCTCAGCCTGTGCACCCTTCTGGGAAAATGGGCCAGCCTTCTATACAGCAAGGCCAACCCACTGCTCAGCCAGTGCACCCTTCCGGGCAGATGGGCCAACCTTCTATGCAGCAAGGCCAACCCACTGTCTGCCCTAATCTTCCATCTGGACAGGCTGGCCAACCTCAAGGTCAACCAACCATCCAGCCGGCTCAGCTATCTGTTCCGCAAGGACAACCCTTGGTGGTTCACGAACAACCTAGCACCTAGCAAGTACATCCTTCTGGGCAAACAGGTCCATCCCAGACCCAACCAAGCCAACCTTCCGGCCAGATGATCCAAGCCCAACCAGTTCAAGGACATTATCCCGGGCCCCAGACTCAAATGGGTTATCAAATGCAAGGCGGGCCACGGCCCCAACCTTCTTACCAAACGCAGCCTCCTTATCAGGCTCAGTATGGGGCTCAGCAAATGTATGGCTACCAGCAACCCCAGGGGCAAACTCAGTTTACCCCTTATCAAAATCATCAACAAATGTAGGTTACTCCTTACCAAAATTATCAGTATGCTACACCTGCAGGTCAAGTTGCTAATACATGGGGTGTTGGGGGGCAGACTCAGGGACAACTGTCCGCATATGGACAAAATCCGTATGGACAGAACTCCTATGGGCAAGGTCCCTATGGGCCAGGTCCTTTCGGGCTGGGTCCATCTGGACAAGGTCCGTGGGGGCAACCACCACCTGGTTGGAACCCTAGTACTGCCTCGAATCCGCAGCCACAAATATCCTTTAACCCTCAGTTTCCTTTCTTAGCGACATTGGAACTTCCGGATGTGTCCAAGTTGACAAATGATCCCATTTTGCATAATCCGTATTGGCCACCAGTTCCAACTAAAATACCCGGTGATTGTCCAAAATTTGACGGCAAAGCTGGTGAAGATCCTCAAGCCCATGTCATGACCTATCACCTCTGGTGTTCATCGAACTCATGGCTTGATGACTCTATCTGGCTCCGCCTCTTTCAGATAACTCTCACCAGTTCAGCCACTAAGTGGTATATTGAGCTGAATCGCGGCACGTTTCAAGATTTCAACTCGCTGGCTATGGCGTTCTTAACTCATTTTCAGTTACCCATTCGGTACGAGACAGGGACACATCTCCTCACGTCTCTCAAACAGGACACGACTACACACATATCTGATCATATACATGAATGGAGAAGGCATCGTCGCTTGATCAAATTCTGGATTCCTGATCAACTCCTGACCGATTGGTTCACGACTTCCTTTGTCCCTGCAATTGCACGAGACATCGCCATGGGAGCTTGTGTAACTGAAGAGCAAGCGATCGCGCGTGCTCAGTACCTCGACTTAGTGTACTCTCAGTCGGGTACTTTATATGATTATTTTCCAGACGCCCCGAGGCCTGGACAGTCCAAGGCTCCGCCAAAACCATCTGTTGATGGAGTCATTGGCTCTGTAAACTCGTCATCGAAGAAATCGGCCGCGAACCCTGGGAAGCAAAAACAGAACGCTTCTAATGGAAATGCTTCTCAGGGCCAATCTAATTCTGGGAGTACCTCCGAGGTAAACGCCGTTCAGTCCACCGCGGCGGATAAATCCTCAAAAGGGAAAAAGAAAGGGAAAGCTAAAGAAAAATCTGGACAGCCCAAGCAGGATCCCCCTAAGCCTCCCTCTGAGGAAGGAGCTAAACGAAAACCTAAGTATCCTTGTCTCATTTGTGATGAGGATCACTACACTAAGGACTGCCCTAGGTGGTCCGAAGTTAGTCGGTTATTGAAAGGTGCTCCTGGGACTCCTGCCGTGCTTAAAGAGCCTTTCCCTTCCCAACAGACTCAAATGGTGGCGGATCCATCTCAACCCTCTTCCTCGTTCGGTTCTCAAGTATTCATGGCTGGAACGATTCCCATCCATGTTTCAACTCGAGCGAAAGACTATCCATCTCATGCCGGGAAAGAGCCGGAGGTTCCCTCCAGTGCTCCTCCGTCTAGTTCTGGTCCTCTCCACATCGAAAGGCCCAGCGCTGAGACGATCCCCCGACCCCCTCCAAAAGGTGTACTCAGGAAGTCATCTTACAACCCTGATGCTCGTGCTGCCCAGCATTATAGCATTGTTGAGGACTTAGCTCAGGCTCCGTCTGCTATGTCCGCGTTAGAATTCCTCCAGAGCTGCCCCTCCCAGAGGAAGTCCTTGCTATCAGCTATTGGTGGCATCGACCCGGCAGATTCAGATTTGATTTCTTTTGATCTCGAGGGTTTTACACAGAGACTGCTTCACCAAGTCGCTTTCCTTATACAGGTCATCATCAATAGCAAAACGATTCATCGTACAGTTATTGATGAAGGTGCCTCAACCTACATCATGTCTGTTGCTTACTGGAAGGCTATTGGTTCTCCTGCTTTGAGTCAGTCTCCTACCACGTTAGAAGCTTTCGATGGAAGAGAATCTCGTCCTTACGGTATCCTCCAACGCTTGCCCATCTCTTTAGAAGGGAAGACGATAGAGGTGGAGGTCGAAGTTGTTGACGCCAATCTCACCTACAACCTCCTCCTCGGACGTAGCTAGACATACGCCATGCAAGCCATGGCTTCCTCCCTCTTCTGTGTCATTCATTTCCCTCACCAGGGGAAGATTGTCACGGTGGAGCAGCTCTCCTTTTTCGCTTCTTCTTCTGAAGGTAATGTGCCATTTGTGGAGCATACCTCCAAGTCATTAGAGAGCATGGGTGCCGGACTTTTCAAAGATCCTGCTTTAATGGGAGTCTTTCCCCTCCCACCTCCAAATCTCGCCCTTATCAACATGATCTCAGTACGTTCTAATCCATGGGTTCTTCCTCCCGCGAATCAGGAAGACTCTTGGGGTGATATGATGCCGTTGAGTCCTGCCGAGCTCAACTACGTCAAGATTGTCGCTGCATCGACTCCCCCTGCTGAACCTGCTCTTCCGAGCAGTGTTCCTGATTCATATGATCATTTCCCTTAGCTAGGAGACGAGGCTACTTTGGATCCATTGAAGGAAATATTTCCTTCCGATGAAGCCATCATAGAGACTATGTCTCTCGAAGAGCTCCCTTGGTCAGATCACCACCATCGCTCTTCGTTTCTCCCTCCACATTCGGAAATGGTCGCATGTCTCGAGCGGTTTGCTTCGTGTGTCCCATCCCCGCCCCTCCAAACACCTATTCAGCTGTATCAAGTGTCTTCCGAGGGCAATATGGGTAACATCACGCAAACCCAACCCATCGACATCTCTGTCAAACCAGGGATTGTCGAATACATTTACATTGGAGTCACGTGTACTCCTGAGGAGGTTCAACTCTACACTGCTCTATTTCGCGAATTCCGTGATGTCTTCGCATGGTCCTATGAGGAAATGCCCGGCATCAACCCCAGTATCGTGGTGCACGAAATACCGACGTATCCAGGGGCTAAGCCTGTCTGTCAGCACCTACGCCCAGTGCACCCTCGAAAGGCTGCAGCCATCAAGGCCGAAGTCGAAAAGCTTCTTAAAGCCAGTTTCATTTACCCCATTCCCCTTATGGATTGGGTGTCTAATATAGTCCCTGTGAATAAAAAGCAGGGCACTATCCGGGTCTGTGTTGACTACCGCGATATCAATCGTGCCTGTCCGAAGGATAACTTCCCTACGCCCTTCATCGATCAGCTTATTGATGAGTGCGTAGGAAGTGAAATTTACTCGTTTATGGACGGATTCTCTGGCTATAACCAGATCAACATTGCCCCTGCAGACGAGCATAAGACGGCTTTTATTTGTCCTTGGGGCACCTTTGCCTACAAGAAGCTCCCTTTCGGTCTCAAGAATGTCGGTGCCACTTTCCAACGTGCAATGTCTTACGCCTTTCATGATATTCGTCACATTGTACAACCATACCTGGATGACCTTCCGTCTCATTCAGTCAAGCGTCAGGACCATCCCTCTCATCTTCGCGAAATTTTTCTCCGCTGTCGACACTACCGTATTCAACTCATCGCATAAGTGTGTCTTCTGCGTAGAATCAGGCCAACTGCTCGGGTTCATCGTCTCTCGAGAAGGCATCCGTCTGGATCTCCTTAAAGTCGAGGCCATCCTGAATCTTCCTCCCCCTGCCTCTTTGCAGCAATTGCAGAGCTTGCAGGGCAAAGCTAATTTTCTCAGGCGATTCATTCCGAATTATGCCGAGGTGGCTAAGGGTTTCACACGGTTATTAAAGCGAGACACACCCTTTCGTTGGGATGCTATCGCTCAGGAGTCTTTCGAGCGACTCAAGGATCTGCTTGTCTCGGCTCCACTCTTAAGACCCCCGAACTACCACCGTGATTACACTCTCTATCTAGCTGCCACTGATACCACCATCGGCATGGTTCTAGTGCAGGATGATGATGACGGCAATGAGCATGTTATCTATTACCTTAGTCGCAACCTTTTGGATACAGAAACTCGCTACGCGTATGTCGAGAAGTTGGCATTGGCAGCTGTCTGTGTCATCCAACGTTTCCGACACTATATCCTGTTGTGCACTACGACCGTGATTTCTGACTGCAACCCAATGACCTACATTTTGTCACGTCAGCTACTGGGGGGCAAATACTCGAAATGGATAGTAATCCTCCAAGAGTTCGACTTGGAATTCACTGCTGCCAAGTCTAAGAAGTCTCCGGTCTTCGCTGAATTGCTCTGTTCTTTACCATCTCATTCTGCACCATCTCGTTCGGAGGAGCATATCCCAGATGAAACATTATTTCTCATCAGCACCCTCGACCCTTGGTATGGGGACATCATAGTATATTTACAGACGTCTTCCTTTCGTCCCAATGTATCGAAAGACGCTCGATGGAGGATTCTTCACCAATCTCAACCCTATCGCATTCTGGGCGATACCCTGTACCGCCTCAGCGCTGATTCTGTTCTCCGCCGATGTTTGACTCTCGAGGAGGCTGAGCAGGTGTTGAATGACTACCACTCCGGTGCTTGTGGCGGCCACATGTCCGGATATGCTACCACCCAGAAAATCCTCCGTGCTGGTTATTTCTGGCCTTCTATCTTCAAGGATTGCATCCTTGCCGTCCGTGCATGCCATGAATGCCAGGTTTACCACCGGAAAATGCGTGCACCTCCTGCACCACTGCACCCTGTTGTTACCATAGGTCCATTTGCCAAATGGGGCATCGATTATACGTCCTGTAACCCTCGTTCGGCTGGGGGGCATGGGTATATTATCGTTGCCGTGGACTATTTCACCAAGTGGGCCGAAGCGATGCCTACACTGAACGAAGACGGTTACACAGCGGCGTAGTTTTTGTTTAATCACGTCATTACTCGATTTGGAGTCCCTCAGGCTATCGTCATGGATCACGGAAAACATTTCCGTAATCACATGATGACGGAACTAACGACCCAACTAGGCTTGCGTCAGGATAGTTCGACGCCGTACTACCCCCAATCCAACGGTCAAGTTGAAGCTGTGAACAAAGTTTTGATCACAATGCTCCAAGTACCGTTGGTGCACATAAGTCTAATTGGCTTCTGATGCTGTTCCCCGCCTTGTGGGCTTACCGGACCTCTGTGAAGGACGCCACCGGTTTCACTCCTTTTCAGCTACTTTACGGACTGGAGGCCACCCTTCCTATTGAATGTGAGATTCCTTCGTTAAAGTTAGCTGTCGAATTGCTTCCCAACACCACTCCGGTGGAGGAACAGCTTCTTTACCTAGAGCGGCTAGACGAGACCCGTCGCTTAGCTTCTCTAGCTATTGAAGCGCAAAAGAAAAGGGTTAAGGCTCATTTCGACAATACCATTCAACCTCGTTCCTTTATTGAGGGAGATCTAGTACTGCTCTACGATCAGGCTAAGGATAAGCTAGGGGCAGGCAAACTCGAATCCATGTGGCTAGGCCCCTATATCGTGAAGAGAGTTTTGCAGAAGGGCGCATATGAGTTGATTGATTACGAAGGAAACCCTCTCGACAAGCCCCGCAACGGGCTTTATTTGAAAAAATACTATGCATGATTTCGTGCACCTAGCTTGTACATACGCGTGTTTTAGTGTGTGATGTGTGCATGATTTCACGTTTTGCTTTGGTGTGAAGGCGTGTTTGCCTCTTATTATGTTTTCTGCTCCTTGTGCAGATGTCTAGTGCACCTTATGTTGGTTTCGCTGATGGCGCCTGCCGTAGTACTTGCAATTTGTCTTCTGCGGCGTGGGCAATCTATGATCCTCACGGAGAGTTGCTAGACCTTCAAGGTGTGTGCTTGGGTCGCACCACTAACAATGTTGCCGAATACAGTGCCGTAATTGAGTTACTAGCCGAAGCAGTTGATCTCGGCATTCGTGCAATGGTGGTGAACCTGGACTCTCAGCTTGTCGTCCATCAACTCAATGGGCGATATTCCGTCAGGGACCAACGCATTCTGAGGTTGTATCTACGTGTAAGATTGTTAGAAAGGAATTTTGATTATATCACATATCAACATATTCCGAGACGATTAAACACGTTAACTGATGCATTGGCGAATCATGTGTTAGACAGGCATTTGCGAAACAGATAAACATCATACAAGAAGATATAGAAAGCATAATAAGACCATAGAATAAGCATATGTATATAAATCAATCTTTTCCAAGCATAGTTTGCATGTGTGTCTGCATGTGTGCTTTTAAGCTTGTATAAAAAATTAAAATACATGGGTCGTGTGTTGTGCAACTGATACATTAGATCACATTTGTATTAGACATTTGCATAACATATAAAAACATCATCACATGTGAAAATATCCATCCAAAAACAGTATATATATATCGCGGCGCACCAAGGCGCTCAAAAAATAAGTGTATATGTCTAGAGTAAAGTCGGTGTCCTCAGTACATCTGAGACATATGTCTCTCAAAAACATCAGTGGAAATAAAACCTAGATGACTACTGAGCTGGGTTATGCTCTCTATAGCATACAGCTGCCCGTGCCACCCGCCTCAAAAGGCGGTGCATCCTGGGTTCCACCCCCACTGTGTGGATCTGAGAAGCTATGGGGACCTCCTCGACCCCCTGGTAATCTGGCACCCCCGCCAGTAAACCCTCGAGGTTGTGAGCTATAGTCTCCGTCGTATCAACTCCCGGAGGAGCCAGGGCCAGGACTCCAGCACCTTGCCCCTCTCTCCGTGCCTCCGGGGCTAGACCAATGGGTCTCACGGGTCCCACATCTGCACACCATAACATTTATCAAGACATGTACATGAAAAATCAAAAACATTAAAAAACATTAAAAAGAGATCAAGTGTCATACCTCCATCGTCCCAATGCTCTCCCACGGGCAGTGGCATGTCAGGATCGCCGCGGAAGTCCATGCCGGCATATGGCCAATCCTCTACGAAAATGACCTGCCGATCCAGCCACTCTCGAAAATATACACTCCAAGCCACTGGGCGGTCGCCACCTCCGCGCGGCATGACACGACCCCATCGACTGGCCCTCGTCTCCCGGGGACCTCTGGGTGGATCTACAACCATGTCCTGTAGCTGTAGCGCCGGCACCCGCTCCAGCATAAGCGGAAGTAAGAGCGACCCGTAAGCAAATTGCTTCGACTCTCCGCGTCGACAGTTGCTCAGTTGCCTCTTCATGCTGGTCGTCACTGCTGCTGCCCAGTTAAAAATGGTGGGCTGTAAACACTCGAGAGCTAGTAATAGATGGGTCTTTGAGGCCTCATGATTGGCCAAAGAGCCCGCTGCCCGGGTCACCATGAAGAGTATGGTGCGAAGGACGATATCGTCCACCGTCGGAATGGCCACCTTCCCGCTCCGTGTTTTACGTGCCTGCGGGCACACTCGAGCCATAAGTATGTCAAGGGTCTCGCCACTGGGCCGTTGCCCCTCCAGGATGGGCATCTCGCCCCGGCGTGACAATCCAGTCAAAAAATAAATATCCGTGGAGTCAAACTCAATGTCCCGGCCACGGATTGTGAATTTTCCGTCAACTGGGTTCCAAGCTCTGATTAAGAGCTCGAGGAGATCAGGTTGCGCCCTCAGGCGCGGAGTGAGGAAGAATTTAAGGAACCCACATGCCCGCATTGCATTTCGGCACTCCGCATTGGCATAAGCGGCTATGTCTTCATCATCGTGAGCTCTCTCTTGCCAAACAAATGACATTGTGTCCTGCAAGACCATAGAAAAATATTAGGACCCTGACCGTTGAAGTTTGTACGTTCAATTTTTTAAAAATCAAATTTCACGGCGTCAGCGCGACTGTTTTTAAAACAGTCGCGCTGATAATGGCGCCCCAGTGTTTTTCTCCCTGGGTCAACGCGGAAGCACACGTGTTTTCCACGCTGACCCGGGTGGTGGTGTGTGTAAAATAAATCGATCAGCGCGGACCCGATGAGGAAATCCGCGCTGACCGAGAGCGCATTGGAGCTCAAAAAATTCACCCAAATGGCCAATTCCCACCATGGAAATGCTGCAAAAAAGACTCAAAATGAAGCGTAGGGAGAGGAGAACCTACCTGGATCAAGCTGCCGGATGGATGGTGTCCGCACGGGATGGAAATCGCTCCGTCAACCTTGCAGCTCCACAACGTTCTCCACAACTCAAAGTGGTAACAATGGTAAAAAATGGCTTTTACCCCCCTATTTATGGTAAAAAATCTATAATTGACTTTGGTTTTTATAAATGTGGGTTTTTTGTCATGTTTTTACCATGGATTTAGTGCTAATGTCGCTATATTATGCTTTTATGCATGTTTTACTATGTTTTTTAACATGTCGAACAGGTTTACGCAGGTGGTGTTCTTGTGCAGGTTCTCGTAACCGGCATGGTCGCAACGGTTCTATATACACTTGGTCCCAACAAAATGTCGTCTTCAAGCTCTTTTCCGACGTAAACCAAGAAAAGATTGCCGGGTTCCCTTTCGACTCGTTAAAAGGAACGAGGGGCGGTCACTTTTTACTCTCTTTTTTCGACCGTTTAACTTAAAAAGATTGACGGGTGTTTGTCGTTTCACACTCGTTATTGGTTCCAAAACGACGTGCTTCTGACCGCTTTTTTACTTTTTCGGGTCAAAGTCACTATTTACGAAAAGTACTCCTCAACCATACTGGTCGGGCGGTTCTTTCGAGCATTGTTTTATACTTTTTCGGGCTCGGGAGACACAACTTTACGAAAAAGGACCCCCCTGGAGTTTTCTTTTTCGCTGTCTTTTCAGACTCTCTAAACAAGAAAAGACGCCGAGCTCCTCCTTTGTCAGGCTCGTTAAAACCTTGTGACATCAGACGCCGTCGTAATGACGCTTTCCAAGCATATGCTATCCCCGTCAAGCTTGTCATCCAAAAATAATTGGGGTACCTGCCAGAAATGGTGGGGAAAATGGAACTGCAATAATAGTCGTGTCGGCAGTATGTCGCTCTTGAACATAGCACTCATCTGCATTCGTGTCTGGGTGGGGATTTCTCATCTTGTTTCACACTAGCCTCCGCGGGTTTGGGTTACCCTATTTTCGACCTCTCATTTGCTCATTGCCTTGTCACCATGACCTCTGCTCATTTGATGTCAAATACTGCCAACTCCGCTGTCGTGCCGCCGATATGTTCAAGAGAAGTGGACCTCTGCACGCTTACAACCTCCCTCTGATGTCTCACACAAAATAGTTTCCTCTGTCTCGTGTCGATGATGTGGGAAAAATTATAGCCCACCTTCGATCAAGGTTACTTCTTGTCGACTTCAGCTCATTATCCAGGAAAGTGACTTAGAGACTCCCTTCAGGTGCCTTAGAGTCTGCATGCCTCAATAGCAGGCTCTTCGTGTTCGACGCGAGGTTTTCATCATTGGCCTCCGATCGAATGGTTCTGCGGGTGTTCGACACTAGCTCATTGATTCACACGCCGCAGATTGTACCTATAAGTACCTTGAGGACCATTGTCATTATTGGTGGTACCTCTCGCGTCTGTTAACAGTTTTCATCACTGACTGGTAATCAGACGATGTTCATGCATGTTCGACTTCAACTCATGTATTCACGTGCTTGAACTTGTACTTTGTTCGGATTGGGTTGGAGCACAAGACCCTAGTTTTTGCCTGCTACAAACCAGGTTGCGATTTTGTGGATTATTATTACATGACTCATTGATGGATGGCTGCGCCCATACCTGAGTCTTTTAGGATGGCTGCGACCATACCTTATTATCATCATGGTCTCTTTAGCTGGGTGGCTGCGTCCATACCACAGACCTTCTTCATATGTCTTTTGGATGGCTGCGCCCATGCCTAGACTACATGTAATTTAGATATCAGTTATACATGCGGGTCCTTCCTGGTGGTGTTCCAGTTCGACGCGTTTGTAAAGCATTTCACCCCTCCCACTCTCTCGGGCTTCAT
The DNA here is from genome assembly GCA_031772625.1 of Pinus tabuliformis. NCBI lineage: Eukaryota > Viridiplantae > Streptophyta > Pinopsida > Pinales > Pinaceae > Pinus > Pinus tabuliformis. The sequence continues at coordinate 564,810,374 of CM062818.1, read as the reverse complement.
GCTTTAGGGGGCAATCTGTTACACAGTAATTTGTCACTGTCTCCCTGTCAGTCTCCCTACTGTGTCATGAACTCCATTTGATCATGCTCCTGCTCCCTAATCTGGCCAAATGACCCACTTTGCCAAAGTTTATTTGATCAGCGCGACTGTTATTAAAATAACCGCGCTGACTGGCGGCTGATAGTACAACTGATGCGCTGCCAGCGCGGAAGCACACGGGTTTTCCGCGCTGGTCAAATTTCATGAGCCAGCGCACAACATATTTGTATTAAGCCGCGCTGACACAGCCTGCCTCGTTATCCAGATGCGCTGTCAGCGCTCCAGTCCTGTTATACACCCGCGCTGATCCAGTTTGGGCGAATTTGTTCCAACAGCCAGCCTTCCAGATAACTCCAGACTTGGTTGTTGGCCTTGTGGGTATCGCCCTCCCTTCTATGGCATGTCTGTTCGTCATTTGAAACCACCTTCCTTGAAGATAAGCTCATCCTTCCCCCATTCATGGAGACTCCTTCTCCTATTTAAACCTCTACCATTGCCATGAGCAGCTAGTTTGGATTGTGTGGAATTGATAGTGCTCAGATTGCTGCTGCTAGTAGGTAGTTGGTGTGATAAGTGTGGAATTGCTAGATAGCTTAAGGAAGGTTGTGGAGTGTTGCTTGTGTGAGAGAGAGTTTTTGTCTTGGGAGAACTACCTCTAAGGGTGAATGCTTAAGAGACTTGCTGGCTGGACCCTCTTGAGAAGGATTCGACGTCAGAACATTTGGTTGTACTCTTCTCTATTATTGATTAATAATAGATGACTACTATTATGGTTCCATTCTCATTTGTCTCTATAATGGTTAATGTGAATTACATCCTTTTTGACTGATGTATAATTTCTTTTATTAGATTTTACGCTTGTGTTTGTCTTTCTCTCCGTGTGTGCAGGTATCTATTCGCGGAGATCGCGGAGGATCGTGACCGGCCAAGAGTGAAGGAGCGATAGCGGCATCTCTTCACCAAACAAAAGCGTTGGAATCCAAGTAGGTGTTCATTGCCTACCTTTTATTTGCAATTAGTAACTTGCATAGTAGCATTGACTAATTGTTGCTAGACCCGTTCTGGGCTAGTAGGGATCGCCTCTATCCGTAGAGGGGATTTACCTCTCCAACAAGGGGCATCACCCCTTTTAAAAATTATCATCAGTTTGCAGCTCTATGTGGCAGTAGTTTTTTCTGAGGATAGGGCCACATTATCAGAGTTCTACTTGCAAAACTTCGCCCTTCCAGACATGAACGCATGGGATCCCAACACGGTGATAGGAGATGTCCAGCTTATGGCCATGGCCTCTTGGATGAGCCATGAGGAGAAGAGAGCAGCAGAGGTCCGCAGTATCATAGGCAGAGAGCTTAGTGAGCCTCTCATGATCATAGCAGAGCCGGATGACCCCTCAGTAGTGATAAGCGCCCACCAACACTTGGCCAACAGTCCTCAGGAGCTACCGAAATACATTGAGCAACAGGCTCAAGCCATTGCCCACTTTGAGGACATGGAGAGACTGTTGGGAGAAAACTGCATGCATGCCTGCACAAGGCGGTGGAACACACTGCCTCACAACTTGAAGATAAGGGAATACCACTCTCCCACTAGGATGAGGGAGGCCTTGGCAAGGGTACCTCTCTACAAACAGTTGATGCAGAACTTGCAGGCCAATTGGATTGGCTTGAAATTCAGTCCTCCTTTACTTCTGGGATTGCTAGAAGGAGTGAAGGAAGAGGAGGAAGGTAGACAATGGGAGGAAGTGGAAAGGAAGGCAGGATTCCACGACCGGGAAGAGGATATCACAGCAGAGGCCTAGGACGTGAGGGAGGCGGTCAAATCCATCAAGGATGATGAGCTGGACTAGTTGCTCAGAGGATGAGCAACCGATTTAGCAGGGGGGTGATGATGAGCCCCCAAATTAGGTAACTTATTGGGCTCATTTTGCCTAATTGTCCTTGTTCAATCCTCCATTTTTCATAGATTATGCATGTTTTTTAGTATGTTTGTGTTATTTTAACAAATAAGGGTGGTCACTCTACCTAGGAGGCTAATACGTGGTTATTTCAGGATTTTTGGGCAAATTTTGGAGCAAAACCAAGCAATCATGGGTCAGATGACAGCCAAGCTTGAGGTGAGGATTCATAGGGAGGTTGTCTCTTGCATTAAATGGCCTTCCTCGAAATATCCACCCTCAACTCCGAGCTCCACAGGCCACCAAAATGAGTTTTAAAGGCAGCCAAGCAGTTTTGGGAAGAGTCATTGTTTACTAACAGTTGGGACAGCCGAGTCCCTTGAATCTAGGAGGGCTGCTAGCCCCCTCATATTGTACAAATAGGAAGGCCTCAACCTTCATAGTTTACTTTTGGAACTGTTGGTATTTTTTCACTATAGTGCTGTCATTTTGCTCAGCCTGTTTTCTTGTAGCTACTGCTGTACAACTTTCATATGATGATTATTTTTGAATAATGAGAAGCAACTTTACTTGGCACCAGATCTGAGTTCTTTATAGGAGCCTGCAGCTCTTGGGGTTGGGCCCAACCTGAGTGCTAAGGCCTCCTTTATGTATTGTTATTCGTTCTTCATGCATTTGCAAAATTATTTCTGTTAAGTAGATTAAACCTTGCTGATTAACTAGGTCACTGCTAATGGTTAGAAAGACTTTTTGATGCTCAGATTTAGTTGATAGGTTTTTAACAGGGAAAAGCTTCAAAAAAGGGCCAGCAAACATCTCTGGTTTCACCTCTCCCTCAGTGGGATCAGGAGCTAGATCAGGGACACCTTGCTGCCCACAAAAACACTGATTTTGCTTTACCATGCAATCACTAGTGTTTTATTTTCATGTGTAGGAGTTGGTTACAAGGTCAGACTTTTTCTTGCTTAGTTGCATGAGTTAAAATACATGGTTTCATTTCAGGGCACACTTTTGTTCATTCTCTTTACTGGTAGCTAGCAGATTAGGTCAACGTAATTAGGTTTTTGAATTTACAAGTCTTTTGTTGGATCAGTTGGAAAAACGCCTTGCAGAGCACCTGTACCACTCCTTCATCTGCTTATTCTCCATCAGCACCATCCACTCCACCCTCTACTTAGAATCCTTGCCTCATGTTTGCCATTTGCTCCCATAACCCTAGTTTTGTGTAACATTGCTTCAGTCTTCCTTGAACCAAATCCAGCCATCTACACCTGTCCACAACTCCATCCACCAAGTCCTGGACCATCTCCAACCCTCACCCTACCTTCACACTCACTCCTTCACCTTTTCCTCTCCATCCATCCACCAAAATCTCACTTCTGAACATCCTGTAGAAAATCACAGACATCCTGTAGAAAATCACAGACATCCTGTAGAACCCCTGCAGACTTCCTGTAGAGGCTCACGAATGAGGTTTCTTGATAGCCAAACTTGGTGAAACTCTATGGAAGGGTGTTAGGGACCCCTTAGGCCCTCTCTAAACCTTCTTGACCTCCTCCAAGCATTTCTTCTTGCACATCCAGCTCTGCACATCCAAAAACAGTCAGATCATATGCATAATAACTCTGGCAACTTATTCAAAAATACAAAAAGATGTTTTTTTCCAGATGTTACTGTAGAAGTAGCTTAGATACATGTATTTACCTTCCTAGAAGTCAATGGCATTTCTTTCAGTAGCTTGCATCCTCTTTCTTGCATCAGTAGGGTTAGCTGGTAGAATTAGGGTTTGCTAGGATTTATGTTTCCTTTTTGCTTTCCAGTTTCTTTCTGCAAATAGATCAGCCTTCTTTAAGTTATCTTTCATCCATCAGTTAAAAAGCTTCTTCTCAGAGCTCATAGAAGTTGGCTTAAGCCCCTAGCGGACTTGTGCCAGTTCACCAAGTGACAGCTGCGGCAAGAGCTAGTACTTGTGCATACAGCACCGTCGCTTCCAAGTTTGTTACGAACTACTGGGTTGATAAAATTAAAGAAGGGAGTCCGAGGAGTTGTAGCATTATTGCTGCAATACTGGAACTCACCAATCAACAAAACTCAAGTAGTAAGAGATATCCCCAAAATCTCAAAATTAGAAAATGTTATTTGTATACCATGTCAACATGGAAAGAAAACTAGGACTAGCTTCAAATCAAAGGAATGTTCAACATCAATGCCTCTGGAATTCATTCATACATATCTATGTGGTCCAACCAGAACTCCAACACTACAAGGAGAAAGATACTTTATGTTATTTATAGATGATTATACTAGAATGATTTGGGTATATTTTCTTAAATATAAGTGAGAAGCACTAGATTGTTTTAAAAATTTCAAAGCAACAATTGAAAATGAAAGTGAGTTGAAGATCAAATGCTTAAGATTAGATAGAGGTTGAGAATTTAATTCAAGAGAATTCAATGAGTTCTGTGAAAAACATGGACTCAAAAGCAAACTTTCCATTGCTAGGACTCCACAACAAAATGGAGTGGTAGAAAGAAAGAACAAATTTGTATAGGAGACTACAAGAACAATTTTATTGGAAGCTAACTTACTTATTAAATTATGAAAGGAGGTAGTTGGGGCAACAATATATATCATAAAAAGGGAAAAAATCTAGGTAAATAGTGATGAAACTCCATATGAGATATGGAATGGAATCCCTGCTTCTATAGAACATTTTAGAATATTTGGAAGCAAATGATTTATGAAGATAAATGAGAATTCACTAGGAAAATTTGGTTCTCACATTGACGAAGGAATTTTTCTTGGATACTCATTAAGAAGAAAGGCCTACAAATGCTACAAAGATTGTCTTTGGAAGGTAGTAAAAAGCATTTATGTAAATATAAATGAGACTCTTATTGGAAAGGAAACATATATAACAAATTAAGAAGACCTCACGCTTACAAATCAAGAAGAATGTGTAGAAAAAAAGAGCAAGATTCAGAATATAAAAAGGAGGAACAAACTCAAACACCATCAAAGACAACCTTGAAGTTTGTATAGAAGCATCATCCAGAAGACCAGATTATAGGAGATATAGACACATGAATACAAGCAAGAAGAAGGATGAAAACCACACAAAAAAGGAGTGATATCACCTTGCTATACTAAATATAACCAAAGGATTTCACTCAAGTAAGTAAGCACCCACACTGGGCAAAAGAAATGGAAGAGGACACCAATCTAATTGAAAAGAATGGAATATGGGAACTTGTACCTCATTGAATATTTAAGAATGTCATAGGAACCAAGTGGGTGTTCAAGAAAAAAATGAATGACTATGGAAAAGTCATTAGAAATAAGGAAAGGTTGATGTGTAAGGGGTATACTCAAATTGAAGGAATTGACTTTGAAGAGACCTTCTCTCTAGTTTCTAGATTAGAAGCCATAAGGATGTTTTAAACATATGCATGTTCAAAAGGCTTAAAAGTATATCATATGGATGTGAAGTCATCCTTTCTAAATGGAAATTTAAAATAAGAAGTATACATGGAACAACCAAGAGGGTTTGACTTGTTAGAAAATAAAGACTTTGTATGCAAAACTGAAGAAGGCCCTACATGGATTAAAACAATCTAAAAGGGATTGGTATGATAGACTTGATCATTATCTTCAACAAAAGGGGTTCAAGAGAGGAGTTGCAGGAAGAAACCTTCACATGAATATGGATGAAGACAATCTTCCAATCACATTGGTATACATTGATGATCTGATTCTTGACAACACAATGATGAAATGAGTCACAAATGTTCTGAAGAAATGTCAAAATAATATGAAATGTTAATGATTGGAGAGTTGTCCTTATTTTTTGGAATTCAAGTAACTCAAAACAATGTTTGAATACTAATAACACAAACAAACCACCTAAAGGAAATTCTTAAGAGGTTTGGTATGAAATAATGTGTTGTTGTAAGCATTCCTATGATTACAGGTTGAAATTTGAGTGAGGAAAATGAATATCCTATAGTAGATGCAACTCTCTACAGATCAATGATTGGAGGTCTTTTATATCTAAAATATTCACGACCAAAAATCATAAAAGCAGTAGGTATGGTGGCAAGGTTCCAGTCATCCCCTAATAAATCTTAGATGCTACCCGTAAAAAGGGCACACCTGATTTTTGGACCATGGTATGCTAAGAGCACAAATATTACCTTGATAACATACATTGATATAGTCTCAGTAGGAAGCATTGATGATTAGGAAAGCACCATTGTAAATGAATTTTTTTTAGGATATTGTCTTGTATCCTGGATAAGAAAGAAATAGTCATCCATATCTCTTTCCCTAGCTGAAGATGAATATATTTCATAAGTAGACTATTGTACACAAACACTTTAGATGAAGGAAGCCTTGAATGATATCAAAATAGAACTAAACCATCCCATAACTATCTTCTATGACAATACCACTACATTTAGTGTCTCAAAAAACCCAACCACGCACTCAAAAACGAAACATATTCCAATCAAGTACCACTTTCTTTGAGAACAAATTGCTAATCAAAATGTCAAAATGGAATATTTTAGAACTAAGGAATAAACTATAGACATTCTCGCTAAATGTTTTCTTCAAGAAGAATTTGAATACCTCTATCAAAAAATGGGTGCCATATCTCTTCCATCCTAGTAAAGAATCTGTTTAGTATTGATGTTAAATGGGGAGTAGAAAAAATCCAAGGAGAGTAGCATGATGATAGGGAAAGTAGCATAAAAAATGGAATTTGAGGAATGTTTCCATCAATAACAAAGGGAGAAATTATTAAGAAAATAATTGTTATTGATGTCAAAGGATGTCCAACTAAAGAGGAGAATAACATAAGCTTAAAGATCACTTTAAGCCCTTTACAAGGAGGTATAAAATTCCCCTAACTCCCCTCCATTGAAGAGAAATACTTTTTCTAAGTTAAAAAACTGATAATTTTACCCCCTCTCATGTCGGCCCTACTTGAAGACAATTTAGCCCTGTTTTGGTGACTTGATCTGTATATATAAGAGAGTATTCTCCTCCATTTGAACACCAACTCGACCAAGGAAGAAGAAGCAAAATTTAGACTTAAGGAATAAAATGAAGAGGTTCATATCTCATGAACCTAGAAGTAGATTGAAGAAAGGGTTTCATGGTTTCTATTTTTTGTTCTGGATTAAGGGTTATTGGAGGGTTTTTGGATCATATTTTGGAGAAGAAATCAGTCTATATTTTGGAACATAATTGAGCCTCTTTATAACTCATGTTTTGGCCTCCTTGTAGCACAAAATTCAACTTATTTAAGGGAAAAAAATTGGCCAATTTGAAGGAGCATGAATCGACCCCCTGTGAAAGAATCCAACTTTGTGGTTAGGTGTAGAACTCAATCCCTTATGACGAAATTAGGCTATGTGTTTAGGTGAAAAACTCAACCCCTTGTGACAAAACTCATCCTTGTGGTTAGGTGAAATTATAGACCCCCTATGATCATCAACTTCAGTGCCCCACTGATTCATATTTCTACCTTATGGGTGACTATTATTGAGGTTTGATCTGATCATTCTTGAATAAGAGCTTGAGACCACGTTTTAAGTTGTTTTTGGAGTAGACTTTGGACCAAACATTGAAGTGATTTTTAAATAGTCCTTGAAGTAGTCTTTGAAGAGTTTTTGGAGCAAACCTTGGAGAATTTTTTATCAACCTTTTGAAGTGAATTTAAAGCAATCTTGAAGCCATCTTTGGAAGGCATCATTGGAGTAGCCTCTAGAGACACTTTGAAGGAAGTATTTTGGAACTATTTTGGTGAATTTTTGAAGTATATTTGAAGTATTTATAAAAGTTGGAACATAAGAGGATCAATGTCCTCATATATATCATGTTGGTGCTTAAATTTTCTTAATAGGATTGGTGTCCTCATTCAAGGTTGGAGCCAATATTTGAGGATTGGTGTCCTCATCATTTGAACAATATTTATATAAGTTATTTTTATTTTAGTTCTTGTATTATAGCATAAATTGTGCTTCTAATTAAGAAAAATATTAAATTGATAATAAACAATTTAAATAAATATTGATTCACCCCACTTTGTATTTCTAACAAATTGCACTTTAATAACTTGACTATGAATGAGTTTTCCCATGAAGTGCATTTTTAGGTCAATGTTTTTGTTGCGCTGACACTAGATTGAATCTTTGGTGAAATTAATGGCACTCTGATTGTCACACCAGAGAGTGGTTGGATGTTGCTACCATAATCACAATTCTGAAATGATTTGTAAAATCCACAAGGCTTCTTGAGTTGTGTCCAGCTAGGCAGTAACTCTCCAATAGGCAGTAAAACTGATTCATTTTATTTCATTAGGTATGCTATTGTTATATACAAAAGGGTGTGACTGCTCAGTTCATCTCCTGATGATTGTTCACATTCCTAATTTAACTATTTACATAAATTCACCCAATCGTGAGGATCAGGTGTCAACATTCCCCCCCTTAATCTGAAGGGATGTTGGTGAGTCCAAGCATCGTTCTGAATCTTTCAAGTTTTTCTCTTCCAAGCGCATTGGTGAAGATGTCTGCAATTTGCTCATTTGTGGAACAATGACGGAGATGGATTGTTTTGGCCTCAACATGATGTCGGATCATATGATATTTAGTATTGATGTGCTTTGTTCGATCATGGAACTTTGGGTTCTTGGCCAACTTTATTGCAGAGGTGTTGTTAATCATGAGTGGAGTTGATTGTACTTGTTTTACCTGCAAATCTTCAAGAATTTTCCTGAGCCACACAATTTCTTTTGTTGCTTCATCTGCTGCCACGTATTCTACTTCTGTTGTGGAATCTGCTGGAACTGATTGTTTGCGTGATCTCCAGGAGACAGCTCCTGATCCAAGACTCATAGAATATCTTGAAGTAGATACCCTAGTTTCTTTGTCTCCATCGAAGTCTGAATCAGAGTATCCGATCAAACTGAAGTCATCCACCTGTGTGTACTTGATTCCATAGTCTTGAGTTCCCTTCAAGTACTTTAGAACACTTTTTGCAGCAGACCAATGTCCCTCACAAGGCTTTTGCATAAACCTAGAGAGGATTCCAACAACAGATGAAATGTCTGGTTTGGTAGTAGTAAGGTAGTTGAGACTTCCTACAAGCTGTCTATACTTTGTTACATCCTCAAATTCCTTTCCTTCAATAGATGTGAGCTTTAAGTTTTGTTCCATTGGAGTAGTAAGAGGATTGCACTCTGTCATGCCAAATCTATTTAACAAATCTCCAATGTATTTCTTTTGAGAAAGAAATATGGACTTTGGATGTTAGGTTACTTCAATGCCAAGATAGTAATGAACATAGCCCAAATCAGTCATTTCAAAACATTTCCCCAATTCCTTCTTTATGGATGCAATCTAGCTTTCATTGTTCCCTGTCATTAAAAGATCATCTATATATACCACAATATATACAACTGTTTTGCCAACTTTCTTGACAAATAAAGTTGCATCATCAAGATCAAAATGATTGAAGTTGAGTTTCAGAAGATGCTCAGTTAGTTTTTCATACCAGGCTCGCGGTGCTTGTTTGAGGCCATACAAGGACTTCACAAGTTTGTATACTTTATGTTCATGTCCTTTCACAGCAAATCCTTCAGGCTGGGACATAAAAACATTCTCTTTTAGATCTCCATTCAAGAAGGCAGTTTTTACATCCATTTGATGGACTTTCCAACCGTTCTGAGTTGCTAGTGCCAAGAGTGTCCGGATGGTGGCCCATTTTGCTAATGGGGAAAAAGTTTCCTCATAATCGACCCCTTCCTTCTGTGCAAAACCTTTTGCCGCAAGCCTAGCTTTGTGCTTGTCAAGTGAGCCATCAGCTTTGTACTTGTTCTTGTAGACCCACTTGCAGCCAATTGGTTTGGTTCCAAATGGAGGATCAACCAGCTTCCAAGTGCCGTTCTTTATGAGGGCATCATACTCCTTTTGCATCGATTCTTTCCATTCATCATGAGAAGCAGCTTCTTTAAAGGAAGTTGGTTCAAAATCTGTAGACAAGTTTAATTCACAATCATAAGAAACATCCATATCGACAGGTGAATTAGAGTCATCTACCTCACCTCCATTTTGTCTGTTTGAATTTCTAGTCCCTGTTTTTCCAATTTCATCAGGATGAACACTTTCAAGTGTCTTTGTCAGCCACTTTGGGGGACCTTTCTGAGATGGTCCAGGCTGCTCTGTTGATTGAGTTGGGACTGAATCAAGATTGAGTCTCCCAATTCTATCAATTACATCACTTAAAGCATCATCCGTTGCTGGAGTTTCATTCGGGGGAGAGTGTTCTTCAGAAGAAGATTCCACATGTTGACATGTTGAGATTGCAACAAGATGATGGAGCTTAGTGAAAAGAGTCGCCTTCACTAAGTGGGCCCGCAGGCTATTTTTGGCGCAAGTCTATTTTTAGACATATGGATCATGTCTATGGATTGCAGGTTGCTGTTTATGGATGATTGATCAAGTTGGGAAAAAATAGATGGACTTCTATTTTTGATGAAAGTGTGAGTGATCACAGTGTGAGTGATCAAAGTCTATTTTTAGACTGGCTGTCAAAAATAGAAAAGTCAAATATTATTATCTCACAATAATATTTGGACTATAAACTTAATCTTATTCTCTTGGAGCACTTCAGTTTGAGCTACAGAGGTGGCACATGCAGCTGTCAGAAGGAAATATGCTTTTCTTATGAGTCAGTTGAGTTGTTGCATGCATGACTTCAGTTAGAACTCAATCAGTTGAGTTTGGTGGAGTTGATTGTGGAGTTGATGGAGTTGTGTTCAGTTTAGCTTTGTTAAACTGGTTGTATTTAGTCTAACTGGCAAATAGACTAGAGATGAGTTGGGTGAATTAGTTATTAATTAATTCACAAGTTATTAACTCATAATACAACTAATGAATACATCAGTTAACTTAGTTGCATGTCAGTGCTTATTCAGTTCAACAGGGACAGGTGGTAGAGAATCAGATTGCTATCAGTTGTGACTATAGTTGTGCACCAGATCTTGCACAATCAAGGGATTGAGTATGCCAATGAGTTTGCTCACGTATTTGCCCACATTATAGCTTGTGCTCACGTCCAAAAAAGTGTGAGTGACTATTTTGCAGGTGAAAAACGAGTTTGGTGAGCCATTCTCATCAGTTCTTGAGCAGGTATTGAGCAGTGGAGGCAGGCAAGCAGTGGAAGAGATTTGGAGATCAGATCTGAGCTATATTGTGTGTAACAGAGGTGGAGATACTTGTGAGAAGTATTATACTGTGTAATGTTACATGACTCAATCATTAATATACAGATAGTGTGGGGTTTTTAGCGAGATGCTTTCCCCGGGATACATATTGTGTTAATGAGTTTGATTGATGCTTCTATGTGCGCCTGTGAATGTTTTTGCTTCTGTAAATTGATGATCAATGTAGAGGAGATTATGTATTATACATGTTCCGCTTATAATTGTATGATCAGGATAATCTCTGTGAATATGTGTTAAATTATTCAAAATTTCTACATGGTATCGGAGCTAGATGATTTGTAGAAAAATTTCTACATGGTATCAGAGCAAGCTAGATAATTGTAGAAAAAGTTTCTACATGGTATCGGAGCTGTTGATCATCAGATCTATTATTCAGGAAGTGTTTACATTCTATTTCTTCAGGCAGAGTCTGTAATCGGGCCAGGTAGCCTCTGGATTCATCCTTCCTTTGGAAGGTGAGATATCCGGTGAATGCCCATACAATCAATCTTTGTACGAGAAATATTGTGTTCTCACGAATCTTAGATCCGAGGCAGTTGAGTTGGTTGCTGGTGGAATTCGAATTTGCAGCAGTGTTTTCTTGGTGACAATGCAGCAATGTCTTTCAACGGATTGCGATTGGAGTATGCTCTTGAGGGCAGCTCAAACTATATTGCATGGAAGGACAGGATGGAGGCAGTATTGGATGATAACGGGCTGAAGGAGTTCATAGATACGGATATCCCAAAGCCTACTGATGCTACTGAGGCGGAAGTTTGGCAAAAGAAGACCGCAAAATGTCGAAGGATTCTGTTGGAGGGCGTGAAGGATCACATTGTGTCCAGCCTCCATGGAAAGGCTACTCCATATTTGATGTGGAAATCATTAACAGAATTATTCCAAAGCAAGAGCGATCAGAGGAAGCTGGCGCTCAAAGATAAACTCAGAAACATCAAATGCGAGAAGGGTGACAGTATTCCCAAGTATCTCACGAAGTTCACTCAGTGTCGAGATGAGCTGGGAAGTGTGGGGGTTACTGTCGATGATGAGGACTTGGTGAGCTTGGCTCTCCTTGGTCTTCCGAAGAGTTGGCATTCCTATCAGGACTCTGTCAATGGTCGAGAGAAGTTGCCAGGATGGGAAAGACTATGGTCAGATCTTGTGCAGGAGGAGATTAGGCGGAGTACCAGGGACGAATCTTCGTCAAAGGGAGCTGATGAAGAGAATTGTGCTTTAGCTGCCAAAGCAAAGAAAGGGAAGAGCAAGAAAGCTTCTCAGTCTGGTGCGAAAGGCAAGAAGTAGGATATGTCTAAGGTGAAGTGTTTTCACTGTCACCAGCACGGACACTATGCCACAAATTGTCCGCAGAAGAAGAAGAACAAGCAAGCTGCTGGATCTGCAGGGGCAGAGGCCTTAGCTTCTCAGTTTGAGCTTGATTTTTCATTGATCGCATGCTTGGTTTCAAGTGTGATGGGATTAGTGTGGTTCTTGGATAGTGGTGCGTCTTTTCACATGACGAGAGATAGAGATTTGTTCTCTGATCTCGAGGACAAAGATCTTGGAGTGCACATCGAGATGGGCGATGATGGTAGATACAGTGCGACCGGTATCGGTACCATTTCCTTTGAGAGGGAGTCTGGTAAACCCTTTGTATTGAAGGAAGTCATGCATGTTCCAAGATTGAAGAAGAATCTCATCTCAGTGGCGATGTTAGAAGACAAGGGGTATGATGTTGTTTTCAGCGAGGGAAAGGCCTTCCTGCGCAGCAAGACAACTGGTGAGACCCGGATGATAGGGGTTCGAGTGAGGAACCTTTATTAGTTGCATGTAGATGGATGCGCAGCAATGGCAGGCAAGGCAGAAGGATTGGTGAGCCGGGATGATGGCGAGTTGTGGCACAGGAGATTGGGTCACCTTCACCATGGAGCCTTGAAGATACTGCAGTAGATCACTACAGGGCTTCCTAAAGGCACACTTGCGCAGTCAGATCAATGCAAGGGATGTACTTTGGGGAAGTTTGTGAAAGCCACCTTTCACGAGAAGGATAGTCGCGCCACGACGATCCTTGAGAGAATTCACACAGACGTGTGTGGACCTTTCTCAGTTGCTTCGACAGTAAAACATAGGTATTATGTGATTTTTGTTGATGATTTCTCTCGTAAGTGCTGGATCTTCTTCATGCAGAAGAAGAGCGAGACATATTCAAAGTTCTGTGAATTCAAAGCACTGGTTGAGAAGGAGTCGGGGAAGAAGGTGAAGGCTCTTAGGAGCGATAATGGTGGTGAATACATCTCGGACGAGTTCAAGGATTTCTGCAAGACAGAAGGGATTCGTAGAGAGCTCATAGCTCCCCATAACCCACAACAGAACGGGGTAGCTGAGCGGAAGAACAGAACGATTGTGGGTGCTGCACGGGCAATGTTGCATGATCAGGGCCTACCCCTTCACTTGTGGGCGGAAGCATGCAATACAGTAGTTTATGTGCAGAACCGTTGTCCTCATAGGATACTTGGCATGAGTACACCTGAGGAGACTTATTCTGGTAAGAAGCCTAATCTTTCTCATTTGAGGATTTTTGGTGCTAACGTTTACATGCATGTGACGAAGGATGCCAGGAAGAAGTTGGAGCCGACCGCAGAGGTTGGGATATTTGTGGGGTACACTGATACGCCCCACAACTATCGTGTGTATTTGCCAGACAGTGGTAAAACTGTTGTGCGATGGGATATAAAATTTCAGGAGGAGAAAGCCATGAAGTGTTCGCTTGAGAGGGAGCTACACTTGCATGCAGATGAGGAGCTATTAGTTCCTAAGGATGAGCTTCAGGACGTGGATCAGCCACAGGACGAGGTTCATGGAGTGGAAGAGACCATTCATGCAGCGCCAACCATCAGAGGGCGAAAGTGCTTGACAGAAGCTGAGCGACTGGCTCAAGATGCAGAGAAAGTTGTAGGACCACCTACAGCCCAACGCAGGCAGAGACAGTCACCTGATCGGTACACTGGATACATGGCTCTTATGAGCAAGTGTGTTGTGACTGAGCCATCCTCTTTTGAGGAAGCTGTGGAGGATCCCGCATGGGTAGACGCCATGGTGGAAGAGTATGATTCTATTGTCAGAAACAGTGCATGGGAGATTGTTCCTAGACCGGAAGGGAAATCAGTGGTGGGTTCGAGATGGATCTACAAAGTTAAGCAGGCAGCTGACGGGAGTGTGGAGAAGTACAAGGCAAGATTTGTTGCCCGAGGCTTTTCATAGATTGAGGGGATCGATTATGAGGAGACCTTTGCACCTGTCGCAAGGTATTCTTCCATACGGACGATTCTTGCTCTCTCAGCGCAGATGGGATGGCACATTCATCAGATGGATGTGAAGACTGCGTTCCTCAATGGAGTCATTGAGGAGGAGGTGTACATTAAGCAACCCGAAGGCTTTGAAGTCTTCAGCAGCGAGTCACATGTGTGCAGGCTCAAGAGAGCGCTGTATGGGTTGAAGCAAGCACCACGTGCTTGGTACACACGGATAGACAGCTATTTCACAGGACTTGGATTCTCCAAGAGCGAGGCAGATCCGAACCTATACCAGATTGTGGTGGAGGGTAAGTTGCTTATCATTGTACTGTATGTTGATGATTTGATTCTAACAGGTGATGAGTTGTTGATACTGTCATGCAAGAAGGATCTTGCTACAAAGTTTGAGATGAAGGATTTGGGCCTCCTTCACTATTTCCTGGGATTGGAAATATGGCAGCGCAGTGGTGGACTATTTGCTTCTCAGGGCAAGTATGCTCGGGAGATACTGGAGAAGTTCAACATGCATGGATGCAAGCCTGTTGATACTCCTCTTCCTGGAGGTTGGAGGAAGGAGGATGCCACTTCGGGAGAAGAAGTGGATGCCACAGTTTATCGACAGTTGGTGGGGTCGCTGATGTATTTGGTCAATACAGGACCTGATATATGCTATGCAGTTAACCAACTTTCACAAGCTATGGTTAAGCCTACCAAGCTCTTTTGGAAGGTGGGCAAGCATGTATTGCGCTACTTGAGAGGCACATCGGGGTATGGTTTGTGGTACAGACAGGAGGATGAGGTGAAGCTATGTGGCTTCACGGATGCAGATTGGGCAGGGAGCCCAACAGATAGAAAGAGCACATCAGGAGGGGTCTTCAGTATTGGATCAACAACAGTTTCTTGGTACAGTAGGAAACAAAGATCCATGGCACTCAGTTCAGTGGAGGCCGAGTATATGGCAGCAAGTTTGGCTGCATGCGAGGCTATATGGATGAGGAAGATCCTAGTTGGTTTGTTCGGTTCTCATTTGGATCCTACTGTGATTTACTGTGATAACCAGAGTTGCATTAAACTCTCGGCTAATCCTGTATTTCATGATAGATCTAAACATATTGACATCAGGTACCATCATATCAGAGATTGTGTGCAGCGGAGGATCATGTTACTTTCGTACATTCCAACGGAGGATCAGGATGCTGATATTCTGACGAAGGCTCTCACCAGGAGCAAATTCGAGTACCACCGAGGCAGGATAGGGGTTGCTGATAATCCATATCTTGTCGAGAGGGAGTGTTGAGATTGCAACAATATGATGGAGCTTAGTGAAAAGAGTCGCCTTCACTAAGTGGGACCGCAGGCTATTTTTGGCGCAAGTCTATTTTTAGACATATGGATCATGTCTATGGATTTCAGGTTGCTGTTTATGGATGATTGATCAAGTTGGGAAAAAATAGATGGACTTCTATTTTTGATGAAAGTGTGAGTGATCACAGTGTGAGTGATCAAAGTCTATTTTTAGACTGGCTGTCAAAAATAGAAAAGTCAAATATTATTATCTCACAATAATATTTGGACTATAAACTTAATCTTATTCTCTTGGAGCACTTCAATTTGAGCTACAGAGGTGGCACATGCAGCTGTCAGAAGGAAATACGCTTTTCTTATGAGTCAGTTGAGTTGTTGCATGCATGACTTCAGTTAGAACTCAATCAGTTGAGTTTGGTGGAGTTGATTGTGGAGTTGATGGAGTTGTGTTCAGTTTAGCTTTGTTAAACTGGTTGTATTTAGTCTAACTGGCAAATAGACTAGAGATGAGTTGGGTGAATTAGTTATTAATTAATTCACAAGTTATTAACTCATAATACAACTAATGAATACATCAGTTAACTCAGTTGCATGTCAGTGCTTGTTCAGTTCAACAGGGACAGGTGGTAGAGAATCAGATTGCTATCAGTTGTGACTATAGTTGTGCACCAGATCTTGCACAATCAAGGGATTGAGTATGCCAATGAGTTTGCTCACGTATTTGCCCACATTATAGCTTGTGCTCACGTCCAAAAAAGTGTGAGTGACTATTTTGCAGGTGAAAAACAAGTTTGGTGAGCCATTCTCATCAATTCTTGAGCAGGTATTGAGCAGTGGAGGCAGGCAAGCAGTGGAAGAGATTTGGAGATCAGATCTGAGCTGTATTGTGTGTAACAGAGGTGGAGATACTTGTGAGAAGTATTATACTGTGTAATGTTACATGACTCAATCATTAATATACAGATAGTGTGGGGTTTTTAGCGAGATGCTTTCCCCGGGATACATATTGTGTTAATGAGTTTGATTGATGCTTCTATGTGCGCCTGTGAATGTTTCTGCTTCTGTAAATTGATGATCAACGTAGAGGAGATTATGTATTAGACATGTTTCACTTATAATTGTATGATCAAGATAATCTCTGTGAATATGTGTTAAATTATTCAAAATTTCTACAGATTCCACATGTTGATCTAGAATAGGAATCCCCCCTTCAAGATGTGGAATCTGATTATCAAATTCTTGAAATGATTTTGTTTTTGCGAATCTATCCAAGCAATCAAGTTGCCGCTCAACAACATTGTTAGATTTGGATGATTCAAGAAAAATTACATCTCTAGATACAACAAACTTTTTATTTACTTCATCATAGAAGCGGTATGCTTTAGAGGTGTTTGAATACCCTAGGAAGATACACTTACGACTTCTAGCACCAAGTTTGTTTCTATGTACCTTTGGTATCAAAGCATAACAGGTGGAACCAAAGACCCTGAGATGTTTTACCAAAGGAACATGTCCATACCACAATTCATAAGGAGTCATGTTTCTTATAGCATTAGATGGACATCTATTCTTTATATATGCAACAAATAGAACAGCATCAACCGAAAACATTATCTTTACATTTTTGAAGAAAAGCATGGATCGTACCATATTCAAGATTGTTCTATTCATTCTTTCAGCTACACCATTCTGTTGGGGATTATAATGCACAGTTGTTTGATGTTTGATCCCATGTTGGCGAAGATAGTTTTCAAATTCATTTGATGTATATTCTTTTCCATTATTAGTGCGAATAGACCCAATATGAGATTGTGCATCATTTTCAATCCATTTATGAAAATTCTTGAATGTTTGGAAAGCATCAGATTTGTTCTTCAATAAATAAACCCAACACATTCTGGTGTAGTCATCAATAAACATCATGATATATTTATTTCCATTTGCAGAAGAAACAGGCATTGGACCACATAAATCTGAATGAATGAGTTCAAGTTTCCTATGTGCTCTTGAATGTGAATCATGAAAAGACTGTTTGCTATGCTTTCCTAGAATGCAAGCATCACATTGCTTAAGTTTTATAGGAATTGTAGGCAAACCACCAACACCATTTTTCTTCAATAAGCGGAGACTGTCATAGTTCAAATGTCCAAATCTAGCATGCCATAATAAACTTGATGGAAGTGTACCTTCTTCATGATGAGAATTGTATGAGAAATGTTGTGCATGAGCAGATGTTCCTTGCAGTTTGAGAAGCCTTTCTTCTTCTATTCCCCTCATGACAAGTGAGTGGTCAGATGCTTTTCTTACCTCAAGCTTGCCATCAAACATGTGAATGGAGTGACCTTGCTGGCGGATGTGGACCAAGGACAACAAGTTTCTCTTGAGCTGTGGGAGATATAGAACATGATCCAGAAGAAATTCTGGAAGACTAGGCAGTTTAAGCCTGATTGTGCCAAGCCCTCATGGATTGATTTTTGACTAATCTGCAAAGTATACTGCTCCATCAACATTGTCAGTGAAATCTTCAAAAAAATATTTTCTATGAGTCATGTGACAGGTTGCTCCTGAATCAAGCAACCAATCATTTTTCCAGGAAGCAAGTGAAGCATTAAACAAATCTTCATTTACTCCAATGTTACATTATGCCTCAACATAGTGAGCGGATTCAGGTGCTTTACCTTTGTCTGTATCATCAATTTCACCTTTCTGTTGGTTTCTTTTCTGCTCAATTTTGTCCCATGGTAGCTTGCATGTAGAGGCATCATGTGATCCATTTCTTTTGCAGCGAATACAGTGTAAATCTGCCTTTTCTCCTTAAGAATGTCTGCCCCCCTGCCTCTGAAATATCTTCCTCTTCCTCTTCGTCCACCTCTTCCTTTTGTAGAATCTTGAGCAGGATGCTTTTCTTTATGAGCAAGGCACACAGTCTCTTCAGAAGACTTAGGGGTTGTCTTCTTTCCAAAAGCTTTCTCTCTTTCAGCAAACTTTTTCACAAGAGAGTCAAAGGTTATATCTTTGAGATTTCCATTTGCTTGCAAAGACTCAAGATAATTGGAGTAAGTAGGATAAAATGCCTTAAGAAAAGAAATAAGAGGGATATCTAGCTCAACCTTAGTGGATTTTATATCATGCATTATAGACTTTACTTCAGATGCAAGAGCAAGAGGATCATTATTTTGCAGTTCAAGAGTGAAGAGTTTAATCATGAGTTGAACAACTTCAAGTGCTGAATGTGAGTCATAGAGTTCTTTAAGCTTTTGTAAGGCTTCAAAGGTAGTTGAATATGACAAAATATGGCGACTCACCTCTTCATTTATAGATGCTATGATTAATGCATAGGCTTTGTTGTTCTTGTTTTCCCAAATGACGAGCTCTTTGTCTGAGGTAGGTTGTACTGGGTCATTGTCTCCTTCTCCGACACACACTCCTTTCCACAACTCATTGAAGATGAGGGTGTGTTTTATCATCCGGGACCATTCAGGATAGTTCTCCTTGCCAGTGAGAACTATTCCTACCATGGATATGATTGAATGCATTCTGTAAAAAAAAAAAACTTTTGCTGATAGAAAAGAATACTTCTACCAATATACAGTAAAAATGTACTCAAAATTTTTTGTGGGAAACAATTTTGGTTGTTTAATTCATATAAGAGTCAATAATCAATCAATCACCGCGAGCTTTACAAAGTTGGAGCAGCAACAACATCAATCGCGAGCTCTACAAAGTTGGAGCAGCAACGGCATCACAATTTCAAGCTCTGATGGCAGACATCTCATGTAATCTTGGAAAAACAATAATCACATGTAAATATAATATTGTAATATGCCACCCAATTTATTCCTTTCGTGCCCAACTTTGATTAAAGAAATATACCGAAAGGATCTATTTTTTTTTTATGTGCAGCTTGCCTATCACGCAAATAATTGAAGAGATACAAATTTTAAGTCCATTCGTCGAAGATAGTTATTCGTGTTGCTATATCGTTACCGAATAATATAAATTTTCAATCCATGCGTGGAAGAAAGTTATTCTCAGATCCTTCCCACTCATCTAAAACGAATCCAAACCAATGAAAAAATTGTATGGCCAATGCACTAGATATCCAAATACAAGTTGTCATGCAATTCGAGCAAAATTTCCCAGAAATTGCAATGGAAGAAAGACAGTACTATCACTATCACTAAGCAAAGGAACAGGTTCAGATTCAATAATAATTTTCAACCAAAACCACAAGAACTGCTCGTGCAAACTGTTAGAACAAATACATTTGAAACGCCACAAGAACTTTAATCAGTGGCACATCTCCACGCAGAAAAGGTCAGCACATCTCCACGCAGAAAAGGTCACGCATCTCAGGTATTATCATGCTGTCTCAAATACGCAGTGTTGATATCTCTCACACGGTGTTGATATCTCTCCATGCTCACCGCACCAGATGTTAATATCTCTCAGGCGTATTAATCAACAGTAGTATTTTCATTGAAAAAGAAACTATATTCGTATAACAACGTTCAAAAATATGAAACTGATACCAGGTCAGATACCAACGTTCAAACATCATTCAATACCATGTCAGATACCAGCGTTCAAACAACATTCAATACCATGTCAGATACCAGCGTTCAAATAGCATTCAATTATTACAACAACGTTCAATTATTACCATGTGCACCACCTTAATACCATGTCCAACGCAGGTACAAGGACAATGCTCACTTCAAAAATGCATACAATAATACAGTTAAACGCATACCAATTCATTCAGAATGACAGAGGGACAACGCTCAGTGGATTAGTTGAGAACGACAGAGGACAACGCTCAGTGGATAGTGCTCAGACCAGCGTGCAGCCCACAGTAGCAAAAATGAAGGGAGTTACAACTTATTTTGAGAGCTGGCTCTGATACCATGTCAGGCCAGGCAGTAACTCTCCAATAGGCAGTAAAACTGATTCATTTTATTTCATTAGGTATGCTATTGTTATATACAAAAGGGTGTGACTGCTCAGTTCATCTCCTGATGACTGTTCACATTCCTAATTTAACTATTTACATAAATTCACCCAATCGTGAGGATTAGGTGTCACCAAGTTGTAGTAATCACAACTTGGTACTTTGCTTCTACTGAAGAAAGAGAAATAGCTAGCTACATTTTACAAGACCAAGTGATAGGTCTAGAAACAAGATTGAAAACATGGGTTTATAGTAGACTTCTAATCATTAGGGTTGCTAGCCCAATCCGAGTCAATGAAACCAACCAATAAAGGATCCCCACGAAACTATAATGTATCCTAAATTGAACAATACCTTGAATATATCGAAGTATCCTTTTTATTACTTTCCAATGAATTTCATGTGGTGTTTTCATATAATGGAAAACAAGACCAAATGAAAAGGAAATATCAATATGAGTATGAGTCAAATATAAGAGGTTACCAACTAACTAACAGTACAAAGTGGCATCAACTTTTGGTGTAGTGCAGGTGGTAAGTTTGACTCCAGAATGAAAGGGAGAAGGGCCTAGTTTACAATCTCCCATGTGAAAATGATGAAGAAGGTCACATGCATACTTAGATTGAGAGAGAGAAATTACTTTGTTTACAATACTTGGAGGCCAAGGGAATAATGCAAATATGATTTCTATCATTTCAAACTTATTCTTAAGGCTTGAATTCACATAGGTTAAAAGTTTAGGATTGCTACTAGTGAGGATATGATCATCAACATAAAGAATAAGTATTATGAGATGGATTCCATATGCTACATAATTATTTCTATATGCCCATTTACATCTAAAAAGTTTTATTCCTCTTAAAATATGTACAAATTCCCAAGTATCGTTCACCATCAAGGAATGATATTCTTCATTCATTTTTGTTTCCCAATATGGATGGCATGAAGCTTCTACAAATGGTTCTAGATCATGAGTCTCTAAAAATTTAGCCAAAAGAGAGGAGGCTCACTAGAGACATGAATGATTATGATGTTGATCTATAGGATCACCAGAAAGGCCAATAACTATTTCACATGTTGAATGGACCCATTTGGGACGCTGTGGTGATGGTCTAGGTTTATGTTCATTGGACTCATCTAGAGGAATGTGAGTAGGAAGAGGTTGACTTTCATCCTTAATGCCCTCATTTAAAGGATAAAATTGAATAGAAAGAGAAGGTGGAACAAATGCCAAAAATGGATCATAGGTAAAAGAGGCCACAACCACCAAATTAGGATCACATACCAAGATATTTTCATCAAATTTAACATCTCTTATAATTCTTATTTCATCGAAGCAAGGTTGAAGAAGTCTATAATATTTTAAATCTTCAAAATATCTAAAAATAAATAAACTTCTCACTTTTAGGTTGTAAAGATCTCCTTTTTCATCAGGAATATGAGCCCATGCTACACTACCAAGGATATGGAATTGGCTTACATTTGATTTAATTTTAGTCCACACTTACTTTGGTGTTATATTTCTTAACAAACTAGAGAGGGTATGATTCATTATGTAATTTTCATAATTGATTTCTTATTATCAATAAGGAAGAATTATTCCCTTAGATTGAATCATAAAATTATCCATTTCCTTTAATGTATGATCCATGATATTTTATTTGATGAATATATTTGAATCACATAAAGAGTATGGGATATCCACAACATACATGAAGAAGAAAACACATGAAGAAATGAAAATATGGACAATTGCACCAAATATTGATAACAAAGTTTGTCCAATAGAGGGACTACTTCTTCGGGTCCACTTCTTGTGGAGAGGCCTTTTATATTATCTCAACATTTTTTTAGCAAAATACATGGCAATACCTCAAATCTAGGGATGACCTAAAAATACATTGCTTGGACCTAAATTATGTTTTCACAAGTGGACTTGTCTCGGAAAATCATGAAAAGTGACTATAGACACCATAGGCTTTTGTCACCATCACCTTTGGACCCCTTTGAGATCCTTTGTCTTGGACTTCATGTTATGCAGACACATCCTCTCTGTAATAGTTGCAAGCTTGCCTTAGAACTCATGCTTGTTGTTGGGCATGGGTCACTTTTCCCAATGAATGAATGAACAATGTTTAAATAATTCAAATGGGGCAGATCGATTGGTGGTGATAATATTTGACCATTGTTTGAGGTAGGTCTTGGGGTCAAACCTATAGACCTCCCAATTTGGGTGTTGTCACGCAGAGCTTTTTTACCTATTACATATGCTGACAAGTGGCGTTTTGTAATCTGTTGGCCTAGTTCTAGTCATTCAACCACTATTTGTTTTTGGGTAAACCAACATGGCCAACTGCAGGGTGCCACTTGGCGCCCATTGATTGGGTATGTGGCACCTATGGATTGGTCCATGTCATTGCCAACTCTATGCCATGTGGAGGCATCCAGAGGGTGACACATGTTACCTCTAGATGGTGGCATGTGTTACCACCTGAATAGTGCCACATGACACTATTAGTGCCAAATGGCACTCTTAGTGCCTCTTTTGTTGTTTCTTGAAAACTTCAAAAGGCCATAACTTCTTGATATTGAGGAGTTTTGAGGTGTTGTTCATGCCATTGGGAAGATCTCTCGAAGCCCTTCGACTTGGTGTCATTTTTTTTTAGACTTTAAGACTTAAAATTTTGAACCTTTCTGGATCCTCTTGGATCAATCCTCCCCACTAAGAAGATTTTGGGCCTCCAAAATCCTTATCAATCAACAAATAGGTGAAAATTTCTCCCTCAATTTTCCCTTCTTGATCCACCATTCTAGCTTGGATGCATTCCTTTTAAATCCATTTGAAGGTACTCTACATCTTCTCGTTGTGAATTCCTTGTCCTTCTTTCAAGGATGATGTCATCCATCAACTTATCCAAGTACTTTGGAGCAAATTAATCTAATAATGGAACTTGACCACACTCCTCTAGATCCATTATCATTAGAGGCTTTTAGGGTTACAAGTTCTCTACGTTAGCCATGCTATAAATTTGCATATAAGGTGGTATATCAAGGTGGAAAGCATTTGTGTCAATCTTCTCCAAGATAGTGAATGGGCCATATCTGATCAAGTTGAGATTTTTACCTTCTTGCTTCAACCTATCTTTGCTCATGTGAATCCATATTACATCTCCAACCTAGAACTATTGATCAATTTTTTTCCTATCATGTTGGGCTTTATACTATATGAACTTGAGAGCTCTATATTCATCACTACATTCATTAGAATCCACATATTTTCCAAAGATCAAATCCAAGGTGATTTTGGTAGATACCCAAAGCCTGTGTCGAATGGTGGACTTTGTGTAGAAGTGTGCAAGGCTCAATTTCTGCATTCTAGACATAATGTATCTCGTCATTCCATAACTTAGGATGCTTGTTGCAATAACCTCAAAGAAAATGAACCATTGTTTCGTTGACTACCTCAGTTTATTCATTAGTTTGTGGATGGAAAGAAATACTCGTCTTCTGAATCTTAGTGTCCATCATTCTCCACAAGCTTATGCAAAACTCCCCAAGGAATTGAGAATCTGATCCAAGGTAATAGATGTGGGCAGTCCAAAATTGACCCATACATGCTGAAAGAAAAGGTGAGCAGTTTGCTCAACAATAATTTTCTTCTTACATGGCATCAAGATACACATCTTGCTAAACCTATCCACTACTACATACATTGAAGTAGTCACGACCCCTTTTTGAAATAGGTATCCCCTACAAAATCAATGGACATACTCTCCCAAGGATGAGAAGGAATAAGGAGTGGTGTGTACAACCCCAAGTTTCTATTAGTGGGCTTACGATTAGAGAAAATCTCACACCCCTTTGCATACTTGGTTTTCAATTTTTTTTATTCGAGGCCAATAAAAAGACCTCTACATATGAGCCATAGTTTTTCCTACAATAAAATTCCTAGATACAAGAGAGGTGTGAGCTTCTCAAACTACATGGACTCTTTCTCGTCTTTTCCATGTGATAATTATAAACATATTTAAGTAAATCCCGAATTGCGATATGCGATGAAACCCCCCACTGCAATATTCCGATCAGAATGCTTTGAGAACAAGCAATCACACTTTGCAGAGTCGAAAATAAATAATGCAGGCCATTGTGTCATCCTTTAATGATTTGCAAAATGAAATATTGGGATTTTCGCAATTGCATTTCACATTATCTCTAGACAGTGCTATATTACAATGTTTAAAAGTTGCGATGCGAGAATAAAGCATAAAGCATGGGAAGTTACTGTTTTAATATAATAATGAATGGTTTGATAGGGTAATTAATGTTTAAAGGCTAGTTAATGTTGAATATCTTGTTTGAAATCCTCCCATGATTCAAAGTCATTTCAGATAGATTTCAACCTTAATTTCCCTATATTGTCTGTGCTGATATATCTCTTCCATTTCAAGCAAGCTTCAAAAGACATGTCATTGAGCCAGGTGATGAAAAAGCAAAGCATTACAAATTTTTAGCTATCAAAAATGTCACCTATATTCTCTGATATAGTTTGCAGCGCCGATGGGGGAGAGACAGCATGGGAAGTCATATACAACAGGCTTGAGGATGAGCGTCCCAAAATTACTGTCATAAAGGCAATGGCTGACTCAATAAAACCTTTGGAAGTCCAATTCAAAGATGTTGCCTATTACTTCCTTCATAGAATAGGAGCAAGAGTGAAAATACTCCCATATACCGATATGATTAGGTGGGTGGTGGAAAATCTCAGTATTGAAGATAGGGAATTTAGGAACTCAAGGATGGAGCTCATGGGGTCATTCAAAGCTAAAGACATAAAGAAAATGTACCATATGCCTAACCCTCAGGACATATATGAAAATTCATATCTAGCCAACTTTTCAAAGAAAAATGAAGAACCTTTCAAGATGATCCAGGGCTGGAGGGTACTGGAGAACAAGTTCAAATTTGATAAAATGGATATGTATCTTGTAGCCTCCTTAGAAAACCCCTACAACTATGTATTTGCTATGTTATGTAGGCTATACGGATTACCTAATAATTCTAAGTTTTCATTAGAATGGATTCCTTTGATTGAGGCATGTGTCAATTCCCACATACTGAATTGGGTCACTATCCTATTTGATAACCTAGCCACTGCCATCTTCGAGTATCGTCATAAGAGATTCTTCTCCACAGACAACCTTCCTCCATTTTAATTCAGTGCATACATCATGGATGCCATCTGTTTCTGCACTAAATTTCCAATCATGAGTTGGAAATGGACCTTGCAGGACCCCTACATATCCATCTCAGCCATAAAGAGATTTAGGAATCCCATTATATAGCCCATTTTTATAAATTATGCCATGATGTTATTTTTCCATTGCATCAATTGATTTTTAATAAGAAAGCCCCTAGGTTTTCCAAAGAATCCTCTACAAACCTTCTCGTAGTAGGCAAGTATTTTGTTGAAGAATGCTTTACATACATAAGGGTTTTTGGCAATACAGCGGACCTGCATGTCCTCCCTTTGTATGTCTCTAATAAACTATTAGCAAGAGAAATAGACCACCATACTGTGGGAAAAGGCTTGACCAAGACCCTAAAAGATAACAAAAATTCATTATGGCCATATTTTCCCATTCGGTGTGGTTCCTTTTCATTAGCAAATTTTAACCATGTAACCAACGAATTGCTAAGCCTAGAGAGCCTCAAGCTCCATACTCTGCCAAAAAGGCAATTTGATCTAGACAAAATAGCGCATAATATTACTACTGCGGTGAAGATTAAGCCCTTTAACCATGAGGCTAATAATTCTGAAGACATTTTATAGTCAGTTGAATCATTCGAACAAGCATTCGAGTGGGAAAGGGAAAATCTAAGTAAATAATTCTGCTGCATTTGTTAAAAACCAAGGACAAGCCTACACCCAGTGTGACTGTCAATAGCGAGGTACCAAATTCTCGCATAGAGTCTCAAGTGGACATAGGGAAAGCACTAGATACAAGGAGAGCTCAAGACACTAAGGATACAATGGAATCCAGTAGGTGGTCAACTGAAAAGTAGGTTATAGTGACCCGACTAAAGATACTGGTTTTGAGATAAAAAACAGTAGTTTGGAGCAGGAGTGGGACCAATTCAATAAAAAATACAAGACACTCCTAAGGTAATAGATGCATAGGAAACTATGGAATATCACACTCCTCTGCACACCCAGAAAATTACAGAGTCTGAGTCGATGGATGAGAAAGGGATAACTTCGTAGCAAACATAAATCATCCCTGCTTTGCCCACATTAGAAATTGTCCTAAAGGTGACTGAAATTCCTCCTTTATATGTGTTCTACATCCCACTTCACAAGGTTGTAGTAAGGAGACAGAGGAAAAGAAGGACGGTAGAGACACCCAAGATCCCACCTGGGAATGATTCGATGGGCATAGTTTGGAAGGATATTCCCAATCCAGCTGAAAATTTGACCAGATTGTCACAGTTTATAGGGGCATATGCAACGGCCACCATGGATAAAGCTACCGAGATATCTATTTTGTTAAGGGAGAAGGAAGATAAGATAGCATAGCTCAAGCAACAAATGCAAATTGAAAAAGCAAATGTGAACCAACAAGTTACTAAACAAATTGCTCAATTGTAGTGGAATATGGAAGTGTTAAAGATAAGCCATGGAGCAAACATTTCTGTAAATAACATGCAAATTCAAGAGTTGCAAGAAGCCATGGAAAAATACGAAGATGTCTCTAATGTCGATGAATTCATCAAAGAGGCACTAGAGGTAAATTCCCTCCTATCAAAACAGCAAGAGAAATTTTGCCAAAGGATGTCACATATTGCTCCTTATCTAATCACCACTGACCAGTTAATGAATAAGGTGATTGACCAAAGAACTGAACTTACAGAGCTAAATACAAGGATCCCAGAATTCATCGAATGGAAAGAAACAGAGGAAGGAAGGAGAGATAATCTTCCTGAGATTGAGGAGACACATAAGGACATTCTATTCAAGGATTGGGATGCGCGGATCAAGCAAGCTAAATTAGCAGTGGCAAGAGCAGCAGGGGTGTCAAAGAACATAGTAAAAGTAGTAAACCACACTTTTCATGCTACCGACCTGGTGAAAGAAGGCAACCTGAAAATATTGCCCGATTTAAATGACTTGCATAAAAGCTAGAAGGAAAGAGTGGAAATCCAAAGGGAAGCGATCACAAAGATAGCAAAGACTGGTTGGGAGGTGTATTGGCAATACCTTGTCAAGCCACACAGCCAAATCATGACCTTCAACTTCTCACTCCATTCAACTCAATAGATGATGCCACATCTCGCAGATGCTATTTTCACAGGAAAGGTCAGAACACAATTTGGGGCACCTCCTCAAGTGAAACCGATGGCCGATATATGCGATTTAAAAGAGAAGCTGGCAGATATCAAGTCATCATCATAACCTCTGCTCATCAAGTCACTTTTATTTTTAGAGTTAGTTGACTAGTTAGGAGGAAGTTTGTTTGAAACCTCCTCAAATTTTTGTATAATCTATTTTTGAACATTAGTTAGAATAGTATTTATACCCTTCTCATGCATTTAAAGAAGGGTCCAGAATTTCATCAAAAACATTTGAAAAGAATGTACTTTTGTAAGTTTGTGAATGCCTTGATGAAATTATGGAACATGGTCATTTCTTTTAAATATTAGACTACTTTCCTTTGTTGATGCACTATTGTATACTTGGAAGATAATTTGATCTGAAGAAAGGAGTTGATCTATGTCATTAGTCAAATGAGCAGAACTTCACACATATGGTACTTCTATCTTGTATGATTAGTTATGTTTCTGTTTAATTAGTGATAACACTTCATTTTCATGAATTGTATATGAGATATGTTCTTTCTGTTATGTGTTAATTGCATTATTGTATGATGCTTAGTTGAAATTGTTTATTTTCATATATAATCATCAGATACATGCGGTATAATTTTATACATTTCTTTGTTGGGTTGTGTTATATTCTTTCCACGACTATCCCACGTAGTTAACCGGGGGGTTAGAGGAGGGGGCGAAGCCCCCCTTTGTTGCGACAATTGTGTAGCACGGGAGGGGGGGGGGGTCACAGTGCGTTTGAGGTGTACCCATAACCCCACTTTATGGGGTTCGGGGCAGCGCCCCAAAATTTTTTGGTTTTGGACCCTATGTTAGGATGGGCGGACCCACCTATGGTTTTGTGCATGATTTTCATACATGTTTTTGGACGCGATGGTTTTTGGTCCATGGTATTAGATGCTTCGGCATGTATAAATATGTATTATAACATTGAAAGGAACATACTGAAAAATCAAGCTGGTAGTCCCGATTTTGGGATCCAGGAGAAAATCTCTCTGTATATGTGTTTTATGTGTTATGCTCTCGCATTGTTTATTTTCTGTGTTTTAGAATTCGTATGCAGGTAATTTCTGTACAAGGTTAAAACCTACATTTGGTATCAGAGCCAAGTTTTGGCTTCAAGGGGATGCCTTTGTTGCAGAGGGGTTTTTCTCGGGTCTATGGTAGACCCTGTTCAGTGGGATATCTACAAGATCGATTCTGGTGGTAAAAGAAGATGGCGAGCAATGGAAAGATAGAGATCGAGAAATTTAATGGTCAGAGTTTTGAGTTGCGGAAGCTCAATATGGAGGATCTGTTGGTGGATAAAGATCAGTGGATCGTGGTAGATCTAGGTACTAAACCAACGAGAGTGTTTGATGAAGAATGGAAGAAGTTGGATCGGAAGGCAAAGAGCACAATACGATTGTGTGTCTCAGATTCAGTATTGTTGAATGTATCAGGGGAAGCTACGGCAAAGGCTTTGTGGGACAAGTTAGGGACTTTGTACCAATCTAAGTCTCCGGTGAATAAATTGTTCTTGCGAAAAAAGCTGTATAACTTGAGGATGTAAGATGGAGACTCAGTGATAAAGCATCTGAACGCATTTAATATTTTGGTAAGTCAGTTAGCATCTGTTGATATTAAAATTTCAGATGAAGATAAGTGCATGAGTTTGTTGTGTTCTCTACCAAATTTGTGGGAGCGTCTGGTTATTGCAATAGGTAGTAATGCAACTGCCTTGCATTTTGATGAAATAGTCTCATCCTTGCTGACGGAGGAGATGAGATAGAAAAATATGGAGAGCCCGAATGGTGATGCCTTGTTTGTACGAGGACGGTCCCAGAACAGAAACAAAAATAAGTCATCGAGTGGGAGATCTAAATCTAGAGGGAGATCTAAATCTCCATGAAAACTTGTAAAGGTGGTGTGCTGGAAATGCAGAAAGGAAGGGCACTTCAAAAGGGACTGTAAATATAAAGCTCCTGATAAAGGAAAGGGATCTGATGATGCTCCTTCTGTAGAGGCGAAAACCACCTCAGATGAAGGTGGGGATGTGTACTTCGCTTCTTCAAGTACACATGTAGACCATGATTTATGGTTGATTGACTCAGGTGCATCCTTTCACTTCACTCCCCATAGAGAGTGGTTTTGCGAGTATGAGAAATATGATGGTGGTGATGTCTTCTTAGGGGATGATAGGAAGGCTAGAATCATTGGTCGCGGAAAAGTAAAGTTGAAGTTGCAAGGTGGAAGGGTTAGAACACTTCTGGGTGTTCTGCATATTCCTGCATTGGCCAGAAATCTGACTTTTGTAAGCAAGCTGGATGATGCAGGTGTAAAAAAAATGTTTGAGAAGGATACCTGCAAAATGGTTCAGGGAGCACTGGTATTGATGCAAGGAGCTTGAATTGGAACTCTGTACAAGTTGCAAGGTAGCATTGTTATTGATGGGTGCAACAGTTCTGTGGTTCCTGAAAGTGGAGCAGAAAATCTAGTGGTCTCAAGAGAGAAGACCATGTTGTGGCATCAAAGGCTTGGACATATTGGAGAGAAGGGCCTTCGAATACTTCATGGTAAAGGAATGGTAGAAGCTATGAGTAATAGCTCTCTGGATTTTGATTTCTGTGAAAATTATGTATATGGGAAGCAGAATCGGGTGAGTTTCCCCTCTGGTAGTAAGAGGGCGAAACAAATATTAGAACTTGTGCATAGTGATGTGTTTGGACCTATCAAGGTTCCATCACTGGGTAAGTCTGTGTACTATGTATCATTTATAGATGACTTCTCAAGGAATACATGGATATATTTCCTTGAGAAGAAATTTGAAGCCTTTGACAGGTTTAAAGAATTTAAGGCTCTCGTGGAAAATCAGACAGAGAAGAAGATAAAGGTGTTGAGGATAGATAATGGTGGAGAATTTTGAAGCAATGAATTTGAAGAATTTTATAAGAAGTGTGGTATAGCACGACAGAAGACTACTCCATATACACCTCAGCAAAATGGAGTTGCAGAAAGAATGAATAAGACGTTGATGGAAAGGGCAAGAAGCATGCTCAGTGGTGTCGGGTTAGGACAGGAATTCTGGGTAGAGGCAGTGGATACTACATGTTACCTAGTTAACAGATCACCTTCATAAGCATTGGAGGATAAGACTCCAAAAGAGGTATGGACTGGTAAGAAACCCTCTCTTTCACATCTGAGGGTATTTGGATGTGATGCATATGTACATGTTTCAAAGGAGAAACGAACCAAGTTGGATAGTGAATATGAAAAGTGCATCTTTATTGGGTATAAGGATGGTTTAAAGGGTTATAAGCTTTGGAACCCAGTGACACAGAAGGTTGTGTACAACCGAGATGTGGTGTTCAGAGAGGTAAAAGATGTTATTAAACATGAAGTCCAACCAAAGGAACCTGAGAAGATAGAGTTTGAGCTTAAGGAGGAAGAATCAGACTCTACAACAAAGGAGGAATGAGAAGATGAAGAGCGACAAACTGTGGGTGTGAGAAGATCAGTTCGAAAAAGAAGGCAACCAGAAAGGTATAGTCCATCTGCTTTCTATTCAAATTTTGCTTTATCTATTACTGACGATGATCTCAGAACTATGAAGGAAGAAGTAGATTTAGAGGATGGCAAACTCTGGAAAGAGGCCATGGTTGATGAAATGGCATCTTTGCACAAAAATGTGGCTTGGGATCTGGTGGAGTTGTCAGCTGGAAGGAAACCCATTGGCAGCAAATGGGTGTTCAAGAAGAAGGCAAATGCAAAAGGAAAGGTGGAGAAATACAAAGCTCGGTTAGTAGCAAAAGGTTATTCCCAGGTGTTGGGAATTGATTTTGGTGATATTTTTTCTCTTGTTGCCAAGGTAAATTCTATTAGATTACTTTTATCGGTTGCTGATGCTTTTGATTTTGAGGTAGAACAGATGGATGTGAGGACAACATTTCTTCACGGGGATCTGGAAGAGGAAATATATATGAAGCAACCTGAAGGCTTTGTGGTGAAGGGTAAGAAAGAACTGGTATGCAAGTTAAACAAGTTTCTGTATGGGTCAAAACAGTCACCAAGGATGTGGTATCAGAAATTTGACACATTTATATGAGGACTTGGCTTCACTAGAAGAAAACTAGATCACTGTGTGTATTTTAAATTAATTGGTGACCGTTTTATTTATCTGGTCTTGTATGTGGATGATATGTTGTTGGTTGGAAATGACAAAGAAATTATCCAGGATTTGAAGACCCAATTGTCCTCCAAATTTGACATGAAAAATCTTGGTGCTACAAACTATATTTTGGGCATGGAAATTAAAATAGATCGGACAAAGAGGAAGCTCTCATTAAAGTAGAGGAAGTATGTCAAGACAACACTGCAGAGGTTTAATATGTAGGATAGTAAATCGGTGAAGGTTCCTATTCCTGTAGGTGTGAGGTTATCTGCTGAACAGTGTCCCAAGACACAAGAAGAGGAAGAGGACATGTCCCGTGTTCCATATGCAAGTGTAGTTGGTAGCCTGATGTATGCAATTGTCTATACTAGACCAGATATTGCACATGCAGTGGGAGTATTGAGCATGTTTATGTCAAAACCAGGGAAGGAGCACTGGACAACAGTGAAGCGGGTTTTCAAGTATTTGCGTGGCACTAGTGATTATGGTTTGTGATACCAAGGAAGATTAGGATTGGACAAAATGTTGGATATTCGTGGCTTTGTTGATGCAGACTGTGTTGGAGATCTGGATCAGAGAAGATCTACAAGTGGGTATGTGTTTAACCTATTTGGAGGTGTAGTCAGTTGGATGAGTAAGAAACAATCTGTAGTGGCACTATCAACTACAGAGGCAGAATACATGGCAGCCACTCATGCAAGCAAGGAAGCAGTTTGGTTGCAGAGATTGTGTTCAAGTATGGGGTTAGTACAGGGAGCTATAAGGATAGACTGTGACAACCAAAGTGCAATTTTCTTGGCAAAGAACCCCGCATATCGTTCAAAGACAAAGCACATTGATGTTCAGTATCACTTTGTGAGGGATATGATAGAAGACAAAAAGGTGTTGTTGGTAAAGGTGGACACTTTGAAGAATACTGCAGATGCATTGACAAAATCTGTGAGCTCTGAGAAGTTTTCTTGGTGTAGAGAGACAATGGGCATTTCAGGGCTGGAAAAATGACTAAGCTCTCTTGTGGCCCCCTATGGAAAGAAAACAACAAGTGGGAGAATGTTGGATTGTGTTATATTCTTTCCACGACTAGCCCACTTAGTTAACCGGGGGGTTAGAGGCAGGGCTCGACGATTGTGTAGCGGGGGGGGGTCATATGGGGTTTGAGGCATACCCGTAACCCCACTTTATGGCATCTGGGGCAGCGCCTCGAAAAATTTTGGTTTTGGACCCTATGTTAGGATGGGTAGACCCACTTATGGTTTTGTGCATGATTTTCGCACATGTTTTTGGAAGCGATGGTTTTTGGTCCATGGTATTGGATGCTTCGGCATGTATAAATATGTATTATAACATTGAAAGGAACATAACGAAAAATCAAGCTGGTAGTCCCAATTTTGGGATCCAAGGGAAAATCTCTATGTATATGTGTTTTATCTGTTATGCTTTCGCATTGTTTATTTTCTGTGTTTTAGAATTCGTATGCAGGTAATTTCTGTACAAGGTTAAAACCTACATTCTTTGAGTAACTATTTAGTCAGAGAAATTATTTTTACATGTTATCACCTCTGTTTAATGCGTGATTGATCTTTATTATCACATGTCAAACAGATATCTTTTTAGATCGCATATCACACAGAATACCTGAGTTTATATTAGATTAAGTTAGCTAGAGATTTGCATGATAGAAGAGGTCATTTAGTTATCACTATCCTTACTACAATCGCTTGAAAACCACCCACTCTCATTTTAAAATCCACACTGAGAAACTGGTCCCATCATCCCCAGTGAGAGCCACCACTTCAAATGGAAAAGGAGTTGTCTTTAAGGTCCGGACCAGGTGGTTATCCCCCATGTTGGAGCAACAGAAATCTGAGGCTTCAACAGAACCATGTGTTAGGCTTTTATAAACATCTTTAAAATATTCATTTGTAGCATACTTTTGAAAAAAACTATCATGAGATAAAGAAGCATTCTTCAAAACAATAGATGAAAAAGTATGAGGCCTAGAGAGCATATCTACCACTTTGTTAGTTGTACCCTTATTATACTTGATTATAAAATGGAATTGTTGAAGAAAACCCATCCATTTGAAATGACGAGCTTGTTGTAGCTTGGTCTATGACTAGATGTACTATAAGGGCTAATGGTTTGTTTGTATGATAGTCCCCTTACTTATCAAGTAGTGCTTCCATTTCTTGACACTTTGAACCAAGACATACAACTCTTTGTCATATGTGGGCTAACTAACAACAAATTGAGAAAGAAATTTTGAGTGGTAAAAAACATGCTTATGATGTTGCATCAATACTGCACACATGGCGTATCCACTAGCATTAATCTCAAATGGTTGTTGAAGGTCATGGCAAGGATAATACTAGCATTGTGTGAATCTTCTCTTTCAAGGTGTTGAAATCCTTTTGTTTCTTTCCTCCCCACTAAAAGGCTTGCTTAACACTAGCCAAGGCATGGAAAGGAGATGCTATGAATGAGAAGTTATTTATGAATATTCTCTAGTATTGAACTGCTCCCAATAAACTTCTTACTTCTATTGCATTTGTGGGATTAGGCCATTTTACAATTACATCAACTTTGGAAGGATCACTTTTCAGTTGTCCTTCCAATAATATGACCCAATTACATTAAATAAGTTTTTCCAAATTCTAGTTTGGACAAATTTAAATGCAATTTCTCCCTTTGAAAAGTATACAGCACTTCCCTAACATGCCTTACATGATATTCCCAAGTTATACTAAAGAAAATAATCTCATCGAAGTATACAATCACAAAGTCATCTAAGAATTGACAAAATATGTCATTCATCACACACATGAATGTTTTTGAGGCATTACCAATCCCAAATGGAATCATCAACCACTCAAACAAACCCTGCTTGGTTTTGAAAGAAATTTCCCATACATCATTTTTGCAATCCTAATAATATGGTAGCCACTACGCAAAACCAACTTAGTGAAATAAAAAACACTCTTTAATTGATCAAGAAAATCATCTATATGAAGAAGGGGATATTAGTTCTTCACCATTATCTTTTTGAGAGCCTGATGATCCACATAAATCCACCACGTGTCATCTTTCTTCAACAGTATTACAATTAGCGAACTACATGGAGATGATCTTGGCCTGATGAATCCTTGGTCCAACAAGTCTTGCACTTTCTTCTTGACCTTTGCCATTTCTACAATTGACATCCTATACATGCCCACATTTGGAAAATGGGAATCTTGTTGAATATGGATCTCATGTTGAATTTCCATCTTAGGAGGAAACCCACCTGGTTCTTGGAAAATATCATCATAGTTAGAAACAACATCAAATATTTATGTCCTGTGAGAATGATCATACCCTTGGAAATCCTTATATGTCTCAACATATTTTTCTCTCACAACAATAGGCACATATTTTTTGTTAGAGTTGATGAGTCTCTTCATCTATCCTACATTAACAAGAGTTGAGTTAACTTTCATATGATGAGCTCTGACAATATATTCCACTCCATATTTGATGAGATGGTACTTGTTTTCATGTATGAAGAAGAAAACATGCATATCATATAAGTATGAACTTCCCAAAACTATGCCAAAAATATAAAGTGGGAAAATATCCAAATCAACCTCATCTATCAACTTTGAAGAGATAGCAAATATAACTCTACACTTCTTGGTGACATTTAGTTTTGCATTGTTGCATACCCAACTAATAGGGTAGGTTTTTGGATCATGTCTTGTTTCAAAATCCAACCTCTTAATAATTGCTTTTGATATCAAATTAATGTGAAAACCCAGATCAAATAGAGTGTCTATATTTGTGTGTTTAGATACAACTTGTAATAACCCTGAGCTAAGCTTCCATGTAAATAAAAATGTATGGACATTATAAAAGAAAACATTAAAATAAGGTCATGGGACACATATTCCAAGATGAATGAGGGGGAAAACATTACATTGGGATCCACTTGTGGTTAATTATCTATTATTGGTTATGTAAATTGGCATTGGTGTTGGCAAGAGGTAAAAGGAAATAAATGGTAAACTAATTATTGCAGGCTAGCAAGCACATGTGACAAGGATGCAAAAGAAATAAAGGAAAATGAAATAAATTCCACTTGAATAGGTGGGGTGATCCAGGAAGATCTGACCTCTTGGAAAAATGTTAAAGTTGTCTATTGTTGGCACATGACAAGTTTTAAAAGAACCCTTGCACAATAGAGCGAAGTTCGCAGAAATTTTGGGAAAATGTGGACAAGTTTGAAGTGTAAATGAATAATTCTTTATGGGTCTAAATTTTCTCATGTCTTTTTCCTTTAATTTGTAAAAAAAAATTGATTAAGTGTGATAATGCACCTCACAAACAATTTCCTAATCTCAAGTTGGAAGTTTATATTTTCATGGGATTGTTTCCCTTAAAAAAGTGGATGAGTTCCTTAATACGTGGATCTAAGGAGATATCCTCTCCTTTGTTTGTGGATCTCAAAAAGTTATAAATTCTTCCTATGTTCTCTTTGGAAAAAAGGGAGATCTTGTTTGAGAGAGTTTTGTTTGGAGATATTTGAGAGCTCAAGGGAGAAGCATTTCTAAGGTATTGAACAATTGTTTATAATGTACAAGCCCTGAAGACTCTTTGGTATCAAAAGTTGAAAGCTCAAGTTTCTATCCATTTTTAATAAATCATTGTACACATTCCTCTTTAAATAAAGACAATAATGTGATTCAACCATCAGAGGCAAATCTAGAGATATAGCCCAGTAGAGGGGGTGAACTCTGTTATCATCTTTGTCTTGATGCTTCATGTTTTTCTTTGTTCATGGTTTAGTTAAATCATTATTGTCCAATTTGAGTTACATTATTATGTGTTAATTTACATGCTTATGTGACAATTTTGGTAACTTAATATCACAAGCCCTTACAGTCAAGTAAAAAGACTTTGTTGCAAGTTTTATGCTCTCAAGTTTTTCAAATCATTTGGTATCAGAGCGGTTGATTGTTTGGCATAGTGGGTACATTTGTTAGGTTTAATTCAAGAAAGGAGAAGGAAAATGGTTGAGAAGGTAATTTCTTAAGTTTCAAAATGTCAATTTCAAATAATGTGTCTTTTTATGATCCTCTATTGGAAAATCTATATCAAGTCTCCAAGGTTTTTCAAGAATTCCTAACCATGAAGAAAATGGTATAGGAGTTTTATAATGAGGACAAAGAAAGCAATGAGTTGCAAAAGCAGATGAAGATATTGGGAGAAGAAAAGCAAGAGCTACAAAATAGACTCAAAGAAATGGAGTTGTAATTACAATATGCAAAAAAGAACTTTGCAAAGTGTCAGAATGATAAGTTAATTAAGGTAAGAAACACTTGTTCACATTCAGTTTCCTCACAAGAAGATGATGATTTCAGTTCCTTCGAGAAGCAAACTCGAGGAATTGGATCGAAATTGTTATTGAAGATGGGTTATGAAGGAAAGGTTTGGGAATCCATGGCCAAAGCATAATAGAACCCATTAAGATTGAAGACCAACCTCGATATGCCGATATAGGATACGGTAAAGAATAGGTTGGGGAGTCTTTCAAGACCATTGAAGCAAGTGATGCTCTGAAGGGAATTTCAATATCATGATGTTTACCTCATCAAATTTGCAACAAAGGAAAACATCAAAGGTATAGCCCTGACTACACTAAAGTTTCTTTCGATTACAAGAAACATGGCAGTAAAAATATTGGTTTTTGGCATAAAATAGTGTGTTCATTTTGTGGGCTGACCAATCATAAATTTCCCAAATTTTGGAAGAGAACAACAATGTACAAGAATTCATGAAGGAAAAATGACAAAAGGATCAACCTCCATATCGTGAGAAAGACAATGGTGAGAGGAAACCATAAAAGCAGAATTTTTGCACACATTATCATTGAAGTGATCATTTGGTCGATAGATGTTGGAAGATTCATTCTAAGTTTCACCATATGCCCAACAAGAAGTGCGTACAAAAATACATGCCAAAGGAGGCTGCAAAAGTGGGAAATTTGATTAGTATTCCTGAACAAATTCATCAAGAAACTGAGAATGATGAAATCAAGTTAAAAATAATCCTCTTAACTGGATTGATAAGAAATGGTTGGAATTTATAAATAGATGAAATCTTTTGGTTTTAAAAAGGGGGGTGCATATTTCAAAACGACCACGCTATTGAAAATTGATATTTAAGTTTTGATATGCAAAAAGTTGAATAAGAATAATGTCTATGTCCACCAAAAAGTTCCATTGTATTGTGCATCTCTCATGCGTTGGTGTTGAGGTAACTTTTGAAAAAGAATGAGGGTCTGTTGACTGTATTTATGGCTGTTGTGTCTTCTTTACTTTTGTGGCAGTAACGTTCAATCGCTTCTCAACATTTCTTGAAGACCTTTGATTTTGATCCTAGAAGGATGCCTAAATTTGTTTGATCTTTGTAGGGAGGCATTCTTCTCATCGTTAAGCCAAGTTTAGCTCTGTTTGGAAACTTCATTGGAAATACCGATTATTATGGGTATGTAGAAGGTGCAGCTGCGGGTGATGCTTTTTTTGAAGTTTATTTTCTCAAATGGGTTAGATTTTGCAGCTTTTTATCCCAAGAATGTGTAGTAGCGAGCCTTGTCAAAGCAAAGAGTTTTTCTAATGCTAACGGTGATACGTGACAAGATTCTTCTGTTCGAATCAACGTGATCCCTTATCTTCGATTCAGGATGTTCTGATGTACGATAGGAACCCCTTATCTTATGCTAATAGTTAACATGGCATCGATTTCATGTTCATCAATGACCAACACATATCACGTACTAGTGATATATGTACCAGCGCAATTTAAGTGCAAATGGTGATGGAGAAACAATGGTAGCGATGGATAACTATTCCACAACGGTCATGCCATGAGGCCCCATGTTTAACAACGGTGACAATATTCCATGTTATTAGCTCCAAATGTTGCATGGTTTCACAATAACCGATGGTGGTTATTGCGAGATAACATTACAACAAATGTAACGATAACCAGTTGGAGTGCTAGTTTTACAAACGAGATCCACATATATGGTATATGCTAGGGTTTTCCTCCCATGATGAAACAAGAGAACACATTAAATAGTGGAGGTGCCAATAGAATGGCGAGTTGATTGACATAGCAAACCCCATTTCAGTAGGATAAGGCACACGACGAAAGAGTTTGGCCCGCCAGGTCTCGGTGGATACATGATTGGCAACGAATATGACCGTAAATAATTGGAAGATGTTTATATTGAAGATGGAGTTCTTATTGCTGTTCAACCAAATATTTAGTTTGCAGATGAGCTG
This sequence comes from Pinus tabuliformis, assembly GCA_031772625.1. NCBI lineage: Eukaryota > Viridiplantae > Streptophyta > Pinopsida > Pinales > Pinaceae > Pinus > Pinus tabuliformis. Next base: position 564,770,769 of record CM062818.1, on the reverse strand, counting down.
TTGTCAACACATCCATTACCTAACATGGATTCCTAGGAATAACAACACTTTTGTTGATTATACATGAAGCTCAAAAGAAAAATAGGCTACCTAATTACCTGTCATTTGTTGAGTATTTGGGATATTGTATTTACTTTGGGAGTCACTTTTCTAGACTAGGAATGTGTGGAATGCCTCCTTTTGGTTTAGATATACCAGCTATTTTGATGCATTTCCTAGGAGTTGGGCCTTTTTGTGCCTGCTCCACCTGAATTCACAATTTTATATTAAGGGAGCAAGGCAGACCAACAACATTTCATCCTAGTGATGACAATGGTGGTCTGCGTGGAAGAATAGGTCATTCAGGTGGTGGGCCTTCCATGGGAGGAATGATGGATCCAACAATGATGCTTTTGTTATCTCTTGCATTCTCTCTGACCTTGATGCACCATAAAGACTAGGGACTACGATTCCAAATATCATATATTTTTCAGAAGCACAGGGATGCGTCCACTGAACAAGGACATGTATGATGGGCAAAGGAGATTATTTAGATAAAAATGTTTCTCATTTTGTGGAAGATAAGAAAATATTATTGGCATTTGAAAACGTTAACGTGATTTTCAGGATTGGTAAAAATAAATTCCCTTTTGGTCGAGGAGATAAGTATGAGAATTAATCATCCCAAAGTGGTGGTTTGTCATCGCATGTGTTATCCAAAGAAGCGTTGTGATATGGAACGTAGATAGGCACATGGAATATCAACATTCCATGAGGAAATGGTTACGTTGTCAATGGCCAACAACATTGGTGGTTTGGGATTTTCCCCACATTTTATGCACATATTTCCAGCGTAACATTTTCTGCGAGTGATTCTAGCAATCAGCCGCATATTTAATGGGATTATTGTTGATGTGGCACTCATACTCCACTCAAATCTTTTGATGGCAACGTCGTCTTGCAGCTTGCGGACCGTCATCCACAATCCAATTGCAATGATTTTGTGTTAAGATTTTTGGGGATAGTTCGTATGGAACATATGTATCTCACACTGCATATTACATCATGCCATACCATGTTTGGAATGCCATTGTAATTCAGTTCTATCACTGAAATATGCTAAATGCCATGACGCTACGTTTCTAATGAACAAAGGTTCCACTGAGTCTATATATACCACATCCCACTACGATGGTGTTGTATTGACTATCACCCCAAACTTTATGTGCAAAAATTGTGTGTTAATACCATCTAATATGACCACTCTGAAATTGTTAAAAAAAATGTGGGTTATGGGAGGACCTAGTAGCGCCAACCAGTAAAAATCACCTTCTCTGTTCGCAGATTGGAATGCCTCTGTTGCCTCCAAGAAGGAAGATGCATATATCGAATCTGCAGTTTCTGAATCCTTTGCCCCTTTAATCATAATTGAAAATAATACAGTTATAAGCACCTTCAACATTGTCTCAGAAGGAGCTCAGGGTTTGTCAGGAAATTTTCAGTCAGTTGCAACCACCGTGGCTTCAGGAAAGTCCATCATGTATTTTGGTTATTATTTTGGCCACAAGCATCTTCTTTATTTTTATTTCTTTCACCATGTTTCTCCCAGTCATGGTGGTGATGCCTCAGAAGTTTGCAATATGCTTTATCCTGGTTGAATATTTATTATAGCATCTTATAAGAAATCAGTTGGCCCACATGGGTTCAAAAGAAAGAATTCCAACCATTGTGGGATTTATTGGGAGCATGTCAGCTACCATTTATATATCAATGACACTTCATATCTATATACTATTAGTTATTTCCTCCTGTGTTTAGATGTTGGCCTTATAATACCTCATACTTCCCTGTAGGTTCTCCTAGCATGAAGTTTCTCTCATCAACACTAACGTCAGCACATTAAAAAATGGTATAGCTTGGATGGTGTGTTGAATTGTATTAGAGAAACCACTGGTCTGTCCATCAACGTTTCTGATTTTGATTTTGCACACTATGATCATAGTGTTGAATTATTTTTCGGCTTTCTGTTAATGTGGTTGTGGACCACTCTCAAAAAAAAACTATTGCAGATATAGATGATGGTATGTGGAAGTCAATTTTGTTTCCTTCCTTTGCCTAATGGATTTTTTTGATGAATTTTTGGTAAATTCATACTAAGGGATGAAATAAACTCCTCGCATGTCCTATGTTTGGGTGGGAATCTTTGCTCATGATAGAATGCAATCATTGGCCCATTCCCATAGCACTTTGAGAATGATATGTTAACTTCTCATGGAGTAGAATGATATAACCGTAATCAGTTTTGTTCCAAAGAACTATGGTGAAGGAGAAGAAGAATAGAAGGAGTATTATAGTTATGCTTGAATATTCTTTGAAGTGGTTGAAGAATTTATAGTCATGAATTAATATTTTGGTGAAACAAAATTCCTCTTTTTCAGGGAGGATTGATCTGAGGATCTCAACTCTTGGAAAAATGTTAAAGTTGTCTATTGTTGGCACATAACAAGTTTCAAAGTAACCCTTGCACAACAGAGATAAATTCACCAAAACTTTGGAAAAATGTGGACAAGTTTGAAGTGTAAATGATTAATAATTTATAGGTCTCAATTTTCCCATGTATTTTTCATTTAATTTGTAAAAATTAAATTGATTAAGTGTGAGAATCCACCTCATAAACAATGTCTTAATCTCAAATTGGAAGCTCAAATTTTCGTGGGATTGTTTCCCTTAAAAAAGTGTATGAGGTCCTTGATATGTGGATCTAAGGAGATATCCACTCCTTTGTTTGTCAATCTCAAAAAGTTATGAATTCCTCTTATGTGCTTTTTGGAAAAAAGGGAGAGCTTGTTTGAGAGAGTTTTGTTTGGAGAGCTTTGAGTTCTCAAGAGAGAAGTCTTTCTAAGGTAATGAAGGATTGTTTGTAATGTAAAAGCCTTGAAGACTCTTTGGTAGTAGAAGATAGCTCTAGGTTTCTAGCCCTTTTTAATAAAACAATCATACACATTCCTCTTTAAAAAAAGACAATAAAGTGATCTAACTATTGAAGGCAAATCCGAAGATGTATCCTAGTAGAGGGGGTGAACGTCGTTATCATTTTCATCTTGCTGCTTCATGTTTTTTGTTGTTCATGGGTTGGCTAAATTATTATTGTGCATCTTAAGTTACATCTTTATCTGTTAATTTACATGCTTATGTGACAACTTTGTAACTTAATTTCACAAGCCCTTACAATCAAGTAAAAAGACTTTGTTGCAAGTTTTATGCTTTCAAATTTTTAGATCATGGAGAAGAGGAAGATACAAGGAAAGGATAAAAATAGTAAAAGAATATGCATGCAAGGGAAAATGAAGAAAAAGAAAAAGAAATTGGATAGACAACATTCTAGCATTCATTTTTTAGAAAAGCAAGGAAAAGGAGAGAAAACATTATCGAGCGCTAGGAGCACAAGGAAGAAAAGAAACACACAAGTAAGGAAGGCAAGGAGTGAAAGAGGAATTCATGTGCCAGCCAAGAGGAAGGTTTGGACAATAGCAAGCATGGGAAGAAAAATGACAGGAGGACTTTTTGCTGGTAATGGTGTGCATGTTGATTTTCTTGTTGGGATTTGAATGCATAGTTCATGCATTGGTTTATTGGTCATTTTTGTTGCCGTTGGCATGGTATTTTCTTGTATTGGTAGTGGTGTACAACCTTTCCTTTTCCATTTCTTGGATAACCATGATGTAGTGGGTTCCTTGTTTGGTTGAGCTTTGGATTGCCAAAAGATTTTGGATCCTCGTTGAGGTGTTCTCAAGAAAATCGCAAGTGTTGAGAGTGTACATGGTTTTCTCTAGGAAGCTCTTGACAAGTGGGTGGAGACAGGAAAATTCCTCGGTGTATGGTGAAGAAATTCTAAGGCATCCAAGTTTGTATTGATTTTGGTGATTTCTAGACTGGTTTAGGTGAAAACACTATCGATTGAGGGTCGAGGTGGTTTCTTCTGGACTCCCTGTTTGGTTATGTTTTGTTTTATGCCATGTGATCCCACATTCATGCTTGGAATATGGCACAGGGTTGATTGGCTGGAAAAAATATTTGGTTCAAAGTAATCCATTACAAGGAAAATACCTTCTAGCGAAGGTTATAATGGAGGTTTTTACTGTTATAAAATTAGCAAAAATTTTCAAAAAAACATCCTCTAAAACAATTGTTTTTTATAGTAGATGTTTTAGTAGAGATTATAATGGAACTTCATCTCATCTGAAAAAGGTTGGGCCACCAGAGGTTTTAGCGAATGTTTCTTTACGGTGTGCTTCATGGCACAAGAAGCACTGATGTACTACATATATAAAAGCACCAGGCTACATGCATAACTAAACACACCAAACCAATGAATGTAAAGAGAATTGGTGCCTGAAATGTATACTTCCCCAATGTTGATCTATAAAAAAATGCCCTGGGGTGCTCTTTTAAGGAATGACACTAGGGCATACAAAAATTAATTGCAGTTCCGGTGCTTTTGTTTAAACTTGTATCATTTATGCATGTGATTTGTATAAAGGCACAGGTGCATTAGGGATATAAATAAACCGGTGATGGAAGTAATATATTGTAGGATTGGGGTGTTAGTTCTATCAAAGCACTGGCGCATTAAGAATTACAATGCACAAGGTGTTAATTGCAAAAAATATTGGTGCTTGAAGAGATAAATGCCTCGATGCCATCGTTTTCTAAAAAGGCATCGATCATGCAAAATATGTCTTCATGGTTATTTTATATAACATAATGCATCGCTGCATTTTTATGTTATGGACGCACCAGTTTTTGTATGAGATTTTCTTTTTTTTTTGGAAACATCGTCTTGTGACAATGAAATTATTATATTTTTTTAATTTGTTATTCATCAAAAAATAGACATATATCTTATAAAAGTATTCATATAAATTAAAATTTGATTAGTTCATTTGTATATGATGTTTGGATTAATTCTTTATATTATTAGATTTCACATCTCTTCATGATAATACTTAATCATCCATATATTTAACCAATGGTGTAACATTTCACAACTGCATTGGATAACACACTAGAAAAAATTAAAATGTATTTTATTATATTCCAATAAGAGGCACTTTGTCATACAAAATGGAATTGTTATTGGTAATCCCTTTTCCTTCAATTGGGACACTATGTCCATTACATTAAAAAAATGCCTGCTTTTCATAGACAATTATTTCAAAAAATACAACAGATTGCATTGATATCCAAATATATCATCATTCTTCGCTGGAATTGTTGTGAGTGCTCAAGGTACTTCCATGGCTTGGGGTTGATTGGAGTAATTTTTTGTTGATTTCATCGATTATTTTCATCTTCTTGATATAGTTCCATTTGCAAACACAAAAATAAAGTGCAATGAGTGTATCTACATTGGTGATAATAATGAAAATTGAAATAAATAATATACACCAATGTATATCGAATGGCAATGTGTCATTGCAAGAAGTGACTCATAAATTGTGCACATGTTTTGAAAATCGAGTATCATGCCTTGTTGCAACAAGTCTTATGCTAGCGCAATTCCATACTTTGTTTCCTGCATGTTTTAAACCCCATTATAAATGATACATTTAATATAAAGTATTTTTTTATTCTATTAATTGTAAACTGAGAGAAGTAAAACAACACATATACTTACAAATTCCAATTTTTTTTTGATATGCTAACATATACTCACAACCCATATTTAACCCAATCTCAATCAATTCTTTTGATGACTCTTCTTTGTATGTTAGCACCTATTTGAAGACATTCAAGGATGGTTGTAAAATAACTAAAAATATACAAAAATGGAACCTTGAGTTGTTATAAGGAAATACTAAGAATTACTCACAATCTTTGAAATTAACCCTTTTCTTCCTTTTCATCATGTTTTATGTATGAATGAGTTCCATTTTGTTTTCCTTTCTACAAGAAAATACTTGAAAATTAATATCTAATGCTAAATTATTTTTTATATGGTCAAAGCCAATCATGATTACATACATTTGAAGCACGTTGTTGTTGAGATGGCTCCTCTTGTTATGAAATTATGTCCATTTCCTTAACCATATTCTCGTACACTTTTTTGGACATTCCTACTGACATGTTTCACATATTAGCTCGTTGATTATTTGGGATTTTCATAATATTTCTGAAAAATGTAATGAACTATTTTTATATTGATATATGAAAACAAAATATAACAAAATTGATATTAATAAATGAATGGTTTGTATTAATATATACATAAAATTCTAGAAAGTCATTTTAGTTAGGAATATTACGTTTTAAAAGATTATTTTTTGTTGTTGTATGTTTTTGCTATTGCAAGTATGACATGTCTCATTGACAATTGCTCTGGAAACGCTTCTTGCAGTTTAGATATAATTTGGTTCTTAGAATCATTGGATTTATTTTTGTATTGTAAGTGAAAAGTACACCTATATGTTCATTCCACTAGATCCTTCATATCTTTGTAAAAAAAATTCCCCCTTTCATTAACCTCCAGCGACATTCCAAATGAGCTATGGACCAATTCATCGTCATTTACATGTTCTACATTTTTTCTTTTCTTAGAATGACATTGATATTTTCCTTTGTTGTTGCTCCTTGTAGAACATTAAACATATATGAATTAATATATTGTTTGAAACATGATATCAAGTATTCTTAAGTATATTATTAATCAAAATTCAAGAAAAAAAACTCATATTGAATAGTATTTTTTCATTCACGTGATTCACCCTTCTGTGATTTTCCTATCAGAATTTTACGCTCTTCTGCACTTAAATTAGAAATAATCTTATCGATCTTATTCATTTTTTGGCTTTGCATAACACACACTAACCAATACATATTAGTTTGAAATCATGAAGATGGGTTACACTTTTGGGCCAAATGTGGTGATGAGATTTCAAGTTTTTCCTCTTTTATCGAATTAATGCCCTCAAAATTCATATAAGCACTACGAATTTTGATTCAGAGTAAAAATACAAATTGTAGAGAATTATGTTGTTTTTCTAATTATATTTTTTTGAACAAAATATTTAGTGTCATATAATATGTCAATTTCCCATTAAATGAAATGCTTGTCCTTGCAATTTTTCACACACCTTAAGAGGTATGTGTCTATTGACATAACATAAATTAGTCTAAAATGTATAATTTTAAACAAATATATATGTGAGCATGATCTAAGTGGAGAGAGATAAGATTTTCATATTAAAAATTTATTTATTTTTATGCAAAAATATATATTTTATTATTTTTTGAAGTTGGTGAAGTAATATTTCAATTGAATTTTGTAGACACGTGTTTACGTAAAAAAAAAATTCAACTATTTAAATAAATTGAAAAACAAAAAGTACCCATTTGAAGAGGACTCATAAACGCAGAGTGGTATTTTTTTATTTTTTCGTTGTGTATATTTTATGATATTTATTTTTTATTCAACCTATTTAAAATAGTTCAAAAAAAATCAAGCATTATGTTTACAAGAAACTAGATGAAAAATATCATATGAATTCGAAAATGTCAAACTCACATGCATTAGATATGGGATTCATTCATGAATCCAATGTGATCAGCTCCACCACCTTAGGAAAAATTTAGCCCTAAGTCTATTAGGGTACAAAATGGAGTTGCAATAAATTTTGTAGAAAGACTACTGAAATTGTGGATTTTAGGACTTAAGAGGCTCGATCGAGAGGTTAAAACACTTGATCAAGCACCAAAAGTTCAAATTCAAATAGATCGATCAACCATTTCGTAAACCCTCAATCGAGTCATATATGTGGTTAACAGGTGCTCGATCGAGCTATGTAGCTTGATCGAGCCTCTATAATAAATTTTGAATGATCTAAAATCAAGCCTTTACCTCTTTTTAAAATTCCAAATCTTAATAGAATTTTTGGTATCATGTCATGTAAAAACCTTATTAAATTTCATATTAATATTAACATTAAAAAGAATATTATTTTATTATTAAATTAAAAGATGAAATTATATTAATAAAAAAAATTAATATTAATATTAAATTTATTAATTTTGGATTAATATAACATTATTAACTTTAACAAAATATAAAATTTCTTATATTATAATATATACTAGCACAACACATTAATAAATATGGCTAATATATTCCATAGGTGTCCACAAAAGAGTCATTAACACAAGAAGAGTCATACAAGTTGACTCAATATGTTAATTTTTTTTAACCTAATTTTTTTTATAAATATAACAGAATAAAAATATAATATTTTTAAAATCATGAAATAATCATAACCTAAATATACCTTCAAAGGAATAAAACCCAAACAATTTCACTTGGAATACATGAAGTGCTCTATGTATATTTGTTCGAGGTAGCTAGAACATTAATATTTTGGGAAATTTTAAATAATATTTCCATGGAAAATTATCATTTCCCCCCCAGGTGAATGTACAACACATATTTGAAATCTTGCATTTTAAATATGTGTTATATAAAAAAAAAAATTGTTGTACGACATCAAAATTAAAATTAACAAAATTATTTGAACATAACATTTTAATTGTTAAAGTTTTTTTTTTTTTTTTTTAAATATAGAGTGAGAGAGAGTGGGAGAGAAGGGTAAGAGAGAGAGAGTGGGGAACAAAGATGGAGAGAGGGAGAGGAGGATAGAGTCTCCTAGAAATAGAGGGAGCTTGAGAGATGGAGTTGAAGGAAAATATAGGGAAGGAAGAAGTTCAAGACATATAGGGAGAGAAAGGTGGAGAGAGTGAGAGAGGGAGCGACAAGGGAGATATGGAGAGAGAGTGTGTATGTTTGGGGGTGAGATATAAAGAAAGAGAATGAGAGATGGAGAGAAGGGGGAAGAGAATGCGAGAGGGATGGAGATAGTCAACATAGTTTCAGGATGAAGCTCAAGAGAGAGAGAGTGTGTGGGTGGCATGGGGAAGAGACAGATGGAGGTGGGAGAGAAAGGAAGAGAGAGAGGAATTGAGAGGGAGGGAGAGATGGATTTGAAGGGGGGGAAGTGGGAGGTAAGAGGAAATACATATAGAGAGATAAATGTGGAGAGAGAGAGAGAGAGAGAGAGAGAGAGAGAGAGAGAGAGAGAGAGAGAGAGAGAGAGGGAGAGGGAGTGGTAAGGCAGATGGGGAGAGAGAGAGGGAATGAGAAGGGAGATTGAGAGAGGAGAGTAGGAGGGAAGAGAAATAGAAGGGGAGACAGAGGGAGAGAAGGGGAAGAGAGAAAGAGACATGGAGAGGGAGAGGGAGGGAGATATAGATAGATATGGAGAAACATTGTGTATGTTTGTAGGTTGACATAGAGATATGAAGAAGGAGAGACAAAGGGAGATAGAGATATAGATGGAATGGGGAGAGCAGGAAGAAGAGAGAGATAGAGGGATGGAGGGAGAGATATATATAGATATGAAGCGAGAGGGTGTGTGTTTCTAGGGGTGTGAGATAGAGATAGAAATAAGGAGAGATGGAGGGAGATATCAGTATAGATGGAGGGGGGAGTGAAAGGGAAGAAAATTGCTTTTACTAGATGCATTGGTTTCAGTGTACAAATGCTAATTTCTAATCATATTTGATTTCATGCAAACTAGATGCATTGATTTCTATGTAGATGTTGATTTCTAATTCTATTTCATTTCTTTCATTGGATGCATTCATTTCATTAAGTATGTTCATTTATAATCTTATTTGATTAAGATTGCATTAAATGCATTTATTTCAAGGTAGATGTTGATTCCTAAGCCAATTTTATTGCTAGCACTAGATGCATTGATTTAAGTGTAGATGTTATTTCTAATCCTATCTTATTGCCTGCAGAATTAGAAGCATTGATTTCAGTGTATGTGTTGATTTCTAATCCTATTTGATTGTTTGCATTAGATGCATTGATTTTAGTGTAGATGTTGATTTCTCATCCTATTTGAATGCTTGCATTAGATGATTGATTTCAATGTAGATGTTGATTTATGATAAATGATGTAACTAGATATATGGTGTACATTCATTTCAAGGTAATTAGTTTAACATTGTGCATTGATTTCAGTGTAAGCACAACAAATTATTGAAGACGTGCATCATGACTAAGATTTTGTAGATAACCTCAAACAAAATCAAATTAAATAAAACTTGTATTTGTAACTTTTACATCTCTACATCTCTTAAAATTGAATATATAACTCATTTCAATCATATTTGAGGTTTTAAAATTGAATAAAACTTATTTCCATCACAAGGAATTGATTGAAATACTTGGATAACTACTTGTAAATTTAGGAAAGTTGATAACATTATATAAAATTATATAAATGTTGTCATATATTGTTGTTTGGCCTATATATTAAATTTCAATACGATGGACTTATATCATGTTATGACTAAGCTCTTGTAGAAAATATCAAAATAAATATTGTTGAATAAAACCTATTTGTTGTTTACATTACATCTTTTAATATTAAAATTGAATAAAATTGATTTCAATTCTATTTGTGCTTTAAGAAATTGATTAAAATACTTAAAAAAGTGTCCATGCAATGTATATCGGTGGGTCACAAAAAAATTCATATATATATATATAGATATAGATATATATACATGACTTTATAATTCAAATAATTTATTTTTAAAATTGAATTATAATAACATACATGTTGATTGCACTAAAAGACATTTTCTACAAGGCAATATGAAGCATGATTGGAATTATTTCCATGTTCAATATTAAATTTATACATGATATATTTTAGTTCATTTTAAGTATAAATCAAACTTGCATCATGAATTCAAATTGTATTTATTTTCTTAGCCTATGAAACTAGAAATCAAGTTCAAATTTTCATTTCTTATTCAGATTTATGTACACAACTCTAGTAAAGGAAAAAAAAAGTATATCTAATTAACTAATTTTTCATATATTTCACCACATGTGCTACTTTAACCAGTGTTACTTCATTAACCTTTAATTAAACAGTAACCATGGGCAGTGAGAACAAAATAAACCATCACACATAAGCAACACAACAACACATGCGGACACCAGGATCTTTAGGTGGAAACCCAATGTGGGAGAAAACCACCACTGTCGTCGTCTCTTTCTTCATCTTTTATTATAAAGGAAAACATATTACAATTTTGTACTGGCACAAAAATATACTAGTACACAGGCACCCACCTACAGAAGGCTACAACCTTCTCTCATTCTCCAACACCCATTGGAAGGAAGCTCCAACCCTCTGATCTCGTTTATCGACACCCAATGGAAGGGATCTTCAACTCCATGTTAAGATTTACCCTCTACCACTGGAATGGACCTTTGACTTCCTCACTAAAGGATCCAACCCTAAACACCTTTGTGGACCACGTTTCATAATATTTAATACTAGATCCACCTGACTCAAAACATCAAACATGTAGGCCACCTTCCATCATATTTTCAGACTAGATCTACTTCCATCACTATGTTCAAACTAAATAATAATTTTGAAACCAATCATTGAATCAAATCATCCAATCATTGAACCTACTCAAGAATCACATAATCTTCGTCAATCAATGCTACAAGATCAAACCAATTCATAACAAATCATATCATAGCATAACCATTCACCAATATACCAAACCATACTCTGTTCATCATAGAAATAAGATCTTGTCACTGCAACCCCTGATCAATCATATGTCAAAGGTATATGCTACTATTCTGAATAATACCCGTGTATGTACATGCCTCCCCTAAAGAATACTTGTGTATAGATCTCAAAATATTGATAACTAAAACTGAATCACTGTACCACTCTATCAATCACTAAATCACATACTAACACCATCACAGATCACTTAACCAAATACATATCACCATACAACACTATCAACACTAGTCAACATTCCATACCATAATAAGCTCAACCCAACTAGTATTTTCAAAATTAGACTATTATAAGAGAGACTTCATCGACAGACAATAGTAAACACAACAAAATTGATCAAACATGATCAATAGTTCATACTGCAAAACCCTAGAAGATATACGTGCCTTTTACAAAACACATCCACGTACATATGCTCTTCTCATACTTGAAACTTGCGTACAAATTCTGGACTTTCGTAGATTGTATACGCGACTACCCAGAAGAATATGTGTGTATGTACACGACCTCTCAAAGGCAACCCAACATATAGATATTTAATCATTGAATCATACCTTCATTGCTACCACAACATCTATCAAACCCAAATTCTTAGCATACACACTATTATAGACACACATCAGTATACCATCATCATAAATTTATTAAATCATAAATGGATTAACCAATATGTATTCATTTAAGATCTATCTGATCTGATCCATCTCCATGCTCCCTGGTGCACACATGTTTCAGATCAAGTCATTCATAAACAATTCAATACTTGCACACACAACAACTTGATCTCCATCTCTTTATATGGTATTTTCCTTAGCCAATACCTTAGGTAAATACCTTGGTTATGTTGTAAGTATTCTTTGATGGGATCAAATATCTATTGTTGCACTCATTACTATGGGCCAATACCATGTTAAAGACCCTTGGTATTCATAATACCATGGTGTGGATTCTGTATGTGACTTCTCCTCACCAAACGTATGTATGTACATGATATTTCTTCATAGGACCCGCATATAATTTCTCACACTTTATCTTTGCCATCCATTTTTCTTTGAACTGATATTCCATTGTTCATATCACCTGTAGAATCATCATAACCATCATGTTGAAATCTATATCAAGTAGGTTTCCATCAAGGACAACACATTAGTCATAATGTCAACATAAACAAGATAAATACAAATCCATAAACTAAAATAGTGAATACATGTATCAATAAATTATCTGTATGGAAATATATACAAATTAAAATATCACTTCAACATTCATAAAATGAAATAATAAGCATCCATAAATGAAAATAATGTCCATGATGTGCATCCATAAACTGTCCATGTATGAAAATATATAAAGTATGTATCACATATGTGAATATGCCCTATGAAATGAGTCTGAAAATATACAAACTATGACACTCTAAGTACCACCAGAACTTTGATGTGATTTTTGTTGTGCAAAGTAAGTCTCCATAAGCCGGTATTGAAATATAACACATTTAAATTTAAACTAATTAGATCATTATTTGTACAAAATAAACAATATGAAAATAAATGATATTGAACCACATTTTTAATTACATATACGTGAATCTAATAACCTTGGTTGAGTCGAAATGCAAATCAGATAGGATGGGGGTCTGATCATGAATTTGGGTTTGCTGCTCCCCTACCTGTGGCTTGACGATTAGGGCTTGCATCAATGGACATGCATCATCAATGCCTCTAAACCAAGAACCCCACTCATGTCTCCACATAACAGTGGTATCAACGACACTCTGCATATGGGCCTATGTACATAATGGCAAGGACAAATTATAATTAGTCTACAAATTAATTAGCATATATGTGTAACTTAGAAAAATAAAATGTTGGAATCTCAGGAATAAAAAAGTTTACCTCAATTGTTGGCCCATGTGGTTGTACAATGTTGTAGCTTGTTTTACTTTTCTTCATGCATTAAAAAAAAAAATCAAAGTCAAAGTTTTGATTTAGGATTTTGATTAATTCTTAATTGTGGACTAAGGAGCATTGATTAAGTTGTAATGCAAAGTTAAAATTAAGTGGATTTTGGTGGGTCCATGTTCACCAAAGTTGGACATTGTTAAATTTCAATTGCATTATCAGGTGCATAGAGAGAAGAGGAGGGGTCCAGTGGATGGTGAAAATCCAATGACACTATGCGCTCGATGGTTAGCCCATCCTATGCCTCCGTAATAATTGTCAAAGATATGCATTGACCACAGATCAACAATGGAGAATATTTACGGGGACTCCATCAGATTTCCTTTGCACAGGAGTATGCTTGCGTAATTCATTAGTAAGCAAGCGTGAAACTGCATTTGTATTTTCATCGTCCCGTTACCACCCTCTCAACATCATTTCTATGCCACCTCATCAACCACATCACCCCGTCACCTCATCCCATATTGTCGGCATATCACTAATTCATACACCCCATGTATGCATTTATTTCTATTTTTCCCCCATTTTCCCATTTTCCCATAAATCCCGTTACCCTTGGCCATTTCATTTTACCATTGTTCTTCCACTCTGCTTCAGTAGATTGGGATTGTACAAATCAATGCTCCAGCCAGCATCAATCGCTGGTAACAAGGTATTTACACATCATCTCCTTCATCATAGTTGTCAAAATGTCCAAGAAAATGATTCTAATATTGTCTTCTTCTCATATTCCCTTAATGGACATCAAAAGGGATGTCTTTGACCCAATTTTCTCTCTAGAATTCATAGAATTCCACCAGTATGTCCTACTCCATCAAGCAGAGTCTCTTGTGTATGCTGCAATTGTCAGGTCTAGTATTTTAGCTGCAATGATCCCTCAGACATATGTCTTCCCAGAATTTGTTTATTGGCTAGTCTCTGCCCTATATCCACAAAAATGCTTTGTCATGAACAAATTGGGGGAGAATATCTTCCAAGTGTCTTCCCTTTTAATACAATAGGCCTTGTGTTTTCCTTCTTCGAACTCATACACCTGTTTATTAGAAGAAACCTTGTTGTCTTCCTTCCCAAACCTAGTTGGACCAAATTATGCTCAATTAACCTTCTTCTTAATGCCCACTAGGAAGCATTTTCCTTTGGAACCCACTCATTTAATTTTGGATACTTTTGCTAAGGAGGTCAAACGCATTCTTCAAATTATTTCTAAGCTTTTGGGAAGAGAAGACACAATGGCCATTGACAAAGTTATACTGGTAATGTTTAATTTGATGATGAATCCTGAGACGATTTTTAACATACCTGCTTTCTAGGAAAATATGGTAAACTCTCAATTAACAGATATTTCCCTCTTTGGTTACTTATCTCTTTTTATATAATCATGTTGAAATATTTATGCACCTGAGATTAAATATTATGGATGTTCATAAGAACAAACAATCAGTGGTGTTGTGGATAAATGTTATAGGAAGTAATTCTAATTATGAGGGGTTTATGTATTTCACCACTTCTTTTCTATCATTTTCCTATTCAATCATAAACAATTTTTCTGCACCTTATATCTACCAAAGGCTCAGTCTCTTCTTCAGCTCAATGAAGATGTTAAAATATGTGATTGGTTCTTATTTGAACACTATGAAAAGTTTAGATTATATGGAGCAGAAGTTGCCCCCTACATACTACCAACATTTCTACCCATGATATTGTTTTCTTTAGAATTTTTCAGGTAGAGTTTAAATGTTGATCAAGTACATTTTGTTCCAGCAAAGAAAGGGCATTTATTTAAATTGCCAAGAATAGTTTGGCCTTTTATTGTAAATAATAGGCAAGCCATAGGAGAAGTGTAGAAAATCATTGAAAGTATGAAGCTACAACTGGGTGAGAAATGGTCATATGACCCTCACCATATTATTTCAAACAGAAGAGTGGAGAATGCCTATGCTCCTTATGTGCATGAACCTTGACCATATGTTGAGAAACTAGAAAATGGAGGACAAACCAATGTATCCGAAGGGATGGAGGTTGAGTCTCCTCATCCATATGAGAAGAATTTGAAGTGAGGTAGTGAGGATATTATTGATTTGGAAGAGGAAGGTGAAAAACACTGCAATAGGATTAAGTTGTCTGAGGGGGCAGTTTTTTAGTAGTAGTAGGTTTTCAATTTTAGTTGGGGGAAGTCATTTGTACACCTTCTTCCCCTGTTCCAGAAGAGGCTACTTAGAGTTCTGTTCCAGTCATAAAACAATTATATTATCAAATAGAAGAAAGGAATAGAAAAGTAAAGGAAATCATGGAGTCCCAATTGGAAGCTCAACCCATCTTTGACTATCAGACTATATTTTGTTGGCATTATGACACAGGTGTGGCGCTATGGCATAAGTGTTGTCCTTGATGGCAAATCACTCAAGTGGCAAATCATAGTTTAGGCTCTCAAAATGATAGAAAATTAGATACCAGTAGGTGCGCCGAAAAAAAGCCACACACCCGCAGGTGCTCCGAACAGGAGGTGCAGACATACCTGCAGGTTCTCCGAACAAAAAGTGTGGACGTCAAATTCACACACTTTCATGCAGAGAAATGCGCGCACGTGGGAAAATTTTATGATTGATCCATGGTATTTAGTCCGACGCTTTTGATCCTATGGTTTTGGTCCGTGGTTTTGTTTCTAAAGTATTGATCCCCGGTTTTGAGTCCCTTGTATTGGGTTTCTATGGTTTTGGTCCATGGTTTGAGTAAGGGCTTGCCTATAAAAAGGAAAGGAGATCATTTGGCTGAGCACTCATGTGTTGAATATCTCACACAGAGCAAGATCTGAAATTCTGGTGATCAGTTGGTGAGTGATAGTTGGATCTAAATCAAGGAGAAACCTGAGCATTATAAGGCGGATCTCCTGATGGGTTGAGAGCTCCTTGGCGCATGATCAGATCTGTAAATCTGATAGCTTGGGTATACTTGAAGTCTGAAACCTATCTATACCCGCAAGACTGTAGGTGCGACACGGTGCAAGTGCGGAGATTCGCAGGTCTATCAAAGAAAAGGTATGGAGGTTCGCAGGTTTTTCACAGCGTAGGTGCGAAGTTCGCAGGATTGGCACAGTGTGGGCGCGGAGACCCGCAAATTAGACATAGAGAAGCCGCGGATGTGTGCAAGTTTCTATTGGTGAAGTTGTGGAATTTTCTTGAAATATGTTTTAACTGCTTCTTTCTGTTACTGCTATATTCTGGGTTTTGAATTGGTGTCTAGTTACTGGTACTGTGTTCTGAGAAGTTATTGATTCCGTAGTTTCACAAGGAAGTTGATTAATTGCAGATCTAGTTGATGTTTGATTGATATTCATGGATCCAGTCTGAAAATTTATGAAACGTGGTCCTTGAGAGAAAAGAGAAGGTTGTAGCCTTCTACAGGTTGAAGCCTGCATACTGGTATAAGACTGCACCAGTACAGAAGCATTGTAAAAAGAAGTTTCTAATTGAAAGAAGATAGAGACATATTGCAGCAGGTGGTTTTCACCCACATTGGGTTTCCACCTTATATCTTGTGTTCTTTGGTGTGATTGGCTGCTCTATTTTTCTTGTTCCTGTTTACTGTTATATGGTTCTGACACTTAGATTAATGATCCACATCTGAAGAATATATTAAATTATAACTCTGGAAGGTATACACAAGTTTCATTAGTCAGAATTGCAAATATTTGTATAAATTGAAAAGAGTTTAATAATATTGATTCACCTCCCCTCTCAGTATTATTTCCAACAATTGGTATCAGAGCAGGTCCTTCAGAAGAAGCTTGATCGCTTGAAGGAAGATCTATCATCATGAGCAACTACGAGAGAGAAGCATCAATCAGGCCACCAATTTTTTATGGGACCAACTTCATCTATTGGAAGGTAAGAGTCACAGCCTATCTTCAATCTCTTGGTACAGAAGTTTGGGATATCATAGATACAGGGTACACTTTTTCTTCAGCAACTCCTATGGATCCAGCTGGTAAGAAGCAATATGAAACAAATGCAAAGGCTGTCAATACTCTATTAGGATGTCTATCTCAATCAGAATTCATCAAGGTTATTGTTAAGTCTTGAAAATGTCATTCATTTCCATTACACTTTCACTATTATGTCCATTATATCACCTCCATTTCACCTCCATTTGACTACTATGTCACCACATTCATCCCACTTTCATTATCATTGGGCCACATTTATGTTTTTCCAATCTTTATTAATTCTAAGCCTTTTAAGTGGATTTGCGGTTAAAAATTAGAAAATAATGTGCATATTCTTATACCTAACAAATGGGTTGAGATTGTTGACATGTGTAGGTTGAAAGAAGGCTTCTAGAAGACCCTTATGTGGCACTCTAAGGCCAAACTCGAATTTGAGTGGAAAGAATCATGGGATCATGAGGATGTGTGTCACATCTCCTAATTGCATTGTAACTCTAAGAAGACATGTGTCTTATCAATTCCTATTTTGATTAGGACTCTAGAGGTAGAGGGAGAGATTCATGGACTCTCATTAATGAGATGGCTTCTCATATTTTTGTATAAATAAGAGATCTCTCTCCTTCATTTGTTAGTCTTTTAGCTTGTGAATTCTTTAGCTTGGAGTTTGTAGTTCTTCCTTGATGGCTTTTGAAAGCTTTGGAGAACTTTGTTGTACTTTGTAATTTTGAAGAATTCGAATAAAGCTTTAATGTTCTTAACATGGAAGGAGATGTGAAGTAGATGTCATGGAGCATATTAGAATGTAAGGTAGAGTATATTTCATTTTGTAAATTTTGCTTTGATTTCATTATGTCATTTGATTGCTTTCAAGTTTGATAGATTAGATTTTTCATTCATGCAATTTTAATTCATGCAAGTGTGTTCAACTGGTTTATTGTAGATTAGTAATGCACATAGCCTTTTAATGACTAATGACATGATGGAATTATCTTGTCCTTCTGCTGATTTATTTTCTTAGTTCTAATTCCAGCACTGTTTATTTCTTTCAGTTTTGTTTTTTTCATTTACTTTTCTGCAAGATAGATATTAGATTGTTCATGTCATTTTCAGTTACCTCCTATAGCCAGAGCGACTCAAATGGTGAGGGATTGAAGTATGAATGTGTAGTTTGATATTATTTTATTTTTCTACAAGTTAGTTATTGAATTGCTCATGTCATTTTCAGTTACCTCCTATAACCAGAGCGAGTCGAATGGTGAGGGATTGAAGTATGAATGCGTAGTTTGATCTTAGTTTCATTTTATGCAATTTAGATATCATATTACTCAATTTGTTTATGATTACCTCCTATAGCCAAAGCGAGTCGAATGGTGAGGGGTCAGAATATGAGTTGATGTAATATGATTTAGTTTACTTTGCTTACAATTTTTGAATTGCTTTAAGTTCAATTTTCTTTTTATACAGCAGCAAGGATATTGGGTTTCATAGTCACTAGCTCATTGTTTGGTTGTTGCATTCTATTTTGATTGAAGTAGCTGCATATTTACACTTTTGTTTAAGTACTAATTCCATCAATAACATGTTTTAATATCTTTTGAAGTGCTAAGTTTTGGAAGTTACCATTAGGGACATAGACTTTGTCTTGAAATCTACATCTATACTTGTCCTTTAAAAGTATTCTTAAGACCTTAGAATAGGATTTCCATTTGCATTAGACACTTTAGGAAACCAACAAAAAAAAAAACCCCAAAACAAAATAAAATCTATAAAACAACGAAGTAAGAAAAAGGTTAACTAAGCACATATGGTGCACACACTTCATCAGTTTACGATACCCGGATTGATAATTTATGTAGAGCAATTTAAGACGTTAAATTGACTAGACAGTTATGCAGTACAAATCCACGAAACAAATATGGGATAAGATCATTCTGAGCTATGAAGGAGATGAATAGCTGCACAGAATTCTAACTGCTTACGAAATGAGGAAAGGAGGACCATCAGACAGGAGAGAAGTTGCATTCAAGGCTTCAGGAAAAGGAGATTACTATGAGTCAGGACATATGTCAGAAGAAGAGGAAGAATCAAATTTTGTTAAGAACCTTCAACGGGGTGCTGGAAGATTCAGAGGTAAGTTGCCTTTCAAATGCTTTGCTTGTGGAAGAGTCGGTCACTATGCTGCCAAGTGTCCTCACAAAGATAAGCTTGACAAAGGTAAGGAACCTGTTAGATGGAACAAGAAACAGAATGTAAATAAGAAAAGCTATTACACTCATGAAGATAGTGATGGACTTTCAAATAGTGATGAAGATGAACAAGGTAATAATTATAGACTTTTAATGGCTTTTGAAGATGATGATTTCATGGATGCTATAGATGAATAAGGTCTTTATGAAGAGATTTATAAACTCAAAATTTGTTTAGAAGAGAAAAATATGATTATTGATACTCTGCAATGTCAACTGGCTGAAAGGGAAAAACATCATGAAAAGTTAGAATGTGAAATTGTGGGACTTAAAAAAGAGTTTGAGAAAACTAAAGCTCTTAATCTTAGATTTGTTAAAGGATCTGAAATGTTAGATGATATTATCAAAGTGCAGCATTCTCCACTAATCAAGACAGGTCTGGGATATAATGAAGAAATAACTCAAGCGCAGAAACCATCTACCTCCAAAAGTTATCTTGATGCAGCAAGGAGAAGTGAACAAAGACCCAATGGAAATCACCAGGTAAATCAGGGACAATTTACATCAAGAATGAACAAAGACTACCAGGTAAATCAGAGGCAATCTGCTTTAAGGACAGATAGAAGCTATAACCAGCCTCAGGTAAAACCTTCTCAATTTGCCTCAAGTATGGATGTCAATCATTTGGCTGGTAGATTTGATAATCACAGGAGTTTCTTCAATAGCCAATGTTTCTCTTGTCATAACTTTGGTCACAAAGCAGCTCAATGTGTTGCCTATAAGACAATCATGACTAGAGAAGCTCAAAAATAGAAGAGTATGACTGGGATCATGAAAATAACCTACAATAACTTTTCTGCTCTTGAAAATGAAATAGAATGTTCTATTTGTAACAATTTCAGTCGTGAAGATTCTGAATGCAGGAGCAGGTTTCGGCAGACATCTCAGAAGGAGCAAGCCTCAAGTGCCAAAACATGGAGAGTGAAGGAACCACAACCAGAGAGATGTGGTATAGCTTTATATGCTGAAGGGAAAGAAAATCAATGGTACATCAACAGTGGATGTTCGAAACATATGACGGGTGATAAAGAAAAACTTCAGTCATATAGTGCCTTAGAGAAGGAGAAGAAGGTCTCTTTTGGAAATGACACCCCTGCACTCATAAAAGGCAAAGGTTCTGTTCAGTTAAAGGAAAAGG
The DNA here is from genome assembly GCA_031772625.1 of Pinus tabuliformis. Classification (NCBI taxonomy): domain Eukaryota; kingdom Viridiplantae; phylum Streptophyta; class Pinopsida; order Pinales; family Pinaceae; genus Pinus; species Pinus tabuliformis. The sequence continues at coordinate 564,749,827 of CM062818.1, read as the reverse complement.
TCAAAGCTGGAAATGTCATGTATGTTGATGGCTTAAAGCATAATCTATTGAGTGTCAGTCAGATGTGCGATCAAGGAACTGAGGTAATATTTCGATCAAATGGATGTAGTGTTCGTGATCTTGATACAGGAAAAACAATGATCAAAGGCATAAGAACTCCAAATAACTTATACATATTCAAAGAAGGACAACATCAATGCTATCTAAGCAAGAATGATGAACACTGGCTATGGCACAGAAGATTGGGGCATCTAAGCTTCTCACAGATAAGGAAAGCATGCAAATACCAGGCAGTTCGTGGTCTTCCAGACATCAAAATTCTAGACAATCCAATATGAAAATCATGTCAGTTTGGTAAGAAAACCAGAAATAACTTCCCTGAGAAGGAAGGATCAGCTAGCAGGCCACTTGAACTTGTCCATACTGATGTATGTGGTCCATCTAGGAAAAGGTCACCTCGAGGAGAAGAATACTTTATATTATTCATTGACGACTTTTCCAAGATGTGTTGGATAGGACTTATGAAGCACAAATATGAAGCCTTCAAAAAATTCAAATCTTTCAAAGCCTTGGTTGAAAACGAATCAGATCACAAAATTAAATGCCTCAGGTCTGACAGAGGTGGGGAGTTTACCTCAAATGAATTTTTCGATTTTTGTGAAGAACATGGAATAAGAAGGGAATTCTCTACTGCAAGGAATCCTCAGCAAAATGGAGTAGTGGAAAGGATGAACAGAACAGTTCAACAAATGGCTCGTGCTATGATGGATGAGTCTGGAACTCCCGCAACTTTCTAGGGAGAAGTTGCATTTGCTGCAGTTGTTATTCTCAACAAGACAAATGTCTGGGTGAACAAAACTCAAACTCCTCATGAGCTCTGGTATGGTAAGACTCCTACAATAAAACATTTCAATATTTTTGGAAGCAAATGCTATATTAAAAATAATGATGAAAATATTGGCAAGTTTGAACCTAGAGTAGATGAAGGCATTCTCCTTGGTTATTCTCCCCATAGAAAAGCATATAAGTGTTACAATAAAAGACTTGAAAGAATTGTTGACAGCATTGATGTAGTAGTTGATGAAGAAGGAAACATTCCTAGGCAAGTAAATTCCGAAAACTTCGAAGATGATGAGGACTATCCTTCAACATCAAATCAGACTTATAATGAAGAGGAAGCTCAAGAGGCACCAGAAGAACATATAAGGATAGAAGAGAAGACTCCATCCAGATACGTTCAAAAGAATCATCCAAAAACTCAAATTCTGGGGCAGAAAGAGGCAGGTATACAAACAAGAAGAAAAATTGCATAAGCCTCAAGCTATTTGGCATTGCTCTCCTCCACTGAACCACAAAATGTAAAAGAGGCATGCAAAGATGAATGTTGGGTCAAGGCAATGGATGAAGAACTTGAGCAGATTGAAAAGAATAACACTTGAGAGTTGGTTCCTAGACCAAAATATAAGAATGTCATAGGGACAAAATGGATCTTCAAAAACAAGTTGAATGAAAATGGGGAAGTGATTAGAAACAAGGCCAAACTTGTTTGTAAAGGGTATGCTCAACAAGAAGGAATAGACTTTGAAGAAACTTTTGCTCCCGTTGCTAGACTTGAGGTCATCAGAATGTTCCTTTCTCTCTCTAGCTTTCAGAAGTTCAAAGTATTTCAAATGGATGTGAAATCAGCCTTTCTGAATGGAGACTTAGAAGAAGAAGTGTACATTGAGCAACCAGATGGTTTCATCCTTGGGAATGATCCAAATCTTGTATGCAGACTAAAAAAGGCTCTCTATGGACTTAAACAGGCTCCAAGGGCTTGGTACTATCGTTTGGACAAATACCTTCATCAACAAGGTTTTTCAAAAGGATCAACAGATAGCAATCTTTATATAAAAATTGAAAATGACAAATTGCTAATACTTGTTGTGTATGTAGATGATATTATCTTTGGCAGCAATGAAGAAGCTATGAGTCAAAACTTTGCCTTGGTAATGCAGAAAGAATTCGAAATTTCATTGCTTGGAGAGCTGACATATTTTCTTGGTCTACAAATCCAACAAAATGAAGGCAGTATCTTTTTATCTCAAACCAAGTACCTCAAGTAGATCTTGGAAATATGGCATGGAAGATTCGAAACCGGTATGTACCCCTATGGTTACAGGATGCAGCCTTAGTGCAAATGATGAATCAGCAACAGTGCATCAACCAACCTATAGATCCATGATTGGAAGTCTGGTTTATTTGACAGGTACCCGACCAGACATCATGCATGCAGTAGGAATAGTTGGAAGGTTTCAGGCAAATCCAAAGGAAACTCATCTTTAGGCAGTTAAGAGAATCTTCAAGTATCTTCAAGGAACTCAAAACTATGGCTTATGGTATCCTAGAGATACAGATCTCACACTTCATGCCTATACAGATGCAGATTGGGCCGGAAGTGTGGATGACAGAAAAAGCACTAGTGGTGGTGCATTCTTTATGGGTTCTAGATTAGTATCTTGGTTCAGCAAGAAATAGAGTTCAATAGCATTATCTGCAGCTGAAGCAGAGTATGTGGCTGCTGCATCTTGTTGCACACAACTTCTTTGGATGATGCAAACTTTGTAGTATTTTCAAATCACTTGTACTCCACATATCTCCATTCTATGTGATAATACAAGTGCAATCAACATTTCAAAGAACCCAGTCATGCATTCAAAGACCGCGCATATACCTATCAAATATCATTTTCTTCGGGAACAAGTGCTTGAACAAAAGGTCAAGTTGGAGTATGTTCCCTCTAAGGAAGAAGTTGCTGATATACTCACCAAAACACTGCCTAGGGAAACATTTGAATACCTCAGACAAAAGCTAGGAGTAGTTGATGCATCATCTTGCTGTTGAATCTTGTTTGTTGTATGCGAATTTCATATGGGGTATACGCGTACATGGATTGGTCAGAGACCAGTTGGTACAGGTTCAGGGGGAGCATACATTCTTCTAAATATGTATTGTTTACATTATGGTAGAAGATCTTGGAGGAGCAAGTACAAAAGAAGAACATGGATGCTGATCTGAATAATGCTGCTAATGTTTTGTCTCTATATTTCTTTTGTCAAGGTCATGTAACAGCCTATTTTTCCCCATTATGCCTGGGATGAATGATATCATGTTCTTGGTTGTTATATGTAAATTTCTGGATGATCCCCACTTGGTAGGGTGATGACTGTATGTATAGAGTCTTTTGGTGATAGGAAGGTCAGTTATGATGTATGGTGGATTATGGTTCTTCTTGAAGAACATTCCTTTTGCAGATCTGGCCTACAGTCAGGGGGAGCACAATCAACACAACTGAGCAGAGTTTTCAGCATGTTCTCAGGGGGAGCATAACCCTTTTCCCTTGATGACAAAGGGGGAGAATGACTTTGAGGATCTTGGGGTTGCCATCAAGTGCAAAGGGGGAGATTGTTGGCATTATGACACAGGTGTGGCGCTATGGCATAAGTTTTGTCCTTGATGGCAACTCACTCAAGTGGCAAATCACAGTTCAGGCTCTCAAAATGATAGAAAATGAGATACCCGAAGGTGCGCCGAACAAAAGCCACACACCCGCAGGTGCTCTGAACAAGAGGTGTGGACATAACCGCAGGTTCTCCAAACAAAAAGTGCGGACATCAAATTCACACACTTTCATGCAGAGAAACGCGCACACGTGGGAAAATTTTATGATTGATCCATGGTATTTAGTCCGACGCTTTTGATCCTATGGTTTTGGTCCGTGGTTTTGTTTCTAAAGTATTGATCCCTGGTTTTGGGTCCCTTGTATTGGGTTTCTATTGTTTTGGTCCATGGTTTGAGTAAGGGCTTACCTATAAAAAGGAAAGGAGATCATTTGGCTGAGCACTCATGTGTTGAATATCTTAAGCAGAGCACGATCTAAAATTCTGGTGATCAGTTGGTGAGTGATAGCTGGATCTGAATCAAGGAGAAACCTAAGCATTATAAGGCAAATCTCCTAATGGGTTGAGAGCTCCTTGGCGCATGATCAGATCTGTAAATCTGATAGCCTGGGTATACTTGAAGTCTGAAACCTATCTATACCCGCAGGACTGCAGGTGCGACACGGTGCATGTGAGGAGATCCGTAGGTCTATCAAAGAAAAGGTGCGGAGGTTCATAGGTTTTTCACACCGCAGGTGCAAATTTCGCAGGACTGACACAGTGTGGGCACGGAGACCCACAGATTAGACACAGAGAAGCTGCGGATGTGCACAGGTTTCTATTGGTGAAGTTGCAGACTTTTCTTGAAATATGTTTTAACTACTTCTTTCTGTTACTGTTGTGTTCTGGGTTTTGAATTGGTGTCTGGTTACTGGTACTGTGTTCTAAGAAGTTATTGATTCCATAGTTGCACAAGGAAGTTGATTAATTGCAGATCTAGTTGATGTTTGATTGATATTCATGGATCCAGTCTGAAAATTCATGAAATGTGGTCCTTGAGAGAAAATAGAAGGTTGTAGCCTTCTGCAGGTTGAAGCCTGCATACTGGTATAAGACTACACCAGTACAGAAGCATTGTAAAAAGAAGTTTCTAATTGAAAGAAGATAGAGACATATTGCAGTAGGTGGTTTTCACCCACATTGGGTTTCCACCTTATATCTTTTGTTCTTTGGTGTGATTGGCTGCTCTATTTTTCTTGTTCTTGTTTACTGTTATATGGTTCTAACACTCAGATTAATGATCCACATCTGGAGAATATATTAAATTATAACTCTGGAAGGTATACACAAGTTTCATTAGTTAGAATTGAAAATATTTGTATAAATTGAAAAGAGTTTAATAATACTGATTCACCCCCCCCTCAGTATTATTTCCAACATATTTCTTTCTGCCATGGATCTTGAGAGAAATAAACTAAAGCAATATTTCTCTCACCCCTCTACTTTGACTGTCTCTTCTTCATCAGGTATCAATACTGTGTAGCTGATAGTAGATGACCACCTGATAAAGTAAATTTGCATAAGAAGACTAGAGAGTTGATATATAGTTATTTAAATAAAACTTCCCTAGATGCTAACAAAGTTAAAGCCTTGTCAGAGAAAGTGGTCAATTAGTTAAAGCTAGAAAAGGCTAATTATAGAGCTTTGGCCAATCAGAACGAGGAGCTAAAGAAGTTGATTATAAATATTAGTGTGAACCCCAAAGACATGAGTGTTGTCCATAAATTGTTTTGAGGAGCTGAGACATAGATTCAAGTTGTAGATTTTCCTATATATTCACAGCTCGTGTAATGTACTATAAAACAACACAAGAATATACTCTAATCTTTAAACAGTAAAAACCAATAGATCGATGAAACAATAATAGATAAGAGGAAAATAATCAAATACACATAACGCAATTGTTTCTCTCGGGAAAGTCACTGCTCAAAACCTCGACTATCTATTGCATTAATCATAAAACTAAGTGATAATACAAAGCTTGTTCTCACAAGAAAATTTCTCGCACAAGTATGATCAACTCTCTACCTGACAAGCCCACGCTAACCAACACTTAGCCAATTTATGCTACCTTCCAAGCCCCTATTTCTTTGCACAATTCCTATGAGGATTAGCCCATATTTAATTGGGAAATCCTTCCTCCATAATTGCACAATCCAAAACTAGGTCCTTCTTTCTCTAATTGCATGCATGACCTGTATAACTCAAATCATCACACATTTGATAATACATTGTCCCTGCACTCTGGTATCAATTGGGTCTTTCTCTAAATTGAGAGGCATGAATTTCTCATGAGGGAATCTTCTATTAGCTAGAGTAACACTAAGGATGCACCAGTGCACCAACTCATAACTAGACCTCTACTAGTTCCACAAATAGTTAGAACTAGTTTAACTATCTATAACTCAGTCAAATTGAGTTATCTAATTACAACTCAAATAAACCCATCACATACCCCTAAAAGTTATGGATAACATATACATGACTACAAAAAGACTTCCAACTCGAAATTCCTAAGTTAATTAAGTTAACTAAACTTAATTAACTATTTACGAGTTGCTATGAGGATAGAATTCGATTTTAATTCGTAGTTTAATTTAAGGACAAATTAAACTGGAATTTCTTGTTTCCATTTCTCAACACTCCATCTCAACAAGAAAGTGATTATTGTTGGAATAAGGAATTGTTGAGAGGGGGGTGAATCAATAATTTAAGAAACTGTTACTTTTCTTTTCTTATTGTACTTTCTTATATGAGAGCATTCATTCATGAACCAGTAAATTACTAAACTTTTAGATATGCAGACTCAAACAAAAATCTCATGTAAAGCATACATTTGACACAGTGTTTTTCACTTGGAAACCCGGAGGGAAAAAGACACCAATTTGTTGTTTATTTTATGATGTAATTTAAGAACCAAATTAATTACATATGTTTGTTTGTGAGCACCCACTCACTGGAGGCACCAACACCCTTAGTTTCAGCAAGCACCAACTTTCCAAGAAGCACCAACCCCTTTAGTTTTAGCAAGCAGAAAATTGCCAAGAGGTACAAACCCCTTAGGTGTTCAGGAACCAACCTGTCACTACCACTGTTATACTTTTTGATACAATTTTGAAACTAAAAACATAGGAATATAATATTATAAGTAAAATACCATCTAACGGTTGTTTGCAGATGCAATTTCTACACTTTTCTTTCTGAACACTTGTGGCAATCCTCCTCTTGTTGCTTTCTATGTGTTCTTCTCTATATGATCATTGCTCTCCACTATTTTCAACACAACACTACCCTTGCAACACTCTGCACCTATTTCTTAGGCGACAACTCTTCTCTTTCTTCCCCTCACATCTGCTCACTCTCCCACTTTTCTCAATGGAGGTTCATTGTTTTGTTCCTGTGTTACACTTGGCTCGATGTACTCACTGTCATCATAAAATCTGCCCAAATGTGTACTACTGGCATGGATCCCCATCCTTTTGATGAAACACACTTCCTCTATGATGTCTCTGCATTTAGGATTATAGGAATGGGCAATGATCACTTCTCTGTCACATTGCAAGCACTCCATGCTTTTGCTGGAACACACTTCCCCTATGCTATCACTAACTTCAGGATTAGAGGAATGGGAAATGATCACTTCTCTATCTCGTTGCAGGCACTCCATGCTGTGTATTAAATCTCATCTCTCCTTACATATTCACAGAGGCTCCCCATGATCATTTATGGCTTGCAGAGACTTAACTAGACATTCTCACGGCACCTTTGTTCTTCCTTTATCTTTACAATGCATGCACAAGAGTTCTTTGACCATCAACCACACTGAACTGCATTCAAAGCCACAACTGTTGATTCATACATATTTAATACACCTTTGTATTGTTGTTATATCAATGAATTTTCACTATAGAACACTATCAGAGCCTTTTCCATATCGGTGCTTTTATGCATAAAATCCATACAAAAATAATGAACTTTGATAGTCCTCAACCCCTTATGTATAAGCCTCTCTTTTTGTTTTCCTCCATAGAATTGAGGGTTGTGACTGAGGGCTTATCCTTAGTGTACTAAGGTCTCCATACCATCAAGGGGGGCTATATTTCCTTTGTTGTCCCCTTACACATTTGTTTCATAAAACTGACAATTTATACCCCAAGAGGCCATTTATCAAATAATTCTTTATGATGCAGCTATGCCATCCACCAAGGATCATCAATCACTGATTACCGAAGTGATTTCATCACATGCCACGTGGTGTATTTTGACCAGTGACACGTGTCACCTGAATATGGCCCATTAGGCCATCCAAAACCTTGAAACAACATACCACGTGTCCCTCTGTATCGTGATGTCATGCTGATGTTAGTAACCACCTGGTATTATCGGAACCAATCAAAGGCTTCCATCTATCCTCATTAGAGCTTCTCTGATGTTGCCACCTGTCCTTATCGCAAACAACCAAACACCTCCACGTTTCCTCTTGGAGGAGAGTGAAAGGAGAGTGAAAGGGCCTCACCCTTCTTGGTTTTGTAGTGATTTTCTTTGTAAAAACATTCTTGGTGCTCCCAACGATTTAACAATGGAGGTGTAAATCCCGTCGTCACTTTTGAAACACAAAACATTGATCGTCGATGCACCACTGTGTGCCTACTATCAGGACCTTCAATACGCAATATCGCAACCTTCTATTGCATTGTACCCTTGATTATCAATCCTCTGATATCCAATATGTGATATCACAAATCACTAATCGGTGGTTCACTTCCGCCATGTACTTTTCCTTGAATCCCCTAATCGTCGATTACTGGGACCTCCAATCTATGATATTCCTCACTGCATAAGGCATGAATCACCCTGAGCTCTAGCAGGCCATATCTTCCGAACCACATTACCATTTCTAGACATCTGTGTACCATTGGAGAGCTCTTCTAGAGAACTTTCCAATGAAAGGAGTTGGATTAGCCAAAAGGCCCATCTACTACCTCAAGAGATGGCTCCAAAGTCTCTACATAACAGATCATCACAACCACCAAGGCATGAAGACCCATCATCACAACAACCAACCACCTTCATACCCTCAAATGTCCAACAATTATCAGCTACCATGATCCTGTCTCTGTGAAACTCAAATTTACATCTTGACAATGACTTTGTTAAAATGCCAACATCTTACTCCTCTGTGAGAATGCACTCTAACAACATAATCCACCTCAATACACAATATCAAAGATGATGATATTAGATATCTATATGCTTTGACTGATCATGAAAAACTTTATTTTCATAGAGTTTGATACAACTCTGATTATCACAGTAAATCACAGTTAGATCCATTTGCTGAGCAAAAAAACTAACAAGAATCGTCCTCATCCAGATGGCCTCACATGCTACTTGACTTGCAGCCATGTACTCTGCCTCTATGGAACTGAGTGCAACCGATCTATGTTTCCTACTGTACCGAGAAAAAACTTCTGACCCAATATTGAAGATCCCTCCTGATGTCCTCTTCCTATCGGATGGAATCACTACCCAATCTGCATCAATTAAGCCTTGAAGCTTCACTCCCTCTGTCCATCTATACCAAAATCCATACTGAGCAGTTCTCTTGAGTTATCTCAACACATGATTTTTTGCCTTCCAATAAAGCTTGGTAGCCCTAACCATTGCTTGACTAAGTTGGTTAATTGTATAACACATATCTGGTCATGTTTTCACCAAATACATGAGTGAACCCACAAGCTTCTTGTAAACAGTAACTCCCACTACTTCCCCTGAAGTAGCATCCCCCTTCCTCCAGTTACCTGCTAGAGGAGTCTCCATGGGTTTGTTTCTCTCCATGTGGAACCTCCTGAATATCTCATTGGCATACTTGCCTTGAGACACAAACAGTTCCCCATCACCCCACCATACTTACATGCCCAGAAAGTAATACATGAGCCCCATGTCATTCATCTCAAACTGTCTTGCAAGATCCTCCTTGCAGGAATTTATCAACTGATCATCACCTATCAAAATAAAATCATTGACATCTAAAATAATGATCAACAATTTACCTTCCACCACTATGTGGTACAAGTTTGCTTTCACTTCACTCTTGGTGAAGCCCAGTCGGGTGAAGTAGCTATCGATATTGGTGTACCAAGCACATGGTTCTTGCTTCAGCCCATACAACACTATCTTGAGCCAGTACACATGTGACTCACAGTCAAAGGTCTCAAAACCTTAAGGTTGCTCTATGTACACCTCTTCCCCAATCATGCCATTAAAGAAGGTTGTCTTTACATCCATCTGATGTATCTTCCAACCCATCTGTGCTGATAGTGCCAATATAGATCTGATTGATGAGTACCTTGCAATAGGAGAAAAGGTCTCATCATAGTCAATCCCCTCTACCTGTGAAAAGCCACAGGCCACAAACCTAGCCTTATGCTTCTCCACACTACCATATGCAACTTGATTTACCTTGTAAATCCATCGAGAGCTCACCATTGACTTGTCCTTTGGTCTTGGGACCACATCCCAAACACTGTTACAAACTATGGAGTCATACTCCTCCACCATGGCATCAACCCGAACTGGTTGTTGCACTGCCTGTTCAAAGGAAGATGGATTTGTCTCAACACATCCACTCATAAGATCCATGTATCTAGTGTACCTCTGAGGTGACCTCCTCTACCTATGCTGCTATGTGGGTGCTCCCACATTCTCCCATGCATCATCCAATAACCTGTCAACCTCTCTAGTGCACTTTCTCCCTATCTGGAAGACTTTTCCTGCGTAGATGTCTCCAATCCCGGATCCTTTGCATGTGGCTACTCCACATTAATTTGAGGCTCCTCAATCTTAGGAGCTAAACTCTCCTCAACCACATGTAGCTAAAGATCCCTCTCAAGGGAAACTCACATGATCTTCTCCTCATCAAACTTGACATCCCTACGAACCAATGTCATCCTACTGGTCAGAAAGTACATTTGATAGTCGTAAGGCATATCAGTGTACCCCATAAATATCCCCAAATGCGCTGTCGGATCAAGATCCTTTCATGCATCTTTCATCACATGGCAATATACTGATGACCCAAAAATCCTGAAGTGACCAACATTTGGCCTCTTACCGGAGAAAGCCTCCTCTGGAATCTTCATCCCATGTATCCAATGTGGGCTTTTGTTCTGCAAATAAACAACTGTGTTGCATGCCTCAACCCACAAGTGTAGTGGTAGGCCCTGATCATGAAACATCGCTCGTGTTGCCCCTCTAATGCTTTTGTTCTTCCTTTCATTCACCCCATTCTGCTGTGGGTTATGGGGTTCCGTCAACTCTTGTTTAATCCCTTCTGCTACAAAAACATTCTTAAACTCATTTGAGACATACTCACCATCATTATCACTCCTCAAAGCTTTAACCTTCTTGCTAGACTCTTTCTCAACCATTGCTTTAAATTCACAAAACTTTGTGAAAGTTTAATCCTTGTTCTGCATGAAAAAGATCTAGAATTTACGAGAAAAATCATCAAAAAATATAACATAGTACCTATGTTTGGCCATGGATGCTATCGAGAATGGTCCACACACATCTAAGTGGAATCACTCTAGAATCAACTCTACTCGAATGTCTCTATCCTGAAAGGAAGCCTTGATGTATTTTTGCAAAGTACACCCCTTGCATGTATCAACTTGCTCTAGCGTACCTTACAGAAGACCATTAGATATTTGTTGCATGATTTTGAAAGCCCCATGATGCAAGTGACTCAGTCGCTTATGCCACAACTTGCCAATGTCTCATATCTGCACCTTCTTTAGTTTCGTGCTCAAAGCAACACAATCCTCTACCTATGAATTATATATATTCTTAACTCGAATCCCTATCTTCTTTACTTGACCCATGGCTATATGTCAAAGGAATGCCTTTCCTTTACTAAATACCACATCATATCCTATATCCTCCAACATAGTGACTGATACTAAGTTCTTTTTCAACTCGGGCACATACATAACATCTCTCAAGGTTAGAGGAGCACCCTACTCCCTCTGAAAATTAATTGTGCCCAATCCAATAGCACTATACCTCCCGTCGTCACCCATCTTAATATGCATCTGGAGATCCTTCTCCTCCACGTCACTGAACAACTCCTTGTCACCAATCATGTGGAATGAAGCTCCATTGTCAAGGTACCATACACTACTCATCATTGATGACGCCATGCATGCAATGAGAGTAAATTCCAATTCGAATTGAGAGGCCAAATCCACACTCGTCACTCCTCCTAAGGACTTCTTCTTAGACTTGTTGAGTGGACAGTTTGTAGCAAAATGTCTCAACTCATGACAATGAAATCACTTAACTTTTGACATGTCTTTCTTCGTGCCTCCATGACAAGAATCTGATTTGGAATGGGACACCTTTCCCTTTCCCATTCTTTGCCTTACCTGCTAAGACATAGTTTTCCTCATCACCAATATTTAATGAGGAACCCTCTCTAGTGTTCCTTCTGATCTCCTCCTACATCGAATCTAACCATAGTGTTCCCAATCTAGCAGCTCCTCCCTCCCATTGACAGAGTCGTGATAGCTATTCCAACTCTTGGGAAGGCCTAGGAGAGCTAGGCTCACCATATCATCCTCGACAATTATTATTCAAACACTTCCAAGCTCATCACAACAGTGAGTGAACTTGGTTAAGTATTTTGGAATGGTCTCACCTTTCTCCATCTTGATTTTTCAAATTTTGTGTTTCAGTGCCAACTTCCTATGGTCACTGATATTCTAGAATAGGTCTTTCAATGCTTTCCACATAGAATATGGAGTTTCCTTCTAATGGAGACTCGAGACAATGTGGTCTCAAACTCCCTCAAGGATTATATGCCTCGCCTTCGTGACACACTTCTTCCACTCAGTCAGATTCCATGCATCCAATGTTGTTGGCTTCAGAATGTCTTGATCAATGAATTCCTTGACACCATTATCCTCTAGCACTGCCACCATATTGTCCTTCTAGGTTATATAATTCGATCTTTCTTCCAAGGCATACTCAAGCCGCAAATTGTAGAAAGCCATTTTCCAATCCTGAAGTATGTATTACAAATTCGAATTTCACTTGTAACCCCAAACTAAAAACATCAAAATCTCTTCTAGTATATTTTCTTCAGCTCCGATACCATGTAGATTTTCCTCTAGATTCACAGCTCATTTAATGTACTAAAACATAAGACAAGAATATACTCTACTCTTTAAACAGCGGAAACCAATAGATCGATGAAAACAATAATTGACAAGAGGAAGATAATCAAAGACACATAACACAATTGTTTCTCTCGAGAAAGCCACTGCTAAAAACCCTCACTATCTATTGCATTAATTAGAAATCTGAGTGATAATACACAGCTTATTCTCACAAGAACAATTCCTGCACAAGTATGATCAACTCTCTACCTCACAAGCCCGCACTGACCAACACTTAGCCAATTTCTTTTGCCTACCAAGCCCCTATTTCCTTATGCAATTCACGTGAGGATCAACCCATATTTAATTGGGAAATCCTTACTCCATAACTACATAATCCGAAACTAGGTCATTCTCTGATTACATGCATGACTTGTACAACTCAAATCATCATACAAATGATAGTACACTGTCCCTACACTCTAGTCTCAACTGGGTCTTTCTCTGAACTGACATGCATGAGTTTCTCATGAGGGAATCTTTAGTTAGCTGGAGTAGCACTGAGGATGCACCAATGCACCAACTCACTACTAGACCTCTACTAGTTCCACAAACAATTAGAACTAGTTTAATTGTCTATAACTCAGTCAAACTGAGTTATCTAATTACAACTCAAATAAACTCATCTTGGACCCCTAAAATTTAGGGAGAACATATACATGACTATAGAAATACTTCCAACTCGAAATTCCTAAGCTAATTAAGTTAATTAAACTTAATTAACTATTTACAAGTTTCTATGAGAATAGAATTCGATTTTAATTCACAGTTTAATTCAAGGACAAATTAAACTGGAATTTCTTGTTGCCATTTCTCAACACAAGTGCTCAAAAATAAATTGAAACTTTGTTATGTCCAATGGCCTCAGAAGTTAACACAGGTAGAGAAAGAAAAATAAGTTTTGACTAATGAACTCTTGCAAACAAGTGATGAAATTTCCAAGTTGAAAGAGATGAATTTTGTTTTACAACAGAAAATTGACTCCCATGTTTATGTTATCCTAGTACAACCGGATTTTGAAGACCCAGCTAATAAATTAACTAGAGTAATGACTGAGCTGCAAATATCTGAAAATGAAATGAAGAAGGTTCAAAGAAATTATGATGATGCTCTGAAAATTATAAAGGCCACTGAAAGGGAATTGGCTATGTCCCAAGAAAATAATTTAAAGTATAGAAATGATTTTCAGATTGCTTCCCAAGAAATTAAAGAGCTGAAGGAGAAAGTGAAGGGAAATATGTCCCTTATTCAAGAAAGAGAGATAATATGGAATGATATTATTCATATTGTGAAGAATATTTGGGAATCCTTTTCTATAGTTGTAGAGGATAAAGCCACTCTTAGAGACCTAGAGAGTTTAATTGCTGATAGCAATTAGAAGCTACAACAGTGGGCCCAATTTTCTAGGAAAATGATTGATTTCCTTAACTCAAGATCCTCATAGGAGTTAAGGGAATTAGGAGTTGAATATAGAACATAGTATGTCCTAGAAATAAATAAAATGATTTTGAAAAACTTATGCAGGAAGACATCAGAGACAGTTTTCATAGGTTAATTTTGATAAGAGGAAGAGAGCAAGTTTGCCTTCATGTTAGGGCCAATAGGGGAATTCATTACCCTGGGAGACCTATGAGACCTTACTGGTGGAGGCCAAGAGAAAAATAAGCTCTACACATGAGAAAATAATAGTGCTTAAGGAGGCAACAATTGTGAACTACTTGCATAGAGATTTTCAGCTACTGTGGTTAATGAGAACCCTCTTTGTTGATAATCCCACATACAACAGGGTCACAAATTTTGGAATGGCACACACTATATTTGTCAAGAGTCCAAGTTTAGACATGAACATTTGGAAAAAAATGCATAGAATGGATGTCACCAATAGAAGCAAGTGTAGAATCTAGACCCTTAACTCCACCAGAGTCCCAACTTACTCAGTGAATCAATGCCACCTCTCATCTACTGCAATATTTTTATAAACATTTCTGAAAATGATGTATTTATGTTTTCTTTTCATTTAAGAATGTAATGTTCAAAAGAAAAGTATTTTCAAAGTAGTTTAGGTGGTTAGTAGTTTTTGGCAGTTGATAGTTTCATAACTGTCCCGCTTGAAATTTTGTATAAAAATAATTTGTAAGAAGAAATGAGGGTTCCAAGTTTTGGACCTCAAAAGTAGAAATTACTTGTTATTTCAATATTCTTGGTGATTTGAATAAATATTTCAAAGTGATCTCAGACACTTCTTGAGTATGATATGTGTTTCCTGTTATCTTTTCATCTTAATGTTTTTCTTCTATTAAAGAGAGTAATGACGTTTTTGGCCTTTAGCTTTACAATTTTTCAAAATTTGATTTTTGTGAGTTAAAGTTAAAAGAACCTTAATTATGTGCTCCTCTTTTATATATTCCATCATGTTATACTACTATAGTAATAAGTGTCATGTTTCATGATTGACTGGTTTAACTCTGTAATATGTTCATACCTTTCCTTGCTGTAAAGGTTTCCATATTATGAAAAAATCAAAAAATTAAAAAATGTAAAGAGGGTATACCCTAAAAGAAAAATCAAAGGGTGAAAAAATAAATGGTCAAAAGAAAAAATGAAAAGAAATGAACCCCAAATAAAAAAGACCAGGAAAGTTTGCAAGTCCAAATGCCACTACTATTTCATTTTCTGTAAATAAATCATCATGTACAGCTTGTAGAACTTTTTACCACAATTGATGAATGGCCAAACAACTTAATATTGGCTAGTTTACGTTTAAATTTCCCGTTCTAGAGATAGAGAATAAAATCTGTCCAAACTGTTTGAACTTGGAAGATAAGTAGATAGGTAGAGAAGCAAAGGAGCTCAACTATTTAATCTAAGCCCTTGGAAGAAATAAGTGCAGAACTTAGATAGGCTTATCATACAAAGAAAAGAAAAGTTGATGAGGGTTTTCCAGTCCAAGTGCACCCAAGAATAGAGAAGAAAAAATGTTAGGAAAAGTAGGCTGGGTAGGCAGTTTTGGTGTTGCAGAAGGTGACTTGTGATGTATTGTGTAAATATGCTAACTTTCAGTCCCAACACAAGTGCCATGGCAGATATTTTTGGAGCAGCTCAAGCAAGGCATGACTATCTCCCCTCACCCTTTCCCCCAAAACACATACTAATTTCCCCCAAAAATATTAAGATCTGCTTAATATCACTAAAGCCACTCCATCTCATTTCATAAAGTGCCTAAATGGAAACCCCATTTCCCACTTAGGAAAATGACATAATTCTTTATAAAATCCCTTTTCCCCTTCTAGCCTAAGTTTTAATTTCAAACATTAGTACTTAGGTCATTTTTTCCATGAGTCATATTAACGATTAAATTTATTATGTAAATCCCTTATAATTGTCCCCTTCCCCGTATTATATGTATATATAACAAAGATCCCCAATTGTTTATATTCCCGCCCCGGTTAAAACTATAACCATAGCACTATTTTTGTCGAGGATTAATAAGTTTAATTGGAGCTTATTAAGAACCTTTTCCACCGCTTAAATCATGGAATAATTAACCACCCGGGTTAACTATAACCAAACCCCGAAACCACTAAAACCTTCATTCATCGCATTGGGCCTGTGCATTAACGTTCTTCCATCTCTGCTAAGCGCCAACCGTCCGATCTAGACCTCCACATCCAACGCTCCATATGCATTTCGCTAGCCCTCCATCCGCCGCACGTTAAGTCCTGGGCAACCAATGGTATTGCTCCCATACCCCTGCCACGCGTCACTCTCCTAGCTTGATCGTTGCCCCCTTACCCGAAACCGCCCTAGCCCAAAAGCGGTGTGGGCGAAACAACTTACTGCCCTCCCACTGATGTCATGGTGATGTCACCTATCCGGAAAATCAATTTTTCCCGCCAAAAAATATTTTTGCAAAAAAAAGGGTAAAAACACCGTTTTTCTATAGTTTTTTGCATTCGGCGCCTTGAGCTCTCCTACAGAGTAAGAACATTGAGGTCACATTTCCGCCTCCCGACTAGGAAAGGCTGCACCGATGAGCTCGCGGCCTCAACTAAGCTTCCAGTTACAGTTTCTTTCCTTCAGGCACAGTTAAAAGACAAAAAGATGGACTTCCAAGCTCGCAGAAACAGAGAGAAATAGGGATTTAGAGGATGTTATGTTACACTGGCCAGGGAACCGTCACAAACATGATTTGCCAGAGGAAAGGCAGTCAGAAGACACGTTGCAGTCATATTTTGCTAGAATAGTGGTGAGCAGAAGTCAAAGCACATTAAAGAGTATCAGATCGAACCATAAAGAGTATCACTGCAGAATTAAAGACAAATCAAATCAGCATTAAAGGGTATCCGAGCCGACTAAGAGAGGCAGGTCAAAAGTTAAAGAACAGTTATTACAAACAGTCATCACATAGCTAGAAAGGACACCAACAAGCCGAACCCTAAAGAGCCAGCTTCCAGCACAGCATAAGTTAGTCGTTTCTACTTTGCTTGTAAATTACTTTAGGTTAAAACTTAGATATTCTCTTAGAGCTTTTATAAGATATCTGTTGTACATATTCTTTTTGTATAAATACCTCCTTCAGCAGAGTTTTGAGGAGGTTGGGTATGTGTAGATTTTTCTAGACTTTGTTGTAAATACTAAACTTTGGAATAAAAGTTGTTGGGATCAAACTATTGTTTGGTTTTACTGGATGAAGAATCGATGCAAAAGACCTGTTACAGAATTCTTGAATCAACCCATGGATCAATGAGTACTTTCTACCTTGTGTTTTACTATTTCTTGTCTGTTATATCATTTGCGTTTCATGATCTGAATAGTAAAGTAAAAGATTAAATCAGAATTTGCTTAGCTGCACTCTGTTTTCAGTCTTTATTATTCTCTGTGTTTTCTTCAGAATTAGTATAAACAATGAATTCTCAATTGCTCATGTTTCCTGATTCTCTCATGTTGAGTATTTTCTAAGGAATTCTTAATTGCTCCTTAACAATAATCATTCACTTTCCCTCTGTCAATATGATGAAGGATTCTTGATTGCCCTTCACCCATTTGAGTCCATTTCATATGATTCCAGCCTTTAATTGTTCCATATTTGACTACCTTGCTCTGTGATTCCATCCTATGTTAGAAACCAAATCCAGAAAGCCATCCTTCTTTGACTCCATCGTGCCCAATGGACTGAAGTCTTTAGTTTTGCCTCACTATTTTATTGAATCTTGTTAAACACACATGGGCAACCAGAATAATCTAAAGGATAAAACATGAGAGTGTTATTTTTATTAACAAGAGATATACATTTATAGTACATTATGTGACCATTGGGTTCCACATCCCAAGGTCTCTTAGACTCCTTTTGTCTATTCAGCTTCCACACTAACCCATTGAGGATTAGGTGTCCAACATTCCCCCCTTAATCCGAAGGGTTATGTATGAGTCCAAGAAGAGAGTTGTAATACAAAATGTGCAAAAATGCATGGTAGCACTAGGCTGAATGTGCTCTCTGAAATGTTGGTATAAAGGGCGGTGGTTTAAAGATGACCACCAACACTGGAACGCTTAGTGCAGTTCCCGGAACTCTTCCAAAACTAGCAAGAAGCTGAGGTTTTCTGCCAGAGGAAGTGCTCCTATTGTTTTGAAGAGGGAAACCCTCAACCATGAAAGGGAGGTCACCCCACATAAAAGGGAGAACTTCAACCTGAAAAGGGAAGTCTGAACTTGTGATGGTTTAAGGATGACCAACAACTCTGGAATGCTTAATGCAATTCCTAGAACTCTTCCAAAACTAGCAAGAAGCTGAGGTCTTCTGCTAGAGGAAGTGTTCTCAATTTTGTTCCTGGAATTCTTCCGAAACTGGCAAGAAGCTGAAGTCTTCTTCTAGAGGAAGTGTCCCAAATTACCAACTGAAGGCATGTTCACAGGCATCTTTGTTTCAGGCTACAACTTTGAAACTGGTGTGGTAGGTTGTGGCTCAGGCTCGCTTGATGTGACTTTGAAGCTTGTAGATGACCATCATTTCCCCCCCTGTCAGATACAAGGTGAGATGATGGAGAAAACTCAACTGCAAGACTGTTCAATACTCTGGATCAAGTTCTGACATGTGATTAGAATATCTTCTTGGCTGTTGATGCCCATTGCCAAGAAGCGATCCATCCAAAATGAATCTTTGTTCTTACAGGATGTTTGTTTCTGAAGCATCTATGTGAAGAATGGCTAGTTTTATGATAGTTCTTACATGGATGAAGATCAAAATAGTGATCTTTCAAATGGCCAACTCAGTCACAGTGCTGGAATTTCATAATCTGTTGTTGTTGCTATGGAAGAGGGGCATAATCTGGAACAGCTGGGTGTGAACTGTCATGAATGAATCCAGTACTCTGAAACTAAATGGGCTTTGAGTAGTCTGGAATATGAAAGGACAAGTCCTTGTCATATCCAAGTGTTATAGCTCCAAATCTCACTCTTATGGTTTGTGATGCTGCACTCATGGCCTAGGGCAACCCCTCCTTCCAGACCTGGTCCTAAAATTTAAAAAACAGTGTTTTATTCCCTATACGCAACATTGCCCTGAGTTAAACACGTGTACACGCGGGTCTGTGTATACTCAACCCGCGTGTATGTATTAAAACACTTAAAAAAATATATAATTCCTTATTTTCGGGCGGAGATCGCGGGTTTTACCTGCTGATCACCTGTTAGTGCCCGTGGCCCAACTGTTCCCAACCAACTCCTAACTAAAAAACTACTTTGGAGATGGTATAAAAAGACATCAAAGGGAAGGCCTAAGGGAGAGAGAAAAGAGAGCAAGATTATTATGCTGAGATTTTTCCCCTTAGACCAGGTCTGAAGTCCTTGGTGCTTTCTGCACTTCCCCCATTTTGCATAGGAAACCCCTGTTTCCATGTGTATTGGTGATCATTCATCCTTTATGTCATCATTGATTAAGACTTGGAAGGAGCTCTTGTTGGAGGCTTGAGGCTGGAACGAATCCGGGAGGAAGCTTTGCTTGGAGCCTGCTGAAGGTGTTTCAGGTGATATCTTTCCGTTATATGTACTTTATTTGACTTTATATAAAAGAAACACGTCTTGGTTCCCGAAACAATCTTTCTTTATGCTTATGAGATTCTTGTCTTGAATTCTTATACAAGTAGTTACTTAAAGATTTTTATAACTAACTTTATAGCATGAAGATGGTTTATGTATAAGTATTTGTCCATGTACTGTTGTGTTCTTTGATTTGTTTGTTTTACAGGTCAAAGAAGAAGAAGGGAACTCCAAGAAGGGTTTGGACCCTAAAGGCCTTCTCGAACGTAGGACCTTAGGTACGTACCCTAAACATTAGAATTTTCTTAAAGTAAAGATAATGGCTGTGTGTGTGTTTCTTTGAATAAGCAATTTTCAGTCTAGTAGAGTCTTAACCCAAAGGACCCTAGGGGTACTTTCCCCTCAACCAGAATTGGCGACTCCACTGGGGACAACACTCTTGTTGTTCCTAGTTTGGGTAGTCTTCAAGCCAATCAAGGCTCAACCCCTCTGTTTGTTGTCTCTGACTGTCTGATCTGTTCTTGAACTCTAAGCTTTTCCAGTTTTTTCAGTCTGTGTTTTTTTATTTTTCTTGAAAGTCTTCATATACGCTGTTTTTATGTATTATAGAAGCATATATACGCAAGTTGTACTAAGCGAACCCGCGTATACGCAGGTTTCCTCAGTTACAGTCGCGTGTACACGCACTCTGCACATCACTGCAGACGCGTATACTATATAATTTTCAAGATTTATAAATTTTCTTTTTGCTGAATGTTTGTCTGGTGGTTTGGGTCAGTTTCAAGCAGTCATTTTCCAGTAACAGTCCTCTATTTAACAGGGGGCATCTTGTTCTGAACTCTCTCTAGTTATAAGGAGTATTAGTCTTGTTTTCGTTGATTGCAAGCGTCATTGATTTTTTGACACACAAGATTACTGGTTAAGAATCTTGACTGCTCTGTTTTGGCAGAGTAGGAAGATTGGATTTCAAGCTTTGTGTTCATTTTTGTTTTGATGACCCTTTTGTTTGCTTAACGAAACCATTTTTGTGACCATTTGCTCCTTCGTTTCGGGAAAGTTGTTTGTTACCATTTTCTTGAAACTTGTCTTTTGATCTTTTGGACTTTCATTGCTGCTTTTGATTGTCAAAAGCGATTTCAAACACATTTATTTTTGTTGAGTTTTCATCATTTGAAAGGTGTCAATTCACAAAAGTGTTTGGTTGCCTATTTATCAATCATTGGTGTCAGTATTTTTGAGAGCTTTCCTTTGAAAAAGACTTTTTGGTTTGATTGAAAGAAAATCTTTTGAAAGTTTTGAGTTTCGCTTTCTTAAACTTGCTTTTCATTTGATTTCCTTTTTTGCGAAGTGAAAGTGCTTTGTTTTTATCTTAGAACTTGTTTTTATTGTTTGGACGAAATGATTGGTAACACATCATCTTCTATCTAGGCATTTTAGTGGCAAGACACAATTTGGTAAAGCAGCAACTTTCCTTCTTTGTTTTTAGAGTAGTCTTTAAATCTTGCATCCACATATAGTTCTTGCATTAGGATAGATTTGCATCTCTTTTTAGGCATATATAGTTTTGTTAGTTTTTGTGAGTGTGGATTCTGAAAAGAAAAGGAAAATTTGTTTATTTTAGAAGTACCTTCTGAACCTCATAGAAATTGCTCTTCATCGAAAAACAAAAGTGCATGTGCATGTAGCTAAGTTTTATTAATTTCTTTTGCGTCCATAAAAACACCACAAGTTTCATCACCATTACCTTGTGACTTAAAGAACAGCCTAATAAAATCAAGCGCTAAATTAAAATCCACTAGAACTTTTTGTTTTAGTCAGTTACACCAACAAGTTTAGGATTTTAGGGCCTTGGATTAGGCGAGTGGAGAGTAAACTCTCCAAGGCCACATAAGACGTCAAACATAAGAGTCTGATTAACAAGAGTAAATCCAATAGTGTTAGGAAGACCAAGAAAGCTCCGGATCTGGGAGTTAAGCACGAGGGTCTGTGAAGACAGGGAAGAGAGATACCCCCTCTCCTACTTGTCCGAACTTACCTCACGACTGTTCCGCCTGGCTTCTGCGACGAGTTGGTACCCATAGTTGCCTCTCCTAGGGATCTACACAGGTGGCTGCGGAGGGGAATCCCGTGGCACCTGAGGTCGACGTTGCATCACTCTCGACAGTACTACTGGAGGGCACCCTTGCGAAGCTTGGGGGCTTGCACCGGCGCAGGCTGTTGTTAGGAGGTCAGCGTAACTTCCTCCGATACCTTCGCTGATAGGACTGGGCCCTCATCATCCCAGACTATCTTCGGAAGGCCCCTTGATTCACTTTCTCGTATTTTGGTGTTCGGTCCTAATCACCCGGAGCGGAAATACTTGGAAGTTGTTTGACTGGCTGTATCTTTAGGGACTTTATAGTGTGTGCTCTGTGCTCCTAGTCGGCTTAGCTTTTAATTTTTTGAGTCTTTAGTTAGATCATAACAAAAAAATCAAAGTGGCTGACTGATCTCCAAGACGGTCTCGAAGACTTCGTGGTCTCTCGCCACCAAGTTTAGAGCCTTCTCCTAGAAGGCGCAGAGGCAGTACTACTAGTGGGGTCCGTCCCACGCCGGTTGACGCATCGGGGATTGATCCTCCTCTCGGGGACATTAGCGGCCAAGCAAGGCCTGGTACTTCTGAGCAAGAGAGGGACACTCCAGTCCTTTCTCGAGTTCGCTTTCAAGCGGAGAATAACGTAGAGGTAGAAGAATTCTCAGAATCGTTAGGGGCTCCGAATTCTCCCCTACCATTTAGTCATCCAGACGTATTGCAATACGTTGGGACTCCGTCACATAGACCATCAAGTCCAGGTTATGCTACGCGCTTACCATTTATGATCACTACTGGAAGCATGGCTTCTATGAGTGCTGCGACTATGCAAACCCCAACATTGGTGCAAGGGGAGGAACCATTTCCATCCCCTCCGCTTCCTTGTTCGGATCTTTTGCTAGCACATCTTTAATAGGGTCTACCTCCATTCCGTCCACGAGTGGAAATGCCCAAACCAATGCTTTTGGTACTGGTTCCTTCCTTTTTGGCACCCAATCACAGGGTATTCCATCGGTTCCGTTTAGTGCCGCTACGTCCATGATGGGCGGATCGGCTTCATTCCAGGGTTTTCCTTTCGGAAGTGGTCATATACCACATTCCAACCCGATGGTAGGATCCATGCCTTTTTCTTCAGTAGGACAAAGCAGCAATCCTTTCCAAGGTTGGAATAATCCTGGGGTTAGTAGTGCGGGAACGGGGAATCCATTTATCGGCCAACAAGGGAGTAGGCCGTACTCCACGGTTAGCATGTTTCAAAGTATTCCTCCCCTTGCTTCGGCTTGGAACCCATAACAGGGGTTATCAACTCCTTACCATTCTTTAGGAGGAAACTTTGCGGGCTATGGAAGTTATACGGCAGGAGTTGGTCAAACTCCAAATTTTGCTGGACCACAAGGCTTGCCTTTTGGTTCAGCCGGTTCTACTGGTCACTTCGGGCAGCCTGGTGCCTCCCAAATCCCAGGACAATCTTTTCATAACTTTGGGAGTTCTGCCCAGTCTGGGTGGAACCCCCTAGGTCCTCCTAGGCTTCCGTTTCTGGCAACGTTAAACTTGCCAGATCTCACTAAGCTAACAAATGATCCTATCAGATACAATCCGGCATGGCCTCCGGTCCCAACCAAACTCCCTTCGGATATACCGAAATTCGAAGGGAAGAGTGGTGAAGATCCGGGTGATCATGTAACCACATTCCATTTGTGGTGCTCATCCAACTCCCTCATCGAGGATTCGATTAGGTTGAGACTCTTTCAGCGCACCTTGACTAGTAATGCGGCTAAATGGTATATAGAGTTGCCAGGGGGCAGCTTTACATCATTCGCTGACTTAGCCAATATCTTCTTAAATCACTTCCAGTTGCCTGTCCGCTATGATGCCGGAACTGAACTTCTGGCCACCTTTCGTTAGGATAAGGCAACCCACATTTCTGATCACATTCAGGAATGGAGACGGAGATAGAGGCTCATTAAAGCCGAAATCCCTCTGGAGTACCGTCTAGAGTGGTTTTTGAAGTCTTTGCAACCCGAGATCTCCAAGGATGTCTCCATGTCTGGGGTCTATTCTGAGGAGCAAGCCATTTTCAGGGCCCAGCAGTTAGAACTGATTTACTCTCAGTCTGGGATCCTCCAAAAGTACTTGCCAGATGCTCCTGGATCTAAGGTTGATTTAGCTAAGCCAAAGCCAGGTCCGCACGCGGATGGTATCGTTCGGTCAGTAGACTCGACTACAGTGAACTTGTTGAATCAATTGCAGCATTTGTCATTACAAACTGCTTCAAACAACCAAGTCACATTGTCTAATCCTCCCGCTTCCCAAACTTCTTCAATTAACGCCGTCCAATCCGATAACCCCAAAGGAAATCAAAATTCCAATGGGAAAAAGAAAGGACGTGGTAAGAAAAAGAACTCGGATGGGAAGCCCGATGCAAATAAATCCGGCAACAACGCTGGTGGTGGTAAAGGTGAGTCGAGAAAGAAAGTTAAGTTTCCTTGCAAGTTATGCAGTGGGGACCATCTAACTCATCTCTGCCCTAGAATTGAAGACGCTCAGCGCTTGTTAGGACAGCAAGGGACTTCTAGTTCGCAAGCTGTGTTAACTAACCCGTTTCCCCAAGGGCAGCAACTTCTTGCTGGCGCGAATTCGAATCTTGGGACCTCCTCAGCGGGCAACCAGGAAGGGGAAAAAGCATCAAATGTTTTTATGATGGGTTCAAATATCCATGTGACTACTCGGTCACGTGATTATGGTGAAGCCGAAACATCTAAGGATAAAACTGTTTCCGGAGGTAATGACCTTCATATTGAGCGACCCCCTGTTGAGACTATACCTCGGATACCGAAAGGTTCCGCCAAACGCGCGACGATTAACCCCAATGCTAGGGCCGCCCAGAATTACTCCATTGTGGAGGATCTGGCTCAAAGCCTGTGTGCTATGTCCGCTTTAGAGGTTCTCCAGTCGTGTCCGGCTCAGAGAAGTGCTTTACTCTCCGCAATTGGAGCAGTTGATCCGGCTAACTCTTTAGTGCTCTCTTTTGACATGTCAAATGTCAAAAAGAGACTCCCTCATCATATGGCTTTTCAGATAAAGTCTACATACCGGAAAATCAATATTTTTCGCACCGTTATAGATGAAGGAGCTTCCACATGCGTCATGTCGATGTCATGCTAGAAGGCTATTGGTTCACCTTCGGCTGTTCCTTGACCAACCGTCTTAACTACATTTGATGGTCATTCTCACAAGCCGCATGGGATTATCCCGGCCTTTCCTATATGTGTTGGAGGGAAGGTCGTTAATATCAAAGTTGAAGTCATAGATGCTAACCTAGACTATAATCTCCTATTAGGAAGGAACTGGGTATACGAAATGGAAGCCGTTGTGTCGACTCTTTTTCGTGTCATTTGCTTTCCTCATGAGGGGAAAATCGTTAAGGTTGATCAATTGGACTATTCTCCAATCGATCCTCAAGCAAGCTCTGACTCTACTGTTCCCTTGGTGGATAACCCTCGCCCGCCGACTGAGAATTTAGGAGTAGGGATGTATTCCTCATTGATGGGTACGTTTGATCTTCCCTCTCCTTTTGCAAAAATCAATGCTATTTCATCATCCAGGGAGTCTCCTCAAGAGTTCTTCCGAACTCATTATTTTTCCGACCCTTGGACCTTGCCTTCACCTACGACCACATTAGTTGAAGGACAAGTCAATGGAATGGCATTTCCTATATCTACAGCTGAGCTTAGATATCAGTCTATCGTAGACTCTGCAGATAACCATTCCACTCCTTTTTCTGAAGAAGAGTTGGATGGTCATGTGGCCCCAGCTTGGAGCTTAGATTCTATCTCTACCTTGGATTACTTATATTCAATTTTACCTTCTGAAGAAGCAATCCTTGAAGCAATGATGGGTATAGATCAACCTTGGGAAGACTTACACCATCGTTCGTACTTCCTTCCTCCTTTGCAGGAAGTGGAATCTAGGTTTTCCGAGCTCTGTACTAGTGATGTTGATATGGTATCGAACCCTTTGGCTCCAGCACACATTTGGGCCGAAGGTAATATGTCAGTAATTTCAAAAACGATACCCATCAACATCTCTAGGGACCCTAACATCATAGAGAATATCTTCATCGGAATTGAGTGTTCCCCTGAAGAAATTCAAATTTACACCGACCTATTCAAGGAATATCGCGATGTGTTTGCTTGGTCTTATGAGGAAATGCCTGGCATTGATCCTTCTATAGTCCAACATGAGATCAAGAGGTACGAAAACGTAAAACCGATTCGTCAAAGGATTCGGCCGGTTAACCCTAGGAAAGCAGCGGCTATCAAAGCTGAGGTTGAGAAGCTGCTAAGGGCGGGTTTTATATACCCTGTTCCTCTTACGGATTGGGTTTCTAACCCAGTCCCTGTGGACAAAAAGCAAGGAACAATCCGAGTATGCATCGATTTTAGGGATCTAAACAAGGCTTGTCTGAAAGACAATTACCCCACGCCATTCATTGATCAGATTATCGACGAGTGTGTGGGTAATGAAATTTTTTCCTTCATGGATGGTTTTTCGGGTTATAATCAAATCTCTATCTGTCCTGAAGCCCAACATAAGACAGCCTTCATATGTCCCTGGGGTACCTTTGCATATCGAAAGATGCCTTTTGGTCTTAAAAATGCTGGAGCCACTTTTCAGCGGGCCATGTCATACGCTTTCCACGACATCAAACATGTCATCGAGGCATACTTAGATGATCTCGCTACTCGCTCTCGAAAGAGAACTGATCATCCTAGTCATCTTCGATTAGTCTTTGAGTGATGTCATTTCTATAAAATCTGGTTGAATCCCAATAAATGCGTTTTCGCGGTTACATCCGGTCGGCTATTAGGGTTTATTGTGTCCAATGAAGGGATTCGGGTTGATCCCTTCAAGGTTGAGGCAATAGTTCAGTTGCCTCCCCCGTCCTCAATTCGTCAACTTCAAAGTCTTCAAGGGAAGGCTAATTTATTAAGACGGTTTATAGAAAACTATGCCGAGATCACTAAAGGGTTCATGTGTTTTCTACGAAAAGGAGTTCCATTTGTGTGGGACGACTTTGCGCAGCAGTCGTTTGATGCTTTGAAAAAGGCATTAGTCTCTGCCCCGCTTTTGAGTCCACCGGATTATGGTAGAGACTTCCTTTTATATCTCGCTGCAGCAGAATCTACCATTGGTATGGTTCTAGTTCAGGAGGACGATGCTCTTGTCGAGCACGTGATTTATTATTAGAGCTGAGGCTTAATAGGTCCTGAACTCCGCTATTCTCCGGTTGAGAAATTGGCCTTGGCAGCCGTCCATGCTGTCCAGAGGCTCTGTCATTATATTTTGCTACGCAAAACTTTTGTCTTAGCGGCGGTCAATCCATTTCAATTTGTCCTCAGTAGGCGAGTGATTGGGGGCAAATATAATAGATGGATAGTCATTTTACAAGAATTCGATCTCGAATTCTTGTCCGCCAAGTCTAAGAAATCTATGGTCTTCGCGGAGCTAATTTCTGAGCTTCCTTGTGGAGAGGATATTGTTTATGAGGAAAGTTTACCCGACGAACATATATTCCTCATCTCTTCACAAGACCCTTGGTATGGAGATATCATTGTTTATCTTCAGACTTCGAAGTTTCCCTCTACTTTCTCCAAGGATGAACGTCGCAAATTACGTCACCTGGCTAAAAACTATGTTATCATTGGTGACACATTATATCATCGAGGAGTTGATTCAATTCTTCGACGTTGTTTAACCTTAGAGGAAGCAGAGTCTATTCTTAATGACTGCCACAGTGGAGCTTGTGGTGGTCATCTATCAGGGCTTGCTACAGCCCAGCGCATCTTACGTGCCGGCTACTTTTGGCCTTCACTCTTTAAGGACTGTGTGGAAGCGGTCAAACGCTGTCACCCGTGTCAAATTTTTACTCGCAAGATGCGCGCGCATCCAGCTCCCCTTTTTCCCGTTGTCACCGTCGGTCCCTTCACTAAGTGGGGTATTGATTTTCGACTTGTAATCCGCCTTCAGCGGCGAA
This sequence comes from Pinus tabuliformis, assembly GCA_031772625.1. Lineage (NCBI taxonomy): Eukaryota > Viridiplantae > Streptophyta > Pinopsida > Pinales > Pinaceae > Pinus > Pinus tabuliformis. Next base: position 564,721,987 of record CM062818.1, on the reverse strand, counting down.
TCACAAGTACATTATCATGGCTGTAGACTACTTCACGAAGTGGGCTGAGGCCATGCCTACTTATAAGAACGACAGTGACACGGCAGCTTTGTTTCTTTTCAATCAAGTTATCTCAAGATTCGGTATCCCAAGGAAGATTGTCACTGACCATGGCAGTCATTTCCAAAATCAGCTAATGTCCGAATTGGCTCTTAAATTAGGATTCTGTCAGGAGCATTCGTCCCCTTATTATCCTCAGGCCAATGGATAGGTCGAGGCCGTCAATAAAACTCTTAAGACGATACTCCAATGGACAATCGATAAAAATCGGTCCAATTGGCACATTATGTTGTATTCGGCTCTTTGGGCATACCGAACCTCCGTCAAAACGGCTACTGGTTTTACTCCTTTTCAGTTGGTTTACGGGATGGAATCTATCTTTCCGGTTGAATGTGAAATCCCATCTCTAAAGTTGGCTGTTGAGCTTCTTCCTGAGACTTCAAGTCTCGAGGAGCGCCTAGTTCACCTGGAACATCTCGATGAGCAGCGTCGAGATGCCGCCACGATGAATGAGGCCCATAAGAAAAGGGTCAAAACAGAGTATGATAAGTCTGTCCGTCCTCGTGTCTTTTCTGAAGGTGACCTTGTCTTGGTCTATGACCAATATAAGGATGCCTTGGGGGCAGGCAAATTTAAGCCTATGTGGTATGGTCCTTTCATTATCAAACGAGTTTTAGAAAAAGGATCGTATGAGTTAATTGATTTCGAAGGAAACAAGCTGGCGGAGCCCCGAAATGGGCTCTACCTAAAGAAGTACTTTGCTTAGTTCAGGCTGGGCGATGACTTCTTTGTATTTTATGTATATATTTATACATATATTATTGAGCGTTTTCTGATATCAGTGCTTTTTGGTCTGCTGTGGCAGGTGCTGATGGATGATTTGGTCTATTTTGGATTCGCCGATGGTGCTAGTCGGCACACTCGGAATCTTGCTTCCGCAGCTTGGGTACTTTATTACCCAACTAGTCAGTTGATGATATCGAGAGGCGTGTGTATCGGTCCTGCTTCAAACAATATGGCCGAGTATACAGCTGTTATCAATTTATTATCCGAGGCAACCTCTTATCGGATCGACTCGTTGGTAGTATATCTTGATTCTCAATTGATAGTGTCTCAGTTAAATAACATTTATCGGGTTAGGGATCCATTATTATATCGCCAATATTTAAGGGTGAGGTTGTTGCAAAGATCATTTATTTACATTAATTATTTGCACATTCCAAGATCTCAAAATTGGTTAGCTGATTCTATCGCTAATCAAGCATTAGAATGGCATATCAATCATTCATCATCATAAAATCATGCATCAAAAAGTCAAACTGTATATATATATATATATCATAAAGCATCTCGAGTGTACATATGTGTGTCCAAAAAATATACAAAATTGGGACTCAAATGCCCATAATCATGTCAGGCATATCTAACACCTCGGCTCTGGATGAGCAGCTAAATATGTAACTATAGCATTGGCCACGCGCCGAAAGACGTGAACCCAGTCACGTGGCATCCCAACCACATGACGCTGCATATCCGGAGGAAGGTCCTCTATCTCGGCCATCGGTACTCGGCAGCTCAGTCTCGCCAAGTGTCGCTGGACGTTGTTTAAGGTCCGTTCCGTATCCGCAGCCGCCTCTTCGGCTCCTCGGCCACGCCGTCCATGCCGCGGGAATCCATCTGGTCGTACGGGCCCAATGTCTAGAACATGATCATCATATTAGTCATTTGAATCTCATCAAAAAATATTTTTCAAAGTTCATCATTATATTTGAAAAATCCAAAAAAAAATAAATCATAAAATCATAAAAAAAATTCTTACCAATCTCGCCCCATGCTGCATCCGGTGGTAACGCTAGATCAGGATCTCCTTGGAAATCCAACCCAGCATAGGGGTAGTCATCCACGGCGATGATCTGCTGCTCCCACCAGGCAAAAAAGTCATTGTCGAATGCATTCCTTGGGACTTCCCCACCCCCCAGACGTTTCATCAAGTCAGCCCACCGGCCCATGCGTGGATCACGTGGACTACTGATGGAAACTGCTACCCTGGGGCGGAGTGCGGGAACCTTCTCGAAGAAGAAAGTGCACAAGATGGTTCCGAATCCAAAGTTCTTGGTCTGTCCCCTCCTGATAGAAGTGAGTTGTTCCTTCATGTTGGCAAGGAGAGGAGTACACCAGTCAAACACTGTAGTGAGACAGTCCACTGCCACGCTCATGTTTACCCGTGACGCCTGATGTAGTGAGGATGATCCGTTCACTCGACCTATGGTGAACAAGATTATCCTGAGTGACAAACTCGCCACATGTGGGATAGAGATCTGGCTCCCGACCTTCCGATGACCCAGGCAGTAAATCTGTACATAGTCATCTACACTGAGGCTATTCCGTGTCCTGCCCTGGGAGTGCACTACCTCTCCCCTTCGGGAAAGGCCCGTGATAAAATATATATCTTCCACTTCCACCCTGAGTGGCATCTGATCAATGATGAATGCTTCCTCCTCGACATCCCAGTAATCAATGAGCCTCTCGAGCAAACGCGTGTTCGCTTTCATATTTGGAAATTTGAAGAATTTTAGCAACCCGCATCCCCGTAGGGCAGCTAATGCCTCATCATTGCCCATAACTTCATTATCCACAGCTGAGTGCTCTCTTTCACGCCATGTGAGAGTCATCCTGGAAGAAAAAATCATTTTCATCCGTTAGTTTTGTGTATAAAATTAGTTTGCTGCGCACACGCGGGTTCTTCTGTATACAGTCGCGTGTAGGGCCGTCGTATACGCGAGTTCTATATTGCCAACCCGCGTGTACGCCGCAAAGGAATTTTTTGCAAAAATCCAACGGTAAAACATCAATTAAATTTCCAAAAAACTATCACAATTAATTGCAAGACAAGTTTGAGGCTTACCTGGAAGTTTTTGGCAAGTTTGAACGGTTGAATTGATCACAGGGAAGTTTGCTACTTTTGCTCCACAATTTTTGCTCTCCAAGTCAAATGGTGAAAATGGAAAGTCAAAAATGCCTTTTATAAGTTTTGAAAATGCAAAATTTTTTCAAAATTTTATTTTGTTTGGCCTCATGTCACTTTTAACTTGGGAGCTTGAAATGCCGACTTTGGTTTGTTTTCAGGACATTTTGGACATTTTTCGACAGTTCGAGACGGTTCCATGACCGCTGACCCATCATGGCAGGTATCGTGTTTTCACTTGCATATAGGTTAGGGACACCATTTTTCCATTGCATTATGCATACTAGCCTCCATATGACTGATACATCTGCCGTAGGGTCCGCCCCATCGTGTTATGGTTAGTAAGCCATTTTCACTCGCTGATTCTTTAAATCCTGACACGATGGTAGAGCCATCCCTTTACATGGGCATCATAGTTAGCACCTCACTGACATTTGTTGCCCATGCTGCTTCGTTTTGAGTAGGCTCGGGAGTCCTCTGTAGTCCCGCCATGACTTATGCGTTGAAGACTCATTCCTCTTTGCTTCTTCGCTTCGTTCTGGCCTTATACCTTAGAGGCTCCTATGTGTGTTGAGTTGTACTTATGCATTGCATGTTGACCATTTGCACCTTTTGGCCTAGAGCCGGCTTCACTTGGACTCGTATTTAAGCCAACTTTTGACCATGACGTCTGCAAAATCAACCTTGCATACCTTTGACTTCTACAGCTTGACATACCCACATCCATGGAAGGAACATGCCTCTGAGTGTCACTGACCAGTTTTCACCTCCCTGCATTGAGCATAAGAACGTTCCTTTCCCAGGAACTAGATCATCTGTTTCACTGACACTCGTTCTTTCCACTGTACCATAGCATTCTTTTATTCTTTTTCCGGCTTATCAGAAAAAGACAAAAAAATTAAATATTCCAAAAAAGAGCGGGAACAGGGACATTATTTCCATTTATTGTTGGCAGCTAGAGTCAGTCGTGTCGCCCTTGAACAAAGCACTCAAAACAAAGTCTCCTCCGCATGGGTGGGATTTAGTTTGACTTAGGTACGCCATAACCTTGTTATCGAGTCAATTCTCCCCCGATTGGTTATCTCTTCCAATCATATGGAGGGTTCATTCGTGCCTCCTGCATGACGAACTTATACAGATTCATCAAATGCTGCCACATAGTCACATTGAGTCATGCTTGTGTTCAAGGGAAGTTAGCCTGAGTCGGCCTTTCTGCGGTGTCTCTTGACTCATTTTTCAGTCGGCCATCCCTGGTTGTCAGTGTCATGTCTATCATCACATCAGTTGTATTGGTCCTTTACTCGTGCCGGTTTGAGAAGGTCCCCATTGACTTCTTGCTGGCGGGTCTTGTCCTTATCGACGACGACACCTTGCTCTGAGGATAGGCCTAGAGCCGCACCCTGGCCCTATTTTCATTATTGATAGGTCACCTTGTGCTCAGCATCGATCAGTATCATGGGTCTTTGACTGAGTGGTTTCCCTTGTGTTCGACATCAGCATACATTATCACACATTGGGATTCGTGCAGTACCTTGGTTTCCATTTGACCCTATTGGTGGATACCTCGCCTCTGTGTCAGCTTTCATTATTGGTTGGTTCAGAGGGTTTCTGCCGTGCGCTAGCCACATCTTGTGTACGCTGGAAACGTACTTCAGTTGGGTTACTACATCTTTTTTGTCTGATTCCTTCCACATTATTGGCCTACGGGTTACACTCGCGCTAGATTGATGGAGGATGCCTTAATGCCTTCCTTCTAGCGGATCTTTCCCTATCGACTTCGACTCATTGCTCTGGGGCAAAGATCTAGAGTCCATTTGGCAGTACCTTGGGGTTTGCAGTCATTAGTGGCAGATTCCTCGCTATCGACAGTGGGAAACCATCATTGTCTCCTGATCGATAGATTCTTACAGGTGTTCGACTTCAGCTCATCTATTCACACTTGTTAGATTGTACTGGGTACCTTGACGCTCATTATCATTATCGGTGAGTAGTCTCGCATTTGTTAACGGTATACATCAATGACCGGTAATCAAACGATTTCTCACATGGTCGACTTCAGATCATTTATTCCCATGGTGTAGAAATGTACCACGGCGGTCGGTGAAGACCTCAGGTTGTATCAGCATTCATTGGTTCACTTGACAGTTGCTCCTGTTACTGCTAGTTGATACCATTCCATCTTATATGTTGCAGTCAGTCATGGCGACATTCTATATGCTGGCACCTGAGTTTGCAGTGTAGTACCATCCTATTCCATCATGTTCAGTTGGAACCTTTTGAGATCAGTCTTTGATTTCAGTGATCCGTTGCATCTTACAGCATCATTGACAGTTTTATATGTGATATTCAGACATGTACTTGCTCCTTATGATCAGATGATCCATTAGGTATCTTCCAGTCATTTATACTTGTATACTTAGTGGATCCGCTTGTACTTGATATGCGGACATGCTTTACTTTTTCTGAGCATGGGTATGCCCGCCTCAGACAGTGTTTCTTTCTGATCTCCTTTTGGTGGCTTGGCAGGCTGAATTCTGGTGAAGTCCTCCTCGGTTTTTCGGCAGAGTTCCTTTCCATGTACTTACATAATATATTTCGGCCATCATGTTCCCCTTCTGACCTCATACATTAGGGGGCATCTGTTATAGCTCCAAATCTCACTCTTATGGTTTGTGATGCTGCACTCATGGCCTAGGGCAACCCCTCCTTCCAGACCTGGTCCTAAAATTTAAAAAACAGTGTTTTATTCCCTATACGCGACATTGCCCTGAGTTAAACGCGTGTACACGCGGGTCTGTGTATACTCAACCCGTGTGTATGTATTAAAACACTTAAAAAAATATATAATTCCTTATTTTCGGGCGGAGATCGCGGGTTTTACCTGCTGATCACCTATTAGTGCCCATGGCCCAACTGTTCCCAACCAACTCCTAACTAAAAAACTACTTTGGAGATGGTATAAAAAGACATCAAAGGGAAGGCCTAAGGGAGAGAGAAAAGAGAGCAAGATTATTATGCTGAGATTTTTCCCCTTAGACCAGGTCTGAAATCCTTGGTGCTTTCTGCACTTCCCCCATTTTGCATAGGAAACCCCTGTTTCCATGTGTATTGGTGATCATTCATCCTTTATGTCATCATTGAGTAAGACTTGGAAGGAGCTCTTGTTGGAGGCTTGAGGCTGGAACGAATCCGGGAGGAAGCTTTGCTTGGAGCCTGCTGAAGGTGTTTCAGGTGATATCTTTCCGTTATATGTACTTTATTTGCCTTTATATAAAAGAAACACGTCTTGGTTCCTGAAACAATCTTTCTTTATGCTTATGAGATTCTTGTCTTGAATTCTTATACAAGTAGTTACTTAAAGATTTTTATAACTAACTTTATAGCATGAAGATGGTTTATGTATAAGTATTTGTCCATGTACTGTTGTGTTCTTTGATTTGTTTGTTTTACAGCTCAAAGAAGAAGAAGGGAACTCCAAGAAGGGTTTGGACCCTAAAGGCCTTCTCGAACGTAGGACCTTAGGTACGTACCCTAAACATTAGAATTTGCTTAAAGTAAAGATAATGGCTGTGTGTGTGTTTCTTTGAATAAGCAATTTTCAGTATGGTAGAGTCTTAACCCAAAGGACCCTAGGGGTACTTTCCCTCAACCACCAAGACCAGTTCTCTGCTTGTTGTGGACAAGTTGTTTCCAAGGTCTGATGATGGGCTTGGGAAGTGCAGACTGAGTTTCTACATCTGCATGTACAACTGTTGCTTTATTGGGCACTGGCTCTGAACCAACTGTGACATTATTGACTTGCTTCTGATGGGTTGCAGTCTCAATGTTCTGAACAAAAACATGTTCATAATGACTCCTCCGTTTTATTTCTTCTTGCTGTAGCTGAGATTCGAGCTGCAAAAAATCAATTTTCTCTTGTGCATTTTGTAGACAGACCTGAATGTCTGTGAGAGAAACTTTGCTGAATTTTAATGTATCATGAGTAGTAGACAATATCAGAGTTTTGGGGAACTCTAATACTTCATTGATTCTGGCTATTTTCTCCAATGTTAAACTTACACTTTAAGCCAACTATGAACCAATGTCACTACAAGGTATTCTCAAAGTTTGTTATCTCAGAAAACTACAACAATCAAATGAGATTATTCCTTGAGGAATGAATCAAAAACTAGATTTTAACTCTACTTATTCTCCAAATCTACACACAACGATGGTTGGTTGCATTCATATATAAGGAAAATATATTGTGCATTCCCAAACAATGAGACTCAAATGCTACAACAAATAAAATTCTTGTTTTTCCACTCAGAAATATATATCAGCAAGGATGCAAGCTCTCGGGTCACAAGTTAACACAGTTACAAGAACAAATTCCAACAAACCTCTGAATGTTTTATCAGCACCAGCATTGGACGAAGTAAACTTGTCCTTTTTCCCTCTGATACCACTATAAAATACCTATATTTAATTAATTTGAATCTCCATCAGATACCATTATTTGGAGAGAGACAATTTCTGAACTTTATTTGAGCAAATTGCAGGGGATACAATTTGGAGGAGAACACCAGAGAGGAGCTACCATGCAAGATATGATCCCTATTTAATTAGTCCTTTGTTGAATATCTTATCTTGGAAGCATTATGCAAACATATCATATGCCATCACATGGAACGCATAAGTATGTTTATAGAAAAACCCACAGCAAGCTTTGACACCAGCGATGATTGGGCGATCTCCTCTGGAATTAATACAGTAAGCTGCACTCAAAATAATTTGATGTCCCGGAATTAAAGGGTTGGAGCTTATTAGGAGTCAATAGACTAGTGGTTCGAGCCTCCCTTACGCAGCTGTAGCTCAACTTTCTGGAATTCATGCTCATGTAGCGATCAGTCCATCGCTCTACCAGATGGCAAACTCTCAGTTCCACAAGTGCATAATCGATCTTTGTACTGGCTTCTTTAATCTGCCTCGATGGTTGTAAGAGAAGGAATATTAGTCTTTATAAACATGTTTCCCCCAATATATTTCTTTCTTGCAGTTTGATCCCTGTGCTGAAGATGTTCACAGCTCTAGATGTCACAATTCTGGAATTCGTTGCTCCAAGGGACAATAACAATCTTTAGCAACATAATGCATTGCGTCCACTAAAAGGCTTTTGCATTATATACCATTTATACTAGTATAAATTTATCCTCAACCAAAACTGAAGTAGGTTTAGGTTGGAATCGTAAAACTTTGGAAAAAAACAATCCAACCGATCACAAAGGAAAAAAAGGGTGTTCAAACACCAACACCGAGGAGTCCATGATCCCCTCCAAAACTGTGCATCAAACAAGCATTGTTTATATATACAAGTAACTATTTATCATTAATATCAACCATCAACTCCACAGCTCGTGAGTGCTCAACTTGCACAACCTTTTGTAAGTCGCTGTCAGTTTAAAAAAACTGCGAGTGACAAGTCACCACATCTCCACACATGAAAAGAAAGTTACAACACATTCATCGATCATAGTACACAGAAACTGCCTTAAATGTAATCTAGAGTATAGAGCAGCCGTGGAACTGAATCTGATGAGGAGTTTCGAAGCAAACTCCTCAGGGTTATCACCCACGACAAGGAAGAAAAGGGCAAAACAGACTTCGGGCAAAGCTGCTTTCACCAAATCAAAAGGGCCAGACTGTAAGCGTATCAAGATTTCAACGCATACAATGATAACAGCATTAATACACAGCCTTAATATGCAACCAATGTGAAAATACACAGTGTTAATACACAACGTTGATACACAACAATACACAACGTTGATACCACTAATACACAACATTGATACACAGCAATGGAACCTGATTCACGCATGCAGATCCCAGCAATGGTTTTGATTTGTTCTGGTTCTTCAAAGGAGTAGCATTCAAAATGCAAGAGCAACGACTCGACCAATAAACCAGCATTCAAGATGCAAGACCAACATAGTTCGCTCCTACGTGGAGTCACCAATGCAGCAACACAACCTCAAGGCATGCAGCGATTCAGATGGTTTTCAGGTCTGAGGCTGATAGATCAGAGGATTCAAACTCATGGAAAACAAAGCGCACAGGGGCAATAGACAGAGAACAAGAGGCAGAAGGGAGTTACCATGTTAGGACAGTGCTGCTTTTATGAAAACGTTTATGGACAGTGAGTCAGAGACCAAAAATAGAGACCAGGCACAGGGATGTTCAAAACGTTTTGAATTCCTTTAACCGGCGTACAAAGACACAACATAGGGAAAATCAACTTTCCATTCCAACACGTGGATATATATGCCTTCAAATGTTTTGTATTCCTGTGAATTTCACTTAGACTTCAAGCTCAACACCAACAAATGAATCAACGAGAAATATGATTGCATCTAGACTTCGCAACACACATAATATTAATGGTCAGAGTAGGTATCTTGAACAGAAATGAGCCAATGCACCAGGACTTTTAACTCTCAACGTTTTTGCACGGCCTTCAACACATAACGGAGATCATATTTATAACCACATTCCACAGTCCAAGGCATACACTACATATTTAAATATGGACCAACGCATCTGGCTCAATAAGACCAACGCATCTGCCTCACACTATTTCAATGCTTTCCATACACCACATTGTGGTATTCATTCAACGCACCAAAAATTATACATATGCCAGCACAAATATATACAACGAATTCAATCATATATAAATATTTAGACCAACACATATATAGAGTTTTGATTAGGAGCAGGCATATAAACTTCAAAATGTGTACCACTATTTCAATGCTCTATTCCGAGTAAAGCTTCAACACCAGTGCATGAATTAATCAACCAGCAATATCACTGCACCGAGAGTTCACGACCCACATAACATTAATGGTCAATGCATAGGTCTGGTGAAAGAAACACAACAAAAGGCCACAAGAAAACAGTGACTCAAATATGAGCAGGGCCAGAATTCGCCCACTCTGATACCATGTTAAACACACATGGGCAACCAGAATAATCTAAAGGATAAAACATGAGGGTGCTATTTTTATTAACAAGAGATATACATTTATAGTACATTATGTGACCGTTGGGTTCCACAACCCAAGGTCTCTTGGACTCGTTTTGTCTATTCGGCTTCCACATTAACCCATTGAGGATTAGGTGTACAACAAATCTCACCACCCAAACTCAAACAAAACCCTTGTACTTCATCTAGCCTAATATCCTCTAAAAACAAAGCTAAATCATAAACATAGAGCCCTCTCTGGATGCAGATTGGCTAGAATTTGTATCTAAAAGATTGGTTTGTGGTTACCTCAATTGTATTCCCTTTCTTACAACTTTTGGGAACAACCTGAGTGATAACACATCCCATGTTAGTTACATTTTTCTTCTAAAGTTAAAGATAAAATATTTCGCACTAAGCAGACTGTTGTTAAAATATTTTCATCATCTTTTCTCACGACACTACCATTAAAATCATATTCAACATCAAAATGACACTTTGAAAGATTGTTTTTCCCATAAAAGACTAGGAAACACTATTTATATAATTGATATTTCTGTGGTTTTAAAAAAATGGGACAATAAATTGATTTCCTGATAGTTCTTAATAAATGTCTTGGGCACTGACCTCTCCTCATCTAGAGGTTGTCTTCCAAGGTACAACAGTACATAGTGACTCTCCTCCACATTAGTGAACATATAAGGTGGAGGTGGAGGTGGAGAAGAATCCATGGAAACATGCTCTAGTCGAGGATGGCCTCACTAATCAACTGCCCCCTCAGATGACCTCATAAGCTTATCCATATTGTTGGGATTTGTCTACATTTTGTCATGAACTTATTAATATAAATATGCAATCTAATATGAACCATAAGTTTTAATATAAACAATTATGCATAATTTGGCAATGAGTCAAAAGTTTCGTATATATATGTGTTTGGTCTATTTCACGTAGGCATTGCACCCTCCAAGTCTTACAAATGGCATCATGATACATACATGCATATGTCAAAATATGGTGAAAGGGTAAGGTCAAGATAAATGCATCATCATATAAGGGCACCAGTGGGTCATGAGGAAATCTTGGTGGTCTACTAATATCTCCATCCAATGTAACACATGCACTAGGAAATGACATTCACATGCTATCTATAATATTTTGATAACTCCTCTAGATTTGTCGGCAATACCAAGCTCTGAGATGGTAGTGGCAAGATTCTCGAAGGTGGTGGTACATGTGCATAGTCCCGACAAGCCCCCTCATGCTCATAGGTACGTCCAAAGCTAGGTCCATAATAATGAGATCCAACATTAGTTTAATCTGGCCTCATATGTAACATGAAATCTACATATAAATTCTTGGAAAAATAAATGGCGAACTGGCCATGGTGGGGAAATGGGCCCCAAGCTCCAATGAATTTGTCATACATGAAAGGGGCAACATGAACATTACTAAAATATTTCAGTGGAATCAGGCATTTATGTCTATCAGGGAGATCTGAAGGGATGTCGAACAACTCCCCATGAACATCAATGTCCTTGGTGGCCTCTCTCACCACCTCCCAAGGATATGGGCCTTTAACCTCATGCTTCTCGATCCTTTGTATGAACTGTAATATGTGGCTATGTGGGCCCGACCTCTGGTATGTCTCGATCAACCTAGTGATGTTATCCAACATCAAAGACAATGCAAGATGAGTCAGTGAATTGGAAGGGATATTCTTTACCTCTACTATGATCCATGTATGACGGGTCGTAACATACTCTAATGTGATATGAGTTGTAGCATCATCCCACAGAGGGATCAATGCTTCACTCTAATCCTTAGCTTTGACATGCTAAGGACCTGTAAATCATAAAAAGAATTTAACGTATATATAATTAACAAACTAGAAGAATAATAACATATATATTAAATTCAAACACATTAGTTGAATACAATTTAAAAATTAGAGACAATTTCAAGACATAAACAAATAAAGTTTAAAGAGGATTTAAAAATGCAAGAGGTGTACCTGAAATGGGTGAAGAAGGTCCACTATATGTAGCATGGTTGTCAACAGAAATAGAAACACTTCCTCTGACACTCTGAATGGCATCGAAGGATGGATCTACAAGGGGAACATGAACTCTCAGTGGGCTTCATGATCTATCAAGATCTCAACCACATATAACATAACCTCTTGCATTGTTGTTATGAACCTAGCTCACAAAAAGATAGAAAAGATAGATCAACACCTTAGAATTCAGCCTCTTCGAGGGGGCAACCTCCTTTACATTACATAAATGAATGATTCTTTGATGATTCAAATGACAAAACCTCATTTCTATATATAGGAGTCTAAGGAGTCACAATATAACCCAGCCGACCTAACAATAATAATATAAAGGCACAAAAATAATAATAGAGGGATTCTATGGGGCATAGTAATAACAATATGGGGACACTAGGGGCACAACAATATTAATAAGGGATATAACTACAATAGTAATGGGGTAATCACTAGTATTATAGGGACCTAACATGCCCCTCTCCTTCAAAAAAGTGTTGTAGTTCTGGATGCTTCTGTATAAAATTCTCATGCTCCGATGTGAAATCTTCAGCGGATAAGTTCTTCCACTTGATGAGATACTCCGAAATTGATCGATTTCGTAGCTGTCGAGTTCTTGTTTCTGTGACTACTTCTAGTTCCAATATAATTTTTCCTTCCTCATCCAGTTCTGACAATATTGTTTGAACTGGGAGCTTGTCGCCTATAACCTTCTTTAAACATGAAACATGGAAAAATGGGTGCACTCGAGAAGCTACAGGAAGCTCCAATTTGTATGCCATAGTACCAATATTTTGCAACACCTTGTACGGAATGTAATACTTTGGTGATAATTTATTATCCTTCTTAGCTTGCATGAGGGACATTTGTTTATATGGTTGTAGCCATAGGAATACCCAATCACCTACATCAAAACTTCTTTCGCTGCGATGTTGATCTGCCCGTTGTTTCATTCTATTCTGCGCCAACACAAGGTTATCCTTTAAGAGTTGGAGGACTTGTTGTTGATGGTCAATGTGATGTTCCACTCCTTGAACCTTAGAATTTTCTATTAAATATGATGTGATGGATGGTGGTTGATATCCATAAAGTGCCATAAATGGGGTCATTTTTGTTGCTGTATGGAAGGACATGTTATACCACCATTCAGCCAAAGGCAACCATTTGACCCATTGTGTCTATTTATCAGATACAAAGAAACGAAGATATCCTTCCAAACATTTGTTTACTATCTCAATTTGCCCATCAGATTGAGGATGATAAGATGAGCTATGAGCTAACTGAGTACCGAGACAAGAAAATAATTTTGTCCAAAAATTTCCAGTGAAAATGGGATCTCTGTCACTTACAATAATCTTTGGGTTTCCATGTAGCTTTTGAATTGTTTCAATAAATGTAGTAGAAACTGTGCTGGCTTTAAATGGATGTGATAATGCACAAAAGTGTGCATACTTGGTAAGTCTGTCAACTACCACCATGATGACACTCTTTCCCTCAAACTTGGGTAAACCTGTGATAAAATCCATTGAAACCTCCTCCCAACGTTGGCTTGGAATGGATAAAGGTTGTAATAGACCTGGGGTCTTAATTGTTTCAACTTTATTTTGTTGGCAAACCAAACATTCTGTCACAAATTTTTGAATATCCGATTTAAGGCCATCCCAAAAAAAATTCCTTCTTAACCCTATGGTAAGTTTTTAAAATCCTTGAGTGCCCTCCTAAGGGAGAAGTGTGCAATTCCATAAGAATATTTTGTTTGAGTTGGGAATTATTATAGAGGTATAAGCGATCTTTGTACCATAACGAATCATTTTGCCAGCTAAATGTATCAGATGTACTGGAATCTTGTTGTAACTTTTAAATAAGTTCCCACACTTCTTCATCATTCTTCCATTCCTCCCTTGCTTCGTTTATCCAATCTGATTGGATAATAGAAATGGCACACAACAATGCTTCCACATCCTCATCCTTTCTTGAGAGTGCATCTGCCACCACATTTTGCTTCCCTTTTCTATAGATGATTTCAAAGTCATAACCCAACATCTTTCTGACCCACTTTTGTTGCTCTTCAGAGGATAATATTTGTTCTAAAAAGTATTTAAGGCTATCATGATCCGTTTTTACCTTGAAGTGTCTTCCCATTAGGTAGGGTCACCATTTCTTAAGTGCATGTAGTATTGCCAACATTTCCTTCTCATAAATAGCTTTGTGTAAAAACTTTCCCTTGATTGGGCGACTTTCAAAAGCAATGGGTCTTTCATCTTGCATTAAAACAGCACCAATTCCATTTCTTGAAGCATCACATTCCACAATAAAGGTTTTTGTGATGTCCGATGTAGCTAAGACCGGTGCTTGGCACATTTCCTCTTTTAGATGTTCAAAGGCCTTTGTTGCTTCTGGAGTCCATGAAAATGCATCTTTCTTCAATAATGTTGTTAGAGGTGCTGCTATTCTCCCATAATTTTTAACAAACATGCGATAATACCCTGTCAACTTGAGAAATCCTCGCAGATGCTTTATGGATGTGGGGATTTTCCATTCCTTAATGGCTTTAATTTTGCTAGGGTCTACCTTAACTCCTTCATGAGATACGATATGACCCAGATATTCCACCTCTTGTACTCCAAAGAAACATTTGGATCTTTTTGCATATAATTGTTTCTCCTCCAATAGTTGTAGCACCCTATCAACATGTTCAACATGATCCTTCCAAGACTTGTTGTAGATTAGTATATCATCAAAAAATACTAACACAAATTTTCTAAGGGTTTGAAAATGGAATTCATCAAACCTTGAAATGTAGAAGGTGCATTGGTAAGGCCAAAAGGCATGACCAAAAATTCATAATGACCCTCATGAGTTCTAAATGTTGTTTTCGGAATGTCTTCAGTCTTCATTCTGATTTGATGATATCCTGAACGAAGATCCAACTTGGTGAAGTAAATTGATCCATGCAATTCATCCAGTAATTCATCAATGACAGGAATGGGAAACTTATCTTTAATAGTGAGCTTTTGAGCTCCCTATAATCTGGACACATGCGCCATGATCCATCCTTCTTGTGCACCAATACTACTGGAGTAGAGAAAGAACTTTGACTAGGTTGAATTATACCAGCCTCTAGCATTTCTGCAACCATACGTTCAATTTCACTCTTTTGGGCATAGGGATATCTGTACGGCCTGATGTTTGGAGGAACACTTCCTGGAATCAGATGAATAGCATGATCATGATCACGAATAGGTGGGAGACCTTTGGGAGTCTCAAATACCTTGGAATGATTGTCCAAGACTTTTTGGAGATCTGGAGAAATAGATGATTTCGATGTGGAAACATCTAGCAAACATAATTGTGCAATTACACCTCTTTTTTCCTTTTTTAGAAGCTTTGTCATACCGTTAGAGCTGATTATCTTTCCCGGTTTCCCTGCAATACCCCTTAATTCAACTTCCTTTCCTTCCGCAGAAAATTTCATGAAAAGTTCTTGAAAATTAAAAGCTATTGTACCCAAGGATTGTAGCCATTGGACTCCTAGTACAACATCAGCACCTCCCATTGGAATGGAAAGCATTGGGCTAGTCAATACATATTCTCCCATGGATAGCTTGATATTATGGCACTTTCTAGAGAAATTTATTGTTCCTCCATTTGCAACCATCACTTGACACTCTGGTGCTAGATATAGGAAGACATTCAATTCTTTTTCTACCTTACAATGAATAAAATTGTGGGTACTTCCTGAATCAATCAACACTATTACCTTTTTCTTCTTGATTTGTCCTTCTATCTTGATGGTTTGAGGAGTGGTAATTCCCGCCATTGCATTACAAGATATGGTCAGATTCATTTCTTCTTTATCTAGGCTTTGTTCCTGGAGTATATCCTATTATTTTGACCTTTCTTGCTCCTTTTCTTCTTCCTCTTCACAATCTATGTAGAATAATTTCTTCTCAGCACACTTATGACCTTTAGTGTATTTGCTATCACAACTGTAACAAAACCCTTTTTCTCTTTTTTCTTCCAATTGTTGTGGTGTCAACCTTATAGGTTGTGGAAGACTAGGGGCAACAACACTTCCATCTTTATAGTTGTGAGTGGTATGCTTCCTGGTTGCCATAATTTTTCTTTCCATTTTTCTTGCTAACCTGAATGCCTTCTCTAATGAATCAGGTTCCCAAAGGCGAACATCATGTTGGATATTATCCTTTAAAGTCCCTATGAACACATCAATCCTGTGCTCCTCTACAATATTTTTTACCCTTATTTTCAATTTTGGAACTCTTCAATGTGCTCCATTATTGAACCCTTTTGTTTGAGACTTATCAATTAGCTAAAAAAAGTGTTGCTTTTTGTATCCTCATAATGTGCTGTCAATTCTTCCGTAAAAATTGCCCAAGTGATAATTTGTTTATGAGAGAAAAGCCATTGATACCATACAAACTATTTGGTTCCAAATATAAAGTTGCAATACGTACCTTTTGTGTGTTTTGCACATTATTGAGATTTAAAAGTTGCTCCATCCGTAATATCCATGTTGTGGGATCCTTGCCATCAAACTTCCTCATATCGATTTTTGCAATATGGTGTTTCTTCGATCCAACATTAGAGTCTATTAAATCATGATTAACATTTCTTTTGTTTGCATCATGAGTTTCCTTTACTACCCTTTCACCATTTGCAAGTATTTCTTGTAGAAAATTTATCAAATCTGTCTTCAAATCTGCCATGTCTGTCTTCAAATCTGTCTTCAAATCTTCCATGTTTCTCTTCAAATCTATCTTCAAATCTATCTTCAAATCTTCCATATTAGCTTCCACGCCATTCATCTTAGCTTCCACGCCCTTTATCTTAGATTCCATGCCATTTATCTTAGCTTCTATTAGCTTTTGTGAGAGTGACATTTGTTGCACTTGGTCTTGTAATTTTGATATATCATGTAGCATTTCTTCCTCTTCTTCATAAGTCATGCTAGAGCTTTCAGGTTGCTTACTAGGTGTTTGCATTTTCTTTCCTCGGGGCATCAGTTACCGATAATAATGCTCTACTATTCCCTTTGAATTCATTCAAAATAATTTTTCAAACCAAGCTTAAGAAAAAATTTAAAAAAATCTACACACTTTTTTTCACTTTTTAGGAGCTCGATATTGCCTCTAATGTATCTCTGTAATTTTGGATCATCCAATTCTGAAATTACGACCTACAGTAGCCCTCTGTGTCCTCTTTCCAATGCCACCAGTCTGATCCAAATTGGATTCTCCATGGAAGAGTTATGCCAAATCTCCCATAGTGACCTGATTATAAACTAGTTCAGTAGAGCGAACTTGTAAGACATGCCACATGTCCCTGTTTCGACCTTTGGCTTTGAAAAATATATACAAGAAACTACAGTTCGTCCTCTTTCTATACCTTCTTACGAAACTTCAACCCAATTCTCGGAGAGAAAGTTATGACGATTTTCCCCAGGTCACCTTTTTGTAATGTAATTCAGGAGTCTGCAAAAAGACCAACTTCCTCATATCATATCTCCGCAAATATAGCGCGCAAAGCTCTGAAATTTGGACCCAAGTTTTAGTGCCTCAAATGGGGTTTTTGTTCGCTTTTGAAATGTCGCAGAAAAAAGGTGAAAATGTCACGATGACCTATTTGGAGCAGCGAAACCCTAGAATCCAAAGCTCTGATACCAAATGTTATGAAACTAGCTCACAAAAAGATAGAAAAGATAGATCAACGCCTTAGAATTTAGCCTTTTAGAGGGGGCAACCTCCTTTACATTACACAAATGAATGATTCTTTGATGATTCAAATGACAAAACCCCCTTTCTATATATAGGAGTCTAAGGAGTCACAATATAACCCAGCCAACCTAACAATGATAATATAAAGGCACAAAAATAACAATAGAAGGATTCTATGGGGCACAGTAATAACAATATGGGGACACTAGGGGCACACCAATATTAATAAGCGATATAACTACAATAGAAATGGGGTAATCACTAGTATTATAGGGACCTAACAATTGCAATGGCCTATAGTTGGGGTACATATATGGGATGCCTTATCATATTACATATAACACACATAAACTAATCCAAGATTTTTTTTTTTTGACAAAAAAACCATTTCTAAACTCAAGCAAAATAATGTAGCTCGAATTCCTAAACTTTAGACTCCATTTTTTGATAATTTATCAACCAAAGTACATTCAGTTCCATGTAAACATAATCGAAAGAAGTGATCAAATATACCCTCACACTTTTTCTTGTTTCTAAATAATGCATTTTATTCATAGTGCATAAATATGTAAATATATATCTAAAAAATTGAAATAAATCTCTTTACAAAACTAATAAAATTTCATGCCAACCAAATACTATAATAGACTTTAAGTTCTTAATGTTTGACTTTGATAGATGACATGTACTAGGTGCAAGCACATGAAGACAAGGTTTCTTGTACAACACATTACATAATGAAACAATATGGTACAAATTAGAAAAGAGTCTAAATGCTTTTATTCACTAGATCAAATGCAATTTTCATGATGAATTTAATGTATCTATCAATGATGCATTGTTGAAACATGGACTTATATATATATGATTTTACAGTATAATAGTTAAATATATATCTAATTATATAATTATGTTATTAACTAACTCTCTATATATATATATATAATTTCATGTTATGTTAAATAATTATAAAACTATATTATATTATGTTTTATATATGTGTGTGAGAGAGAGATGTTATAACTTTATAATAGCTAAATATATATAGTTATATTAAAATTGTATAGTTATGAGTTATAGTTATGTTACATGCTATATATATATATATATATATATATATGAGATGATATAACTAAATTATAATTTAGTTAAATATATATAATTATATACTAATTATGTTATGAACTATAATTATGGCTATGTTGTATAATATATATATATATATATATATAGTTGTAAAACTATATTATGTTTTATATTTTATATATAGAACTATAATATATTGCTATATGATGTTATAGTTAAATAATAGTTAAATATAGTTACATATTATGTTATATATATGTTAGGTTGAATGTTTTAACTATATATAGTTAAATGCTATATATAACTAGGTTAAATGTTTTGTTATATATATAAACATTTAACTTATATATATATATATATATATATATATATTAGATTTTTAACTTTAAAGATTAATATTTTATTTTTAAAACTACAATTTTCCTATATTTATTATTAAAAATATATATAAATTAATTTAAATTTAAAATAATAAAATAAAATAAATTTTTTATTTAAGAAATAGAAATTCATTATGTGACTCTGAAGCTCCTAATTTACAAAACATTGCAAGAAACAAATTTAAAACCTAAATTATAGTGGTTTCGAAGTGTTTTCTAGGTTGTTTTGAAGGGTTTTTTTTTTAGTTTTCTAGGTTGGTTTTGTGGTTTTCTAAGTTGTTTTGAAGGTTTTTTTTATGGATTTTTTAATTGGTTTTGTGAATTTCTAATTTTTTTAAGGGTTGTTTTTATTGTTTTCGTGGTTTTTGTATGGGTTTTTTTTAATTAATTGATTTTCATGGTTTTTGTAAATAATCAATTTAAAAAAAAAAAAAAAATTGTTACATTTTGCCAAAAAAAATTAAATAATAAAGACAAATGATAAATAACTACCTTCGTTTGAGCCTCTTGGACATTGCCAATGTGGTTGGTGAGATTGATTGGAATGCTCCATTGCTCGATCGAGCTCCAATATTCTCGTTCAAGCTACTGTCACACTCTTAGTCGAGCTCCCATGGTCTATGCAAATGGCTGGTGCATACCGCAAGAGGGCTTGATCGAGTGCTATAGCTTGATCAATCATTATAGCTCGATCAAGGGTTACTTTTTAACCCTCGTTTGAGCTAATTTTTTAGTGCTCAAGGAGCTCGATCGAGTGCCTAAATCGCTCGATCGAGCTATTTTGTTTTTCCACCAAAACACACCCTATTTTACCAAAAATTGTAACCCAGCTCCATGCTTTCACCCATTAGTTAAACTTACATATAGTTCAAACATATTTATTTTGTAAATAATTTGTAAAGAATTTGCCTTCTCTACTTTTTTTTTATGTGCTATTGTTGTGTCGATCAATATTTTTGTTAGTTGACACCTTATCAGACATTACTTATCAATATACAACCTATACCATTCAATATAGAAGGCATTAAATATATTTTATAAATAAATCAAATAATTTTCAGCCAAAAGAAGCTTTGCTAAGCGATGCATTTATGTGAATAAATACACTAGTGTGTTTATCCCTTTAAATGCACTAGTCATGTAATTCTACAACATCGTCAGGGAAAATTATTATTTTTAAATAATTTTAAATTATTACGGTGCTATTTTTAATGCTAAACGCATCGAATTGATTTAACAACGCTATCTAGAAGAGGCACATTTGTGTGGTATATTACATCAGGAGCAATGATGAATAGACTGGACGGATTCAAAAATGTTATAATATATTAGTGTGTTGAATTACGCAGGGCATGTTGGTGCGTTATATTACACAAGGCGCACCACGAAACATATATCCATTTAAAAAAAGAGGACAAGGTCAACATGGTTTGGATCTAATTCAATAAGTGATTCCCCTACTTTACATGTCAAAATTCTTATATATAGTAAGTACACAAACCCATTAAATCTAAAATTCCTAAAATGAAAACCCCTAATTGTGAAGTGGTAGAGAAAGTTAAACACTAAGGTGAAATTTTGCAGGAAGAACAACGGTTTAAGGTAAGTATTGAATATTTTTGTTATTTTTTCTAAATTTTAATTAAATTTAAATAGGAATAGAGGTTGCAAAAAAAAATTACTAGTAGAATCAATAGTAATTTTTTTATTATGCAAGGTTTTTTTATTTTTTTCTAATTGTAAATAAATCTAACAGAAATCGTAAAAAAATTTAACAGAAAAAATTAAATTTTTTATTATCCATGGTTTTGAGTGAATCACCATACATTTGAAATTCTAATCTTTCTATCGTTCCAAAGTATTTTGCTGCTCCACAGTGCTCTGAGCATGTCTCTCTTGCAAATGATCTATCTTTTAATTAAACCCTAACATAAACTGTAAAAAAAATTATTACTAAAATAAACAATAAAATATAAAAAAATTTGCTATGCATGGTTTTGAGTGAATCACCATACCTTTCAAATTCTGAACTTCTGAATAGTTATGTTGCTCCAAAGTATTCTTTTGTTGCACAGTGCTCTTGGTGTGTCTCTCTTGCAAATCACTCCCTTGAAACTTTGGGAAAAGTAATGAAATAGTGAATAACTTTTTATTATTTAAAAGAATTTATGACATTAGATTTCGAAAAATCAATTGTCGCTCATTTTTTAATCTTAAAAAAAGAAAAGAAAAATCGCATTTTTTTTTCAATTCATTCGAACATTGGTGCGTTCAATAGTCAAGCGCACCAACATTGTAGGGGAACCAAAAATTTTCAACGCACCCAGATGATACAATTATTTTTTATTTTCGAAATCCCTTAATAGTGCGATTAATTTTTTTTAACGCAAGGGTGTGGTTTTTATTTAAAACATCAATGTTTTAATTCTTATAAGAACACCTAGATGGTTAAATTTGTTTTTATTGTCTTAAATTCAAAAACAGGTGTGTACTGGTGTTTTTTTTCTTTGAAACACATTGGTGCATTTTTTGTAGGAGCATGAATATGATTTACCTTTTTTTCTAATGCTAGAAATCAATGCGGGTATTACTTGAATGCACTAGTTCTAGTATTATTTAAATGCATCAGTGAGCTTTGTTCTGATAAGTTCACTGATTGCGTTTAAAATTTATTTGAAATTTGATTTTCACATAAAATGACATGTTAATCTCAAATTATCATTTAGGACGCATCCACATGAATTGCAGTAGTTCCTACTATACATTTTCCGCTTAAAGTTGTCTTATTCTTGAAAAATGGTTTAAAAACTATATTGAAATTCATATTATGGTTATATGCTTCTCGAGATTAATTTTAGATATGCACACCAAAATTTACTTCTGATTTTTCTCAAATGATAGGAAAGAATCTCATTAATATCAAATGGTCAATTCTTCAAATTCCAGCTCGTTCCATATCGTTGATCAAATTCCTCCACGAAGTTCTCCCTTTCCATCTCTATTAAGTTCATATTTTATTTATATTTTGATTATCTAATTGAATTTTTTTATTTTTAATCCATGTAAATTTGAATAAAAATATATCCAAATTTGCAGGATCCTGATTCAGAATCAAGTTTACATGCAGAAAATATTCATCTATTTCAAAAACATCAGAAGCTCTTATTAGGAGCAGCATATTGCAAGCAGACAGTAGATGAAAATGGATAGCCTCTTCACCCTGCCAATTGGAACATGGCATCTTTTAGCCTCAATCCTAGATTAGCGATGGTAATAACTGTTTGGTATAATATAATTTCAACAAAGCAATTGTATTGACGTTCTTACTAATATCATTTATATTGTTCTATAATGTTTAATATTTTTTGAAATTAGAATTCTAGTGATGATGAGCGACCCACCTACCATCTTCTGGTGCACCCCACTACAACATCAACTCGAGAGAAGGATTCATTAAGAAAAAATACAAAAAGAGGAAGCATACAAAGAATTGTTGAATCCACATATTCAATTCTCACTATGTCTAGATTCTCTAATTAGGAATGACTGCAACAATAGTAGTTCTTCATCACAAGTTGGCAATGGAGGCAATGAAATAGAGGTTGGTATGGATGATTGCTTATGAGATATGACTGTCATAGAGAAATCTTGTTAGATGCATTCTAGAACCATGAGCTAGGGGATGATGCTCATATCACCGATACCTTATTCGAAAGCCTGAAATATGCTTCCACCACCCCTCTATTTAGAGTTGGCGTAAGTCAAAGTCTACTCAGATGGGGACAATGATGTTACTGTACAACTTAAAAGAAAAGTTTGGCATGCCAAATGCATGTTTCATGGCAATATTGAGGTAATTCACCTGCGTGATCAATCAAGTCCCTCATATTTTGAGAAATTTTGTCAAACAATAAACATTAAAAATGGTGGATTTTACCAACATTAAATTTTGACATTGTACAATTATATTCCCCACCATTTGTACGTTATTCAAAGATAATGTTCTTCCCATTGATAATGTCTTACCTGGTAGCTGCGAAGAGGTAAAGCAGTTGTTAAAAATGTTGGGTGTTGAGTACATATCATATCATGCATGTCTTAATGGTTGTATTCTATATAGAGGAGAATATGCAGACACAGATGTATGTTTTAAATGTGGGCATGATAGGTATCATAATTCAAAAAAAGTCGGTAAATCACATGGTCCTCCTCATAACATATTGAGGCACATGCCTATAATCCCAAGGATTCAAAGACTCTTTCGTTGCAAATAATTAGCTATGCTGGAGGGATGGAATGCCTCACGTAGAAGTGAGTAAGGAGTTATACGAATCCAAATAGATTCAATAGACATGAATCATATAGAAGATACATGGCCGGAAAATTCAAGGATGAAGTACGAAGTCTATGACTCAGCATAGTGTTGATGCCTCGAAATTCGTTGCAACAACATCGGGGAAACCACCCGGTCCGGAACTTAGTGCAGCTCCTTTTCCGTTTGGAATAGTGGCTCCGACTGGGGATAATGGGACCAGTTTCCCAAAGATTATAAGTGAACGGGATGGATGGATGATTTAAAATATGAAATGATAATAAACAAAATAACTAAACTATAAAAGAAATACAAAAACTATAAGCTAATCCCGGGACTTATCAATTCGGACAGTACAGCGTTTAATAAACTATGCTTAATGACAGGCATATAGATGACACTAACAACAAGCATAGATGTTTAATCATTTGAGATTGCTCTGCGTAAGTAGTTACGCAGAGCTATAATAGCGAATTACTGTACTCAGTCATTTATATCATTGATACATACATGGGTGAAAGATAACAAATCTCAAAACATTCAATAGTGATATGAAATGAAGACTTATTGTTGTATTGCATACATGTATTCAATAATAGCAAAGTAATAACACAGCAATTCATATAACTGAAAAGAGAACAGATACAGATAATAGTACCATGCAAGCTGTTTGATCAATCCAATGTATTAATCGCTATGTAGCAGTCCTTCCTTCCAACCAGAAAGCATTCCAAGCAAACGACAATAGTGCACAATTTACTTAAACAGCATTCCAAGTAAAATTAAGGACCAGTGGTCGAGTTTCAAAAAGAATATAGACTGAAGCACAATAGTGCAAACTTCAGCCTTTTAGTCTTTTACAAAATTTTACGACCCTTTCCAAAACAATGAAAGGGTCTATAAATACTATTCTAATCTAACTACTAAATATCTAAAAACTGAAAACTAAGAAATCGGCATCAACAAATATCATTTTGCAATTTGGGTGAATCGGCAGTCGGTGGCGATGCTTCAGTCAGCTGTCTCTTTTCCTTTATTCTTTCGCTGACATATAGCCAGCATTGGCTCTACTTCAGGTGGAGTATTGAGGCGAGAAGTCAGGTGTGCATCATATGTGGCATCTTGGAAATCGGCAATCAGGTATTGGAGAGCGTCGGTTAGACAGTTGAGAGCCGACCTTTGAGAATGCGGTTTAATCAAGAAAAGCCAGTATGCATCGGAGGTCAAGGTATTTACTCCAGCAATTAACCGCCCTTGTTCTTCCAGCTTAAGATAATTCTTATGCTCCAGCATATTTGCGGTTGTTATGTTTCCAGGTGTGCATTGTGAAATCATGTTAGCCAGATACAATGTATCATTGACTATATTGATCATGTTCATGGAAATTGTTTTGCATCTGGATGCTGCCCTCTCTGCCTTCATTACCTGTGTTTCCCATTCCATGAAAAGTATGTTCTTGTATGTTTCACTGATTCGGGCTAAATTAGCAGCTTGCCCTTCTGGAGTATCTTGCCATTCAATATATTCTATTATTTCATCTTCGGCCTGATCCAAGTTAGTCCTGGCTTTCTCGATTTGCTTACATACTGCTGTAGATATATCACAAAGTGACTCAGCCTCAACTAGCTGTTGGCACAAAAGTCTAATCTGAGATATTAAAGCGCCATTTATCAGAGTTGCCTCTGTTCTGAAATCTTCAATACTCTTGGCGCCTTTAATACCTTCAAGTTGTGCTGAGAGCTGAACTATTTGATCTTCTTTAGATTTCATTAACAGCTCATTTGATGCTTCCAACTGTGATAATGCCTCTGCTAATTCACGTGCTTTAATGTCACTTTGGTCTATCCTTAGTTTTTCAATTTGCTGGGTTAACAAATGATTCTCTTGTTGTTGAGCCAGCAATTGTTCTTCCGCCTGTGTCGTTTTATTCTTTGTCTCTATCACTTCTGCTTGCAATGCATATACCTCATGCTCTTTAGTCTTCAAAAGAAGACTCACTTCGGATGCTTTGTCAATGGTTGCTGCTGAATAGGCTCCCGCAAATTGCGACAGCTTTGTTAAATCTTCAGAGGGACTTAATTCTCCCTTCCAGATGACATTGCCCGTGACTGTTTGCTCATTTGAGACAGAAAGTTGATCAAGCCTTCGCCTCTTCCTTGAGCGTCTTACAACGGCTTTATGCTTAGGGCTGTAGAAAATGTCTAGAGGAGGAATTTCCTCTACCTGAAGATCAACTTGATCAGATGGATTCTGAGTAACTTCTTCAACGTTCTGTACTGTGGGTGGGCCGCTGGTTCCTTCAAGAACCGGAGAAACAGTAATATCGGGAGTCTTTAAGGCATCTGAGTCTTTGGAGGATTCTTTACCACTTATAATGGAATCAAATTGGTTCCATTCCTCAATCAATTCAGTATCGACAGAGATTTGCTTACTCTGTTCTTTTTCTTTTTCAATTCTCTGTTGTTCTTCGAATGCCTTCCGCTGTTGCTCCTCTTGTACTCTCCGTTGCTGTTCCTCTAATTCCTTTTTCTGCCTATCTTCCAGTTCTTTCCTTATTTTTTCTTCTTCCTCTCGTTTCCTCTGTTCTTCTATCTCTCTTTGCTTTCTCTGCTCTTCTACCTCCCTTTGCCTTCTCTGCTCTTGTTCAATTTGTGCTTTTTGCTGCCTTTCTGCCTGCAGTTTTCTTTGACTTTCCTCCTGTTCTCTAATTGTAACGGGAGGTGAATTTATTTCTGGCTGATCAGGCTCGCTTGAGGATGAAGTTGGGGTTGTAGATAATAACTTTAGAGGCAAAGTTTGCAACCTTTGCTTTCTAAGTTTATTAAATTCAGTTAATTCCATATCTTCATATCTCATTGCAGCAAGTTGTTTGACTTGGCTTATTGAATCAGCACCCATGAACAGGTCGTCAAACTGGTCTTCTTGGTGAACCACCTTTGTCAGCTTAGCCTATTCCAAGGCAATGAAAGCAGCCTTGTTCGGGTCATAGAGTCTGTTGGGAATAGAAACTAGAGATAGCATTTGGAGTTTTGCTGCTTCCTTTTCTGCATGTTTATAATTTAACAGTGTATAAACTCCAATTCTTAAAGGAAACGATGGCCATCCTCTCTTCTTCTCCTCTTTGAGAGTTTGGGTAACACCTTCAGACATTATCTGATAAGAGATTTCTCGGGCCAACAGTTTGTCTGGGATGTATACGGGAAGAACATGTGGCCTGGCCTTGCTTCCAAAAACTCTGATATAAGAAAAACATTCTTCGCCGAACCAATGGGCTACGGCTGGCAGGTCAAAAGAGGCTTCATAGGAAATCCTAGGGATAGGTCTGTCAAAAATAGAATAGTGAACGGGAACCATAAAACCATTGCAAATTTGGTACAAATGGTCTTTGTGAGACGGTTTCCACAATTTACGATGATACAAATGAATAGGTGTTGGGTCATGGGTTGTCCATCTCCAACCAAGGACAGGAAACTCAGAATTAAAACAAAGGGCATCCATAATGTATGCAGAGTAATAAAAAGGTGGGATTTTTCTCTCACTGACTCTGGTTTTGGCCCTAAACTCACGAATAGCTAAGACCAACTTATCAGACAGGATAGTGGCCCAATCCATAATTATACTATTAACGGACGCTTCCATTAAGGGAACCATATCAACATGGATATTTGCAGAATCATGAAATCCCCACAATCTACACATCATAATTCCAGCATAGCAGTAAGGTGAAGCCAGAGAGGCATTGGAGTACTTACCCGACATATCCTGTTTGTGTTTTGCTGGATTTTGCCTCCACTCTCGTAGAGGTTCGGCTGGTGATTCATTTTCTCTGGCAAATTTTTCCACGAATGCTCTGTTATAGACTTGCTCGGGATTGGGCAAATGATACATTTGTCTTAAGTCTTCAGGCTTGAAGGAGCCGAAAATCCTTCTATCCTTAGAAACGAAGGTTCTATTAGTGAGAGGAACTTCTTCAATTGCCCAACGTACCACATCAGTATAAGGCAGGACTTGTTCCCTGGCTGCTATTCTGTGCAGAAAAGAGTCAGCCAAATCTTTAAGAGTTGCCTCAGACTTTCTTAATTCATCCACACTTGCCTCCGTTACTATCACTTCTGGTTGTTCTCCTTCTAGCAAATTGTATGTCCCTTGCCATGTAGTACCAGTAAGACCAGTGCATGTAGTATCTGAGATTAAGCCCTTCCTAGAAGGTGTAGCAGCTTGGCCTGAGGCGGGTGTTGAACCTGCCATCTTCTTGGACTTTTTTCCCATCATATTCAGACTTCTCTCGTTAGTCGAATTCTACACAAGTGCAAGAAAAATCGTAACAAAGAAATAACAATGACAATCCATAACGGGATAAATATATGATTTGAAGCGTGGCGAGATTATTCCTAAAAGAGGCTGCGGATCTAATGATTTGAGCAGGCACCGTAGATGTAATAATGGTGATTTTACGGCCTACAGCTTCATAAATGACCATTACTTAAGTTATTAAACCGAATGACTCCTTAAAGAGTGTAATAGATCTTTCAAAGGTCTAATCGTAATTGCTCGTTAATTCGAAGGGGCAAAGCTTTTAAATACGCATGCATTACCTTATCCCTTTACTTAACGGCTTTTTGAAATCTGTGATTTTGTCAAATCGATTTTAAATATAACTTTAATGCTTTGAAATAATCACCTTTTGGAACTGAGGTCATCATTATGCGTCATCATATCGCATCGGAAGTGTGTGTGTGGCGTTATCACTTGGGAAAGTTTTTTAGCGAACGCCGATTGCGATATCGCATTCGGCGCGCGAACATAACCCCCAAATGTGTATCAATTGCTTTTAGCGAATGCCGATAGCCGATATCGCATCGGGCCGGAGTAGTGGCATGCCGATAGCCGATCGCCGATATCGCGTCGCATCGGGGAAAAGGTATGTGCCCTTTTGTGTGTGCATTTGCTATTGCCGATGGCCGATAGCGATATCGCATCGGGAAAAACTAAGATAGCAACCGAACTTGCGATTACTTCTTTGGACTTAACCAAAAATTGCTTATCACTTGCTCAATAAGGGTTTTTTGCATAAATTCATTTGATTATCATACCTTATTTGAACAAGTTTATTAATGCCGATTAAAAATTTTAAAAGGGACCCATTTCATATGTAAATTGTTTGTGATAAAATTGTTATGAAATGGGGGGTTGTTGTAGGGCACAACAATTGGCGATTCGCTGGCAGAACCAGTTATCTCTGAACTAACAATTATATTTACATTTTCTCAAATAGAATCTTTATAAAAGAAAGGAAATTTCTAATATAACTAGATATCTATTGATTCTAAATAAAACAGGTTTCTTCATTAAACTTCCTCTTTTTATAAATGCACTTCGAGTATTAAAATAAGTCCTTATTGGTTTGTAAAAGTAAAAATAGAAAACTTTTCCATATCAGCTTTTAAAATAAACTCCTCTATCACAGGTAGAGCCTCTGCTGCCAGCAAACGTTCATAGTCTCGGCAGGGTTACCTTTTAACCATGTTCTTGTCCATTGTTCCATTCACCTTAGAGTGTGACTAAACAGAATGAATTCAAAAGATATTATCGTATTTTTTGAATTTCAATTTCTTTTTCCGTTTAAGATAAAAGCCATTGTCCTGGTTTGGTGGCCAGATAGGTGACAATGCCATTCACAGGTAGTAATTAAACTGAACAAGCTGGCTCGTGATGAGACCCCTTGTCTTGAGATTTCAAGCCATTACCCTATTTGGTATGCAGTTTTGGTAATGTCAGTTAAATTATTTTCCTATGAACATGGTAAGCAGGCTTGTGATAAGACCTCTTATCTTTAATCTTTTATATTTTAGAATTACACTCTGAGTAATCAAAAACTGTTGGTGAATGGGATGAACAATTATCTTATTAAGAATAAATGGATGACAGGTTTAAGAGTTGAAGATGCTGAAGATGAATTAGCTCCTATTTTCGTATAGATAACCTTTGGGGACTAATTTCAACCACTCAAGATGATTCATAGATCTTTGTTCAGAGTGAAATTTACAAAGGTGAGTCTGAAATGCTTAGAATAAAAAGATAGCTAATTTCCTAGAAATGATCTCTCTTGGTTCAGGATGCTATTTTTTAAAAAGTAAATATTAATATTACTATGGCGAGACAGCTTTTATTTACAGCGAAAGGTCAATGGGAATGTCCCACATTCTTATTCCTACAAATCCTACAAACTATGAAAAACTAATAAGCTAGAAAGAGAAGGGGTTACCTCCTCAGTTAAAGAATTTCTTCAGAATTAGACCATTGACAGGGAGAGAATCTCTCACCCCTGATAGATTTTGAAGTATGAATGTGGAATGGCCTACTTTTTCACAGATTTGAAATGGTCCTAGCCACAGTTTTTGGAATTTGGAATGCTTACCTTTGTCTTCGTGGGCTTTGTCCCATTTCAGGACTAGATCTCCGACTTCAAATTGTCTAGGGCTGGATGAGGCTAGATCGAAAGCTGCTTTAATGACTTGCTGATGTCTTGCATGTGTAACCTTGGCTTTGTCCCTTTCTTCTTCAAGTTTGAGTATTTGATCATGTCTAAACTGTATAGAAGAAGAAGGAGTTTCGTCTATAAATTGCACTAGGGCTAAAGATGGGAGAAGAAGATTGGTTGGTACAACTGCTTCTTTTCCATAAACAAGATTAAAAGGAGAGGTCCCTATGGAAGTTTTCTGTGTAATTCTATCGGCCCATAATGCAAATACCAAGGATTTATGCCAGTTCTTATGATTTTCTTCAATTGTTCGCTTAATGATTTTGATTAGATTTTTATTAGTTGATTCTGCTAGACCGTTGCCCTGGGGGTAATAGTTGGCAGAATATTTTAATTTAAATCCTCTTTTGATAGCGAAATCAATCATTGCATTGCCTGAGAAGTAAGAAGCATTATCAAAGACAAGAGCGTTTGGAACACCAAACCTGGTTACGATGAACTGATCTATAAATTCGATGATTGCTTCCGAGTTTGTTGTCTTTAATGGAACTGCTTCTACCCACTTTGTAAAGTAATCTGTTGCTGTAAGGATATACTTGTGTTGCTTGGAAGATGAAGGATTTATTTCTCCAATGATGTCCAATCCCCATTGTTCAAAAGGTTGTTCAATGTTGATTGGTTGTAAAGGGAAAGCTGGCTTTCGTTGTCTTCCACTGGCAGTTTGGCACTTAATGCATTTCCTTACATATTCATGAGCATCCTTAAACAAAGTAGGCCAGTAATATCCGGCATGAATTACTTTATGAGCTGTTGTATCAGCTCCAAAATGTCCTCCTGCCGGTCCATCGTGTAGCTCCTGCAAAACCTTTTGCGCTTCAGATTTCTCAAGGCATCTTAGTAATACAGAATCATAGTTTCTCCTGAAGAGCACATCGTTAATAAGAGAAAAACTCTTAGCTTTCAATCTAATGGCTCTCTTATTCTTGTAGGACAAATTGGTAGGTGCATAACCATTCTTTAAATAAAAGATTAGATCTGAATATTGAGATTCGGAATCCGGTATACTTAGCTGATTGACTTCTTGGTTTTGCTCTGTATCACCTGATTCAGGAATGTTTGATGCTCCTGCTAAGATCCTGCAAAAACCTTGACCTTTAACAAATTTTGCTGGCTTTATTTCTAGATCATATTCTTGGAGGGCTGCGACCCAGTTTGCCCTCTTTTCTCCCAATTCCTTTTGAATTAATAGTTGCCTAACTGCGGAGAAAGGAACTATTACTTTAGTATGGGTTTTAAGAAGAAAGGGTCGATAATGTTTGACTGCTTTAAAGACAGCAAAAGCTTGTTTCTCAATTTCTGAATAATTCAATTCGGCGCCTTGGAAGTTAGAACTGAAGAACGAAATGGGCGCTTCCAAATTATCATCATTCAACTGAGTTAGTACTGCTGCGTAAGAAAAGTCGGATGCAATAGTATATAATGTAAAATGATTAGAAAGATTTGGAGTATTCAGGGCTGGGACATTGATTATGGATTGTTTAATATCATGAAAAGCTTGCTTTTCTTCTAGTCCCCATCTGAAGGTTGAATTCTTTTTAATCATCTTTTGCAGTGGTAGTACAATCTGTGAAAAATCTGGAACAAATCTCTTAACGAAATTAATTTGTCCTAAAAACGACTGCATCGATTTTTTATTGTGTGGAAAAGGAATTTCAGAAATTTCTGTAATTCGCTCAGGATCTACATAAATGCCATCCTTAGATACAATAAACCCTAAGAGCTTGCCTTGGTTGAGAGCGAAAAAAGACTTTTTCGGGTTAAGAGAGATACCATATGTTTTGCATCGTTGAAAAATCTGATTCAAATCATGCAAGTGATTATATCTCTTTTTAGAATATACAGTAATGTCATCGAGGTAGACAACTACTATTCGGTTAATTAACCCTCTAAAGGCTGTATCCATAGCTCTTTGAAATGTCGCTCCTGCATTTATGAGTCCGAAAGGCATCTTTTGGTATGCGTAAGTTCCCCATTTTGTTCTGAATGTAGTTTTTAATTGGTCATCAGGGTGGACCAGTACTTGATTGTATCCTGAGAAACCATCCAGAAAAGACATCAATTCAGATCCTGCTACCGATTGAAGGATTTGCTCCATGGTAGGCAGAGGGAAGTTATCTTTTAAGCTTGCTTTATTTAAATTTCTGAAATCAATACAGATTCTGATGTCGCCGTTTTTCTTCCTGACGGGTACCATATTGGAGACCCAGTTTGAGTGTCGGACAGGAAAGATAATCTTAGCTTTTAAAAGCTTATTAAGTTCCGACTTTATCTGGCTCTCCAAATTTGGATGGATTTTTCTTAACTTCTGCTGGACTGGTTTTTGATCGGGAAGCATAGGAATAGTGTGTTGTATGATAGATGTATCGTATGTTTTAAGGTCATCATACTTCCAAGCAAAAACTTGTTTATTTTTTCTTAAAAGTTTGATAAATGCTTCCTTTTCTATTGTAGAAAGTCCTAATCCTAAATTTACATTCTGAGGAGTTTGAGCTGTTCCTAAATTAATCAATTCAAACCTAAGAGTAGAGCTCTGGAGTTTAGCATTAATTACAGGTTTAAACCTATCTTTAATGTCATAAAGGTCTTCAAGCTTTACCACAGGTTTAGGAATAACGTTATCTTGAGATGTTTGCTTCATTTGAGAATCATGCTCATCCTCTTCAATGACTTGATTGTCATAGGACTTTTCAGAGGTCAAAAATTGCAGAATATCCTCGTCATGGTTGAAAACCCTCCAGCTAGTGATGTTATCAGGAACTGAAGGTCTAAAAATTAACTCTACAGAAAATCTATCAAGACTATAGTCTTCGGAAGGGAGAAGCTTGGAAGCTACGTTGGCTAGTAAATCAGCTGTTGAATTTTGCGATCTTGGGATTGATAAAATATTGAATGCTGAGAAATGGGAAGTGAGATCTTGCACTAACGTTTGATAATGCTTAAGGTGGCTTGAGAGGCAATGGATTGTATTCCTTACCTGTTTAACAATGATCTCACTATCGCCGAATACTTTTAAATATTGGACTTTAAGGTCAATTGCCTTATATAATCCCTGAAGTAGTGCTTCGTATTCGGCTGTATTGTTGGTGCATTCAAATTCTAATCTACAAGAAAGCATTGTCTTTTCGCCTTTTGGACTAACCAAAATGCAACCTGCTCCTGAGCCCTCGCTGGACTTAGAGCCATCAAAATACAAAGACCAAAATAAAGGAGAATCAGAAATATTTACATCCTTTTGATCTACATTAAAGCATTTGGATAAATTTGATTGTGAAAAATTTTCTACTTGAGATGTACAATGATTAACTTGAAAAGGGGAAGATTGGGCAATAAAATTGCCAAAGAATGATTGTGAAGAATAATTTCCCAAAATGTTATTGTTGAAAGCCACCGGCTGATTTTCTTGTTCGAAATCGGTTACTGTATGAGTCATATGCTTCTCACGGTCGATCCTTATTTGATTTGGCTTACCCTTGTAGGGGAGCCACATATGTGACCAATCGGTGGAAATGTATCCATGTAGTTTCTCAGACCAGTCTCTGCTCAAAATTAAACCGTAAAATTCAGGTATGTCGGCTATCAAAATGTCTATTCTCTGTACTATTCTGGGATCAGCAGACAACCTGATAGTCACGGAATTAATTTCTCCTACGACCTGAACTTTGGTTCTGTCTAACTGTACAATGTGGATGGCTGACTTCTGGGGTTCTATGTTCAGCTTAGAACAAACTGAAGCTGGCATAATATTGGATGAAGCCCCTGAATCAATTAAACAGTTATGCAGATTTCGATTATAGATTTCATAGGTGAGCAAAAAAGGTGGGGTATGAGAATTGGATCTATCTCCAATCAGAACCGAATCGGTAGCCTCGACCATATCTGGAGGGGGTTGTCCTGAATCATTAGCAACTTTTGAACTGGGAAGAGGGGAAGAGGGAATAGCGTTAAATTCCCTTAGGAGCAGTTTTTGCTGATGTTTTAATTTACCTAGTTCAAACATAGTTATGTTTGCCTTGGTCTTTTTCATGTCATCGACAATATTATACTCCATATGGTCAGATACCACTAGTGTTTTGGATGTTGAAGGAGAATTAGAAATTGGAGGTTGGTTTTGAGGGGCTGCTACCGGAGATTTCTTTGGAAGAACTTTTTCTTTTGGTGTGGCAGCACCTACACTCCTCTTTTTTGTTTGAGCAGGTTCAGAAGCGCTTCTACTTCTTGTAGTAACCGGAAAGGCTTCTTCTTCATTCTCAGTATCAGAATTTGGGAGTATAAAATCCCACATTCCATGGCACTCAACTACTTCTTCTTCATCATCGGTCTGTTCAGTTGTTTCACCTTCCTCTTCTTCTTGGTCTGAGTCTGCATTGGATATAACATTGGGTGGCTTTGACTCTGTTTTCTTGAAAGTTCTAAATGGTCTTTTATTTGAGGTTTCAGCCACCTGTTTCTTGATATCAACCATTTCATTAGACAATGTTTTAAGGACCTTTTGTAAACCCTCCATATCATAGGGGTCCTTTGGGGTTTTCTTCTTGGAATCTTCTTTAAACGAGACTTTTTTAGCTTTTCGGTCTTCAAGAGCAGCTTTCTTCTCAAGAGCATTAATGCGCTTTTCAACAGCAAGTGCTTCTTTCATGTTTTCAGCTAAGGTAGGTTTGCCAGCCCTGTCTACAAAAATAGCTATGTTGGCAGGTAAGGCAGTAATATACCATTCGCTTCTGATTTGTTCACTTGGTTTAGAGTCGGTAGGGATTTTATTCAGGAGTTTATTAAATCTAGCATTAAACTCTTTTATTAGTTCCCTATGCTCTATTCTTAAGTTGGAGAGATCATTTATTAAAGTAGCTAAGGACCTATCATCTCCATACTTCGTAAGAAACTCCTCTTGGCATGTGTTCCAACTGGTAATTAAACCAGAAGGTAAGGAAAAATACTAGGATCCTGTCGATCCTTGTAAAGTGTAGGGAAAAAGTCTGACAACAACATCTTGCTCTGTCACTCCTTTCAAGTTGACTGCTAACATAAAATTGTTAATATGTTCTTCAGCTTGGGTTCCGTTATCTGGATTAAATTTAGGCAACCATTTTTCGGGAGCGTCTGGTAGATCATGTAATGGTCCAGGCATGTTGACTGCACCTGGCCTAGTCCATGGATCTGCCATTGTGCTAGCAACAGTGGTTGGCACTACTTTCGGGGTTCCAGATGTTTGAGGAAGTATCAAAAATGAAGAGTGAACAGGTTGGGATATTGAGGCTCCTATTCCCTGATGAACAACAATATGTAATGGAGGAGTGGATGGTCGACTTTGCAGATGAGGAGATGAAATGGAGGATGTGGAAGAAAATTCTCCACTATCAGATCCTTCAGTGTTTTTCTTTGGCCTTTTCCTTTTGGGTAAAGGAAACTCAGTGGGTTCAATACCAAGTTTTTCGCTCTGAAGTCTGGTGAGAGGATGAGTGAGGTTGAACTGCGAAGTCGCACTGCTTTCTGATATCTCAGATTTCTGTGGTGAGATGGAGAAGCTCTGAAGTTTCTGGATTAGAGACTGGACTTCAGGGGATTCAAGACTTAATTGTTCTGAAATATTATGGGTGTGAGCAGTGGTGGTTGATTCTTCTTTTCTTTGATCATGTGCTGGTAAACCAGCATGTGATTAAGAAGGAGAAGATGGTTTGGAGGGGGAATTACTCTTAGAATGGTTTGTGGGGTTGGACCTACTTGCCATTCACAGTTGATGGCCCTCCTTCTAGCGCCAGAAATGTTGATGCCTTGAAATTCATTGCAACAACATCGGGGAAACCACCCGGTCCGGAACTTAGTGCAGCTCCTTTTCCGTTTGGAATAGTGGCTCCGACTGGGGATAACAGGACCAGTTTCCCAAAGATTATAAGTGAACGGGATGGATGGATGATTTAAAATATGAAATGATAATAAACAAAATAACTAAACTATAAAAGAAATACAAAAACTATAAGCTAATCCGGGACTTATCAATTCGGACAGTACAGCGTTTAATAAACTATGCTTAATGACAGGCATATAGATGACACTAACAACAAGCATAAATGTTTAATCATTTGAGATTGCTCTGCGTAAGTAGTTACGCAGAGCTATAATAGCGAATTACTGTACTCAGTCATTTATATCATTGATACATACATGGGTGAAAGATAACAAATCTCAAAACATTCAATAGTGATATGAAATGAAGACTTATTGTTGTATTGCATACATGTATTCAATAATAGCAAAGTAATAACACAGCAATTCATATAACTGAAAAGAGAACAGATACAGATAATAGTACCATGCAAGCTGTTTGATCAATCCAATGTATTAATCGCTATGTAGCAGTCCTTCCTTCCAACCAGAAAGCATTCCAAGCAAACGACAATAGTGCACAATTTACTTAAACAGCATTCCAAGTAAAATTAAGGACCAGTGGTCGAGTTTCAAAAAGAATATAGACTGAAGCACAATAGTGCAAACTTCAGCCTTTTAGTCTTTTACAAAATTTTACGACCCTTTCCAAAACAATGAAAGGGTCTATAAATACTATTCTAATCTAACTACTAAATATCTAAAAACTGAAAACTAAGAAATCGGCATCAACAAATATCATTTTGCAATTTGGGTGAATCGGCAGTCGGTGGCGATGCTTCAGTCAGCTGTCTCTTTGCCTTTATTCTTTCGCTGACATATAGCCAGCATTGGCTCTACTTCAGGTGGAGTATTGAGGCGAGAAGTCAGGTGTGCATCATATGTGGCATCTTGGAAATCGGCAATCAGGTATTGGAGAGCGTCGGTTAGACAGTTGAGAGCCGACCTTTGAGAATGCGGTTCAATCAAGAAAAGCCAGTATGCATCGGAGGTCAAGGTATTTACTCCAGCAATTAACCGCCCTTGTTCTTCCAGCTTAAGATAATTCTTATGCTCCAGCATATTTGCGGTTGTTATGTTTCCAGGTGTGCATTGTGAAATCATGTTAGCCAGATACAATGTATCATTGACTATATTGATCATGTTCATGGAAATTGTTTTGCATCTGGATGCTGCCCTCTCTGCCTTCATTACCTGTGTTTCCCATTCCATGAAAAGTATGTTCTTGTATGTTTCACTGATTCGGGCTAAATTAGCAGCTTGCCCTTCTGGAGTATCTTGCCATTCAATATATTCTATTATTTCATCTTCGGCCTGATCCAAGTTAGTCCTGGCTTTCTCGATTTGCTTACATACTGCTGTAGATATATCACAAAGTGACTCAGCCTCAACTAGCTGTTGGCACAAAAGTCTAATCTGAGATATTAAAGCGCCATTTATCAGAGTTGCCTCTGTTCTGAAATCTTCAATACTCTTGGCGCCTTTAATACCTTCAAGTTGTGCTGAGAGCTGAACTATTTGATCTTCTTTAGATTTCATTAACAGCTCATTTGATGCTTCCAACTGTGATAATGCCTCTGCTAATTCACGTGCTTTAATGTCACTTTGGTCTATCCTTAGTTTTTCAATTTGCTGGGTTAACAAATGATTCTCTTGTTGTTGAGCCAGCAATTGTTCTTCCGCCTGTGTCGTTTTATTCTTTGCCTCTATCACTTCTGCTTGCAATGCATATACCTCATGCTCTTTAGTCTTCAAAAGAAGACTCACTTCGGATGCTTTGTCAATGGTTGCTGCTGAATAGGCTCCCGCAAATTGCGACAGCTTTGTTAAATCTTCAGAGGGACTTAATTCTCCCTTCCAGATGACATTGCCCGTGACTGTTTGCTCATTTGAGACAGAAAGTTGATCAAGCCTTCGCCTCTTCCTTGAGCGTCTTACAACGGCTTTATGCTTAGGGCTGTAGAAAATGTCTAGAGGAGGAATTTCCTCTACCTGAAGATCAACTTGATCAGATGGATTCTGAGTAACTTCTTCAACGTTCTGTACTGTGGGTGGGCCGCTGGTTCCTTCAAGAACCGGAGAAACAGTAATATCGGGAGTCTTTAAGGCATCTGAGTCTTTGGAGGCTTCTTTACCACTTATAATGGAATCAAATTGGTTCCATTCCTCAATCAATTCAGTATCGACAGAGATTTGCTTACTCTGTTCTTTTTCTTTTTCAATTCTCTGTTGTTCTTCGAATGCCTTCCGCTGTTGCTCCTCTTGTACTCTCCACTGCTGTTCCTCTAATTCCTTTTTCTTCCTATCTTCCAGTTCTTTCCTTATTTTTTCTTCTTCCTCTCGTTTCCTCTGTTCTTCTATCTCTCTTTGCTTTCTCTGCTCTTCTACCTCCCTTTGCCTTCTCTGCTCTTGTTCAATTTGTGCTTTTTGCTGCCTTTCTGCCTGCAGTTTTCTTTGACTTTCCTCCTGTTCTCTAATTGTAACGGGAGGTGAATTTATTTCTGGCTGATCAGGCTCGCTTGAGGATGAAGTTGGGGTTGTAGATAATAACTTTAGAGGCAAAGTTTGCAACCTTTGCTTTCTAAGTTTATTAAATTCAGTTAATTCCATATCTTCATATCTCATTGCAGCAAGTTGTTTGACTTGGCTTATTGAATCAGCACCCATGAACAGGTCGTCAAACTGGTCTTCTTGGTGAACCACCTTTGTCAGCTTAGCCTGTTCCAAGGCAATGAAAGCAGCCTTGTTCGGGTCATAGAGTCTGTTGGGAATAGAAACTAGAGATAGCATTTGGAGTTTTGCTGCTTCCTTTTCTGCATGTTTATAATTTAACAGTGTATAAACTCCAATTCTTAAAGGAAACGATGGCCATCCTCTCTTCTTCTCCTCTTTGAGAGTTTGGGTAACACCTTCAGACATTATCTGATAAGAGATTTCTCGGGCCAACAGTTTGTCTGGGATGTATACGGGAAGAACATGTGGCCTGGCCTTGCTTCCAAAAACTCTGATATAAGAAAAACATTCTTCGCCGAACCAATGGGCTACGGCTGGCAGGTCAAAAGAGGCTTCATAGGAAATCCTAGGGATAGGTCTGTCAAAAATAGAATAGTGAACGGGAACCATAAAACCATTGCAAATTTGGTACAAATGGTCTTTGTGAGACGGTTTCCACAATTTACGATGATACAAATGAATAGGTGTTGGGTCATGGGTTGTCCATCTCCAACCAAGGACAGGAAACTCAGAATTAAAACAAAGGGCATCCATAATGTATGCAGAGTAATAAAAAGGTGGGATTTTTCTCTCACTGACTCTGGTTTTGGCCCTAAACTCACGAATAGCTAAGACCAACTTATCAGACAGGATAGTGGCCCAATCCATAATTATACTATTAACGGCCGCTTCCATTAAGGGAACCATATCAACATGGATATTTGCAGAATCATGAAATCCCCACAATCTACACATCATAATTCCAGCATAGCAGTAAGGTGAAGCCAGAGAGGCATTGGAGTACTTACCCGACATATCCTGTTTGTGTTTTGCTGGATTTTGCCTCCACTCTCGTAGAGGTTCGGCTGGTGATTCATTTTCTCTGGCAAATTTTTCCACGAATGCTCTGTTATAGACTTGCTCGGGATTGGGCAAATGATACATTTGTCTTAAGTCTTCAGGCTTGAAGGAGCCGAAAATCCTTCTATCCTTAGAAACGAAGGTTCTATTAGTGAGAGGAACTTCTTCAATTGCCCAACGTACCACATCAGTATAAGGCAGGACTTGTTCCCTGGCTGCTATTCTGTGCAGAAAAGAGTCAGCCAAATCTTTAAGAGTTGCCTCAGACTTTCTTAATTCATCCACACTTGCCTCCGTTACTGTCACTTCTGGTTGTTCTCCTTCTAGCAAATTGTATGTCCCTTGCCATGTAGTACCAGTAAGACCAGTGCATGTAGTATCTGAGATTAAGCCCTTCCTAGAAGGTGTAGCAGCTTGGCCTGAGGCGGGTGTTGCAGTAGAACCTGCCATCTTCTTGGACTTTTTTCCCATCATATTCAGACTTCTCTCGTTAGTCGAATTCTACACAAGTGCAAGAGAAATCGTAACAAAGAAATAACAATGACAATCCATAACGGGATAAATATATGATTTGAAGCGTGGCGAGATTATTCCTAAAAGAGGCTGCGGATCTAATGATTTGAGCAGGCACCGTAGATGTAATAATGGTGATTTTACAGCCTACAGCTTCATAAATGACCATTACTTAAGTTATTAAACCGAATGACTCCTTAAAGCGTGTAATAGATCTTTCAAAGGTCTAATCGTAATTGCTCGTTAATTCGAAGGGGCAAAGCTTTTAAATACGCATGCATTACCTTATCCCTTTACTTAACGGCTTTTTGAAATCTGTGATTTTGTCAAATCGATTTTAAATATAACTTTAATGCTTTGAAATAATCACCTTTTGGAACTGAGGTCATCATTATGCGTCATCATATCGCATCGGAAGTGTGTGTGTGGCGTTATCACTTGGGAAAGTTTTTTAGCGAACGCCAATTGCGATATCGCATTCGGCGCGCGAACATAACCCCCAAATGTGTATCAATTGCTTTTAGCGAATGCCGATAGCCGATATCGCATCGGGCCGGAGTAGTGGCATGCCGATAGCCGATCGCCGATATCGCGTCGCATCGGGGAAAAGGTATGTGCCCTTTTGTGTGTGCATTTGCTATTGCCGATGGCCGATAGCGATATCGCATCGGGAAAAACTAAGATAGCAACCGAACTTGCGATTACTTCTTTGGACTTAACCAAAAATTGCTTATCACTTGCTCAATAAGGGTTTTTTGCATAAATTCATTTGATTATCATACCTTATTTGAACAAGTTTATTAATGCCGATTAAAAATTTTAAAAGGGACCCATTTCATATGTAAATTGTTTGTGATAAAATTGTTATGAAATGGGGGGTTGTTGTAGGGCACAACACATAGCCATGGATGACATCAACCCATATTTCATCCAAAACACCAACTATTCTACTTGGCTTGTAGTAGCGATCAATAATAATATCCCCCCTTGGTTACCTGTGAAGAATGAACATCTTATGTTGGCTCTCATAGTCCCTGATAGAAGAGAAGTGAAGAATATAGATGTCTACTTACAATCATTAGTAGATGAATTGAAGGAATTATGGAAAGGGATGTACATGTGTATGATGTATCAAGACCTATCACAACAAAGAGGAGTTTTATGTTGTATGGCAGATGTACTTACATCGTACATGATTATCCAGACATAGGAGTTTTCTCTAGTAAATTACATTTTATTGATTTTTTATATACTTAACAATATGTTTTCACATATTAATTTAATTCACTGCAATTGTTCCAATCTTCATGGTTGCTAAAGTGTTGGCCTGTATACAATAATTATGCAAGTCTTGTAACAAAATGGTATCATGGATGTAAATATTTTGGACCTTCTCTGAAGGCTAGGTGGTCTAACCACCTACGAAAGCCAATGTATAACTGCTCCAGGGTATTCCTCCCAAAAGAACACCCTTATAGAAGAGAAACATCTTCTTTCAATGGTAAACTAGAGAGAACCTAAAGGCTTGCAATAATGACACTAGTTTAATGGCATAGAGAATATGAGAGAGAGAAGGAGAAGGAGTTTGTAGAAATGCTCGATTGAAATGGGGAGCCTATGTTCGATGATATAGAATTCTTTGACAGCTATGTTGAGAAATTACCCATTGGGATGAAAATGAAATTTGTCTTTTATGAGCTTCCATATTGGGAGCATCTTAATATTTCCCACTTACTAGATCCCATGCATATATTTAAAAATGTTTCATCTTATTTATGGAGACACATATCATCAAAAGAAAGTGACATATTCATTGTTAGCAAAGATCTTATTTCTTCAAAAAATAAAAAGAAACATTGGCCAAGACAAGAAACTAGAGGAGAGGCTAGTCCCTCTTCATCTTTTAAAGAAAGTGATGTCCCATTGATTTTAAAGAAAAATGATCTTTCTCTAGAAAAGGAATTTATAATGAGTGTGAGGGTGCCTTCATTATATGGGTTTTCACTATGACGTTTCTTCACTATGGAATACTATTTGTCGGGGTTGAAATCACTTGACCATTTGAACCTTCTAAGAGTAGGTATGCCAAAAACATGATTTCTTTTATTTTTATTTTTATTTTTATGTAATGGGATATTTTATAGTTAAATTTTGTATAATGTCCTATTTACTGTGTAGTGTCATTATCCTTTGCTCGTGCGTGGGTGTGTGAACCATGACTTCCCCCAAGAACTACGACATGCCATATCTAAATTATCTGAATTTGTATGTTGGATCACATCAAAGGAGATTCATATGGCTAGTATTCCATGGTGGCATCAAGAGATAGATGAGATTCTTTGTATGTTTGAGAAGGAACTGCCGACGAGTTTCATGGACTTGCATGTTCATCTTCTAATTCACCTAGTAGATGAGGTTAAATTAGTTGGGGTAGCTTCTTTTCATTTAATGTTTTTCTTAGAGAGGTAAATGAATAAATTAAAAGGTTTTGTTTGACAAAGGGAAAAACCCTAGGGGTCTATGGCAGAGAGGTATATATTGTATGTGTCTTCTACTATGCCAGCGAGTACATCAAGCAGATTGAAAACACATTAGGTGCAGTGATTTGGGATGAAGAAATGGATGAAGACAAAAGAGAAGGGGGTATTGTCAAAATGAATGGAAAGAGGCACATGATAAATAGTCAGTGCATGGGGAGCGAAGAAGCAGTGAACAACTAGGGTTACAATCGACTGCAGAGGTTTTTTTCCATGGAAAATTGCAGAGGAGGTAGCTCCACTCCCTCCTACAAGGAAGCAGTGGCCAATAAGGGCAAAAAACTTCAAGAAAATGGTAGAGGTACCGTTGAGGAAGGAAGAAGAAAAATGGAAGAGGCAATAGAAGGTACTAGATTGAAGGAGAACAATGGCACAAAAGACAAGGAGGAAGATGACAAAAAACAGGGAACAAAAGACAAAAAACAGAAGGGACCTTGTAAACCCAAAGTTGAAATCACTCCCAAAGTGGTTTTAAATGACCCAGCATTGCAGGCACACAGGGACCACATGAGTACTTATGCAATCATCTGTAAATTCATGGGTTTATGGCCCACTGAAAAAGCTTTACAAACATGGATCAAATACCATTGGAAACCTAAAGGGAGTATTGATCTACATCTTGGGTCAAAGGGTTTCTTCACGGTGGTGTTCACAAACATTGAAGATAAAGACAGAGTGTTTGAAGGAGGGCCCTACTTCTACGCAGCAACAGGTCTTTATATGAGGCCATGGAAGATGAACTTTGTGCCGGAGCGGGAAACTTTCACTTCGGTCCCGGTCTGGGTGAGACTTTATTCTTTACCTCTAGATTACTGGCAAACTGAATCGTTAGCTGCCATAGGCAACAAATTAGGTAGGTTTGTTAAAGCTTCTGAAGCCACAAGAAGGGGAAAATACACCTCCTTTGCAAGGATATGTGTGGAGATGGATTTATCCGGAGCTCTTCCGGATGAAGTAATCCTGGAGGTTTTTGATGAAGAATGGGTACAAACAGTAGACTACGAACACATTCTGTTTAGGTGTCGTAGATGCCATGAACATGGGCACCTTCTTAGAGACTGCCCTCTCAGTAAAGCAGACAACAAGAGAAAAACTAATACAATGAAAGACACTGATAGTTTTCATAAAGTGGTACACAAAGGAAAAGGCAGAAAAAGGGGCCAAAGCAACAACAAAAGGAAGAGCAACAGGTTAGTCAGAACTAGTTCCAAGTTCTCAAAGCGGAAGAAGAATTAACAGCAGAAGATCAAGCATGGGAAGGAAGTCACGGGGAGAAGGAGAAAGAATAAAATAGGGAAAAAACACTGGAAAATGATAAAAAGAAGGAGATTATGATGAGTGATATAGAACCGGAGATGGATTAGGAAATGACCCAAAGTGAGGCGGAACTGGAGGAAAATGAGCTCCAGGAGATTCTTGATAGAGAACATCTAGATCTGGAGGGGTTATTAATTCTGGGAACAACTAGGGGGGGTAGAATCGTTACCTCAAGAAGAGTTCAATAGAATATAGTAGTTGTATTTATGGAGAACTTAGGCTAAGGGATCGGAGGGGGAAACAAACATTGGCAGGCAGAGCAATGAAGGAGTGAAAACGATCAAACCGACTCCGGGTTTAGCACCTAGAAACCCAGGAAAGAAAAGAGGTAGGAAAAAGCAGAATGAGCTATTGATGGAATGTGGAAAGCTCATGATAGACTTAGGTAAGATGAAAGATCTAGCCAGCTACTCTTTTACTAATATTTAAATATGAAGTTTACA
Source organism: Pinus tabuliformis (assembly GCA_031772625.1). Lineage (NCBI taxonomy): Eukaryota > Viridiplantae > Streptophyta > Pinopsida > Pinales > Pinaceae > Pinus > Pinus tabuliformis. The sequence continues at coordinate 564,677,610 of CM062818.1, read as the reverse complement.
TCTTGGAATATTAGAGGTCTAGGCAGTAAAAGAAAACAGAGAATGCTTAGTAATAGACTGAAACATGAAGCTCCAGATATAATTTTTATCCAGGAAATGAAATGTTCCATTCAAAAGTTAAGACAGATACATAGCAAATGGCTCAATAGATTTGAGTTTCTAGAAGTAAAAGCAGAAAATTTAGCAGGAGGTATTCTCACTCTCTGGAATCCCCAAAGAACAAACATAATAGATGTTGAGGCATCTCGGAATTATTTATCAGTGGTCATTCAGCCTGTTGGGGATAGGGAAACCTATCTAGTCACGAATGTTTATGGCCCTCAAAGGATAGATGAAAAACTCTAGTTTATAGAATCCCTTATGGATCTTAGGGACAGACATGCAGAAATACCTTGGATCATGGGAGGGGACTTCAATATGATCAAATCACTTTCGGAGAAAAAAGGGGGAACCAGAACTCTAAACAAATACTCTTTGGCCTTTCAAACCTTTACAGATAACATGAAGCTAGTGGATATGGAGACAAATAATGGCTGTTTTACATGGAATAACCAAAGAGGAGGAGAGTCTCGGGTAGCCTCCAAGTTAGATAGATTCATAATCTCTGAGGACCTTATACTAATAGATAAGGAAATAATAGTGAGGGTTCTCCCCTTCGGAGGCTCTGATCACTGGCCGGTGCAAATGGAGATTCAGGGCATAGGGACACCTCAGAATAGACCCTTCAGATTTGAGAATATATGGCTTTCTCACCCAGATTTTATGAGCAATATTGAAAAATGGTGGGAAGAAGATTTGCATATTCAGGGAGAAAAAATGTTCCTTCTACACAAAAGATTAAAGCACATCAAGATGAGACTCAAAGATTGGAACAAGAAGGATTTTGGCAATATTTTTGTTGAAAAGAAATCTATTGAAAATAAAATGTAGGAACTCAACCAAGTCATGATCAAGGAAGGCTTTGATAAAGATAAAAATGAGCAAGTCAAGAAACATCATCAAGATTGGGATAACTTGTGCAAACAAGATGAAATATTTTGGAGATAAAAATCCCAAGATCAATAGCTAAAAGAGGGAGAACACAATACTAGATTTTTTCACAGATCCACCATAGCCAACAGAGCTCACAACAGGATCTCTTCGATCAAGGATGAGGAGGGGCAGATTCATCAATCCCATGAAGGCATAGAAGCTGTGTTGGTTCAGCACTTCCGAGGCATAGCTCAGGAGACCAACCCAGAAAGAGATCATTTCATTAGGGACTTGACCAGACATATTCCCAAGCTGGTTTCTAGAGAGGACAATTTCAACCTTAACAGACCAATGATTGAAAAGGAGGTCAATGAAATCCTTAAAGATATGCAGAATGGCAAAGCACCAGGCCCAGATGGATTTAATGTAGATTTCTTTAAAGCCTACTGGAATATTGTTAAACAGGATATATTGAGGGTTGTGGAGGACTCTAGGTTGAACAAGACTATTTTGAAGGTGCTCAATACCTCCTTCATCTCCTTGATTCTGAAACAGGACAATGCTCAAACTCCGGAAAGGTTTAGACCCATAGCTTTATGCAATGTGGTCTACAAGATAATATCCAAGGTAGTGGCCAACAAACTCAAACCTTTGCTTCCTTCTCTGGTATCGGGGGAACAATCCGATTATGTTGAACTCAGACAGATTCTAGACAACATTATTCAAGCTCATGATGTGGTGCACTCCTTAACTAGCAAAAGAAAAGTTGGATTGATCATGCAACTGGATATAGCCAAAGCATATGACAAAGTAAATTAGACCTACATCAGGAAAGTGCCCATTGCGTTCGGTTTTGATCATAACTGGGTTAGATGGGTCATGGCCCTCATGACTTCTTCTAGTTTTTCAATTCTGGTAAATGGCTCTCCCTCGGAGATTTTTCTTCCTTCAAGAGGCCTTAGACAAGGAGATCCACTCTCACCCTTTCTCTTCATCCTCATGATGGAAGGACTTTGGCATGCTATCAAGCAAGCTAGAGTTATGGGTAAAATCCAGGGTCTTTAACTTATGGAGAATGGATAGGTTTTGACTCATCAACAATTTGTAGATGACACCTTGTTACAAGGTATCCCCATAGTCAAGGAGGCTTTAGTGTACAAACAAATTCTGTATGACTTTTCCAGGGCAACAGGTATGGAAGTTAATCTTTCCAAATCAAAAATATTTTTCTTTAATACCAATATTGCTATTCAGAAAAACATCTCCAGAATTCTTGGCTTTCAAAGGGATTCCCTCCCTTCTAAATATTTAGGAGTGCCTCTAACTGCAAAACCTTTGCATAAGAGAATTTGGGAACCGTTGATCAATAAGATGCAGGATAAAGTCAGAAAATGGACCATCAGATCTTTAAATCTGGTTGGTAGATTAGTGCTAACAAAGTCGGTGCTACAATCTATCCCAGTTTTTATGCTTTCAGCTCTCCCAGCTCCAAAAGGAGTTTTGCAGCAATTCAGAAACATCCAAAGAGACTTTCTCTGGGGCAAGGAGGAGACAAGAAAGAAATGAGCTTTAGTCTCTTGGGAAAAGATATGTAAACCCAAGAACCTAGGGTGCCTAGGCTTGGACGACCAGGAGATTCTTAGTAACGTTCTAGGGGCCAAACTCTAGTGGCATTAGGTTAAAGATCCAAAGGCTCAATGGGCAAGTATCTAGAAAGAAAAACATGCCAACTCTTGGCACCACACTGATCTCATAAGGATGGCTAGAAATATAAGGGGCTCATTCATCTGGAACAAGGCCTGGGAGAACAGAGGCTTAGTACAAAGAAACAGTTTCTGGGAAATCAGAGAGGGTGATCTTGCACTATTCTAGGAGGATAAATGGCAACAAGAACCAACATTGTTAAAAGAGGACTTTTTGGACCTCAAGCATGAGATGGATAACCAAGGATTAACAAAGGTAAAATATTTTTGGGACCACACCAACAATTCAAGAAAATGGAGAACTTTGAGAAACATAGACTGTAGGGATAGCAGGCCCTTGAAAACAAAAGCAGAGGAACTCGTGAGAATTTTGGAACAAAGAATGATTTTAGTAACTGTGGGGCAGGACCAACTAAGATGGGGCAACAATAAAGAAGGCATCTTTAATATTAAGGAGGCTAAAGGTTTTCTCCTTGGGATGGAGTCCCAAGCCCCAGACAGAATCTGGCAGAACCTATGGAGACACCAGGGGTGGATGAAGATTAAACTCTTCATGTGGCTGGTGCATCACAAGAAGATCTTGACTTGGGACAATATATGGAAAAGAGGTATCATAGGGCCTTCTAGATGCCAGCTCTGTGAAACCCAAGAGGAGACAATGGAACATCTTCTCAATAGCTGCACTTTTACTTCTAGGTTATGGGATACTTTTGCCTCCATTTTACAACAATCTAATAGGGACAAAGAGAACACCATTAACACCCTGAGCAGCTAAAGAAGAAATTTCTCAGACAATGGAGTTCTCAACTATGCTTGGGGTCTCATGCTAAGCTTCATTGTATGGAATGTATGGAAAGAAAGAAACAAAAGAATATTCAAAAATGAAAAGAATACCTCTCTTCGCTTGTTTGAGCAGATCTTAAAACAACTCAAGGAAATAGTTGGTACCACAGTGAAGAATCTCCCCAACAATCCTCCCTCAATGACTAAAAAGAGAATTCTTAGGCAGCTGGGGATGCAGGGGCTTATTGCACATGATCTGGACAGAAAAGTAATCCTAAAGGAAACAGAAAAGGATTTCTGGCATCCTCCCCCAAAGGGGTTTTTGAAATACAACATAGATGGAGCTTCAAAAGGCAACCCGGGAACTGCGGGTTTTTGAGGGGTTCTTCGAGATGAATTTGGGAGCATTCTCTTCCTCTTTCATTGTCATTTAGGAAAAGCCACCAAAAATATGGTGGAATTAATGGCTATGGAGCAATGTTTAGAATTTATAAAGTAGGACAACTACCTAAACGTGATCATAGAAGCGGACTCTGAATTAGTCATTCACTCGGTCAAGAGAATCAGTTACGGAACAGAGACGGAGAAAGTCTCAAATCACTGGAGATTAATCCAGGTTTTCCAAAGAATTCAATGTCACCTGCAGGGACTACACACAGTAAGATTCAACCATGTCTATAGAAAAGCCAACAAACTGGCGGATATACTAGCAAACCAAGGTGTAAATTGTAATGATCGCAGAGTTTCTATGGGATGGCAAGTAGTGCCTCAGGGCAGTCTTAAAATTCTCTGTCATAACCAAGCGAAAGAAGATAGAGAAGGGTATCGAAACAAAGCCATAGAAGCAAGGTCCCTATGATTTGGACTATGTATATGTCAACAATTTTGGTCAGACTGGTCGTGGGAGAATGGCAGGCCTTGGGCAAAGGGCAAGCATCGGTCTGCCTCAGCAGCACAGACAATTTCAACCTTAGAAATCTCTGGTGTTTGGCAGGTGGGTTTCTCAGTATGGTGGGTGGTCGCCCTAAGGAAAATTCAGCACGAATTTTAGTTTCGGGTTCAGGAATTTGGGCTAGAAGATGAAGGACGGGGACCATGTCTTTTATGGCAGCCGTAATACACCTTCTTCCCCTCCTCGGCAGACAAAACCACTTTTTGAGTGGTATTTGTTTGATCGCTCGCCTCTCAAGAAGGAAGCGATTTTCGCGTTTTGGGAGCGATCCCATACAACATATGACGCATGGCGGGGGCCGGGATTGTATACCACTCGTATCGTACACTATAGATTGGCATGTTGGGCAGTGTGATATTCATTTGATCCGTCAGATTTTGTGGTAGGGATCAACGATCAAGATTGATAGTGCAGTTTTGTGGGGCCGGGGAGTTAAGTTCTGTTTGCCTTCTCGGTGTGAAATTCTCCTCTGCCGTCAGATCAAGTTGTGGATTGGTAGGTTGAGTGAGTGATGGCACAGGCAATTGCTCAGTTTGGCATTAGTCAACACATTTAGGTTCTGTATTCTAAAGGTTTTTTCGGTTAAATGTATTGGGTTGGGGGATCTTGCCATGGGCGGTTAGCACCCTTGTTTTGAGTCCACTTTGTCGAGTGGACAGTTGTAAACTATGTAATTTATTTTTGTCTTAATGATATAGAAGGATCGTCTCTTGCTTTAGCAAAAAAAAGATAAATAGTCAGTGCATGCTTATCATTTTTCAAATTACTACACAGTAACTATTCACACTGAATTTGATGTTAATGCATATTTTAATCTCATATGTAAGATATATATATATATATATATATATAGATATATTGGTTTGATTGCATTAGCGAATTTAGAAATTGAAACCATCAACAAATTAATTCTTTACAATATGGAAGTGACACAACTGCAGGTTGCATTGTAAAAGCAAAAGAGGAGGAAATGAGATAGTGACAAGAAATAATTTAGACAATTGAATGGTAAAAGTGTTCATTTTACTGATTAGTTAAAAGAAAATATGTCAATGACATGCCCTAACAGTTGGGTTGTTGATCAAGTCAGAAAGAAATATGGTGCATCTAGTCATTATCCACGTGCTAAAGAGGATGCTCTAAACATAGGGATTGGGTGCAGTATTTTAGTAACTATAATCTCTTTCTGTATAGTTTTAACTTCACATTGCACCTTTGAATTGTAACACACACACATACATATATATATTTAATTATGTTCAGGGTATTAGACACATGACACTGTGATTTTTTCACTTTTTTATAAGCTCATTTGTTCGCATCTATGTGGGCATATGGACATCATTGCGCATGAAGGATGTTGATGATGGATGCATGACACAAGACTGTGGAGTGGAAGTCAAGTTCAGCCAATCTAGTCATGCTAGTCACCGTGATCAAAACCTAATGTAGGGGACGCTAGGTTACATTGGAAAGATACAAGAGATCATTCAAGTGGACTTCTCATTGTTCCAATGTTTTACTTTTAGGTGCAAGTGGTGGGACACCTTTGATTGGAATAATGTAAAGGAGTATTAGGATAGTGAGCTAATATATATCAAATATAGAAATATGTGACATGAAGCTAAGGAGCCTTATGTTTTCCCAAAACACTGCAATAAGGTGTTTTTTTACCAACATGTGTTGGATAGGGATTGGTGGTTCGTATTAAGACACGAACCTAATTCAAAACATATTTTTGAGAACAAAAATGTTATCATGCCAAGCAAGGAATATAATCAGGACGATGATAATGGAGAGTGATATTTACTTGTGTTATTTCATAATTTATACCATTGTTGTATGTTTTTGTTTACTTTATTTCACTAATTATGTTGTGATTTTATTTGTCTTGTTGGAATTTTATAATATAACTGGTAAGATTCAAAAATGTTTTTACACTTTTTTTTTCAATGTAAACATTTTTACATTTAAAACTAAGTATTTCCAATTGTGTACAATATCTATGATAATAAGGATTCAAGGTCACAATCCCTCTCAAATAGGAAAATGAGAAGGAAATAGTGGATGTAGAAATAACATTAAAGATTTAGTCTTGATTTAGATACTTATTGGTTTATTAATTAGTTCACATGTTTTTTCTTCTTTTTTAGTTCAAAATCTATATAAATCATCATGTACAGATAACTCTATGAGGACCTTAACAAAGAAAAAATTGTGTATTAATATGGAAGATTAAATTCTTGACATGAGAGGTAAATTCATGTTTACTATATTTAAATTACAATTCTTGCAACATTACTTAAAATAAAATGAGGTCTTATTCATGTATAAAATGTTGACAATATCTTTTTATGGACCATAAGAGAAACAATGGGCTTACATGGATGCATGAGAGGTTTTAATTTTTTCTTCATAGATAATGGAATAGTTTTGACTTTTCTTTTCAATGGTACTTATAAAAGTTAAATTAATAATTTTTTTATGGCTAAGAATTAAATGATAAACAGTGTGATGGTGATTAAGAGGCATTTGTTTGACTTTCAAATAGACTTGGTGATGCATTTTTATTTCCTATTTAGATTATGTAAAATAAATATCTATTTTTATGTATTTATAAGTAAATTATTTCAAGTAGACGTTTCTTTATCATTGTGAACATGATGTAATATTAGCTAGGAGAAATGTGAAAACATGAATTTTAGTGACTATCTCATGATAAGTATGTGGAGAAAATAATATTTTTTGAGTTGTTCATTAAGAAATAACCAAATATATTACTTGTCAAAAGTTTAAATCTAATATACTATATCATTTTTGTATTATTTAACTCATATTTATTATCAGAAAGAGTTAAATGTAAACTAGTACAACAGAAAATAAAAAACCAAAATAGCACCAAAATGTTATATCTTTATTACTAGAAAAAAGTTCACTTGCCTTTTTAAGGGAGAACTTCCAATAGAGAAAATCCCCAAATACAAATAACTTCACAAGCCTTATTTTAAATTTCTTGATCCTCATCTTTAGAGAGAGAAATTTCTAATTCAAAATGGTAAGAGTTCCTATATATATTAAATTTAAATTGCTTGAAAATCTCATAACTTTAGTAATAAATTAATTTTTTTTAAATAGATTCTTTTAAGTTACATTAAATCTAAATTAATTTAAAAAAATTCTAACTTAAGTTTTTTAAATTTAACAATAGATTAAATTTTATAAACCAATATTGAATTAGTTAAATTGTATTTTTCAATAGTTTATTTTTATTAGTATTTTATTTTAAAAATTGAATGAGCTGCACATTTTTTTACTTATTAAGAACTAACTAAATTATTTTACCTTTAATTATTTTTTTCTTATGATTATTGAAATATTTTACTAATTAAGTTAGATTGAATATCCATGAACTATCTAAGCAATAGAAAAATATTTATCATAATTTTACAATCATAGTTTCAACCATACTAAACTTTGTAATTTATAAAAGTATCTTTGCAATTTTTTTAAGTAGTTCATTTTTCATGGAATTTCATAAATAAATGTTTGATATAATCTCCCCAATACATAATCTATAATAAATATTATTTCATAAAATTAAACATAATGATTATAACCATCTAACAAACATAAGCATCATTTAAGATACACATTCGAATTCACTATCATCATCTAATTATATACACCTTTAGCACATATAAACGACATTAGATAGAACACAAATTTAATAATCTAGCAGGGCATCATCATCGTGATCACATCTAACAAAACACAAACATTGTAATCTAATATCATCACCACATGCATCCTCAAATTAATATAAATCTCATGTCAAATAACTGCAATCACATACGCATTTATCCGCAAGCACATTAAAGGAACATATCTAACATGTTAACAATATACACATAAACACCAACATATAAATTAAGTACATAAACATTAAGAAAAATAATGAAATATATATATATATATATATATATATATATATATATATTATGTATCGTGTCATCTTGGTTTGCATTAGAATATGATGGATGGTTAACTACTCCCTCAATGTGGCCTATCAAAATCTGAGGTGGAGGAGGAGGTCGTTGATCTTCTTTGTCAGGAGAAACATAAGGCACACCCTCTAACTCTAGAATATCATCATCAGACGACTTACAAGGAGGTGTACTACCATAAGGATCACCAACACCCTAACAACCATGATTCGATGGGGTGGCACTACCAGAAGGATCACCGACACCCTAACAACCATGATCCGATGGAGTGGTACTACCAGAAGCATCATGATCACCACGCTCATCATCATCATCGCCACCCTCATTGATTTATTTTTCATTGCATGCCTTGCATTCCTCATCACTACCAATACCTTAATAGCTCTGATTATATGATGCCCAAGAGACATCATCTTGCATGGAAAATCCCTGTACAGATCCACGAACCTAGGATTTTTTTTGGTATCTCGAGCCCTCACAAAGCGGACTCCCTTGTCAACCAAAACTCTAGCCAATTTGTTGCAATAATCTATCTGAAATTGCAAACCATCACTACGACCTCAGACACCCATGCCCTCTAAGGATGTGCCTCACTCTCTTGGGCCTTGGCCATCTCCTCATCTCATCCATCAAGTGGGGGAGGAGACATGTCCCCATAAGATGTGCTAATGTCTACAAAATATATATTACATAACAATAATTTGACAATTTGGTTAAACAATTTAATAAAAAAAGTTAAAGAAAATGCTAGAACAATTTTTCTTCTAATTAATTAAAACAATAAAATTAAACTAGATTAATTTAAAGAAAAAACTAATATTACCTCTATCATCTGGAGGCTCAACCAGTGTGAAGAGGATGTTGGGACATTGTCTCCATTCAATCCTCATGTACATAAATTCTAATGTGGCAAATTCATGGTCATCCTCACTGGCCAATAACATTAGTTCCTCAACAAAAATCCTGGTTGTATACTCTAGAAGGCCCCTCTTGGGAATCATCTGCCCCATGTGCACATCTAGACCTTAGTGATTAGCCTAGGAGGGCAACGATCAAATGTAGGCCTCGTCTTTGGAAACCTCACAAAAAATAAAAATAAAATATTTGAAGCGAAAGGGAAGGTCACCCTCCCATGTCTCAATGCCGACACCTATCTAAAGCCATACAAAACTACCTCAAAAGAATGGTAGGCCATCTAATGCAACTTGGTGCTTGAATCAAATAATCTACCTAATATAAAATATGGAAATTGGTGCATTTCCCATCATTACTAGAGTGTGAAATGGTAGTGACTAATAACAAGAGGCACCTAACCTCCTATGCAACAAAACAATAAATACCTAGTTATCCAGCACAAGACCTAAAAATATGTTGGATGTACTGCATGAGGCCCTACATACCTTTGAGTGGAGCTAAGTTGAGTCTCATATTCAACCCCATGGGGGGCATCAGGGAGCTAGGGAAAATACTCCCCTCCCCTAGATAGGTCAATGATAAAGTATATTTATTCCTCAGAGGGCCTATACCACGCCCTAGGACCGACATGGAAAGCCTTCTCCTGGGCACTCCATTGGAAGATCAGATGCACCAATAAGATAGAGTGCGCCTTCAAAGATGTAGCCTCCTCATAGTACTTAAGGAGGCCTACATTCCTTAAGAGTTCTCAGGTCACTACAGTAATAGGGCAAGGGTATCAATCCCTCTCCCTCTCTCCAACCTCCCATGTTAGGATGATATTGTATGGGTTTTTCATTTGCTCCTACTCCTGTTGTTGCTACCTTTGCTAACATCTCTACTACATGATTGACATATAAAATACATCAGCCGCATACATCAAATACATTTTTTTTAATGAAATGAAACATGTATTTATAAATATGGAAACATAACTTTGAATAATAAAAAAAACAAAAATCATCGATTCACTCAAAACACATAGTCATGCACCGACTTCGGTGCATTGTCAAACATAATCACACCAATATCAGTGCGCACATAAGTATGATGCATTGCTATTGGTTCACAAGTTTAAATTGTCATCGTTATGTGCCACATTAATGCATCGCTGTGCACATATAAACTTTTCACACAAGTATGGAATTTTCAGGTTATTGAGCACACTGAGTTGTAGCTATATTTTTAAATATTATTTTTGCGGTGCATTTGGTAAATATAAATGCATTGGGCATAATGCACCAACATGCAATTTATCACTTTCTCGGTGTGTTTTAATTTATGAAACATACCGTAATAATAGTGGTGTGTTATGTTCACGCACCAAAATGTGGTGCACCCTGTAAATTTACAGGGTGCACCGTGTTGTACTACGAAACAACCCCCCCCCCCCCCCCCCCCCATTTATAACAAACAATAGCTAGGCTTAGAGTTGTAAATGGCAACTCATTTAAATTTTTAGGCTTGGGATAATAAAACCCTAACTCTAAGAAAATTCCTAGCAAAACCTTGCAAAACTAACCAAGGATGAAATCCATATCGCAAATCGCAAATCGTACTTTTCCACATGACCATGTTAAAAAACCTTCACAAAACTGCGATATGTGATTAGGTCTCCCACTGCGATAACATCACCTTGTCATTTCGCAAATTACTGCATTTCTCACATCGCATAGTTCGTGAGAAACCTGACAATGCCATTAGAACAACCACAAACGATTTGTGGAATGCGATATTGCGATCTCCGCAATCGCATTTCGCTTAATACATTTGGTAACGTTATACTGTATCCCTTTTAAGACCACAATGTGTGATTAAGTCCAGTAAAACATGTGGAATAATTACATTTTAAATTCTAAAACAAACGAGTTGATAGGTTATTAAATATTTAGGGCCCGAGGAAGGATAATCATTTTCTTGGTTATGGGTAGTTATAATACAGTATCTCATTAAAAGCTTTCTCATGATCCAAAGTCATTTCACAGAAGTTTTCAATCTTAATTACTAGATATCATCTGCGTTGATATATCTTGTCTATCTTAAGAAAGCGACAAAAGACATGTCCCTAAGAAAGGTGATGAAGAAACAGAGCAAACAGACCATTATTGAAGCTGAGTTTACATTAATGTCTCCTATCTTTGCTGATACAGTTTGTGATGCTGTCGAAGGCGCAACATCTTGGGAAGTAATTTACAATAGGTTGGAGGACGAGCATCCTAAAATCACTGTTATGAAAGAAACAACTGACTCAAAAAGGCATTCAGAACTTCAATGTAGAGATGCTTCCTGTTCATTCCTTCATAGGATAGGAGCAAGGGCTAAAATCCTCCCCTATAAAGATATGATCAAGTGGGTGATTGAAAACCTTATCATTGAAGATAGGTAGTTCAAGAATTCAAATATGGAGCTTATTGGGTCATTCAGAGCAGAGGATCTGAAGAAGAGGTACCACATACCTGATCCCCAAGATATCTACAACGGTACATTTGTGGCTAACTTCGCAAAGAAAAATCCAGACCCCTTCTAGCTAATTCAGGGTTGGAGGGTGTTGGACAATAAATTCAAGTATGATAAATCGGGTATGTATGCTATAGCCTCTTTGGAAAACCCCTACAACTATGCAGCAGCCATGTTATGTAGATTGTATGGGCTACCCAATAATACTAAGTTTTCAATATAATGGATTCCTCTTATTGATACATGTGTTAATTCACATATCATGAATTGGCATTCCATCCTATCTGACAACCTAGCCACCACCACTACCGAATAGAAATCCTCCTTTTTAGATAACCTCCCTCCCTTGTAATTTGGTGCTTACATTATGGATGCTATCTGCTTTTGCACAACATTTCCAACCATGGGTTGGAAATGGACCTTACAAGATCCTTACCCAATCCATCTCAGTCATAAACAAATATGGGAGTCACATTACATACCTCACTTCTATAAGATATTCCATGTTTTTGTGTTTCCCCTACATCAAATGATTTTCAATAAGAAAGCCCCTAGGTTCTCCCAAGAAGTTGCAGCAGACCTGCTTACTGTTGGCAAGTATTTTATTGAAGAATGGTTCACCTATATTAGGGTTTTTGGTAGCATAGCTAATCCACATGTCCTTCCTTTATATGTTTCTGATAAGTTATTAGCAAGATAGATTGCCTACCAGACTGTGGGAAAGGGCCTGAATAAAGTTCTAAAAGATGGCAAGAAGTCATTATGGCCCATTTTCCCTGTCAAATGTGGTTCTTTTGCTTTAGCCAATTTTGTTCATGCCACTAAGGAATCAACAAATATGGAAGCCCTCAGGCTTCATACATTGCCTAAGAGGAAATTTGATCCAAACAAAGTGGAATATAATGTCACTACTGGAGTAAATCTCAACCCATACAATCATGATGATAATCATTTTGAGGATTTGTTATAGTCAGCCGTATCCTTCAAACAAGCATTCGAATGGGCAAGAGTGAATCTAGAACCTGAATATTTTCAAAGATTTCAGGAATTCAGAGATGAGAGCCTCCGGGTGATCCCAATGCATCTATTAAAACCCGAGGATAAGTCTACTCCAAGTGTCACTGTTGATAGTGGAGGCCCTAGCTCTCAAATAGACTCTCAGGTAAACATTGAGAAGACACCAGACACAGGGAAGCCCCAAGATGCCGACAACACAGCTGAGTCCAGCAAGAAGTCATCTAAGAAGCAAGTGATGAGAACGCCAACTGCAGAAATTGGTTCAGAGACCAAAGGCGGTAGTTTGGAGCAAGAGTGGGATCAATTTAATTAGAAATTGCAAGGCACTCCCAAAGCCTCAAATGCCCAAGAAACAAAGGAATTCAAAACTCCTCCGCATGTTCAAAAAGATACAGAGCCCAAGTCTGCCGACAAGCAATCTACACCTATGGAGGAACAAGAAACAATGTCCCAGCATACTAAAATTATCCCTGCTTTGCCCACATCGGATATTGTTCTCAAAGTTACTGAAATACCTCCACTTGATGTGTTATATAGCCCTATCCACAAGGTTGTAGTTAGAAGGCAAAGGAAAAGGAGAAGGGTAGATGCACCTGAATTCCCACCTGGTAACGAGCCCATGGACGTTGTCTGGAAGGACATTCCTTTCAATCCAGCCAAGAACTTGACTAGACTATCACAGTTCACGGGAGCATACGCATCGGCCACTATGGACAAGGCTAGTGAGGTCTTTACTCTACTAAGGGAGAAAGAGGAGAGAATTGCACAGCTCGAACAAGAGCTAGAGGCAGAGAAGTCAAATGCAAATAGGCAAGTGGCGGAGCAACTAAAGAAATTGCAGCAAGACATGGAGGTCCTGAAAATAAGCCATGAAGCCGATATATCGGCCAAAAACATGCAACTCCAGGAAATGCAACAATCCATGGAAAGATATAAAGATGTTCCCACTACTGAGGAGTTCATCAAAGAGGCCTTGGAATTAAATTCCCTTTTGGTGAGACAACAAGAGTATTTCTGCCAAAAGATGTCACACATTACTCCCTCTCTGACTACTAGGAACCAGCTGACAGATAAGGTAATCGACCTAAGAATGGATTTTAATGATTTAAACACTAGAATCTTTGAGTTCATTGAGTGGTAGGAAACATAAGATGGAAATAAGGCCAATCTACCTGAGATTGAAGAAACTCATAAAGACTTTCTCTTTACAGATTGGGATGCCAAAATCAAATAGGTTGAGCTAGTAGTCGCAAGGGCAGCAGGAGTATCTAAGAACTTCATTAAAGCAGTGAACCACATCCTATTTGCCACCAATCTCATCAAGGAAGGCAATACAAAAGAAATTCCTGATTTAACTACTCTGTATAAAGGCTGGCAAGAAAAGGTGGGGATTAAGAGAGAGGCAATTGTGAAACTGACCACGATCATCTGGGAGTCATATTGGCAGTATCTAGTTAAGTCACATAGCCAGATTATGACTCTCAATTGTTCCCTTCACATGACTCAAAGAATGTTGCCATCGCTCACCGATGTGATCTTCACATGACAGCTCAGGACTCATTTCAGGCCACCTCCTCAAATCCAACTAGTGACCGATATTTGCTATTTAAAGGACAAGCTGGCAGACAACAAGTCAACCTCTTAGTTTTGTTTATTTAGCCTCTATTTATTTTTGAAGTTAATTACCTAGTTAGGAGGAAGGTTGTTTGAAACCTCCTCAAATTTTTTATAATCTAATTTTACACATTTAGTTAGAGTAGTATTTGTACCCTTCTCATGCATTTAGAGAAGGGTCCATAATTTTATCAAAAACATTTGCAAAGAATGCATTATTGTAAGCTTTTGAATGCTTTGGTGAAATGATGGAACATGATCGTTTCTTTTAGATATCATACTACTTTCCTTTGTTGAAGCACTTTTGTATTCTTGGGAGACAATTTGATTCGAAGAAAGAATTTGGTGTTGGGTTGTGTTATATTCTTTCCACGTAGTTAACAGGGGGTTCGAAGGGCACTCGTAACCCCACTTTATGGGGTTTCGGACCCTATGTTAGGTTGGGCGGACCCACCTATGGTTTTGTGCATGATTTTCACACATGTTTTTTGGACGCGATAGTTTTCAGTCCATGGTATTGGATGCTTCGGCATGTATAAATATGTATTGTAACATTGAAAGGAACATAATGAAAAATCAAGCTGGTAGTCTTGGTTTTGGGATCCAGGGAAAAATCTCTGTGTATATGTGTTTTATGTGTTATGATCTCGTATTGTTTATTTTCTGTGTTGTAGAATTCGTATGCAGGTAATTTCTGTTTATGTGTTATTCTCGCATTGTTTATTTTCTATGTTGTAGAATTCGTATGCAGGTAATTTCTGTATAGGGTTAAAACCTACATTTGGTATCGAGCTATTTTGGCTTCAAGGGGACGCCTTTGTTGTTGAGGGGTTTTTCTCGGGCCTGTGGTGGACCTTGTTCAGTGGGAGATCTCCAAGATCGATTCTAGTGGTGAAAGAATATGGCGAGCAGTGGAAAGATAGAGATCAAGAATTTTAATGGCCAGAGTTTTGAGTTGTGGAAACTCAAGATGGAGGATCTGTTAGTGGACAAAGATCAGTGGATCACGGTAGATCTGGGTACTAAACCAATGGGAGTGTCCGATGAAGAATGGAAGAAGTTAGATCAGAAGGCAAAGAGCACAATACGATTGTGTGTCTTAGATTCAGTATTGCTGAATGTATCAGGGGAAGCTATGGTGAAGGCTTTATGGGACAAGTTAGGGACTTTGTACCAATCTAAGTCTTTGGTGAATAAACTACTCCTGCGGAAAAAGTTGTATAACCTGAGGATGAAAGATGGAGACTCGGTGACAGAGCATCTGAACGCTTATAATACTATGGTAAGTCAGTTAGAATATGTTGATATTAAAATTTCAGATGAAGATAAGTGCATCAGTTTGTTGTGTTCTTTGCCAAATTTTCGGGATAGTCTGGTTATTGCAATAGGTAGCAATGAAACTGCGTTGCAGTTTGATGAAATAGTCTCAGCCTTGTTGACGGAGGAGATGAGATGAAAAAATATGGAGATCCAGAATGGTGATGCCTTGTCTGTACGAGGACGGTCCTAGAACAGAAATAAAAATAAGTCATCGAGTGGGAGATCTAAATCTCCAGGAAAACCTATAAGGTGGTGTGTTGGAAATGCGAAAAGGAAGGCCACTTTAAAAGGGACTGTAAATCTAAATCTCTTGACAAAGGAAAGGGATCTGATGAGGCTCCTTCTACAGAGGCGAAAACCACCTCAGATGAAGGTGGTGATATGTACTTGTCTTCGTCAAGTACACATGTAGATCATGAGGCATGGTTGATTGACTCAGGTGCATCCTTTCACTTCACTCCCCATAGAGAGTGGTTCTGTGAGTATGAGAAATATGATGGTGGTGATGTCTTCTTGGGGGATGATAGGAAGGCTAGAATCATTGGTCGCGGAAAAGTAAAGTTGAAATTGCAAGGTGGAAGGGTTAGAACGCTTCCAGGTGTTCTACATATTCCTACATTAGCCAGAAATCTGATTTCTGTTAGCAAGCTGAATGATGCAGGTGTAAAAACAGTGTTCGAGAAGGATACCTGCAAAATGGTTCAGGGAGCACTAGTATTGATGCGGGGAGTTAGGATTGGAACTCTGTACAAGTTGCAAGGTAGCACTGTTATTAATGGGTGAAATAATTCTATGGTTCCTGAAAGTGGAGCAGAAAATCTACTGGTCTCTGGAGAGAAGACCATGCTGTGGCATCAAAGGCTTGGACATATTGGAGAGAAGGGCCTTCGAATACTTCATGGTGAAGGTATGGTAGAAGGTATGAGTAATAGCTCTCTAGATTTTGATTTCTATCAAAATTGTGTATATGGGAAGCAGAATTGGGTGAGTTTCCCCTCTGGTGGTAAGAGGGTGAAATAGATATTAGAGCTTGTGCATAGTGTTGTCTTTGGACCTATGAAGGTTCCATCACTGGGTAATTCTGTGTACTATGTATCATTTATCGATGACTTCTCAAGGAATACATGGATATATTTCCTTAAGAAGAAATATGAAGTCTTTGACAGGTTTAAAGAATTTAAGGCTCTAGTGGAAAACCAGATAGAGAAGAAGATAAAGGTGCTAAGGACGGATAATGGTGGAGAGTTTTGCAGCAAGGAATTTGAAGAATTCTGTAAGAAGTGTGGTATATCATGGCAGAAGACTACTCCATATACACCTCAGCAAAATGGAGTTGTAGAAAGAATGAACAAGACGTTGATGGAAAGGGCAAGAAGCATCCTCAGTGGTGACGAGTTAAGATAGGAATTCTGGACAGAGGCGGTGGATACTGCATGTTACCTGGTCAACAGGTCACTTTCATTAGCGATGGAGGATTTCCACAAGAGGTATGGACTGGTAAGAAACCCTCTCTTTCACATCTAAGGGTATTTGGATGTGATGCATATGTACATGTTCCAAAGGAGAAACGTACCAAGTTGGATAGCAAATCTGAAAAGTGCATCTTTATTGGGTATAAGGATGGTTTAAAGGGTTATAAACTTTGGAACCCAGTAACAAGGAAGGTTGTGTACAGCCGAGATGTGGTGTTCAAAGAGGTGAAAGATGTTATTAAACATGAAGTCCAACCAAAGGAACCTGAGAAGATAGAGTTTGAGCTAAAGGAGGAAGAATTAGACTCTACAGTAGAGGAGTAATCAGAAGATGAAAAGCCACAAACTCTGGCTATGAGAAGATTAGTTCAAGAAAGAATGCAGCCAAAAAGGTATAGTCCATCTGCTTTCTGTTCAAATTTTTCTTTGTCTGTTACTGATGATGATCCCAGAACTGTGAAGGAAGTAGTGGATTCAGAGGATGGAAAACTCTGGAAAGAGGCCATGGTTGATGAAATGGCATATTTGCACAAAAATGAGGCTTGGGATCTGGTGGAGTTGTCGGCTGGAAGGAAACCCATTGGCAGCAAATGGGTGTTCAAGAAGAAGACAAATGCAGAAGGAAAGGTGGAGAAATACAAAGCTCGGTTGGTAGCAAAAGGTTATTCCTAGGTGCCGGGAATTGATTTTGGTGATATTTTTTCTCCTGTTGCCAAGGTAACTTCTATTATATTACTTTTATCTGTTGTTGCTGCTTTTGATTTTGAGGTAGAACAGATGGATGTGAAGACACCATTTCTTCATGGGGATCTGGAAGAGGAAATATACATGAAGCAACCTGAAGGCTTTGCGGTGAAGGATAAGAAAGAACTGGTATGCAAGTTAAATAAGTCTCTGTATGGGTTAAAATAGTCACCAAGGATGTGGTATCACAAATTTGATACATTTATACGGGGACTTGGCTTCACCAGAAGCAAAGCAGATCACTGTGTGTATTTTAAATTAATTGGTGACCATGTTATTTATCTAGTCTTGTATGTGGATGATATGTTGTTGGTTGGAAATGACAAAGAAATTATCCATGATTTGAAGATCCAATTGTCCTCCAAATTCGACATGAAAGATCTTGGTGCTGCAAACTATATTTTGGGCATGGAAATTAAAAGAGATCGTACAAAGAGGAATCTCTAGTTAAACCAGAGGAAGTATGTCGAGACAATACTACAAAGGTTTAATATGCAAGATAGTAAACCGGTGAAGGTTTCTATTCCTATAGGTGTGAAGTTATCTGTTGAACAGTGTCCCAAGACACAAGAAGAGGAAGAGGACATGTCCCGTGTTCCATATGCAAGTGTAGTCGGTAGATTGATGTATGTAATGGTCTGTACTAGACCAGACATTGCACATGCAGTGGGAGTATTGAGTAGGTTTATGTCAAAACCAAGGAAGGAGCACTGGACAACAGTGAAGCGGGTTTTTAGGTATTTGCGTGGCACTAGTGATTATGGTTTGTGCTACCAAGGAAGACCAAGATTGGATAGGGTGTTGGATATTTATGGCTTTGTTGATGCAGACTGGGCTGGAGATCTGGATCAAAGAAGATCTACAAGTGGGTATGTGTTTAACCTATTTGGAGGTGCAGCCAGTTGGATGAGTAAGAAACAAGTTGTAGTGGCACTATAACCTATAAAGGTAAAATACATGGCAGCCACTCATGCAAGCAAGGAAGCAGTTTGGTTGCAGAGATTGTGTTTAAGTATGGGGTTAGTATAGGAAGCTATAAGGATAGACTGTGACAGCCAAAGTGCAATTTTCTTGGCAAAGAACCCTGCATATCATTCAAAGACAAAGCACATTGATGTTTAGTATCACTTTGTGAGGGATATGATAGAGGACAAAAAGGTGTTTCTGGTAAAGGTGGACACTTTGAAGAATACTGTAGATGCATTGACAAAATCTGTGAGCTCTGATAAGTTCTCTTGGTGTAGAGAGACAATGGGCATTTCAGGGCTGGGAAAATGACTAAGCTCTCTTATGGCCCCTTGTGGAAAGAAAACAACAAGTGGGAGAATGTTGGGTTGTGTTATATTCTTTCCACGTAATCAACAGGGGGTTTGAAGGGCACCGGTAACCCCACTTTATGGGGTCCGGGGCAGCGCCCCAGAAAATTTTGGTTTTGGACTCTATGTTAGGTTTGGCGGACCCACCTATGGTTTTGTGCATGATTTTTGCGCATGTTTTTTGGACGCAATGGTTTTCGGTCCATGCTATTGTACGCGATGGTTTTTGGTCCATGGTATTGGATGCTTCGGCATGTATAAATATGTATTGTAACATTGAAAGGAACATAATAGAAAATCAAGCTGGTTGTCCCGGTTTTGGGATCCAGGGGAAAATCTCTGTGTATATGTGTTTTATGTGTTATGATCTCACATTGTTTATTTTCTGTGTTTTAGAATTCCTATGCAGGTAATTTCTATACAGGGTTAAAACCTACAATTGGTCTATGTCATTTGTCAAATGAGCAGTACTTCGCACATATGGTACTATTATCGTGTATGATTGATTCTATTTACATTTTATTAGTGGCAAAACTTTACTTTCATGGATTATATGTGAGATTTATTATTTCTGTTAAGCGTTAATTGCACTTTTGTATGATGCCAAGCTGAAGTTGTGATTTTCATATATAACTCATCATATATGCGATATATTTTATAAATTCCTTTGACTAAATAATTAGTAAAGGAATTATCTTTTACGTTATCATCTCTGTTTAGTTGTGTTCAATCTTTATTATCACATGCTAAATAGATATCCTTGTAGATCTAATATCACACAAGAACACCTGGGTTTATATTAGAATAAGTTAGTTAGAGAAATTTCATTGTAGAATAGGTCACTTAGGTTATCATTATTCTATTGAAAATCACTCATAAACCACCCACTCTCATCTTAAAACCCACACTAGGAAACTAGTCCCATTATCCCCAGTCAAAGCCACCACTTTAAACGGAAAAGGAGTTGTCTTAAGGTCTGGACCGGGTGGTTATCCCCCACGTTTTGGCAATAGAATTTTGAGGCCACAAAATTTTGGCGCTAGAATAAGGGCATTCAACTGTGAATGGCAGATGAAGCTAAAAATCATTCAAAAAACATTCATAACAGTCAAAACCCCTCCACCATTTCTACACCTTCTCAAACTCGTTCAGAATCTCCTAATCGAAAGTCTAAAGTTGTAGAAACATCTCCCTCGTCTCCTAAAGTAGTAGGGAGACCACCTTCCCCAGATTACACTCCTGAGTCTCCTGAAGTTAATTCTTTGATATAGAAATTGGAAAAGATATCCATTTCTGCAGAAAAACCATGGAGACTTGAACTATCTGAAGAGAGTGTCACCTCTTTATTACAACAAACTGGTGTATTGACTAGACTGCAAAGTGAGAGTCTTGGGGTTACCCCTTTTGGAGTTCCCCATTCCTCCACGATGTAAGAAAGTCACTGCATCAACATCTAAAACAGATACTAGCGAGATCACATCACCTTTCCATCCATTTACTCCTCCATCCACTTCTATCCAATCCACAGTGTCTCAAACATTCACTTCTCCAATTAGTACTACAATTATCAATACTAATCCAGTTGTAAGTTCTTCGCCATCTATACCTACTTCTGGACCGACCTACCCATTTTCTCAGTCCCCAACTCAAGTTATGGCCAATCAACCTTAGACAAATCATGGTGTTGTCCTAGTTGCTAATCCCAATGCACTCTGAGAAAACCCAGAAAAATGGCTTCCTAAGTATAATATTGACTATGCTCTCATGACCAAAGAACATCTAAATAATTTTATGTTAGCCATGAATCTCAATGGGGTTTCACATGAAGATGTTGTAATCAGACTGTTTCCTTATACTTTCCAAGGATCTGCTGGGTCTTGGTATTTTTCTCTCCCAACAGGTTCAATTAGAGACTGAGATACTTTTCAAGAAGTGTTTCTTGCAAAATTTGGTGATGATAGGACCATAGCGTCCTTGATTAATGATCTTTCTAATTTGAAAGCTAATCTAGATGAAAAGATCAAAGATTTCAAGTCCAGATTTAACAAATTTCTAAACAAAATCCCAGCTACCTCTAAACCTACTGTAGATGTACAAATTGAATGGTATATATCATCTATGCCTTCTAATATTGCAATTTTTGTAGATATAGCCAATAAGGCTACCCTTGTAGAAAACATGAAAGAAGCCCTGTCTGTAGAAAGAAGAATCATAGCTTTGGAAAAGAGATCACAAACAGACGATAGGAAGACCAAAAAAGTGACATTTAATAATGACTCTAAGAAGGAGCTTTAAAAGACCCTTTCGATCTTGAAGGCCTTC
This sequence comes from Pinus tabuliformis, assembly GCA_031772625.1. NCBI lineage: Eukaryota > Viridiplantae > Streptophyta > Pinopsida > Pinales > Pinaceae > Pinus > Pinus tabuliformis. The sequence continues at coordinate 564,655,980 of CM062818.1, read as the reverse complement.
AAAATGTGTTAAAGACAATGTCCAACGAAATGGTCGAAATTAAAAAACAAGTTGCAGAATCCTCTGCTCCTAAGAAACCTTTTTGATCATTCAAAAGGAACCCTTCTTCTATGTCACAACCCCCAAACACCATTTCAAATGCTAAATCTGACCAAGAAGTAGAAGAAGATTCGCCAAATGAAGAGCAAGTCGAAAGGAAAGAAGAAATTGAACTAAACGGAATGTGGGATTTTATTCTCCTAACTGAAGAAGAGGCACAAGCAATGCCAGTGACTAAAAGAAGTAATAATTCTCCTGACATGTCTATCACAAATCACAAGTAGAAAGTTGCTAATCCTACAAAGGAGAAAACAATAGATAAGAAATCTAAGACTAGTCAAACCGATCCTATCCCTCCAGATTCCCCAAATGCCTCAAAAACATTGGTAATCTCAGACACGATCGAATACAATATAGTGGAAGACATGAAAAATACTAGAGCTAGCATCTCGCTACATGAGCTCACTAAACTCAAACAGCAGAAAAATATTTTATTAAGGGAATTGAATGCAGTTCCAGTATTCCCTCTTCCATCTGTTGTAGTTACTCAACATGCCTACAATATGGGAAAACGTCCCTCATCCTCAAACAAGGTAGATCCTTTACATCTAGTTCTGATTTGTGATAGGTCTATTTCTCATGTTCCTCCGTTTCTGCTCACTTATGAAATTTTCAACAAGAACATTCACAACTACCTTGTTGATTCAGGAGCCTCCTCAAATATAATGCCAAGGGCTGTGTGTACAAAACTGAACATTACACCTCAAAAATCTATAGTGCACATAGTTCAACTAAATAGGACAAAATTTGAGGTGCTTGGAGAAATAGCATCAGTTTCAATTAAGCTTTCCTCTAATCCAAAAGTTTCCCAAATAATTGATATTCTGGTAGCCAATATCCATTAATTTTATGGTTTAATTCTTAGTAGGGACTGGTCTGAAAGTTTGCACGGTTATTTCACAACCGATTGGTCTCACATGTTGTTTCCACACAATGGTAAACCCAACTAAATCATGGTAGACTGAGAGAAATTCATGAAATATATGGTTACCGAACTTGAGGGAAACAACGAACCTGTTGCTTTCACTAATAATATCATTAGAAATTACTCAGCAGAGTCCTCTTTAGGATCCTTTAATGCTCAAATATCTCCCTTTTTAGATAACGTTGTAGTCTCTCAAATCGAAAAATTTTCACAAACGGATCCTTCCAAATGTTTTAATTTAGTAGATAAAGTTTTTAATAACTCTCCATTCTGGACTCTCTATTTTGATGGTTCTAAATCAAAGGATGGCACAGGTGCATGATGCATTTTGATCAATCCACAAGGAGAGAAAACCATGCTGGCCTGCAGACTTGAATTCTAGTGCACTAACAATGTCATTGAATATGAAGCACTAATCCAAGGACTGTATAAATCCATCGGTCTTAATGTCAAATACCTACAAGTCTACGGTGATTCGGAGATAATTGTGAAATAGGTGAGAAATACAATTCATTGTGTCTCTAGGCACCTTAAACACTATCAATCTTTAGCTCAAAAATTGACTTCTCATTTTTCTTCTTTCAACATATCTTCAATCCCTAGATTACAAAATGCAAGTGCTGACTTACTTGCTAATGTGGCATCCAGGCTTATACCCTCAGAAGATTTTAGTCCAGATAGATTTTCAATAGAATTAATATTTAGGCCTATCATCTAAAGAAAGAATATCATTCATCAGGTTGTTGAAGACATATAAAGGCGTTTTTGCTTGGGATTATGCAGATCTCAAAACTTATGATGCCTCTATAATTCAACATACCATACCCATGACTTCAAATGAAAAGCCATTTGAATAGAAGCTTCGCAAAATTCACCCAAACCTTGAAATTCAAATCAAATCAGAATTGAACAAGCTTCTGAAAGCCAAAATAATATTCCCTGTTAGACATTCTAAGTGGGTATCAAATATGGTACCCGTAAGAAAAAAATGGAGATATCAGGATTTGTATTGATTTTAGAAACCTAAATCAAGCTTTCCAAAAAGATAATTTTCCCTTGCCCACCATGGAATAGATATTGCAATCAGTTGCAAGTTTTGAATTAATTTCCATTCTAGATGTATTCTCAGGATATAATCAAATACTTGTCCATCCAAATGACAAATTAAAGACAACATTCAAGACCAAATGGGGAACATATGCCTATCAGAAGATGCCTTTCAAACTCATTAATGCGGGTGCCACATTTCAACGTGCTATGGACATTTCTTTCAGAGGTCTAATCAATAAATCAGTGGTTATTTACTTAGATGACATCACAGTCGATTCCAAGGATAGGAACAATCATTTAGCTGACCTGAAACACATTTTCGAAAGATGCAAGAAATACAACATTTCCTTAAATCCCAAAAAATCCTATTTTTTTTTACTAGAAGGTAAACTCCTTAGGTATATAGTATCCAAGAAAGGAATTTACATTGATGCTGATAGAGTCCAAGAGATTGAAAAAATTCCCCTCCCTCACAACAAGAAAAATATGCAATCATTCCTAGGCCAAATAAATTTTGTAAAAAGATTTGTCCCAGAATTTTCACAAATTGTTCTACCTCTTCGAGCGATGATAAGAAAAAATGCAGTTTTCAGATGGAACAAGGATGAAAGGGAGTCATTCGAGTTTATTAAAAAAGATATTATTAATTCTCCCTCATTGACAAACCCAGACTTTCTCAAACCTTTTGTATTATATACTTTCTCATCCAATACATCATATGCGGCAGCACAGCTGAATGATGAAAATGTTGAGGCACCTATCTCCTTTTTCAGTTCTAACTTACAAGGCACCGAATTAAATTATTTAGCTGTAGAGAGACAAGCATTTGTTTTTTTTTTTTTTTTTTTTAATTTGAAACATTTCAGCCCTTTTCTTCTCAAAACCAATAGAAAGATAATTGTACCCTACCCTGCAATAAGACAACTATTGATCCAAAGAGAAGTAGGGGAGAAAAGAGCTAATTGGGTAACTACACTCCAAGAATATGATGTAGAAATCCAGCCAGCTAAAATTGTCAAGGGCCAAATTTTTTGCAGGACGTTAACAAGAGCTTCCCAATTACCATCAGAAGAAGATCAAGGTAATGAAGTACAAATATCAGAGGTAAGCCTCAATGAGACCCAATCACAATATGTTGATTTGAAATTTTATCTAAAAAATGGATATGCTCATATGCATCTTAATTATAAAACAAAGCGAGCTTTAATATTGAAATCAAATCAGTATGAGCTAGTCAATGATGTATTGTTTAGACAGAATTATGATTCAGTAATGCTGAGATGCCTAGAGAAACCTGAAGCCAAAAAGGTCATGCAAGAATTACATGATGGACCAGTTGGAGGACATTTTGGAGGAAATACCATAGCCCACAAAATCCTACATGCAGAGTATTGTTGGCCAACAATATTTAAATATGCACATGAATATGCAAAGAAGTGAAAAAATTGTCAAACCACAGCCGGAAGAGAAAGAAGGCTAACATTCCCTTTACAACTAGTTAACACCCAACAACCATTCGAACAATGGGGATTATACATAATTGGTGAGATTGTTCCTAACTCTTCCAAACAACATAGGTACATCCTTACATCTACTGATTACTTTACTAAGTGGGTAGAAGTTGTCCCATTAAAGATAGCTAATACAGAAAATATTACAGACTTCACTGATCAATACATAATTACCAGATTTGGCTTACCCTCAGCTTTAATGTTTGACAATGCATCTTACAAATCTAGAAATACAATGGTAGAATTTTCTCTTAAGCAAGGTTTCAAGTTGAGATATTCAGCCAATTATTATCTCCAACGTAATGGATTAGCAGAATAAAAAAACAAGAACCTCATTAAAATTATCAAAAGGAAAATTGATCAAAATCACAGGAATTGGCACAAATCATTAACATTTGCTCTATGGGCAGACAGGATTACTCAAAAAGCCTTTATTGGTTCTTCTCCTTTTGCTTTAGTTTATGGAAAAGAAGTTGTTCTTCCCACAAACGTAGCAATCCCATCTCTTGCCCTAGTGCAATTTATTGATGAAAACCCTTCATATTCTCTCCAGGCTAGACAATTTCAAATTCTCAAGCTTGAAGAAGAAAGAGAAAAGGCTAAAGAAACCCACTTCCATCATCAACAATTAGTCAAAGCTTCTTTTGATACAACTTTTTCAAGTCATAAAAATCTTGAATTAGGTGACTTAGTTCTGAAATGGGACAAAGCACACGAGGAAAAGGGTAGACATACCAAATTCCAAAGACTATGGCTTGGCCCTTTTCAGATCATTGAAAAAATTGGACAATCAACATTTCTTCTACAATACTTGTCAGGTAAGAAGGATTCTTTGCCTGTCAATGGGAAAATTTTGAAAAAGTACTTCTCCTAGGAGATAACCTCTTCCAATTTTGTAACATATTGCTTTCTAGGAAAATAATGGTCAAATAGTATTTACTTTTGGTTTTTCAAAATAAAATCTTTGATAACATTTCTGTTTTTTCACTTTTATAAGGAAGTAAGAGTTAAATGGAATAATTAGGATATTTGACTGCTAAAGTAAACTTGATTTCTTTGGAAAAAATTGACCTTTCTTAAAACATTTATTTTATGAACAAACTCTTATCTTTATAGAATATGAAGGTTTTGTTATCAGTCTAGAAAAGAATCTTTAACCTAGTAAGGATTTTTTGCAGATTAGCATCTTAAAAACTCTATCATTATCACCCAAAACTCTCAAAAGAGCCAATGATCCACCCCATCTGTTAAAAATTTTCCTTTTTCAGAGTGTAATTCTAAAATATAAAAAACTTAAAAGATAAAAAGTCTCATTACGAGCTTGTTTACCATGTTCATATGGAAGTGATTAAACTGATATTACCAATACTGCATACCAAACATGGTAATAGCTAATGGTCTCCTCGATCGGAAGACATGGGGTTTCATAAAGAGCCATCTTGTTTAGTTTAGTTACAACCAGTGAATGGCATTGTCATTAGTAGGTTACCATGCCTAGACAATGTCTTTTAAGAAACCAAAAAGAGAAAAATTACATTCAAAAAAGGAAAAAGAGGACAAGGTCCAAGTGAGATTCAATCTAAGTGAATATCATTTTGAAATTTGAAAATTCATACAGATGAGACAATGAATCATTGTTGGTTAAAAGATAACCCTATCGAGGCTATGAACACATGCTAGCAACAGAGGCTCTATCTATCATAAATGAGTAAACTACAAAAAACTAATCTACAAAAGACACCTACTATATTTCTTTAAACTTTATTGGTTAATGCAAATTTTTGTACTTCTATCATTACGAGAGTAAAGTAATCAAGTAAATAAGTTGAGAAAGTAATGATGATTGCAGAGACATGTTGTTTACTTTATAACTCATGTAATCATTATTCTTGTGACCCTAATTACTTTGAAAGTTTTTAGAAATTTCAGAAGACCACTCAGAGATAACTAGTTCTCCCAAGTGAATCGCCAATTGTTGTACTACAAAACAACCCCCCCATTTATAACAAACAATAGCTAGACTTAGAGTTGTAAATGGAGACCCTTTTAAATTTTTAGGCTTAGGATAATAAAACCCTAACTCTAAGAAAATTCCTAGAAAAAACTTGCAAAACTAAGGATGAAATCCATATCGCAATCGCACTTTTCCACATGACCATGTTAACAAACCTTCACAAAAGTGCAATATGCAATTAGGTCTCCCACTGTGATAACATCACCTTGTCATTTCGCAATCGTATTTCGCACTTTGCATAGTTCGCGAGAAACCTGACCATGCCATTAGAACAACCACAAACGATTTGCGAAATGTGATATTGCACTCACTGCAATCACATTTCGCTTAATACATCTGGTAACATTATACTGTATCCCTTTTAAGGCCACGATGCATGATTAAGTCCAGTAAAAATTGTGGAATAATTATGTTTTAAATGCTAAAACAAACGAGCTGACAGGTTATTAAATATTTAGTGGCCCGAGGAAGGATAATCATTTTCCTGGCTATGGGTAGTTATAATCGAGTATCTCATTAAAACCTTTATAACGATCCAAAGTCATTTCACATAAGTTTTCAATCTTAATTACTAGATATCGCCTGCGCTGATATATCTTTTCTATCTCAAGAAAGCGACAAAAGACATGTCCCTAAGAAAGGTGATGTAGAAACAGAGAAAACGTACCATTGTTGAAGCTGAGTTTACAGAGATGGCTCCTATCTTTGCTGATACAGTTTGTGATGCTATCGAAGGCACACTTGGGAAGTAATTTACAATAGGCTGGAGGACGAGTGTACTAAAATCACTGTTACGAAAGCAAAAAATGACTCAAAAAGGCATTCAGAACTTCAATGTAGAGATGCTTCCTATTCATTCCTTCATAGGATAGGAACAAGGGATAAAATCCTCCCCTATATAGATATGATCAGGTGGGCAATTGAAAACCTTTTCATTGAAGATAAAAAGTTCAAGAATTCAAAGATGGAGCTTATTGGGTCATTCAGAGCAGAGGATCTAAAGAAGATGTACCACATACCTGATCCCCAGGATATCTACGATGGTACATTTGTGTCTAACTTCGCAAAGAAAAATCCAGACCCCTTCAAGATAATTCAGGGTTGGAGGGTGTTGGACAACAAATTCAAGTCTGAAAAATTGGGTATGTATGCTATAGCCTCTTTGGAAAACCCCTACAACTATGCAGTACCCATGTTATGTAGATTGTATGGGCTACCCAATAATACTAAGTTGTTAATAGAATGGATTCCTCTGATTGATGCCTATGTTAATTCGCATATCATGAATACAACCAAGCCACCACCATTACCTAATATCGATAGAAGAAAGCCTCCTTTTCAGATAACCTCCCTCCCTTCTACTTTAGTGCTTACATTATGGATGTTATCTATTTTTGCACAACGTTTCCAACCATGGGTTGGAAATGGACCTTACAAGATCCTTACCCAATCCATCTCAGCCATAAAAAAATATGGGAGTCACATTACATATCACACTTCTATAAGATATTCCATGTTGTTGTGTTGCCCCTACATCAAATGATTTTCAGTAAGAAAGTTGTAGGTTCTCCCAAGAAGCTGCAGCAGACCTGCTTATAGTTGGCAAGTATTTTATTGAAGAATGTTTACCTATATTAGGGTTTTTGGTAGCACAGCTGATCCACACATCCTTCCTTAATATGTTTCTGATAATTTATTAGCAAGAGATATTGCCTACCAGACTGTGGGAAAGGGCCTGACTAAAGTTCTCAAAGATGACAAGAAGTCATTATGGCCCATTTTCCCTATCAAATGCAGTTCTTTTGCTTTAGCCAATTTTGTTCATGCCACTAAGGAATCAACACATATGGAAGCCCTCAGGCTTCATACATTGCCTAAGAGGCAATTTGATCCAAACAAAGTGGCATATAATGTCACTACTGGAGTAAAGCTCAAGCCATACAATCATGATGATAATCATTTTGAGGATTTGTTACAGTCAACCGTATCCTTCGAACAAGCATTCGAATGGGCAAGAGCAAATCTAAAACTTGAAGATTTTCAAATATTTCAGGAATTCAAATATGAGAGGCTCCAAGTGCTCCAAGTGATCCCAATGCATCTATTAAAACCCGAGGATAAGTCTACTCCAAGTGTCACTATTGATCGTGGAGGCCCTAGCTCTCAAATAGACTCTTAGGTAAACACTGAGAAGACACCAGACACAGGGATGCCGCAAGATGTTGACAACATAGCTGAGTCCAGCAGGAAGTCAGCTGAGAAGCAAGTGATGAGCATCCCAACTACAGAAATTGGTTTAGAGACCAAAGGTGCTAGTTTGGAGCAGGAGTGGGATCAATTTAATCAGATTTTGGAAGGCACTCCCAAAGCCTCAAATTCCCAAGAAACAGAGGAATTCAAAACCCCTCCGTATGTTCAAAGAGATACAGAGCCCAAGTCTGCTGACAAGTAATCTACACCTTTGGAGGAACAAGCAACAACGTCCCAGCATACTGAAAATATCCCTTCTCTGCCCACATCGGAGATTGTTCTCAAAGTGACTGAAATACCTCTACTTGATGTGTTCTAAAACCCTCTCCACAATGTTGTAGTTAGAAGGAAGAGGAAAAGGAGAAGGGTAGATGCACCCGAATTCCCACCTGGAAATGATCCCATGGGTGTTTTCTGGAAGGACATTCCTTTCCATCCGGTTGAGAACTTGACTAGACTATCACAATTCACGGGATCATATGCATCAGCCACTATGGACAAGGCTACTGAGGTATCTACTCTACTAAGGGAGAAAGAGGAGAGAATTGTGCAGCTCAAATAAGAGCTCAAGGCAGAGAAGGCAAGCGCAAGTAGGAAAGTGGTGGAACAACTAAAGCAATTGCAGCAAGACATGGAGGTCCTGAAAATAAGACACGAAGCTGATATATCGGCCAAAAACATGAAACTCTAGGAAATGCAGCAACCCATGGAAATATACAAGGGCATTCCCACTATTGAGGAGTTCATCAAAGAGGCCTTGGAATTAAATTCCCTTTTGGTGAGATAGAAAGAGTATTTCTACGAAAAGATGTCACATATTACTCCATCTCTGACTACTAGCAACTAGCTAATAAACAAGGCAATCGACCAGAGAATGAAGTTTAATGATTTAAACACTAGAATCTCTGAGTTCGTTGAGTGGCAGGAAACAAAAGATGGAAAGAAGGCCAATCTACCCGAGATTGAAGAAACTCATAAAGACATTCTCTTTATAGATTGGAATGCCAGAATCAAACAGGCTAAGCTAGTAGTCACAAAGGCACTGGGAGTATCTAATAACATCATCAAAGCAATGAACCACATCCTGTTTACCACCAATCTCATCACGGAAGGCAATACGAAAGAAATGCCTTATTTAATTGCTTTGTATAAATACTGGCAAGAAAGGCAGGGATTCAGAGGGAGGCAATTGGGAAACTGATCATGACCAATTAGGAGTCGTATTAGCAGTATCTGGTTAAGCCATATAGCTAGGTTATGACTCTCAATTGTTTCCTTCACACGACTCAAAGGATGTTTCCACCACTCACTGATGCGATCTTCACAGGATAGCTCAGGACTCATTTTGGGCCACCTCCTCAAATCCAACCAATGACTGATATTTGCGATTTAAAGGACAAGCTGGCAGACAGTAAGTCATCGTCTTAGTTTTGTTTATTTAGCCTCTGTTTATTTTTGGAGTTAGTTACCTAGTTAGGAGGAAGGTTTTTTGAAACCTCCTCAAATTTTGTATAATCTATTTTTACACATTTAGTTAGAGTAGTATTTATACCCTTCTCATGCATTTAGAGAAGGGTCCAAAATTTTATCAAAAACATTTGCAAAGAATGCACTATTGTAAGTTTGTGAATGCTTTGGTGAAATGATGGAACATGATTGTTTCTTTTAGATATCAGACTACTTTCCTTTTTTGATGCACTTTTGTATTCTTGGGAGACAATTTGATTTGAAGAAAGAAGTTGGTCTATGTCATTTTTCAAATGGGCAAGACTTCACACATATGGTACTATTATCATGTATGATTGACTCTGTTTACATTTTATTAGTGGCAAAACTTTACTTTCATGGATTATATGTGAGATTTATTATTTCTATTAAGCGTTAATTGCACTTTTGTATGATGCCTAACTAAAGTTGTGATTTTCATATATAACTCATCATATATGCGATATATTTTATAAATTCCTTTGACTAAATAATTATTCAAAAGAATTATCTTTTACGCTATCATCTCTGTTTAGTTGTGTTCAATATTTATTATCACAAGATGAATAGATATCCTTGTAGATCTAATATCACACAAGAACACCCAGGTTTATATTAGAATAAGTTAGTTAGAGAAATTTCATTGTAGAATAGGTCACTTAGATTATCATTATTCTATTGAAAATCACTCATAAACCACCCATTCTCATCTTAAAACCCACACTGGGAAACTAGTCCCATTATCCTCGGTCAGAGCCACCACTTTAAATGGAAAAGGAGTTATCTTAAGGTTCGGACCGGGTGGTTATCCCCCATGTTTTCAAAAAAGAATTTTGAGGCTGCAACATTTTGGCGCTAGAAGAAGGGCATTCAACTGTGAATGGCAGATGAAGCTAAAAATCATTCAAAAAGCATTCATAAGAGTCAAAACCCCTCCACACATATGGTACTATTATCATGTATGATTTATTCTGTTTACATTTTATTAGTGGCAAAACTTTACTTTCATGGATTGTATGTGAGATTTATTATTTCTGTTAAGCGTTAATTGCACTTTTGTATGATGCCTCACTAAAGTTGTGATTTTCATAGATAGCTCATCATATATGCAATATATTTTATAAATTCCTTTGACTAACTATTTAGTCAAAGGAATTATCTTTTACGTTATCATCTCTGTTTAATTGTGTTCAGTCTTTATTATCACGTGCTAAATAGATATTCTTGTAGATCACATATGACAAAAGAACACCCAGGTTTATATTAGAATAAGTTACTTAGAGAAATCACATTGTAGAATAGGTCATTTATATTATCATTATTCTATTGCAAAGCACTCATAAACCACCCACTCTCATCTTAAAACCCACACTGGGAAACTAATCCCATTATCCCCAGTCAAAGTGACCTCTTTAAAAAGAAAAGGAGTTGTCTTAAGGTCTGCACCGTGTGGTTATCCCCCATGTTTCGGCAGCAGAATTCTGAGGCCGCAACGCACCACTATCAGTGCAAGCCAAATATATCAAGTGCACCACGCGGGGATTTTTTTTTTCAAAAACAATTTAAATTTTAAGCTAATTTGCAATTCTAATCCAAAAAAAAAAAAAAAATAGAGAGAAACATAGACATTACTTAGACATTTTCTCATTAGGGAGGCATTGTTCACAAATAATGGAGAAAAAGAAATTTTACCACGGTTTGAAAAAATTGGAAAGTCAGGCAGTCAGCATGGTATAAAAGGATGGTGAGAAAGAGAAACATCGATGTTAGGGAACTTACATGAGGCAAGAGTGGCACCGATGCTTCAAATCTCTACAACACTATAGATGGTAAAAATGAAATTTATGGCTGGGATTTATTTATTTATTTATTTAACCCTCCTCTGGTGTATTACTCTAACTGCGAAATATATCTAATAACACCATGTTTTTTTAAATTAAAAAAAATCTATCGTGATGCTTTTCTTAAGACGCCTCGGGGAATTCTAATACAAGTACCACACCAGTGCTTTGTCTGGCTATAGCACTGCTCTATTTTTAAAAATTAAAAACCTCCTAGTGGTGCTCTTTAGAAGATGCCCCAAGGCATTTTAATACATTTACCGTACTGATGCATTGTTGGAGAATAGCAGCACATTTTTTTGAAATTTAAAAACTATAGCGATGCTCCTTCTTGGTATACAACAAGGTGTTTTAATACATGAAGGGCATTAGTGTTGTGGTTGTATATGACACCGACAATTTTTAAAAGTTACCATCGATTATTCAAGCACCAGTGCATTATGTTATTTGGCACAACTTGTTTTTTATATTTTATAAAAATAAAATTTCCATGGTGCACTATCTTCTATGCGGTACCAGTGTTTGTATCAATAGTAAAGTACTAGTGATTTTGTAGATTGTAGATGGACCATCCAAAAAATATCTGCTAAAACATTTACCCGCCCACCTATGCTAGTGACCTCTGCTACAAATGGATTTTTGGGCTACTTTTATAGGGGCTTCAGTAAAAACACCTACTAGAAGGTATTTTCCTTGTAGTGATCTATGGTCAGGTTTTACGTGGAAGTCCTTGCCTTGGTTGGCACTATTCATATGTTAGTATGTGTTACTCTTCAATGAAGATCATGAGCACAAGTTTTGTTTTAATGTGTGATTGTGTGACAGATTTTTCATGGTTTTATTCTGGTTAGATGTTGGTTACATGCATGGTATATTTATTATGATGTGAAGAGATCTTGTTATTGATCTTTCTCGTGGTTGATAAGCTCTTTAATGTTTTAAATGGATGAATGAGATAATATATGATATTGCAACTAGTTTGAGAGGGTAGCAGTCCTTATTGATGAACATCTGAAGTAACTAAAGAAACAGTGAAAAATTATACATTCAAACCTACAAACATCTTCATCACATGTTTGTAAATATCAATGACTTGTATCAGATGAGCTTGAGAAAGAATAGATCTTGGAAACAATGCATGGGGACTCGAGAGCCTTGTTGACAAAGTTCTGGGAAATTCTAGCCATTTGGCCAGTAGGATAACCTTAAAAATGTTGGAACAAGCCCATGGTTGCACTATCTTAACTAGGAAATTTCGGCCATAGCCACATGAAGTATGCGTTGTGCATGCAGATGGCACCTTATGGACACACTAGTAGGCCTACATATGTGCGGCTAGGAGATAGATCAATCTTGAGAATTAGTTTAAGCCCAAGAAAATGATCACCAAGGAGAGTTAGTATGGTATTCAAGTGATTATGGGTCGTTGGGTGGTTGTAGTAAGTCTGGACAATTGGACCCCATTTCCATAACTGCATCTTAGAAGTTCAATCATGCATAATAAATCTCTTTTCATGTTTACCATGGTAAGTAGGTTAAAGTGGGTAAATGTGGGGTGGGGTGTTACAAAGTGGTATCAAAGCACACTAGTAGAAAATGATGAATTAGTGACTTGGTGACTAAAAATGTTAGTCACCACAACTTTTCTAAGTGAATTACTACCAAAAGTGAGCAATCTTAAGTGACCCAACTAAAAACGAATAACATAAATCACTAATTTAGTCACGAGTTAAAATATATTACTATTTAATAAGCAATACAACTAAAAAAGAATAACATGAATGACTAATTTAGTCTAGGAACAAAAATACGGCTACCTAACAAGTACTACAATAATATGAATCAGTTGTTTATGTTAGTTATTTTAATTGTGTCAAGCAATTTAAACTTACAAGTGGTAGAGGATTGAAAGGTTGTTAAAGATTGGCTTAAAAGTTATCATTCCTTAAACACTTCTTTATCCCCACATGGTGTATAGTTCAGCCAAAATTTGTAATATTTATCTCTATTATAATTTATAATTTCAAAATTATATTTTTAATTAAAAATAATTGTTTTATGTATTTTTTAAAAATCTATTCATTGAATGTAATTGGATCTACTTCCAATTTAAAATTAATTTGAAGAGAAATTTTAATGTCTAAGACTATAATATCAAATAAAAACTACTTTAGTTTCATATTAACCAGCCTATATCCATCTTAATGCCAGATCTATCAAGCACCGAGATGGATCCAATCTCTCGAGGTGAAAACTTCATTTTTTTAGTGTAAAATTTGAGGAAAGGTTAGCACCTCAAGATATTGGATCCCTTGTGGCACTTGATAGATCTGGGGTTAATACAGATCTAGATTGGTTATATAATACTATATAATATCTATATTTTTATTTGTGTCTCTTTTTTATTCCCTCTCTCTATCTCACCCCCCAAACATACACACTCTCCCTCTCCCTCTCTTCCCCTTCTCTCTCTCTCTCTCTCTCTCTCTCTCTCTCTCTCTCTCTCTATTTCTCTTCCCATTCTCTCCCTCTCTATATCTCTCCTTCTCTCTATTTCCTCCCGCTCTCCTCTCTCCCTCACTCTCTCTCCATGGCTACCTTATCACCCCCTCTCTCTCCACATTTCTCCCTTTATGTTTTTATTTTTCCCTCTCTCTCTTTCCCCCTTCAATTCCAACTCTCGCTCCTCATCTCTCTCTTCCTTCCTCTCTCTCCCTTCTCTCCCACCTCCCTCTATCTCTTCCCCCTAATCAATCTCCCTTTCTCTCTCTCTCTCTCTCTCTTCTGTCCAACTCTATCACTATCTCCCTCCCCCTCTCCTTCTCTCTCTCTAGTCCATCTCTCTCCCTTCCCCTTCTCTCCCTCTCTCTATCCTCTCCTCTTTTCTCTCTTCCCTCCTCTCCTCTCTCCCTCACTCTCTCTCCATCTCTCCATTTTCACTCCCTATCTCTATATATCCACCTCTATCTCTCTATGTCTTTATTCTTTCCTCCCTCTCTCTCCCCCTCCAATTCCATCTCTCTCTGTTTCTCTCCCTCTATCCTTCTCTCTCTTCTTTCCTCTCGATCCTTCTTTCCCCCATCATTCTCTCTCTCTCTCTCTCTCTCTCTCTCTCTCTCTCTCTACCCTCAAACGTTTTCACTATCTGCCTCCATATCTTCCCCATCTCTCTCTCTCTCCAACTTTTTCACTATCTGCCTCCCTCTCTCCCCCTCCCCCCAACCCACAATTATCTCATAAATTTGATCACATTGTATTGTGTTTAAGAAATTATCTAAATTAAAAAAACTTAATTGGTTGTAAAATAATAAACCTATATTTTGGATCAATCATGTCAAAGAAAATAAAATAATTAAAAACTTAAAAAAAATAATGCATTATATTTAATCTATTATTGCTAGTAACTTTGATTTCTCTCATCCCTTGATCCTTAGCTAAGATGGATATATGATGGTTCTTTATATATATTTAGTTAAGATGGATCTATATGGTTCTTTAACCAACATAGATCTACTTAGCTTAATTTTATTAAAACCTTAATTTAATTTCTAGGGGAATATTTTTAGTAGCCGTGAGGATAGAGGGTTTAGATATATCTCAAATTGTAACATTTTCCCTTTTAGAATCAATTAAAAAATGTTATAAAATTAAATTAAAATAAGATATTTTTACTATGAAATAAGTTATGGTTTTTTGGCATGTGGTATTCATAAGCCATGGCATTGGTCCATGGTATTGTAACAAAGCCTATTTACAATTTTATATCCATGGTAAAGTGAGGATGAACATCCATGGTTAACAATCTTGTCATATTGTTATAAAATATTTTGATTGTAAAAAAGTATGATTTTTGGGCATGTGGCATTGATAAGCTATGGCATTGTAACAAAGCTTATTCTCAAGCTCATAATATTGATAGCAAAGTGGGGGTGAATATCCATGGTTAAGAATGTTGCCATATTGTTATAAAATATTTTTATTATGAAATTTATGTTTTTTGGGCGTGTGGTATTGCTAATCCATGGTGTTGGCCCATGGTATTGTAACAAAGCCTATCTTTTACAAGTTAATAATATCTATGGTAATGTGGGGGTGAATATACATGATTAAGAATCTTGTCATATTGTTATAAAATATTTTTGTTGTGAAATAAGTTATGGTTTTTGGGCTTGTGGTATTGATAAGCCATGGTATTGGCCCATGGTATTGTAACAAAGCCTATTCACAAGTTAATAACAAAATCAAAATATAACAAATTGAATTTTATTATTTTTATTAATTTAACTTTTTATTATTAATTGAGCCAATATTTAAATGTTTACACTCATCCCCAATATCACTTTTAACTTCTTCTTATTTTTAATTTAGCCTCTAACACAAAAATAAAAATTTCTTATTAAAAATAAATCATTTAACCCAATTACAATTTATATCTTTTATTTTTCTATTATAAATATTTCTTTTATTTTTTCCATTATAAATATTTATTTTCTTTTTCATTTCAATATTTAAATGTTTACAATCATCCCCAATATCACTTTTAACTTCTTCTTCTTCTTTTTAATTTAGCCTCTAACACAAAAATAAAAATTCCTTATTAAAAATAAATCATTTAAACCATTTACAATTTATATCTTTTATTTTTCTATTATAAATATTTATTTTATTTTTTTCCATTATAAATATTTTTTTTCTTTCTCATTTCAAGTTTAGCTTTGGGTTCAAATAAAATGTTCGCAAGTTACAACATCACATTTTAGCACTACATTTTGCTCTGCCTTGTAGATATCTGCATGTAAGTGCCAGAATAAATATTTCTTTTCTTTTTCATTTCAAGTTTATCGTTGGGTTCAAATAAAATGTTCACAAGTTATGACTATCTTGATCTGGTTAGGAAGTATCTCGGCAGGGTTCAAATGTTCACAAATTTTGGGAGCTACGAACAACTTTTCGGTAATGGGGTAGTTGGTGAAAGGCCACTAAATTCCAAACTATGTGGATATCTGGAGATAGATCTACAGGGGTAGGATAAAGGAAGTCTAGATCGAACATTGTGAAGTCCTGTCTTGGAGGTTTCCTCCCTATGATGGATCTCTCACTCAAAATCCCAGATCCATCACCCTTCTGCAATTTTCTTGTTTTAGTGGGCTTGAACAATTTGTCCTCTCTTGAGGTTTCCTCTTTACACTGGATCTCTCACTCAAAACCCCAGTTCCATCACCCTTCTACAATTTTCTTGTTTTAGTGGGCTTGAACAATTTATGTGTGGAGAGATGAGTCTCAGTTAGTGTGAATATTCTCTTGGCATTATGACACAGTCTTGGCGCTATGACACAGGTGTTGTCCTTGATGGCAACTCACTCAGATGATAGATCATAGTTCAGGCTCACAGAATGAAGGAAAAAGAGATATATGCAGGTTCCCCTTGACCAAGCCGTGTATACACACGGGTTCGCCGACCAAAAGGTGTGTATGCATATACACACACTTTCACATAAGGAAAGGCACGTACATGTTGGAGAATTTGGTTTTGGTCCGTGGAATTTGGACCATCGTATTTTGACCCATGGTATTGGTCCAAGGTATCTTGTCCGAAGTGTTGAGCCCAGGTAATTGATCCAAGGTATTGTTTCTAAGTGGTTTTGGACGATGGTATCGAGTAAGGCCTAAGACTATAAAAGGAGGAGGAGATCATTAGGCAAAGGCACTCAAGTAATTGAATTTATAATGAAGAGAAAGATCTAGAATACTGCTCATTGGGTTATGGTGCATAGCTGGATCTGAATCAAGAAGGAACTTGAGCGCTTGAAGAAGGATAAGTTCTATTGATGGGTCAAGATCTTAAGGCTTGAAGAGAAGTATCTTTGTGTGGTTTTGATCTTTTATAATTGGCACATGTCGTAATCTGTAAATCTAATGATCTGGGTATAACTGATGTCTAAATAGTTTTAAAGGTTAAAACATCTTTTATAGATCTGTACGTAGGTTCAGTATAGCAAAGGCGCGTATACACGCTGGTTTGACATTTCAAAATAGTGTATGAATGCAGGTTCGACACATTGAAGTAGCGTACGTCTCATAAAATATGTTTTAGATACTACTATTTACTGTTTCAGTGTTCTAGGTTCTGGATTGGGTTCTGGTTACTGTTATTATTTTCTGGTTACAACATTCAGAAAAGTGATTGTTTGATTCAGTTTTGGTTGGTACAAGGGAGATTGGTTGATGCAGATATATTTGATGTTTGATTGATGTTATTGTCAATGGATCTAGTCTGAAAATTTATGAAACGTGGCCCCTAGAAGAAAAGAGAAGGTTGTAGCCTTCTGTAGGCCAGCACCTACGTACTAGTAAACACATCAACTAGTACAAGAGCTAAGGGGGTTGTAGCTCACTTCTAGGAAAAGCTAAAGAACGAGAGAAGGTTGTAGCCTTCCACAGGTAGAAGCATGCATATTGGTATATGGCTGCACCAGTAAAAAGTTTGTAAAAAGAAGTTTCTTATTAAAGAAATATAGAGATGATTGCAACAGGTGGTTTTCACCCACATTGGGTTTCCACCTTATATCTTGTGTTCATGTGTGTGATTTCTTGTTTTTTTACTGCAGTTGATTACTGGTTATATGGTTCTGATACACAGATTAAAGATCAACTAACTAAATTATAAGTTTGCAAGGTATACGCTGGTTTCTCTAAACACAATTGCGTATACACGCAAGTTTCATTAACAGAAGTAGTGTATATAAATCTATTTATGGAAATGAAATATTGTTAAATTGCTAATACTGATTCACCCCCCCTCTCAGTATTATTTCCAACAATTGGTATCAGAGCAGGTCCTTCAAAAGAAGCTTGATCACTTGAAGGAAGATCTATCATCATGGGCAACTACGAAAGAGAGGGATCCATTTGACCACCAATCTTTGATGGAAGAAACTTCGTCTATTGGAAGGTAAGAACCACAGCCTATCTTCAATCTCTTGGAATAGATGTTTGGGAAATCATGGAAGGAGGATATACATTTCCATCAGCAATTCCTACAGATACGGCAGGTAAAAAGCAGTATGAAACAAATGCCAAGGCTGTCAATACACTATTGGGGAGTCTGTCACAATCAGAATTTGTCAAGGTTATGCAGCTCAAAACCGCCAAAGAAATATGGGACAATATCGTTCTAAGCTATGAAGGAGACAATCAAGTAAAATGTGCAAAACTACAATCTCTCAGAATTCAATATGAAACTCTCAAAATGCACAATGATGAAAGTATAGCTCATTACTTCCTACGTATAGATGAGATTGTTAATCGCATGAAAAACTTGGGTGAAGAGATAAAAGAAGTTACTTTAGTTGAAAAGGTTTTAAGATCCTTGTCTTCTAAGTTTGAATCAAAAGTTTCTACCATAGAAGAAAAGTAGGATCTTCAGAGTATGACTATGACACAGCTGCACGAAATCCTAACTGTTGTTGAAATGAGAAAAGGAGGTCCATCAGATATGAGAGAAGCCGCATTCAAGGCTTCAGGAAGAGAAGAGCTCAATGAATCGGGACACATTTCAGAAGGAGAGGAAGAAGCAAACTTTGTCAAAAACCTTCAACGAGGTTCTGGAAGATTCAGAGGTAAACTACCTTTCAAATGCTTTGCTTGTGGAAGAGTCGGTCATTATGCAGCCAAATGTCCTCATAAAGATAAGCTTGATAAAGGTAAGGAACCAACAAAATGGAATAGAAAACAGAATGTAAGTAAGAAGAGCTACTATACGCATGAAGATAGCGATGGTTTATCAAATAGTGATGAAGATGAATATGGTAATGATTATAGACTTTTGATGGCTTTTGAAGATGATGATTTCTTGGATGCTTTAGATGAAGATGGTCTCTATGAAGAAATTTCTAAACTTAAAATCTGTTTAGAAGAAAAGAGTATGATTATAGATACTTTGACATTCCAACTTGCTGAAAGGGAAAAACACAATGAAAAGTTAGAATGTGAAATTGTGGGTCTAAGAAAAGATATTGAGAAAACAAAAGCTCTCAATCTTAGATTTGCGAAAGGATCATAAACTTTAGATGAAATTATCAAAGTGCAACTCCTCTGATAAAGACAAGTCTTGGATATACTGAAGAAGCATCTCAAGCACAGAAGCCATCAACCTCCAAAAGCTATCTTGATGCAGCAAGGAGAAGTGAACAGGTTGACAATCGTCAGCAAAGGCATAAAGCAGATCATCAGGTAAATTAGGTTCAATCTACTTCAAGGATGAACAGAAGCTATAACCAACCACAGGTAAATCAGTCTCAATTTGCTTCAAGAATGAATGTCAATGGAAACTACAATCATCAGGTCAGTAGATTTGATAATCGCAGGAATTTCTTTAATGGCCAATGTTTTTCATGTCATAACTTTGGACACAAAGCTGCTCAATGTGTTGCTTACAATACCATCATGACTAGAGAAGCATGAAATCAAAGGAATATGACTGGGATCATGAAAAGGACCTACAATAACTTTTCTGCTCTTGAAAATGAAATAGAATGCTCTATCTGTAACAACTTTGGTCATGAAGATTCTGAATGAAGGAGTAAATTTTTGCAAACATCTCAGAAGGAGCAAGCTTCATTGGGTCTCAAAACATGGAGAAAGAAAGAACCGCAAACAAAAAGATGTGGAATAGCCTTGTATGCAGAAGGACAAGAAAATCAGTGGTATATCGACAGTGGATGCTCGAAACACATGACAAGTGATAAAGAAAAACTTCAGTCATATAATGCCTTAGAAAAGGAAAAGAAGGTCTCATTTGGTAATGACACTCTTGTAGTCATAAAAGGTAAAGGCTCTATTCTCTTAAAAGAAAAGGTTAAAGCTGAGAATGTTATGTATGTTGATGGTCTAAAGCATAACCTATTAAGTGTCAGTCAAATGTGTGATCAAGGAAATGAAGTAGTATTTCGATCAAATGGATGTGTTGTTCGTGAGCTAGATATAGGAGAAATAGTGATCAAAGGTGTAAGAACTCCAAAAAACTTGTACATACTCAAGGGAGGACAACAACAATGCTATCTAAGCAAAAATGATGAACACTGGTTATGGCACAGAAGACTAGGGCATCTAAGCTTCCCTCAAATAAGAAAAGCATATAGATACCGGGTGGTTTGTGATATTCTAGATATCCACATTCCAGAAAGTACAATATGAAAATCATGTCAATTTGTAAGCAAACTAGAACACATTTCCCTGAAAAGGAAGGATCAACTAGTAAGCCTCTTGAACTTGTACATATTGACTTATGTGGACCATCAAGGAAAAGGTCACCTCGTGGAGAAGAATATTTTATATTGTTCATTGATGATTTTTCAAGAATGTGTTGGATACGACTTCTAAAGTGTAAAGACGAAGCATTCGAAAAGTTCAAAGCCTTCAAAGCTTTGGTTGAAAATGAATCAGATCGCAAAATCAAATGCCTCAGGTCTGATCGAGGATGGGAATTTACCTCAAATGAATTCTTCGACTTCTGTGTAGAACATGGAATAAGAAGGGAATTCTCTACCACAAGAACTCCTCAGCAAAGTGGAGTGGTAGAAATGATGAACAGAACTGTACAACAAATGGCTCGTGCTATGCTAGATGAGTCTGGAACTACTGCAACCTTCTGGGGTGAAGCTGTATTTTTCTCTGTCACTATTCTCAACAAAACAAATGTCCGGGTAAACAACACACAAACTCCACACAAACTTTGGTATGGTAAGATTCCCACTGTAAAATACTTCAAAGTTTTTGGAAGCAAATGTTACATCAAAAGGACTGATGAAAAACCTGGAAAGTTTGAACCTAGAGTAGATGAAGGCATTCTCCTTGGTTACTCTTCACGAAGTAAAGGATATAAGTGTTATAATAAAAGACTTGGGAAAATTGTTGAAAGTATTTATGTTGTGGTTGATGAAACAAGCAAAAATCCAAAGCAGGTAGAAACCGAAGATTATGAAGAAGATGAGGACTATCCTTTGACATCAAATCAGACTAATTCTAAAGAAGAAACCAATGAGGCACCAGAAGAATAGATAAGGGTAGAAGAAAATACTCCATCTAGGTATGTTCAGAAGAATCATCCAGAGGCTCAAATTTTGGGGTAGAAAGAGGCGGGAGTGCAGACAAGAAGAACTATTATAGAAGCTTCAAGCTATCTAGCATTGCTTTCCTATGTCGAACCGCAAAATGTAAATGAAGCATGTAAAGATGAATGTTGGGTCAAGGCCATGAATGAAGAACTTGAGAAAATTGAAAAGAATAATACTTGGGAATTGGTTCCTAGACCTAATGATAAGAATGTCAGAGGAACCAAATGGATATTCAAAAACAAGCTGAATGAAAATGGATAAGTTATTAGAAACAAGGCCATACTTGTTTGTAAAGGGTATGCTCAACAAGAAGGTATAGACTTTGAAGAAAATTTTGCACCTGTTGCTAGACTTGAAGCCATAAGAATGTTCCTTGCTCTTTCTAGCTTTTAGAAGTTCAAAGTATATCAAATGGATGTGAAATCTGCCTTTCTTAATGGAGACCTAGAAGAAGAAGTATATATTGAGCAACCAGACGGATTCATCCTTGGAAATGATCCAAAACTTGTATGTAGACTCAAAAAGGCTCTCTATGGTCTAAAACAAGCTCCAAGGGCCTGGTATTATCATCTTGACAAATACCTTCATCAACAAGGTTTTTCAAAAGGATCGGTTGATAGAAATCTCTATATAAAAATTGACAATGATAAATTGCTAACACTTGTTGTGTATGTTGATGATATCATTTTTAGGAGCAATGAAGAAGCCATGAGTCAAAACTTTGCTTTGGTAATGCAGAAAGAATTTTAAATGTCCCTGCTTGGTGAGCTCACATATTTTCTTGGTTTACAATTTCAACAAAATAAAGATGGTATTTTTCTATCACAAACCAAGTACCTCAAGCAGATCTTGAAGAAATATCGCATGGAAGATTCTAAACCAGTATGTACCCCTATTGTAACAGGATGCAGCCTCAGCGCAAATGATGAATTAACAACAGTACATCAACCAACCTACAGATCCATGATTGGTAGTCTTCTCTGTCTAACAGGTACCCGACCAGACATCATGCATGCAGTGGGAATAGTTGGAAGATTCCAAGCAAATCCAAAGGAAGCACACCTTCAGGCAGTCACAAGGATTTTCAAATATCTTCAAGGAACACAAAACTTTGGTTTGTGGTATCCTATAGATACAGATCTAACACTTCATGCTTATACAGATGCAAATTAGGCAGGAAGCATGGATGATAGAAAAAGCACTAGTGGTGGTGCATTCTATATGGGTTCCAGATTAGTGTCTTGGTTCAGCAAGAAACAAAGTTCAATTGCAATATCTACAACTGAAGCAGAATATGTGGATGTTGCATCTTGTTGCACACAACTCCTTTGGATGATGCAAACATTGCAAGACATTCAGATCACATGTACTCCACCCATCTCCATTCTATGTGATAAAACAAGTGCAATCAGTATTTCAAAGAATCCAGTCATGCATTCCAAGACCAAGCACATACCTATCAAATATCATTTTCTCCAGGAACAAGTGCTTGAACAAAAGGTCAAATTGGAGTATGTTCCCTCCAAGGAACAGGTTGCTAATATATTCACCAGACCACTGCCCAGAGAGACATTTGAATACCTCAGATAGAAGTCGGGAGTAGTCGATGCATCATCTTGTTGTTGACACTTATCTGTTTCAGAAAAAAGTAGTTGTACGCGAGTTTCATGAAGAGTATCCGCGTACATACACAGGTTGTTATAGATATAGCCGCGTATATGTTGGTTTGAAGAATATCAATGGGCCAGACTCAGGATGAAAAGAGTCTGATATGGGTCTGACAATGATCATCTGGCACAGGTTCAAAGGGAGCATATACTTCTAATAATGCATTGTTGGCATTATCTTAGAAGATCTTGGTACAATTTCACAGTTGTTTTTGATTCAGGTGGAACAAGTACAAAGAGAGATCATGGTTGCTGGTCTGGATGGTGATTGACAGATGTTGTTAATGATAGTTGTTGATGACCATCATAGTCTTGTTTTAGATATTTGGTCTCTATGTTATGTATATGTTTTATTATCAAGGCCATGTAATGACCTATTTTGTTTCCCCACTATGCCTAGGATGGATGATGTAATGTTCTTGTTTTATCATGTATAAACTTTTTGTGTATCCCTGTTTAGTCAATTTAGTATGTCCTAAATTGCTACATTAATTATCAATCCGAAAGCCGTAAACTGATGAAGTGTGGCGCACTATATGTACAAGGCAACCTCTTTCCACGTTTTTTTTGTTTTCAATTTTATCTTGTTTTTGGGGGTTTTATCTTGGTTTGTCTCTTAATGCAAATGGAAATCCTATTCCTAAGTTTTAAGAATACTTTAGAAGGCAAGTTTGGGTATATATTTTAAGGCAATTATGTCCTTTATGATGACTTCTAGAACTTAACACTTCAGAGGATCTCAAAACAGTCTAGTGATGAAATTAATACTTGAACAAAAATGTAAATGTGCAACTAAACAAGAATGTAAATGTGCAACTACTTGAATCAAACAACTGATGAACTATTGATCATGAAATCTCTATCTCTGCTGCTCATCTAAATATAGAAATAAAAGTTAAGCTATTTCACTCAAACAAATCAAAAACTGCAAACTAATAAAAGTAAAATCAATTCACTTCATTTATAGTCCGATAGCTCGCCAAGTAGTATTTTCGGGGATAAGCTATGGCTCTGGAGATAACGTCAATAATATGATTAATTGACATCTAATTACAAAAAAATAAAACTAAAATCAAATCATATTATTCACAGTCCGATAGCTCGTCAAGTAGTCTTTTCATGGTTAAGTTATGGCTCTAGAGATAACGTCAATGATATGAGGAATTTGATATCTAATTGCAGAAAAATAAAGCTAAAATCAAATCACATCATTCATAGTCCGATAGCTCACCAAGTAGTCTTTTCGTGGTTAATCTATGGCTCTAGAGATAACGTCAATGATATGAAGAATTTGATATCTAAACTAACTAACAAAGCAAATGAATAAAACTGGAATCAAAGCATAATTGAAATTAAAAAGTTAAGAAAAGCAAAGTCAGCAGAGAGGCTAATCTCATGTCACTAGTTATTGTAAAAATTGTATGAAAATGCCCGGGCCTAGCCTATCTTGAAACACACACTGATCAGTGTTAGCAACAATATACAATGCTTGAAAAATCATGTACAGGAATGTAACATTAACATCAGAACTAACTTATGAAATATACACACGTGAACAAATTATGAAATATGTGCAATGGAAATAAGGAAACACATAGAAACTTTATAGAAATAAAGAAAACAAAACCTCAGCCAGCAAGAGCCCTCTGCACGGCCTTGGTCAATACGCTATCAGTCTAGAATTACGCTCACACAGTCATATAAAATAAAGTTTTATTGTATTGCAAAACAGAGGAAGACTCCTCTCGTTACAACAGCAGGACCAGTTCACAGCACAATACAATGACTAACAGCAAAACGACATCAAAAACTAACTCTACATGCATTTGCAAACACGTTATTTATAAGGGAAATTTCATAACAGTTTTCCTATGAAACTACTTCAGCAGAGGACACATAAAAAGACAACATCCGTGAGTTTAGCATGATGGTTGCCAAGATCATTCAATCTATCAAAAGATGGCTGTTGGATTTGCGTCGTGGAGGCAGTCTACAGCTGTCAAAATGAACCCATGGATCTAGGAACGGTCTCAGACCCTTCACGTGTTTGAAAACAGAGACCTATTTGCCGTAGAACTCTTCGTTTGACCACCATTTGACCAAGGGCTTCCTTTGCAAATTTGGCTGAACCAATAGGACCTGATCCATGTCCAGATCATTCTTGAACTACCCACGTGCCTCGTTTTGCTTGATGACACCTGTAATATAGAGATCAACAAAAACAGTTGCGGAAAGTCGAATCAGCTGCGGAAAGTGGCTGTATTCCGCAGCTAATGAGAAAAATCTAATTCAAATAGCAAACACAAAAACATAGTTAGAAAACCACTTAAATGCTCTTTTAGAATCAATATGCAATGATCTTTGATAGCTTATGAGGTACTAGTGAGGGGAAAAAGTCTAGGAAAATGTGTAGGAGAGATGTAGTTTTAGGGCTCAACATACCCCCATTGTGAAGGTGTTGCATGTACTCATGCAACCAAAACTTTGACCATCCTCCCTTCAGTTCATGTGTTCTGAGACCTTTGCCAACACATCCAACCTTCTTTTCTTCTTTCTTGGGACCATTGTCATCCTCAGCTTCCTCATTAGGCACTTGAATTTTAGGTTGATGAGAGCTTTGCTCAACCTCCTTCTCTTTTTCTTCAATTTTCTATTTTTCTTCTGCCACAGCCCAAGATGCAACATGGTGTTGTCATGAATAATCTTATCCACCCTGCTCTGTTCTCTCAATGTTTCATTTTCTCTTTTGATGTGTCTATTTAGGACCTCCAACTCAAAAAATTCTTGTTTTAGTGATTGGATTAGAGCTTCTTGGGCTGTATTAGGCTGGGCAGATGAAGTGCCTTGATCTATGGCAGTTTTCTCCAACATTTCAATATAATCATACATTTCTTGCTGGGTTGGATCTATCTCAGGTGTAGTCTTCCTTGGGCTATCCCCAAAATCTGGTTGAGAAGGACTGATCTAAAGATCTGGCTGAGAAGGACTAATCTCAAAATCTAGCTGAGGAATAGGAGTATGGTGTGGGCCATCGCTAGGAGGGATTGCCAGAGGTTGTTCCAGTGTTTCCCCTCATAAATCAATGAAGTGGGGCCTTTTAGTTTGTACTTTCCTCAGTTTTCCTTTAAGTCTGGAGCTCCTCCTTAGATTTTGTGAGCTAGTGTCTTCTTTCTCCACACTCTGTTTTTCTTTCCTTTTCCTCTTTGTTACAACTGATTGTTCCTAAAGATAAACTAGTCTTTTAGAAATTATTTGGTGGTCCTCTTCTGAGGAATATTCTAGGGTTTGATAGACAGCTTCAATTGTTCTCTTCCCCTTTAATTTGCTTTGCTTCCTAGCCTCAGTTCTTTCCTTCCTACTTTCTGGCAGCTTCTCTTCCTTATTAGTTTCTTTAGCTATGTTAGTAGGAGTGTCCTGACTTTTCACACTTGTTTTCCTTCTCCTACTTTTCCTTGCTGAGCTGCTCTTGGGTGTTTTAGGTGGATCATGAAAGAAGTTTCTAACCAAAAACTGTTCCCAGGTGTCCTTCTTTTCCTTCAACTATTTTTCAATCAAAATTTTTACAAGGTCATGATGGTACAAGTGGGGTTCTATGTCCTCCAAATTATTTTGTACAGTTATGGACATTTTTTTCAGACTATTCAATAAAAAGTAAGGCAAATTGATGGTTTTATTTTCTAGAAAATTCATTAGCAACCGGGTGTGGTACATATACATGGACCCGAACCATCCCTCACATGTAATAAACTTCTGGATTATCAATAATAGACTAGCCCACTTTTCTTCTAAAGCAGAGACATGGATTCCACATTTCAAAATGGTTATATCCATACCGAGATTGCATAGGATAACCATCCAGGCCCTCTCATCAGAGCTTTTGTTTTTGAACCACCATTCCCCCTCCTGTGGGAGTTCCGTTGCTGCAGTGATAGATGCCTCTATAACTGAAAATTTAAGGTCTCCAACCTCAACTTCCATGCCATTAAAAGACCTCGCAAATGTCTTTGTAACTTCTTTGTTGTAGCCTCTAAATTTCTGGATGAACTGTAGCCATCATACCTTCCTTAGTATGTTTTTCAATTGGGGATACCCCTCCATGAATTTGGGCCCTTCCGGTTCTGCTCTTAGCAAAAGACCCATTCCTACCTCCTGCCTTAAAATACGTCTGAGTGAATAATGGATTGACGGAGGTGAAATAGCTGTGTTAGCGGGGAATGGAAAAGGTTTGTGGAAAAAAAACACTAATCGTAAACAAAAGAGCAGAGAACAGGTAATGAGAATTAGTTCACGGGAGTGTAAACAGGCCGGAAATAACAAACGGGATAGTATGGGAATAGACTAAGCTTAGCTTTTGAGATAGACGACTACGGAATAAGCGTGAGCACGTTCTCAAAATGGTTGCGGAATGTGTGGCGGGATAGATCCGTGATCAAATAGATTATTTCCTCATAATTACCTGGTTCAGCAGGTGGAATGCCAACGTAGAAATAAACACGAGTTAAATTCGGAGGCAGATCATGAGGCCGTTAAAAATTAATGCAAGGTTCATGGAGAAATCATGTAAAGGTCATGGAGTAGTTATGGAAGCTATCAATGCTAATCATTACATATAATGGAGCCGTGGTTTCATAACTATATAGAATGTGCTTTTTTTTTTAAAATGCTATTTGAAATAAATCTTGTTCATACCTTGGAATTTTTGCCACTTTCGTGCATTAACCTTTGATTAGCAGCTTTCTGTTGGTGCTTTAGGTGCTGTATAACTTCAAAATATTTTCCTTTGTCATACCTGCACTTGGTTCTCATCATTATTTGGCTAACATCTGACTGGCAGTGTTGAATAACAGAGTGTTAGCTGCGGAATCAATCAACTGGCTGTGGAATCAGTTTCTAGCTGCGGAAATTGAATTCAGCTGCAGAAATTGACACAGTGAACATATGACTAAATGGAGATGGATGGAAATGAATGATGACTGAGTGAATGATATATGAAAACTGGTCATGAAAGGAATTTTATTGGTGAAATGAGATGATGAAATGAAATGAAATGAAATGGAGTGAAGTGAAATGAAGTGAAATGACATGAAACTATGAATAAAATGAGGAAAGATTTTTTTGAGAAATATAGGGCGTCAAAAGTTTCTGATTTTCGCCCTGTATTTTCTGTATAAGACTGCCAATCAATGATTGGTTTTCAGGCTTATACAATTTTTTTATTTTTTTATTTTTTTTTATAAAACAGAAAAGAACAAAGACTAGGTTGGTGGAGAAGAAGGATTCTTCTTCACCAACCTTATTGCAGAATTATCTTGGAAGATTTTGACAAATTCCTCCTTTGAGAGTGGCTTATGATAGATCTTTAATCTGTGGCCATTCACAATAAGAGGAGTTTGATGTTCATCAATGGTTTTGATTCTTACCACTCCATTGCTAAATATTTTTTCAATCTCATATGGCCCAAGCCAATGAGTCTGAAATTTTCCTTTGAATTCTTTAAACTTGGAATCAAATAGCAATGCCCAATCTCCTTCTTGAAACTTTTTCTCCTTGATGTATTTTTCATGCCACTTAGCTCTTTGATATTGAACTATATCAGTTCTTAGGATTGCTTCTTGTCTGATCTCATATAGCTCATTCAACTACTCCATTCTATGCTTTTGGGCTTCTAATAGATCCATTCCTAATTGAACTTCCATCTTGAAGGTTCTAACTTGGAACTCAATGGGCAGTAGAAATTCTTTCCCATAAACAAGTTCATAGGGAGAATGTCCTGTTGTATTCCTCCATGTAGTTTTGTAGGCCCATAAGGCTTCAGGAAGCCTTTCTGCCCAATCTCTTTTGTGTAGATGAACAGTCTTGGTAATGATGCCTTCAAGAACTTTGTTTGTAGACTCCCCTTGACCATTTGCTTGCAGATGGTAAGGAGTAGATTTTCTGTGCTTAACCTTGTACTCTTCCATCAGCTTCTCCACTAGTTTGGATTTGAATTGTCCTCCCTGATCTGTCACAATTTATCTTGGAACACCAAAGTGAGTAAAAATATCCTCATAAAGAAAACTAACAACTGAATGCTCAGTAGTAGAAAATAATGCTTTGGCTTTTACCCATTTAGTGACATAATCAATACATACCAATATATACTTTCTTTGTTTAGATGGTGGGTTAATAGGTCCAATAAAATCTAAAGCCCATTTTTCAAAGGGTTCGATGAGTACCTGTGGCTGCAATGGCATTTCATTTGAAAGGGTAGGTTTCTCTAATCTTTGGCAGCTGTCACATCTTTTGACATATTGTTTTGCATCTTTGAAGAGGGATGACCAATAATATCCTAAAGAGAGGATTTCATAGACTATCCTTTTATCAGCAAAGTGTCCGCCGCATGGTTCATCATGGCATGCTTTGAGAATATCAATAATTTCATCTTCCCTAACACATCTTATGATCACAAAGTCTGGCCCTGTTTTAAACAATTCGTTAGAAATCCATGAATATTTTGAACTCTCCTGAATAATCTTTCTTCTTTCACCAGGAAATAAATGTGGAGGTAGTTTCCATGTAACTAAATAGTTAGCTATATCTGCATACCAAGGAGTCTTAGTAGTTACTGCAAATAAATATTCATCAGGAAACTTGTCCTCTACAGGAGAATCTTCTTTAGTATTCTGAATCCTAGACAAGAAATCAACTACTGTGTTTTGTTTCCCTAGTCTATCTAACACAGTAATATTGAATTCCTGTAAAAGTAAGAGCCACCTTGTAACTCTGCCATTAGTAATGGGTTTGTTCATTAGATATCTAATTGCAGAATGATTAGTATGAATAAAAGTTTCATAGCCTGTTATATAATGTCTAAACTTATTGATTGCATGAACAATAGCTAAGAATTCTTTTTCAGACATAGTATAGTTCAACTCCGTAGGAGTTAAATATTTACTAGTATAGTAAAGTGCATAAGGAACTAAATCTTTCTATCCCAATACAACCCCTAGAGCTATATCTGAAGCATCTATAGAAATATGGAAAGGGAGTTTCCCATTTGGTCCTCTCAAGATAGGCACTTCAGATATTCTTGTTTTCAAAGTTTCAAATGTTGATTGGCAATCAGGACCCTGTTTGAATTCACAATCTTTTGTAAGCAGTTTGAAGAGTGGAGATGCTATTTCGGTGAAGTTTTCTATAAATCTTCTATAATATCCAGTAAATCCCAGAAAACTTCTAACATCTTTTTGACAATTTGGAATAGGTAGCTTGGAGATGACTTCAACTTTTGATCTATCAAATTTAATCCCATCCCCTGAAATATGATGTCCTAAAACAATACCTTCAGTAAACATCATAAAGCACTTTTCATTGCTTAGTGAAAGGTTTGTTTCTTTACATCTTATAAGGACTTTTTCCAAATTTTCTAATGCCTCTTCAAACGAATCACCATAAACTGTAAAATAATCCATATAAACCTCTACACAATCATGGATTAGATCAGAAAAAATTCCTAGTACTGCTCTTTGGAATGTTGCAGGTGCATTACATAATCCAAAAGGAAGCACTCGATAAGCAAAAGTTCCCCATGGATAGGTAAATGTGGTCTTATCATAGTCTTCAAGTGCTACCTAAATTTGATTATAACCACTAAAACCATCCAGAAATGAAAAGTACTTTTTGCCTGCTAATTTATCTAATACTTGACCGATAAAGGGCAAGGGAAAGTGATCCTTCAAAGTTGTTTTATTCAATTCCATGTAATCAATGCATACCCTCCATTTACCATTATTTTTGGGTACTATAACGAAAGGAGAAACCCATCGGCTATCTAAAATTGGGTAAATGAAATTTACATTGAGTAGTTTTTGGAGTTCTTCTTTCACTATCTCCCTAAGATTTGGATTCATCCTTCTCTGAGGTTGTCTGATTGGTCTACTATTTTCCTCGATATAGATATGATGAATGCAAGTCTTAGGGTCAATACCTTTCATATCAGTATACTCCAATGCAAATGCAGTAGAATGTTTTTGCAAGATTTTGGTTAGCTCTTCCTGTTGTGACTTTTCTAAATTTTTGTTAATATTCATTCAGTGTTTTTCCTGGAGAAATCTCAATGGTAGAGCTACCAAAGTCTTCCATAGAGTAAAGAGACATTTGTCTTGATGATAGATATTCAATATCAAAATCTAATTGAAATTGTGTGTGGTCATATTATGAAGATGTTTCAAAGTTTTCTAGTGTGTTCAGAATTTGACTATCTTCACTAATTTCAGAGACAGTAAAGACAGGTTGTAGAATATCTTCATCGTTGACCCATTCATTGTCTCCTACTTCTGTAATTGCCTTTGCTGGAGGATAAAAATTGAATTTCTTTGTTGAACTACCATAAAAAAAGTACATATCTCCAGATCTACAACTAATGAAAGCATCAGTTGTGGCTAGGCAAGGTCTTCCTAAGATGAGTGGATGTCCTCCTAAATTACTCTTGGGAGTCAAAATCATGAAATCTACAAGATACTCCCAAGAACCTAAGGAGACTGAAATATCTTCTAGTACACCATCTGGTTTGATTATTGATCTATCTGCAAGTTGCAGTAAGGAAAGTGTAAAAAGAAGATTAGGAAGTTTAAGCTGTTCCATAGTCTGTCTACTCATAATGTTGATAGCAGCCCCTAGGTCAATCAAAGTGTTTGGAATTTCTATCCCATTTATATGTGTCTTTCCAATTGGACTACCTGGATCTACATACTTCTGCATGGTAATTTTTCCCATCATGATATCTGCAATTTTTCCTACCAGGTGGATTCTTCTTGTGTCCCTTGGTTTCCTTCCTGGTCTTTTAAGACTCAACTCCTTTATTTTTTTCGCTAGAATAGGAATCTCTTGAATGGCTTGTAGCAAGGGAATCTTGATACAGACATTCTTCAATTCATCTAGAAAATCAAAGTCAGGAAACAAGATTTGTTTTTCCACCCCTTTGTCAATTTGTAATCTTTTAGGGAAAGGAGGTGTGGATGTAGGTTGCTCAACTATAGGAGTTGTAGGGGTTGACTTTTTTTCTTTTTGTTTTTGAATGGTTGGGTTTTGAAGATATGCTTCCTCGGAACCTTTATTGACTTTAAGAGAATCCTCCTCAGAGGTACCTTGCTCTTGAATATCTATAGAAGGTTTTTCTAGAACTCTACCAGATCTGAGTTGGACATCATTAAGAGGAACAATCATATAGGTAGGAAATTGTTGTCCTTCTACCATGTAAGCATTCTGAGGATTTTTGTTGTTGGGATTTGGCAATGGCTGGGCTGGGAATGGTAATGAAAGTTGTGGGTTTTGATATGGAATTGGTGGATTTTGTTGATTTGGAAAAGATGGAGGATATTGATACAATTGAGCAAATCTCCCATAAGGATTTTGCATCCCTTGTGCCCATGATTGGTATGGATTTTGAGATTGGGACCAAGATTGTTGCCAAGAATTCCAATTTTGCGGGAGCTGAAAGTTCATAGGATTGTTAAATCCCTGATTTTGTTGCCCCTGCCATGGTCTTCTTGAAACAAAACAAAGGGATTCTACTAAATTTGGATCTTTCTGAAAGACAGCTTTGAGCCTAGGAATTGAAGGTGTTGGATACCTATAGTAATAGGTTTCATATTTCATGATTGATTATCGAAAATCCAAATATGCTCTGCTTTGTTACTACAAAGATCCCATATTTCCGGGAAATCAGAGGTGTGTGAAATTACTTCAGATATTGAGGACCTTATTACATTTTTGTGGATGATTCAACAGTCTAATCTGGATCATGCCATGTTTCAATTTTGAGTTGTAGAATAGAGAAAGAAGTCTGTCCAAACAGCTTAATCTTGGCAGATAAGTAGTTCAGGTAGAGAAACAAAGGTTCCCAAAAGCCTAATCTGGGACCTTGGAAGAGATAAGGGTAGAAACAGATAGAGTAAAAAAAGGAAAAAGCCAAAGAAAAGAAAAGGCAATTGAGGGTTGCAAGTCTAAGTGCCCCTCCAAGAAGAAACTAAAAAATGTTAGGTGAAATAGTTGGGTAGGCAGTTGTAGTTGCAGAAAGGACAGGTTCACCATTACATAGTTGTCAAAGATATTTTGCCAAGGCAATGGACATATCAGCAGAAAAGGTGGTGAATTTCATGGATTCACAGCAGAAAGCATCACTAACTTCACTTTTTCCCCCTTACTCCATCATTAACATCCCCTTTCTCAAAGATTCCCCTCCTTCACTTCACTAACTCCTAATTCTACTATTTAACTCCCTATTCTACCCCTTGCCCTAATAATAATAACACTAAGGTGTATAAAGCCCTAAATGTTATATATTCCCTCCCCTAGGCATAATAGCCGAGAAATCTGCAAAGAAGGATCATAGTGGCATCTGGCCACCATGGTGAACCTATCTCCGATACTCTACCTTTGCTGCAGATCATTTCCCCTCAAAAAATACCTTTGCATGGGTAAAAACCCCTCTTTAAACCCCTCTAGCCCACAAAACCCTCTGCAAACCTTACAAAAATCAAATCCCGCTTTCGGCACATTCCCAAAGGCAAGCGCGGGTGGGCAGAAAAAACATTTGAAAAACTATGCCAAAACCCATAAACGTTAAATTTTCCGCCGCCCTATCCGCCGTGCACCTTACACCTCCGCCAGCCGTCGGATCAAGCCCTCCAGATCCGACGGCCCATAACAATATCGGAACGCCGTCCACGTCCGCGCGTTAACTCCCGAGAACATGACGTTGCGCCTCGTCATGCCTCTGCCACGTGTCGCCCGTTAGACCGTCTCGGAGCTCCCTCTGACACCCTGGGCGTCGTACTCTAACCGCCCCGAGAGACCGTGACGGTTAGAGCCTTAACCGTAACCTTCACGGCTTAACCTCCGCCCGTCCGCTATTGACCATTCTGCCACGTCCAGCTCACCGCTGACTGGACTGCCACCTCACCCCCGTTGACCTGTCGTCTTCAGCCACGTCCTCCCCGATGACGTCAGCTGACGTCACATCACCGTGACCCACCAATGACGTCATGCTGACGTCATCATAAAAAAGCGCCAAATGGGTAAAAAACTCATATTAACCGAATTTTGCGTGGTTTTTACCATTTCACTGTTATTTCGTCTGTACACTCTGCTCAGCCATTTCTGCCTGGATTTCCGCCAACCGGTACAATTAGCCCAAGCGACCACGTCAGCAGCTGCAGTACACCTTGCCACGACCTCTGCACGTCGAATTACAGGTATTTACCCTGCCCTGCCCTCCATACGGCCTGCATTCTGCTCTAATCTGCTCACAAGCATAATAGGACCGTAAAACAGACTTTTTCACCGCTAGAACCGGGTTATATCTCCACCATTGTCTCTGTGAAGTCCAAAAATTCCCTGCAGAGTTGTAACAAACTGCAATTCATCTAAAAACCCCTCAGCTCTGCGTTTCCCCGGCAAATTCACTGCTAAATACCTCCGAACTACTACCAGAAGCTCACTTAGGCCCCAAAGAGGCTCTGTTACCAATTACCAGCAGTATTTCAATTTCTAGCTGGTAAATTCCCCTCTGACAATTCAAAAAAAAATCAAGTTATTTTCCCACTGAGGGCAGCCTGCAGTCTGTTTTTGCCAGTCACTTGTCAAATTGCAATATTTGCCCATTCAGAAGCTATGGAGACCCCTATTGCATTAAATATCAAGCCTATCAATGCTCCTCACCGAGAACTAGCATGGCAAGCCCTGGGAGACATGGATTACCAGATGTTGGACTGGTTTCCTATGGGAACTAAGTATAATATCCAAATGTTAAATGAACTGAGAGCCCAGCACATGAGTGGAGCAGATATCCTGGGAATTTGGGAATCAAATTTGCCCATATACAACCTTCCCCAAGTTAATCCCATGCCAGAGCTTATCTACAGTTGCCAAGAGCGCTATGACCCCAGCCAAAGGGCAGTCATTAGCCCCACAGGCCTAGTCCTGTTTCAGATCACTCCAGAGAGTATAAATCAGATGCTGCATTTCCATACAGCCAAGAAGTTGACCCCTCTTTCCATGCAAGATTTGATAAAGAGAGGAAATAACCTGTCTAATGACCAGATTGTGAAGATTAACCAGCTATTTGTCACACCTAGCTCTGAAGCAGTCAGAACCCCTCCCATTGGATACCAATACCTGAATGAGTTGGGCAGGATGATGGTGGACTTGATTGGCTATGTCCTAGGATTCAGAGGACTAGAAGATGTAGATGACTGCATATTGGCAATGCTGTCCATATTTGCCCCAGGTAAGCCTCCAGCTATCCACTATGATTATGCAACTTATATAGCTGAGAAGATTCATGACCAGTTCATGAACTTGAAGAGGGAGAGGCTGTTCAGATACACCTCCTACATATACCATCTGTTCTTGTTCAACCAGCCAGCTACCTTCTCTGTCCCTTTGAGGCCACTCAACGCCCAAGGAACCCCAAGATCAGTTGTTTTTTGGACCCCTGTGTTCCATCGTACCTCACTATCACCTTATACATACTGTGAGTTTATTGATTTATTTGTTCATCCAGCCCTAGCAGTGCTGCAAGGTGCCCCTTCTCCTAGACTGACCGATGACATGAAAAGAATTCTTCATTTGAACAAGCTTTACAACATCGGCAACTGGTACTTCTACCAGAATCACACAGTCATTAGGGTGTATGGATGTGAATTAAATCCATTTAGGCTGCCAAGGTACGTTCCCATGAGACTGTTTGCCTTAGAATATTTCAGGCAATTTGGGAACTCAGATTACCTACACTTTCAGAGTAAAAACAAGAAATCACAGTTGAAAGTGAGAAATCAGCTAGGTCCCTTCTTATACAACAGGAAGGAAGAAGGCTGGAAAGAGGCAGACAGGATCCTGGAAGGACTCCAGTTGAAAACTAGTTTTGAGTGGATTCCATATGACCCTAACCACTCTATTTCCCTCAGGAGGATCAGGTATAAGTTAGGCAACTATGCTCATGCCAGATTACCTGAAATTGAAAAATATGCAAATGCACCAGATTGGGAAGAGGGCACATTAGTAGAGCAAATGACTAATGAAGAAATACTTGAGCAAGAGGCTAGAAATGTCCAAAAACAAGCTGACTTGGAAACTTGTGGACAGGTGCCTATTTCCTACAGGAGGCAAATTGGGGCAGCCACCACAACACCAGCAACACAACAGCGAGCTGCCGAGCAGACAACCCAAGCAGCAAGCAAGGACAAAGGCAAACAGGTGGAACAACCACCTATATTAACAGAAGAACAGGTTGACACCTTGCTACAGCAGCAAGAAGAAATGGAAGAACGGGAGTTGGGGAAGCAACAAGATAAACCACAAACTAGTGGGCAGCAGCCATTACAGCAAAATAAAGAGACAGATTTGCCCGGTTCTACAGAACAGCAGCCCCAAACAGAGTTGCCTCCAAGAACAGACATCAATGTGGACAGCTCAGTCCTCCAAACACCTCAGAAGGAGGACTTAACCAGAAAGAGAGAAAGAGAGACTCCCCAGACTTCATCCTTTATCAGAGGAGAGAAGAGACAAAGATTGAATGACTCCCAAGAGGAGGACATAGCAGTAAGGCAGGCCATGGGCATGGGCCCACCCAGTGGAGAACTCTCGGCCAGCTCATCTCAAAGAGGACCAGATATGACAATGGGAGGAGAGGTCAGCTCTTCTGGTCAGCATAGAGAGGGGCACTCAAGTATAAAGCAGCAGTTCATAGAAATCAAGAGAAGGAGTGATCCCATAAAAGTGCAACTCTATGATCACTTGTTAAAACTAGCTCCCAGCAACCAGCAGAGACTAATGTCTGCTTTTGATGTGAGTGAGGGAAAAATGATAATGAGCCATTTCATGCCCACAACTCTACATCCTCAGTCCACCTCAGACTATTTGAGAACAAATATGGAGGTTCTGGCTAAAGATATTCACCCCATGGATAAGATAGAGTTACACAAACAAACGGGTGAAATGGTGTATGCCTCCCTGGCAGATGAGACACTGGAAAATTACAAGTTAAAGAGCAGCCTAGACAATACATCATCCCAGCTAGAATTGGAACGAGCATCCTCACAGGCCAAGGACAACAGGATCAAATCCTTGGAGGAGGTAATCATAGAGATAGGACATGATCCCAAGGATGTCAAAGGCATCCAAGAACTGCTGAAAATAAGGGATGCAGACATGGCAGCCCTAAGAAAGAAAATCAAACTCCCGGCCACCATCCATCCACAAACAGATGAAGTTGCCCAGCAACGGCAAGAAAAAGATACCACAGACCTGCTGGTATCCTTATACAAAGAGCTGGTTAGGACTCAAGACCAGCTAGGACAAACTGAAGCTGCAAAGGCAGCACTACAAGAAGCCATGAAACAGAAAGGGGAAGGTCAATCCTCCCAGCCTCCTCCATTAATAATAAATCTTGAGGAAACACCTCCGATCATCACTCCTCCTCCTCAGCAAACAGGAGCTACAGCACCATCCACAGCCCCCACAACAACATCAGAGCAAGCTGCTAGCTTAGACATGCAGAAGCTACAAGCAGAGATCCGAGCTATGGAAGCTCAAATGAAAGAGCTGGATGGGCTCAAACAGAACTTGGCTAATGTTAATGAGAAATTTGATAAAAGCAAACAAAATGAGGCAGCCAAGGAGAGAGAGGTGAAAACCCTTAAGAGAAGGATTGCTGAGCTGGAAAAAGAGCTTGCACTGGAAAGGGTGACAGCTGATATGAAAGCAGTGTTGTGGAGCAACATTGGGAGATCCATTGCCAAACAGTGGCAATACATTGAAACCATGGATGAACAAATGGTGCTCATCACCAAAGCAAACAAGGAAATACAGAGAGCAAGGGCAAGCCTTGGGCACATGCCAGAAGCAGCTACCAGGATGATCAATATCCTGAATTATAAAACCAGCACTCAATTGGCTAGCATGGGAATCAACAACAGGACAGAAACAATTGCCATAGCCAAGAGAGTTGTTACATTGAGAAACTTGATTGGAACCTTGGAGAGAAGGACACAGGACATGCAAACAGAAATTAACAGGTTCCTGGAGAAGTTTGTAACACTGCAGAACAGAGGCCTCCCCAACATTTTGAGCAGCGTGGGAAGACTGCTCACCCTGGACAACTATAACAAGAGAATTGATGCCCATGCAGTAGCAGAGATTGCAAAACCTCCCAGCACTTCAAAGGAGCCAGGGCCAGCTACAGGGCAAATGATGTATGACAGAGTGGAGAACCTGTTTTTTCTCATGAATGAGATAGAGCATCTGTTTGATACACCACCCAATTTCTTCAAGTTCACAGAAGCAGATGAGACTCTAGGGGCAATTTTGGCACATCAACTGCCCACACAGGATGTCTGGAGGCATTTGACCCAGACAATTTTGACAGGCCAGAACCAATAGCGCAGAAGGAAGAAGCAGGTACATACAGTGACAATTTTGGGAATTAATACCCACATGAAAAG
The DNA here is from genome assembly GCA_031772625.1 of Pinus tabuliformis. Classification (NCBI taxonomy): domain Eukaryota; kingdom Viridiplantae; phylum Streptophyta; class Pinopsida; order Pinales; family Pinaceae; genus Pinus; species Pinus tabuliformis. Next base: position 564,617,541 of record CM062818.1, on the reverse strand, counting down.
GCAGAGGCTGAGCCAACTCAGCCAGACCAGTCACTCGCCACCAGCAGCAGTCAAAGTCACAGCTGACAGGTCCGAGACATAGTGTACCAGCCTACAGTCGGGTTTTCTATGCATTAACTCCAAATATTCAGACCGACTTAGCTATTCTTATAAAGCTAAATATCTTCTGACAGAGCATTAAGATGCCTGTGCTGTGTATTAAATGTGTAATAAATTTTCGACATAATATCTTAGATAGTTGGTGAGAATGTAAAGACTGAGATAACGCAGAACTCAGATATTTCTGTAGACCACCGCTAGTATATATAGACCCTTCACAGATGCTGAAGGGGTTGCTGGAATTTTCTCTTGGATAACTTCCATCTGCTGTAATATTTTCAGAGAATTAATACAAAGGAGGAATGGAACTTCCAGAAGTTTGGTGTGTTTGATATCTTGTGGTGAAGGATGCATGTTACAGGATTCCATGGGTGTTGCATAAAACTATAAGTATTCTCAAATCTCTTTGTCGTGTCTGTTTTGAGTCTTTTGTTCTCTTTACTGTTCTTATGTTTACACTTGATAGCAAGGTGAAAGGATAGTACCAGGATTTAACTATGTTTACCCTGGACTCAAACTGAGCTATTATAAATGTTTTCCTCTTATACAGTAAGAGAATTGTAATTCTTAAATGCTGCAATTCAAAACTGTGTTTTTATTATAACAGTCATTCTCAGGGATTCAACTTTGCCCCTAAGACCTCTGTTTTCTCTTCTTAAAGCTATCTGTTGGGAACACATAGATAAATAGTGGAAATTCTTGAATGCTTTCACTATTCGTGCTACCTGTTTCCAGTCTTTTAATCAAAAATCTGTTCTATTAAACTCCCAAATGGCCCTGTAAGTCCCATCTTTCATCTCAAAACTTCAAACACATACAGCTACAGACTCCATTGCCCAATGGTACTCAACTTCTCAGAAAACTACTTCACTAGAACCTAAAAGGAATTTCACCAACCAAACATAAACAAAACACAGTGCATAATAGCTAGCCTAAAACCCTACAACAAACAGTCACAAATCATAAAGAGAGAGCCCTCTCTGATCACTGTTAGGCTAGAAGCGGTGATCCAAAGATTGGTTAGTGGTTACCCCGGCCGTATTCCCTTGGGAGTCATAGGGAACAACCTGGGTGTTAACATAATTGGCGACTCCACTGGGGACTTAAGACTATTCAATCACGATCTATTTTCCAAAGCTTTCATCAAGCCTGAAACTAGCCGAGACATCTTAGGACTGTTTCTCAGTCTCAAGGAAGAGCTAACTAGGGAAACTTATCCTAGCCTTGAAACATATATAGTCATTCCACAGTTCTTATTTTGCCCTTGTAAATACAAAAGTTCTATATAAAATTCTGAAAGAACACTTAGAAGCTGGCTCCTAAAAGAAACCCAAGGCACACTAGGGCACACCCTGACCCTGACCAACCCATCATTGTTGATAACCCAAATATCATCCCAAAGAACATAAGGAAACAGCACAAGCAGGATAAACCTGCTGATTCAGATATAAGGTCAGACCAACCCATCCTCATTCCCACTCCTTGCAAAGTCCTTTTTCGTTCCACACCCAATTCCCCTAGTTCATCTTCAACCCCTCAAAGTCCTACCTTTCCATCTTCACCATCTGCACATACTCACTCAACCAGTTCTCCACTTGTTACCCATCCTATTAACCCCAGTACACCTGTAATCCCAGTTGTCCCATTTGTTCCTATCAACCCTATTAATCCTATAAACATGGCTAACAGATATGCACCATTGCAGATTCCAGCCAATGCTCCAGCCCTACCCCAAGATTATCAAACCAGACTCTCATTTTTTGATTCCCATGGCCCTTTGACAGCCATCCAGCATGCTAAAAAGATGCAAGACCACTTTGAGACCTATGAAATTGATGATGATAGTGTCAGGATGAGAATTTTTGTCCAAAGCCTAACTGGGGATGTCAGAACTTGGTTTAGATCCTTGAATGCAAATTCCATTGCAACCTCTGAAGTTCTATACCAGGAATTTACCAACAGATGGGAGAAAAAGAGAGATCCACACCATATACTGGGTGAATATAACACTATTAAAAGAGGTCCCCAAGAAACGGTGTTGGAGTATTGTGCTAGGTTTAACAACATATACAATGCTATTCCCCAGAACTTAAGGCCCCCTCCTGATTTGGCCCTTTATAACTTCCCTGATGGTTTTGACTCTGATATGGCCTATCAGTTGAGAGAAAGAGACCCTCCAACCCTTGCAGAAGCCCAAAGACTTGCAGTCACTGTAGAGGCCAACCTAATTGCCAAAAGAAACAGGGCAAAGCTGGAAAAGAAGGTTGGTTTCAAAGAAGAGCCCTCGGGCTTTGATCAGAAGTTGGATGCAATACTAAACAGCATGAAAAGACTAGGTGAGAGAGTGGAATCAGTAGAAAGAAAGTCATCCTGGGAAGCGCCACAAAACAATACTCCTAGAAACCCAAATTTTAGGAGAACACAAAACCCCAATACAGGAAAAACAGGTGCTGACCAAGATATCAGACCACCTTTTCAAGAAAATTATGCAGAAACTTCCTCGGCTAATCAGCTCAATGAAGATCCTGAGATCAATTTAATAGGGCTGGATGGTAAAAGCCATGTTTTCCTAACACAAGAAGACCATGATGAGGATGAAGACAAAACATTCCAAACACAATCAGGAGAATCCTTTGACTTTAAGCAAGGATATGATACTGCTGTCTATGAAGTCCATAAGCAGTACAAACTAAGAAGTCGGACTGTAAATGCAAATCAGCCTGAAAAGGTAAAGGAGAAACAGCAATCTAAAGAAGCCTCAGTCACTGAACCTAATGACAAAACAAACTTGCCTGCAAAGGAAGTAGTGGTTGAGGAGGTCACTGAATTTCTGTCCACACCACAAGAGCCCACAGCAACCTCATCCTCTCACCCAAATCCGAACATCACCCCTCAAGACATGGACATGGGGGGCAGGTTCCAAAATCAAGATGAAATCCAACCAGAAGATTCATTGAACAAGGAAAGGACTGCTGTCCGTGACCCTAAAATTCAGGTGGATAAACCCTTTGACCTAGGAACAGAGATTGGCAAGTTAAAAATAGCAATTCCCCTTTTAGAGCTAGCCAAGCATGACATATATAAGCAACAGATCAAGAAATCCCTTCAGCTCACCAACAACAGAGATGATGTAAATGTGCTAGATGACACTCCAGAATTACTGTTTGGTCCAGAGGTAGATGGAAAAACAGTAGTCACAGGGGTCTTACCTTTTTATGTCAGTTTGCACGTTCATGATAAAATACTGCACAATGCAATGTTTGACTCAGGTGCATCTCATAACCTCATGCCTAAAGCAGTCATGGAAAGATTAAATTTGGATATAACAAGACCATACAAAGACCTGTTTTCTTTTGATTCTAGTCAAGTCAAATGCTTGGGCCTGATTAAGGATTTGTGTGTGTCCTTGGTTCAATTTCCCAACAAAACCATTTTAATGGATGTTGTTGTTGCCGATATCCCACCCAAATATGGAATGCTCTTATCAAGATCATGGGGAGCCAAGCTCCAAGGCTCCCTGCAATTAGACATGTCATATGCAACCATCTCTGTCTTTGGGCAACCCAAGAGACTTTATAGGGAAACACTCATGAAATACATGGTCAGCAGTGAAGAAAAGCCTCAAAATTTTCCAATATATGCTGTCCATTCAGACGTAGACTCTTACATCCTCTTTAATGACAGCATAGGCCTCTCGGGCAGTCACAATAGCACGGAGACATTTAAACCAGAGCAAAACATCCATCAAACAAGTGGCACCTGCAAAAATTTAATCAGCCCAACAATACCCATTCACCCTCCTTTAGTTGTCAAAAATTGTCAAACAACTGATGAAATTATCCTAGGAGACAAATGGGAGAAGAAACCCCAACTCATGCTCACACTGCCATCCCATGAACAGAACCTCAAATCTCCTGAACAGCAAGATAGTCTGTGGATCCTAGAGTTTGATGGCTCAGTTAACAAGTTAGGGGCAGGAGCTGGAGTATGGATACATAACAAAGAGAAAGCCTGTGCACAAGGCAGAGCATATAGACTGAACTTTAAATGCACTAACAACATGGCAGAATATGAAGCTCTGCTACTAGGTCTCAAGATTGCTAAATCATTACAAGCACATAGCCTCTCAATCATGGGGGACTCTGATCTAGTAATTCAACAAGTAAAAGGGGATTTTGTCACCAATGACAAAAGATTAAGGTCCTACAGGTCTGCTGTAATTGAAATACTAGAAACTTTCTCCGAGTTTGTTCTCACAAAGATTCCAAGGGGCCACAATCTCCATGCTCACAGCTTGGCAACATTTGCCAGCACCTTCAAATTCCCAGTACAACCCAACAATTGTTTCACAGCAGAAGTCAAATATAGGCCTTCTATTCCAAACAATGTCAAAGAATGGCAAGTATTTGAGAATGATAGGCAAATAAACAACTTTTTAACTTTGCAACAAGAGTTTACAGGATTAAATATTGACCTTGAGACAGCAAGTCAATCTCAAATTGTTGATGGAGCAAGTCAATCACAATTACAGTTTCAGCAATCTGCTCACCCAATGTCACCTAGGACAGCAAAACAACTACTCAGTCCAACCATTTTCAACAAAGAAAACATTCAGCAAATTCACCAAATCGATTGTGAAGAGCTGGGCAGTGCTGAAGATGAAATCATACAACTCAAAGACAATCTTCTTCCAGCAGGCCTTACCCCACTAGAGGACATTTTTGACTCAAATGATGTCCCCAGGAAACCAAAGATGCAGCCATTAGATGCAACAATTGAAGAATGTAATATTGGCACTATGGAAAAGCCTAAGATAGTCAAGCTGTCCGCCTCTTTGCCCCCCGATCAAAAGCCCAAATATGTTGATCTCTTTAAAGAATTCCAAGATGTCTTTGCCTGGGGATATGAAGACTTGAAGTCTTATGATACCTCTGTTATACAGCACACCATTCCCCTCAAGCCTAATCAAAAACCATTCAAACAAAAATTGAGGAGAATCAATCCTGTACTTCTTCCTTCCATTGAAAAGGAATTACAAAAAATGTTCAAAGCTGGGATCATAGCACCAATCAGGTTTTCTGAGTGGATTTCAAATTTGGTCCCTACAAGAAAGAAAACTGGTGAGATAAGACTCTGTGTAGACTTAAGGAATTTGAACCTAGTGTCACTCAAAGACAACTATCCCTTACCCAAAATGGACCACATCCTTCAAAGAGTAGTGGGAGCCTCAAGAAAATCATTGTTGGATGGTTTCTCAGGTTTCAATCAAATCCTGGTACACCCTGACGATCAAGACAAAACTGCATTTACTACCCCATGGGGTACTTTCAAGTATGTGAAAATGCCCTTTGGATTGAAAAATGCAGGGGCAACATTTCAAAGAGCAATGGACATTGCTTTTGCAAAAGAAATTCATGATTTCTTGGTCATTTACTTAGATGATCTTACACCCTTCTCAAAATCTGACCAAGAACATTTGAAACATTTAAGACAGATTTTCATAACATGCAGAAAATATGGCATTTCCTTAAACCCCAAGAAGTCTTTATTTGGTTTGGAAGAAGGGAAACTTTTAGGACACATCATTTCAAAAGATGGCATAAGAATTGATCCAGATAGGATACAAGCGATCCTACAAATGCCTCACCCTAGGAATGTCAAAGAGTTGCAAGGATTCTTAGGAAAACTCAATTTTTTAAGAAGGTTCATCCCAAATTTAGCAGAATTGATCAGACTGCTAAACAATATGCTAAAGAAAGATTCAAAGGTTAAGTGGACTGTGGAAGCAAAGCAAGCCTTTGAAAGCATAAAACTGGCTTTAACCCAAACCCCGGTATTAACTAATCCTCAGTTTGACAAAGACTTTATTATTTTTTCTTTTGCTTCCCAGCATACTATTGCTGCTGTTTTATTGCAGAAAAATGATCAAGGGAATGAAAAGCCCATTGCCTTCTTCAGCAGAGCTCTTAGAGATGCTCCTTTGAAATACCAAATAATGGAAAAACAAGCCTATGCATTAATCAAAGCTATCAAAGATTTTAGGATCTATATCCTTTACTCTCATGTTGTGGCTTATGTACCGAGTCCTATTGTCAAAGACATTCTCACCCAAGAAAATTTAGAGGGTAGAAGAGGAAAATGGATTGCAAACATACTTGAATTTGACATTGAAATAAAGCCTACAAAGTTAATAAAAGGGCAAGGTTTGGCTAAGTTAATGACAGAATCAAATTTCCAAGCCTTAGATATCAACCAACTGGACAGTGAAACAGAGCTGGCGACTCCAAAGATCAACGTAGCCTTTGAACAATCTCCATGGTACTCTGATATCTGTTATGTGTTACAAAACCTGTGTGCTCCCCCAGGACTGTCCAGAACTAAGTCTAGGTTCCTAAAAATGAAAACATCCAAATTTTGTGTGTTAGATGAGAATCTACTCTGGAAAAACCATGAAGGTATTTTGCTGCACTGTCTTCTTGAGAATGAAACTGATAAAATTATGCAAGAATTCCATGCTGGAGACTGTGGTGGACATCTGTACTGGAAATCCACTGTGGACAAGATATTAAGGGCTGGTTATTACTGGCCCACTATGTTCTCAGATATGAAGAAATTCACAACATCATGCCACAAGTGCCAACTGTTTGAAGGCAAAAGACAGCTGCTGCCACTTCCTTTGAGGCCCATTTCAACAGAAAGACCTTTTCAACAATGGGGCTTGGATTTCATTGGAGAAATTCACCCCTCATCTTCAGGACAACACAGATGGATTTTGACTGCAACAGACTACTTCACCAAGTGGATTGAAGCTGCCCCATGCAGACAAGCAAATGATTTAGTAATCATTCAATTTTTGGAAAACAATATACTGGCTAGATTTGGCTGCCCAGAAAAGATAATAACAGACAATGCTGCTGCCTTCAAATCCAAGAAAATGATAAATTTATGTCATAAATTTCACATTACTTTGGGCCATTCTACAGCTTACTATCCTCAGGGAAATGGTCTTGCTGAATCATCAAACAAAAGTTTGATAAACATCATAAAGAAAGTGCTAGAAGAGAACAAAAAGAACTGGCACAAGAAGCTAGTAAATGCTTTATGGGCAGACAGATTAACCACCAAAAGATCAATTGGGACCAGCCCATATCAGTTAGTTTATGGATTAGAGGCCAGATTTCCTTCATCACTAGGGGTGCCAGTTATGAAACTTCTACAAGAAAGTCAAGCAGAGCCAAATGACATGCAAAGAAGGATCAACCAGATAATCTGTTTACAGCAAACCAGAGAACAAGTTTTCAGCAGAGTGCAAATACTACAGGAAAAACTTAAAAAGGCCTTTGACAGAAGAACCAAAGCAGAAGATTTCAATATGGGAGACAAAGTTCTAAAGTGGGATGCAAGAAGAGAAGACAAAGGGAAACATGGGAAGTTTGATTCTTTATGGAAAGGACCATTTGCTGTCCAAGCAGTGCAAGGTAATAACACTTATTTCCTTAAAAGCTTGACTGTGACTGAACTAGATGAAGGTCCTGTCAATGGCAGGATGCTGAAGCACTATTATGATGGTTCAATATGATAAGGATCCAAAGGTTCATTGTATATATGCAATTGTACATATCCTTTTTTTTATATATTGTATAAAGAGGTTTTCCCAAGTGCTGCAACTAGCAGCAATAGGCAGATAATATCAGAGGTTCCCCAGGAAAGAAGCACACTATTTTGACAGGTTACATGTATCAGAGCTCAAAGATTAAGATGGACAATCGAGCAACAAGGCAATCTGACCTGCTGTTCTTGGTCTTTCAAAAGAAAAACCATCCCCATATGGAGCCACTGTTGGATACCTATAGTAATAGGTTTCATATTTCATGATTGATTATCGAAAATCCAAATATGCTCTGCTTTGTTACTACAAAGATCCCATATTTCCGGGAAATCAAAGGTGTGTGAAATTACTTCAGATATTGAGGACCTTATTACATTTTTGTGGATGATTCAACAGTCTAATCTGGATCATGCCATGTTTCAATTTTGAGTTGTAGAATAGAGAAAGAAGTCTGTCCAAACAGCTTAATCTTGGCAGATAAGTAGTTCAGGTAGAGAAACAAAGGTTCCCAAAAGCCTAATCTGGGACCTTGGAAGAGATAAGGGTAGAAACAGATAGAGTAAAAAAAAAAGGAAAAAGCCAAAGAAAAGAAAAGGCAATTGAGGGTTGCAAGTCTAAGTGCCCCTCCAAGAAGAAACTAAAAAATGTTAGGTGAAATAGTTGGGTAGGCAGTTGTAGTTGCAGAAAGGACAGGTTCACCATTACATAGTTGTCAAAGATATTTTGCCAAGGCAATGGACATATCAGCAGAAAAGGTGGTGAATTTCATGGATTCACAGCAGAAAGCATCACTAACTTCACTTTTTCCCCCTTACTCCATCATTAACATCCCCTTTCTCAAAGATTCCCCTCCTTCACTTCACTAACTCCTAATTCTACTATTTAACTCCCTATTCTACCCCTTGCCCTAATAATAATAACACTAAGGTGTATAAAGCCCTAAATGTTATATATTCCCTCCCCTAGGCATAATAGCCGAGAAATCTGCAAAGAAGGATCATAGTGGCATCTGGCCACCATGGTGAACCTATCTCCGATACTCTACCTTTGCTGCAGATCATTTCCCCTCAAAAAATACCTTTGCATGGGTAAAAACCCCTCTTTAAACCCCTCTAGCCCACAAAACCCTCTGCAAACCTTACAAAAATCAAATCCCGCTTTCGGCACATTCCCAAAGGCAAGCGCGGGTGGGCAGAAAAAACATTTGAAAAACTATGCCAAAACCCATAAACGTTAAATTTTCCGCCGCCCTATCCGCCGTGCACCTTACACCTCCGCCAGCCGTCGGATCAAGCCCTCCAGATCCGACGGCCCATAACAATATCGGAACGCCGTCCACGTCCGCGCGTTAACTCCCGAGAACATGACGTTGCGCCTCGTCATGCCTCTGCCACGCGTCGCCCGTTAGACCGTCTCGGAGCTCCCTCTGACACCCTGGGCGCCGTACTCTAACCGCCCCGAGAGACCGTGACGGTTAGAGCCTTAACCGTAACCTTCACGGCTTAACCTCCGCCCGTCCGCTATTGACCATTCTGCCACGTCCAGCTCACCGCTGACTGGACTGCCACCTCACCCCCGTTGACCTGTCGTCTTCAGCCACGTCCTCCCCGATGACGTCAGCTGAAGTCACATCACCGTGACCCACCAATGACGTCATGCTGACGTCATCATAAAAAAGCGCCAAATGGGTAAAAAACTCATATTAACCGAATTTTGCGCGGTTTTTACCATTTCACTGTTATTTCGTCTGTACACTCTGCTCAGCCATTTCTGCCTGGATTTCCGCCAACCGGTACAATTAGCCCAAGCGACCACGTCAGCAGCTGCAGTACACCTTGCCACGACCTCTGCACGTCGAATTACAGGTATTTACCCTGCCCTGCCCTCCATACGGCCTGCATTCTGCTCTAATCTGCTCACAAGCATAATAGGACCGTAAAACAGACTTTTTCACCGCTAGAACCGGGTTATATCTCCACCATTGTCTCTGTGAAGTCCAAAAATTCCCTGCAGAGTTGTAACAAACTGCAATTCATCTAAAAACCCCTCAGCTCTGCGTTTCCCCGGCAAATTCACTGCTAAATACCTCCGAACTACTACCAGAAGCTCACTTAGGCCCCAAAGAGGCTCTGTTACCAATTACCAGTAGTATTTCAATTTCTAGCTGGTAAATTCCCCTCTGACAATTCAAAAAAAAATCAAGTTATTTTCCCACTGAGGGCAGCCTGCAGTCTGTTTTTGCCAGTCACTTGTCAAATTGCAATATTTGCCCATTCAGAAGCTATGGAGACCCCTATTGCATTAAATATCAAGCCTATCAATGCTCCTCACCGAGAACTAGCATGGCAAGCCCTGGGAGACATGGATTACCAGATGTTGGACTGGTTTCCTATGGGAACTAAGTATAATATCCAAATGTTAAATGAACTGAGAGCCCAGCACATGAGTGGAGCAGATATCCTGGGAATTTGGGAATCAAATTTGCCCATATACAACCTTCCCCAAGTTAATCCCATGCCAGAGCTTATCTACAGTTGCCAAGAGCGCTATGACCCCAGCCAAAGGGCAGTCATTAGCCCCACAGGCCTAGTCCTGTTTCAGATCACTCCAGAGAGTATAAATCAGATGCTGCATTTCCATACAGCCAAGAAGTTGACCCCTCTTTCCATGCAAGATTTGATAAAGAGAGGAAATAACCTGTCTAATGACCAGATTGTGAAGATTAACCAGCTATTTGTCACACCTAGCTCTGAAGCAGTCAGAACCCCTCCCATTGGATACCAATACCTGAATGAGTTGGGCAGGATGATGGTGGACTTGATTGGCTATGTCCTAGGATTCAGAGGACTAGAAGATGTAGATGACTGCATATTGGCAATGCTGTCCATATTTGCCCCAGGTAAGCCTCCAGCTATCCACTATGATTATGCAACTTATATAGCTGAGAAGATTCATGACCAGTTCATGAACTTGAAGAGGGAGAGGCTGTTCAGATACACCTCCTACATATACCATCTGTTCTTGTTCAACCAGCCAGCTACCTTCTCTGTCCCTTTGAGGCCACTCAACGCCCAAGGAACCCCAAGATCAGTTGTTTTTTGGACCCCTGTGTTCCATCGTACCTCACTATCACCTTATACATACTGTGAGTTTATTGATTTATTTGTTCATCCAGCCCTAGCAGTGCTGCAAGGTGCCCCTTCTCCTAGACTGACCGATGACATGAAAAGAATTCTTCATTTGAACAAGCTTTACAACATCGGCAACTGGTACTTCTACCAGAATCACACAGTCATTAGGGTGTATGGATGTGAATTAAATCCATTTAGGCTGCCAAGGTACGTTCCCATGAGACTGTTTGCCTTAGAATATTTCAGGCAATTTGGGAACTCAGATTACCTACACTTTCAGAGTAAAAACAAGAAATCACAGTTGAAAGTGAGAAATCAGCTAGGTCCCTTCTTATACAACAGGAAGGAAGAAGGCTGGAAAGAGGCAGACAGGATCCTGGAAGGACTCCAGTTGAAAACTAGTTTTGAGTGGATTCCATATGACCCTAACCACTCTATTTCCCTCAGGAGGATCAGGTATAAGTTAGGCAACTATGCTCATGCCAGATTACCTGAAATTGAAAAATATGCAAATGCACCAGATTGGGAAGAGGGCACATTAGTAGAGCAAATGACTAATGAAGAAATACTTGAGCAAGAGGCTAGAAATGTCCAAAAACAAGCTGACTTGGAAACTTGTGGACAGGTGCCTATTTCCTATAGGAGGCAAATTGGGGCAGCCACCACAACACCAGCAACACAACAGCGAGCTGCCGAGCAGACAACCCAAGCAGCAAGCAAGGACAAAGGCAAACAGGTGGAACAACCACCTATATTAACAGAAGAACAGGTTGACACCTTGCTACAGCAGCAAGAAGAAATGGAAGAACGGGAGTTGGGGCAGCAACAAGATAAACCACAAACTAGTGGGCAGCAGCCATTACAGCAAAATAAAGAGACAGATTTGCCCGGTTCTACAGAACAGCAGCCCCAAACAGAGTTGCCTCCAAGAACAGACATCAATGTGGACAGCTCAGTCCTCCAAACACCTCAGAAGGAGGACTTAACCAGAAAGAGAGAAAGAGAGACTCCCCAGACTTCATCCTTTATCAGAGGAGAGAAGAGACAAAGATTGAATGACTCCCAAGAGGAGGACATAGCAGTAAGGCAGGCCATGGGCATGGGCCCACCCAGTGGAGAACTCTCGGCCAGCTCATCTCAAAGAGGACCAGATATGACAATGGGAGGAGAGGTCAGCTCTTCTGGTCAGCATAGAGAGGGGCACTCAAGTATAAAGCAGCAGTTCATAGAAATCAAGAGAAGGAGTGATCCCATAAAAGTGCAACTCTATGATCACTTGTTAAAACTAGCTCCCAGCAACCAGCAGAGACTAATGTCTGCTTTTGATGTGAGTGAGGGAAAAATGATAATGAGCCATTTCATGCCCACAACTCTACATCCTCAGTCCACCTCAGACTATTTGAGAACAAATATGGAGGTTCTGGCTAAAGATATTCACCCCATGGATAAGATAGAGTTACACAAACAAACGGGTGAAATGGTGTATGCCTCCCTGGCAGATGAGACACTGGAAAATTACAAGTTAAAGAGCAGCCTAGACAATACATCATCCCAGCTAGAATTGGAACGAGCATCCTCACAGGCCAAGGACAACAGGATCAAATCCTTGGAGGAGGTAATCATAGAGATAGGACATGATCCCAAGGATGTCAAAGGCATCCAAGAACTGCTGAAAATAAGGGATGCAGACATGGCAGCCCTAAGAAAGAAAATCAAACTCCCGGCCACCATCCATCCACAAACAGATGAAGTTGCCCAGCAACGGCAAGAAAAAGATACCACAGACCTGCTGGTATCCTTATACAAAGAGCTGGTTAGGACTCAAGACCAGCTAGGACAAACTGAAGCTGCAAAGGCAGCACTACAAGAAGCCATGAAACAGAAAGGGGAAGGTCAATCCTCCCAGCCTCCTCCATTAATAATAAATCTTGAGGAAACACCTCCGATCATCACTCCTCCTCCTCAGCAAACAGGAGCTACAGCACCATCCACAGCCCCCACAACAACATCAGAGCAAGCTGCTAGCTTAGACATGCAGAAGCTACAAGCAGAGATCCGAGCTATGGAAGCTCAAATGAAAGAGCTGGATGGGCTCAAACAGAACTTGGCTAATGTTAATGAGAAATTTGATAAAAGCAAACAAAATGAGGCAGCCAAGGAGAGAGAGGTGAAAACCCTTAAGAGAAGGATTGCTGAGCTGGAAAAAGAGCTTGCACTGGAAAGGGTGACAGCTGATATGAAAGCAGTGTTGTGGAGCAACATTGGGAGATCCATTGCCAAACAGTGGCAATACATTGAAACCATGGATGAACAAATGGTGCTCATCACCAAAGCAAACAAGGAAATACAGAGAGCAAGGGCAAGCCTTGGGCACATGCCAGAAGCAGCTACCAGGATGATCAATATCCTGAATTATAAAACCAGCACTCAATTGGCTAGCATGGAATCAACAACAGGACAGAAACAATTGCCATAGCCAAGAGAGTTGTTACATTGAGAAACTTGATTGGAACCTTGGAGAGAAGGACACAGGACATGCAAACAGAAATTAACAGGTTCCTGGAGAAGTTTGTAACACTGCAGAACAGAGGCCTCCCCAACATTTTGAGCAGCGTGGGAAGACTGCTCACCCTGGACAACTATAACAAGAGAATTGATGCCCATGCAGTAGCAGAGATTGCAAAACCTCCCAGCACTTCAAAGGAGCCAGGGCCAGCTACAGGGCAAATGATGTATGACAGAGTGGAGAACCTGTTTTTTCTCATGAATGAGATAGAGCATCTGTTTGATACACCACCCAATTTCTTCAAGTTCACAGAAGCAGATGAGACTCTAGGGGCAATTTTGGCACATCAACTGCCCACACAGGATGTCTGGAGGCATTTGACCCAGACAATTTTGACAGGCCAGAACCAATAGCGCAGAAGGAAGAAGCAGGTACATACAGTGACAATTTTGGGAATTAATACCCACATGAAAAGGCAGAGGCTGAGCCAACTCAGCCAGACCAGTCACTCGCCACCAGCAGCAGTCAAAGTCACAGCTGACAGGTCCGAGACATAGTGTACCAGCCTACAGTCGGGTTTTCTATGCATTAACTCCAAATATTCAGACCGACTTAGCTATTCTTATAAAGCTAAATATCTTCTGACAGAGCATTAAGATGCCTGTGCTGTGTATTAAATGTGTAATAAATTTTCGACATAATATCTTAGATAGTTGGTGAGAATGTAAAGACTGAGATAACGCAGAACTCAGATATTTCTGTAGACCACCGCTAGTATATATAGACCCTTCACAGATGCTGAAGGGGTTGCTGGAATTTTCTCTTGGATAACTTCCATCTGCTGTAATATTTTCAGAGAATTAATACAAAGGAGGAATGGAACTTCCAGAAGTTTGGTGTGTTTGATATCTTGTGGTGAAGGATGCATGTTACAGGATTCCATGGGTGTTGCATAAAACTATAAGTATTCTCAAATCTCTTTGTCGTGTCTGTTTTGAGTCTTTTGTTCTCTTTACTGTTCTTATGTTTACACTTGATAGCAAGGTGAAAGGATAGTACCAGGATTTAACTATGTTTACCCTGGACTCAAACTGAGCTATTATAAATGTTTTCCTCTTATACAGTAAGAGAATTGTAATTCTTAAATGCTGCAATTCAAAACTGTGTTTTTATTATAACAGTCATTCTCAGGGATTCAACTTTGCCCCTAAGACCTCTGTTTTCTCTTCTTAAAGCTATCTGTTGGGAACACATAGATAAATAGTGGAAATTCTTGAATGCTTTCACTATTCGTGCTACCTGTTTCCAGTCTTTTAATCAAAAATCTGTTCTATTAAACTCCCAAATGGCCCTGTAAGTCCCATCTTTCATCTCAAAACTTCAAACACATACAGCTACAGACTCCATTGCCCAATGGTACTCAACTTCTCAGAAAACTACTTCACTAGAACCTAAAAGGAATTTCACCAACCAAACATAAACAAAACACAGTGCATAATAGCTAGCCTAAAACCCTACAACAAACAGTCACAAATCATAAAGAGAGAGCCCTCTCTGATCACTGTTAGGCTAGAAGCGGTGATCCAAAGATTGGTTAGTGGTTACCCCGGCCGTATTCCCTTGGGAGTCATAGGGAACAACCTGGGTGTTAACAGAAGGACAGTCCTTGGTCTCATGGTTTTCTGAGCAAATCATACATGTTTCTACAACTTTTGCATCCAAGGGACATTCCCTTAGAGCATGTTTCTTCCTACATTTTGGACAAAAGATGGCCAAGGCATCAACTTCTACTTTCTGCTTGTTTTGTATTTTAAGGGTGTCTAGTTGTTCACTAAGGCTCCCTAGAATATCAGTTTTGAACTCATCAAGCATATTGCCAATCTCTGCCCTACTTACTGATCCAGTTGCAGATTTGTTTGCTCTAATAAGAGAAGGATCTCTTGGCCCTTTTCTAGTTTTAGATTTTCCTCTTGAGAGATGGACACATAGTTCTACTATGTCATGAAGTGGAAGTTGAGAAATATCTCCCTTCCCCATCATGTTTAAAATATCTATCCATTCATCTCTAATGGCTTTCAATAGAAGGGCCTTCAAGTTTTCCTCATCTAAGTTACTCATTTTTGCTCTCGTTAAGTTGTATTGAAATATTTCAAGTAAATCCTTCAAGTTTTCATCTTCCCTTTGCATCATCTTGAATACCTCATCCATATGATTGGTGGGCATACAATAATCCAGGTATCTATCCAAAATTGTTTGTTTCATATCATTCCAAGTCCTAATAGATTGAGTGACTAATCCCATGAACCATTTCAAAGCAGCTCCTTTCAATGTTGAAGGAAACAGTTTGAGTTTTTGAGAGTCTTCCATATAGTCATAGGTCCGACACAAGACTTCAAACTCAAATAGAAATGTTTCAGGATCCTCAATTCGCAACCCATAAAAGTTTGGGAGAATAGATGGTGAAATGTTTTTCATTGTTGTATGAGTTTCCTCACCAGCTATAGGAAATCCAAATGAGTTATCTCCATCCCTATTTCCCCCATTTTTACCTCTACCTCCTCCATTGTTTCCTCTTCCTCTACCTCGACCCCCTCCTCCAAATCCATTTACTACTTCCTCTATCATGATAGTTTCCTCAGAGTCCTCTGGTTCTTCTATTAATGGTGAATGAGGAAGAGTTTCTCCCTCCTCTTCTTCAGGTGATTCTACTTCTTTGATTACAATATGTTCCCCTGTAGAAGTGAAGAAAGGTTCTTCTCCTGGATCAAATTTAGTAGATAGTGTGGGAGAGTCTCCTAATTCGGCTGCTGCCCCTTGAATTCCAGGAATCCTAAGGCTGGGAGTATGAGTTGGAGATGATGGAGGTGTATCTTGTCTATGCCTTGAAGTAGCTAGAGTTGTGAAAATTGAACTTTTGGCCCTAACTATAAACCTTCCCCTAGAATCTCTTGCTCTATGCATCTCATTTTTTATTTTTTTTTTATGTTGGGCTAATAATTCTCTTTCTGATCTTCCAAATCACACTAGGTGCAAGAAGAGAGCATAATCAAGAAATTATTAAACTAATAACTCTCTTTTCTAATCCTCCAGATCACACTAGGTGCAAGAGGAGAGCATACTTCAAGAAGTTATCAATTTTTCCCTTCCTTTTCTTTTAATAGATCGGCTACCTAGTTACACTTCCCCGGCAATGACGCCAAAATGTTTATTCAATTTAGTATGTCCTAAATTGCTACATTAATTATCAATCCAGGAGTCGTAAACTGATGAAGTGTGGCGTACTATATGTGTAAGGCAACCTCTTTCTTAGTTTTTATTGTTTTCAGTTTTATCTTGTTTTTGCGGGTTTTGTCTTGGTTTGTCTCCTAAAGAAAATGGAAATCCTATTCCTAAGTTTTAAGAATACTTTAGAAGGCAAGTTTGGGTATAGATTTTAAGGCAATTATGTCCTTTATGATGACTTCTAGAACTTAACACTTCAGAGGATCTCAAAACAGTCTAGTGATGAAATTAATACTTAAACAAGAATGTAAATGTGCAGCTAAACAAGAATGTAAATGTGCAACTACTTGAATCAAACAAATGATGAACTACTGATCATGAAATCCCTATCTCTGCTGCTCATCTAAATACAGAAATAAAAGTTAAGCTATTGCACTCAAACAAATCAAAAACTGCAAACTAATAAAAGTAAAATCAATTCACTTCATTTATAGTCTAATAGCTCGCCAAGTAGTCTTTTCAGGGTTAAGCTATGGCTCTGGAGATAACATCAATAATATGATTAATTGACATCTAATTACAAAAAAATAAAACTAAAATCAAATCATATCATTCACAGTCCGATAGCTCGTCAAGTAGTCTTTTCATGGTTAAGTTATGGCTCTAGAGATAACGTCAATGATATGAGGAATTTGATATCTAATTGCAGAAAAATAAAGCTAAAATCAAATCACATCATTCATAGTCTGATAGCTCACCAAGTAGTCTTTTCGGGGTTAAGCTATGGCTCTGGAGATAATGTCAATGATATGAGGAATTTGATATCTAAACTAACTAACAAAGCAAATGAATAAAACTGGAATCAAAGCATAACTGAAATTAAAAAGCTAAGAAAAGCAAAGTCAGCAGAGAGGCTAATCTCATGTCACTAGTTATTGTAAAAATTGTATGAAAATGCCCGGGCCTAGCCTATCCTGAAACACACACTGATCAGTGTTAGCAACAATATACAATGCTTGAAAAATCATGTACAGGAATGTAACATTAACATCAGAACTAACTTATGAAATATACACAGGTGAACAAATTATGAAATATGTGCAATGGAAATAAGGAAACACATAGAAACTTTATAGAAATAAAGAAAACAAAATCTCAGCCAGCAAGAGCCCTCTGCACGGCCTTGGTCAACACGCTATCAGTCTGGAATTACGCTCACACAGTCATATAAAACAAAGCTTTATTGTATTGCAAAACAGAGGAAGACTCCTCTCGTTACAACAGCAGGACCAGTTCACAGTACAATACAATGACTAACAGCAAAACGACATCAAAAGCTAACTCTACATGCCTTTGTAAACGTGTTATTTATAAGGGAAATTTCATAACAGTTTTCCTATGAAACTACTTCAGCAGAGGACACGTAAAAAGACAGCATCCGTGAGTTTAGCATGATGGTTGCCAAGATCATTCAATCTATCAAAATATGGTTGTTGGATTTGCATCGTGGAGACAGTCTACAGCTGTCAAAATGAACCCATGGTTCTAGGAACGGTCTCAGACCCTTCACGTGTTTGAAAATAGAGACCTGTTTGCCGTAGAACTCTTCGTTTGACCACTGTTTGACCACAGACTTCCTTTACGAATTTGGCTGAACCAATAGGACCTAATCCATGTTCATATCATTCCTAAACTGCCCACGTGCATCATTTTGCTTGATGACACCTGTAATATAGAGATCAACAAAAACAGCTATAGAAAGTCGAATCAGTTGCGAAAAGTGGCTGTATTCCGCAGCTAATGAGCAAAATCTAATTCAAATAGCAAACACAAAAACATAGTTAGAAAACCACTTAAATGCTATTTTAGAATCAATATGCAATGATCTTTGATAGCTTATGAGGTACTGGTGAGGGGAAAACGTCTAGGAAAATGTGTAGGAGAGATGTAGTTTCAGGGCTCAATAATCCCCACTTGGTTGGGTGGATGAGTCAATCTTGGTATATCCCCACTTGGTTAGGAGATGCATGTATGTATGAGTCTTTGGTGATAGGAAGGTCATTTATGATGTATAGAGTCATGTTCTTCTTTTAGAACATCTTTTTGCAGATCTTTCTTACAGTCAGGGGGAGCATGAACAACACACTTCAGCATATCAGAGAATTCAACATGTACTCAGGGGGAGCATAACCCTTTGCCCTTGATAACAAAGGGGGAGAGTGACTTGGGGTTGCCATCAAGTCCAAAGGGGGAGATTGTTGGCATTATGACACAATTTTGGCACTATGACACTGGTGTTGTCCTTGATGGCAACTCACTCAGATGATAGATCACAGTTCAGGCCCACAGAATGAAGGAGAAAGAGATATACGTAGGTTCCCCTTGACCAAACCGCATATACATGTGGGTTCACCGACCAAAAGGCGCGTATGTGTATACACGCACTTTCACGCAAGGAAAGGCACGTACATGTTGGAGAATTTGGTTTTGGTCCATGGAATTTGGACCATGGTATTTTGACCCATGGTATTGGTCCAAGGTATCTTGTCCGAAGCATTGACCCTAGGTAATTAGTCCAAGGTATTTTTTCTAAGTGGTTTTGGAACATGGTATTGAGTAAGGCCTAAGACTATAAAAGGAGGAGGAGATCATTAGGCAAAGGCACTCAAGTAATTGAATATCTAATGAAGATCAAGATCTAGAATACTGGTCATTACGTTATGGTGCATAGCTAGATCTGAATCAAGGAGGAACCTAAGCGCTTGAAGAAGGATAAGTTCTACTGATGGGTCAAGATCTTAAGGCTTGAAGAGAAGTATATTTGTGTGGTTTTGATCTTTTATAATTGGTGCATGTCATAATGTATAAATCTGATGATCTAGGTATAAATGATGTCTGAATAGTTGTAAAGGTTAAATCATCTTTTACAAATCTGTACGCAGGTTCCGTATAGCAAAGGAGCGTATACACGTTGGTTCGAGATTTCAAAACAGCGTATACGCAGGTTTGCCTTCATATAACAGCATATGAACGTAGGTTCGACACATTGAAGTAGCGTACATCTCATAAAATATGTTTTAGCTACTACTGTTTGCTGTTGCAGTGTTTTGGGTTCTGGATTGGGTTCTAGTTACTGTTACTGTTTTTTGGTTACAACATTCAAAAAAGTGATTGTTTGATTCAGTTTTGGTTGGTACAAGGGAGATTGGTTGATGCAGATATATTTGATGTTTGATTGATGTTATTGATGGATCCAGTCTAAAAATTTATGAAACGTGATCCCTGGAAGGAAAGAGAATGTTGTAGCCTTCTGTAGGCTAGCACTTACGTGCTAGTAAACACATTAGCTAGTACAAGAGCTAAGGGGGTTGTAGCTCCCTTCCAGGAAAAGCTGGAGAACGAGAGAAGGTTGTAGACTTCTGCAGGTAGAAGCCTACATACTAGTATAAGGTTGCACCAGTACAAAATTCGTAAAAAGAAGTTTCTTATGAAAGAAAGATATAGACAATTACAACAAGTGGTTTTCACCCACATTGGGTTTCCACCTTATATCTTGTTTTCATGTGTGTGATTTCCTGTTCTGTTTACTGCATCTGATTACTATTTATATGGTTCTGATACACAGATTAAAGATCAACTAACTAAATTATAAGTTTGCAAGGTATACGCTGGTTGCTCTAAACACAGTTGCGTATACATGCAAGTTTCATTAACAGAAGTAGCGTATATAAATCTGTTTATGGAAATGAAATATTGTTAAATTTCTAATACTGATTCACCCCCCCTCTCAGTATTATTTCCAACATATTCCAATTTTGATAGATCACACTTTTGTAGTTTCAGATCTACATTTAACTCTATGCCTTTATAAACGTTGATCGACTCAACCAGAAGTAGTGGGCACTCGCCTTGATTTGAATGGTGGTGGATTAAATAGGTGAAAATATGTGGAGTTATGGTAAGTGCTTTGGTTAAGGTTTCAGGTTCCTGTACATATGTTAATTGTATAACTTCAGTCTAGGTAATTTGTTACATCCAAAATTGTCAAATATGTAGAAGTTACTTTACAAATAGCTTAGATGAGAAAACATTTGTCTTAATATAACATGTAAAATTCATATTACTTACAATATATGCTATTGTATCTTATTGTGCATATGTTAATTGTATAACTTCAATCTGGGTAATTTTTTACATTTATAATTGTCAAATATGTAGAAGTTACATTATACGTAGCTTAGATGAGATAATGTTTGGTCTAGTTAATTCTTTACATTTATAAATTGTCAAATATGTAAAAGTTACATTACACATAGCTTAGATGAGAAAATTTTTGTCTTAATATAACATGTAAACTTCATATTACTTACAATTGATGCATATTGTATCTTATTGTGCATATGTTAATCGTATAACTTTAGTGTGGGTAATTTTTTACATTTAAAATTGTCAAATATGTGTAGGTAATTTTTTACATTTAAAATTTTCAAGTATGTAGAAGTTACATTACACATAGCTTATATGAGAAATTTTTTGTCTGAATATAACATATAAAATTCATATTACTTATAGCTAATGCATAATGTATCCTATTGTGCATATGTTAATCATATAACTTCAGTGTGGGTAATTTTTTACATTTAAAATTGTCAAATGTGTAGAAGTTACTTTATAGGTAGCTTAGATCCACACACAAATAAAATATCAAAAATATGGCAAGGAAATGAGTAAGCATTTTCGCATTGGTTTAAAATTTCCCCTTAGTTGGTGAATGGAACCAATTCAGAACTATTGTTATTTTTGGTGGAGTACTAAGTTATTAACCCAAGATAAAAAAGGCTAGTCTGTTAAATGATTGAAAAAGACTATTTCGAATGTTATATAGAAATTACATTTCAAGTAGCTATATCTACCCTGATGTAACTATAATATTCCAACTCCATTTTTTTCACACTTTTCAACATTTTAAAGGTTTGACTAGTTTAGTTTGATTATGAAAATAGTCGATATTTTTAAAGACATCTCCTATTTGAAACAGTTTGAATTCTCAAGTGGGATCTCGGATAGCTAGTTTTAAATAGATGGTGTTTTATAATTCAAGCAAGAGACTTTAGGAGAAATATTGAATTTCATGCTTATTTCCATTATGCATCTAATATTTGCAACTTTTTCTAGTTTAATAACCCAACATCCCGTGTTGAACATGAAGCAAGTACCTCAAAAATTGAGGAAGATTAGTTATTCTATTTCTAGAGGGGGATAGATCCAGAGAAGGTAATGAAAGCTATCATAATTTCTTTTGTCAGGTTGTATTTAATGAGATCTCACTAGAATTTTCTATTGAAGTAAATCAATTACTGAGTTTGAATCTTGAAGGTAGTGTTGAATAGGTGTGGCAAGGTCTCTCTACAAATCTATCTACATGATTCTAATACCATGATATGGTGTCTCAATAAAACTATTTTCTAGTGTCATGTGGTAGATGTAGATAGATTTCCCATGTCCTACAGGTAAATCGTATCATTCTATTTTCTATGAAATCTAGGAACGTGTTCAAAGTTTGTCTCAAATAAGGAAATATGTATGTACTCTTGAATTTATCTATGTTGTAATAAGATCAAGAATAAAGTTTTCATTGCAAAGAATTGGGATCTACCATGTAAGTTTTCTTTACTACATGAAATTCTTTATTTGTTAGATCCCAACTAGTTAGGGTTGAATTTGTTTTTTCTATAATGAGAATAGGAATAAAGTTGTCATTTCAATCACTGGAATCTACCTTGTAAGATTTCTTCACTATATGAAATTGTTGATTTGTTAGAGCCCAACTTATTAGGATTATGAAGAGTCCACTTTCATGAGAATATTTATGAATTCTCTATTCTTGCTCAAAGAATTACATATTACAGAAAGGTGGAAAATAAATACGTGGATGGAGTATAAAATCATTTTCAGTTGCCTTAACATATTTTTTAGCACCCACTAAAGTGCTTCATTTTCCTCCTAGTTAATTCCCTTTCTACCATATGAGTGCTTCTAGAAGTCCTTCTCCAAAGTGATCTCTTAACTATCTTCGAGGGAAAGTGATTACTTGATTGGAACCCACAGATTACAATTTGATTAGGACCAAGGGATGAGAAAGCTTCATATTATTTGATCTCTTCCACAAGTTAAAATCATATTGAAAATTTTCCTCCTTGTTTAATTTATATGACAATCACTCTAGCATTTGTTAGGATTTTGAGACCTTTTTCAATGATTTTTTTTTTTCTTCTGAAAGTTGTGTTCTCAATTAAGGAAATTAAAGAAAAGGTGAAAATGATACAATGGAAGGATTTTCTATTTTAGTGCCTAAGAATTCCTTGCTAATATGAAGGGATTGGTATTTTCTTGACTCAATATTAGTCGCATTTGACTTCCTAGCATTCCTTTTAATTTCATTTTTGTCATGTTTATATTTCTATCCTTGAAGTTGGTGATCTATTGTGTGTGTAATAAGAAGTATTAACTATTAAGCACTCTCAAAGATGATATTGATGGATGACTAACTTTAAATGTCCCTACTTGACACTCTAGTATTACATGATCATGCAAAGAAATTATTAATCAATATTAAAGGGAAGATGATTAACATGCAGTGTTTCTTGGCTTGTCATATAATTACTACATTTTGGCCCCCAATAATATATTTGAGGCTACTTATTGGTTGTTACTTGTGGAGCTTCCCTTTGGCTCAGAAAAACATCTAGGATAAATGTCCATTGCATTGGCATTGGAAATCATCAAAGAGTACTTCACCAAAAGTAGTAGAGGACATGGGAAAAATCGGTACATTGAGCGATAACCACTAGAGAAACACTAAAGCGTTGTAATTTATTGTGTATTTATATTCACTTGAAATTAACTAGTCACAAAAAGTACCTTTTCGAATATTTTCATGTACACATAAATACTCAAAACACAATTTCAAACTCAACATTCAAACTAATAATCATATGATACTCATAATTTTATAATTAAATAGTCTAATATGATTAATATTATAGGAAACAACTACAAGGTTTGACTATGAGGGGTACTATGACAATATATGTACACTTCTCATTGTATTAGACAATAATCTCTCAGAGTGTGATATCCATCCAACGAAATGTACTACCAGAGGCCATTGTGGGATTGAAATTTTTTCTTTTAGTGGAACGTGGTGATATATTTTCTTGGGCCTTAGTGTTCTGCTTCCCTAAGGTTTTGACACTGCTCATAGCTAGCACCTTCATTCAACCAAGTGAGGTACTCATCTTGGAAAGTTGAATCATTTTTTCTCCACAATCCAATATGATGTTGTATCAATCTCATGATCCTAAAAACATAGGTCATAATAGACATGAACTTTTACCGTGGGAAAAAGCATCTCCGAATTTAAGGAACATGACTCTTTTAGGACAAGCAATAAGGAGATTTTTTACACTAATTTTTTTTTTTTTTTTTTCCATTTGTTTTCACAAGTTATCTATTGTCTGATATTCTTAGCATGTAACTTAGTTGGTATGATTGTGCCTAAGATTTTCTTGAAGGTTGAATACTAAGTTCCTAAGGTGTTATTTTCTATGGTAATGTTTTATTTTCTTTGTTTATACAGGTCATCTAGCCGCATAGTGGCCACTATCACCCAACTAAAAACTATTGCCCAACTGAAGAAAACTTGTTTGAGTTTCTTACTTTTCTAGGGAAAAATGGCATTGACATTATTGATGTTGAGGTATATGTCGTATAAATCCTTTATAGTATACTTTATTTTATATTCCAATGTTCATCATCTTTAATGTATTATACTCTACATTGTATCTTATTTCATGTTCAGAATATTAACTCAATATTGATGGTAAGAAGCAGGAATTGAAGAAAGAGAACAATAAAAATGGAGTGAAAAATGCAGAAAGAGAGAGAAGAGAATCAATCTAGTGATGCCCTTAAATCCAATATCTCGCATGAGACACACACATATAGACTAATGGTCAAGTCTTTAGAGTTGGTGAATTCACCTACAATGCCTTGGAAAAATAATGATAATGTTTTGAAGTGATGAAACATTATTTCATGTGTGAATTGTAGTCCAACCAATATTAAGTTGAAAACTCGTATTGTAATACTTGAAATTTCATATAATATAATTTACGTGGTTGAAATTATTTATAGTTGTATTTGATATTATTTAGTATTGTAATAAACATATGTAACTTTGTGTTTTCACATTAGATGAACATGTGCATTGTATGACATTTTTTTATTTAGTCACAAAATCATACTAATTAATTTATGTTGACTAATAATGAACACAAAATTAATTTAAAACTACTAAATTAATAGTTCATATTGATTAATGATGAAAAAAAATAAAATGAATATATGACTAAATTAGTCGTTTACAATAATTATTAATGAAAGTAAATGAAATGAATACAAACTACTAAATTAGTCGTTTATATAATGAATATGAAACTACCAAAAAAAGATAAATGGATATTAAAAATGATAAATTTGTGATTACAAATGACGACTAAATTTTGCATATATAGGACTATTAGTAGCTAATTTACAGTATCTTATAACACGACGAAAAATTATTCATATTTCTTTCGTCATTAATTGGTTTCAAACAATGATTAAACTTTGCATATATGTGACTATTAGTAGCTAATTTACAGTAGCTTATAACATGACCAACATTTTGGTCATATTTCTTTGGTCATTAATTGTGACAATTAATGGCTAAACAAATGACCAAATCAATGACCAAATTTACGACTAAATATACTACTAGATGATAAAATTGAGACAACCAATTAATGACTAAGTTACAAATGACTAAAAGTTGGTTGCGTTATAAGATACTATAAATTAGCTACTACTGGTCACCAACTGAAAAATGGTTATTTATATGCAAATTTTAGTCCCTTTTTTAGTAAATAATTAGCTATTTTGTACTAGTGGCACGTTCATAGCACTGGACCTTGGGGTAAATGCATATTGTTATGTAGATCTACATGCATGCTAGTTGTTTTATTATTATTGTTGTTCTAGTTTTATGTTATTATTTTGATTCATGCATGTATTGATATGTTCTTGATATTATTATGTATCATACTAATCTGGATTGACCTATGCAGATGCAATAGCCTCACTAGAAGCAAATTGAGGTAATTCTTTTGATTGTGCCTTTTATTTTATCTAACAATGGTATGTTTTTGGAAAATACAAGGCCAAGAGATGAAGAGAAGAGTGATTAAGTACAGTTCATATGAATCCCCGTACAAGGCAGAAGAGAAATCAATGGGATGGGAGAAAATAGTTGGGTAGTAGGGAGAGGGAAACTCACTTGATTTAGAGGGTACATTGAGAAGTCTGAGGGAGGAGATCATAAGTTGCAAACAAAATAATGAGAGGTTGATTGAAGCACATGAAAGGATTGCAAAATCTTAAGAAAAGAAAGCTGAGGTTTATGCAATTATTCTTCAGAGTCTTTCATAATTATAGAAGCATGAACAACTAGGGACCAATCATGGAGATAGACAAGAAGAAAATACTAATGGGGTAGATGGAATTCGATCTCAAAAAATGTATATAACGGATGATGATGATACAGTGAAGAGTGACAGATCCTTGAGGACACCTAAGGGGAGGTCTAGTACACATGGATTTTATTCTAGCTTTACTTCTAAGAGACATCATCACCATCACCACAGACATCATAGGAGGAGTGGGAAATATTATTTTCCAAAGGAATTAAAAAAAGCCAAGCCTCCTACTTTTGATGGTGAGATGACCAAATCATAAGATGCAGAAGCGTGACTACTTGGAATGAGAAAAAAAAAATCAGAGTTCATGATTATTTAGATAATATGAAGGCCAATATAGCTACTTTTAGTCTCAAAGGAAAATCATATATCTGGTGGGAATATGTCAATCATGTTAGAGGCATCAGGGAAGAGAAGTTGGTCTGTGAAGAATTTGAAAGACTCTTTATAAATAAGTACCTATCTGAGAGGTACCATGATGGAAAGGCTAAGGAATTCTATGAGCTCAAGATGGGTTCCATGATAGATGAATAATATAGAACTAGATTCCTAGATCTATTGAGGTATGTTCCTTATCTCAAGGATGAGAAAGAAAATATCCAAAGTTTCATAAATGGATTTTCATTATCATTCAAAGATTGGATTGAGTTTGATGAACCTTAATCATTGGAGGAAGCCAATAGAAAGTTGAAGCATTGCTATGAGTAGTCAAAGTGTAATCTTAAGTTTAGGCATGAATGGAAGCTTAACAAGTAGACTAAAGAAAAATGGCTCAAGAAGCAATGAATATTTCAAGATGTAGGTGAGAAGTAAAATATGGCACCTCATAAGAAGTTCAATGTAGTAGAGAAAGGACGTGGGTCTCAGCCTCTAAAGTAGCAGAATAAAGGCAGTGGAATAGAACCATTGAAGTGTTGGACTTGTAGTGGATATCATTGTAAGAAGGATTCTACATTGTATTAGGGTGGAAGGCCTCAAATATAGAATTCTCATAACGCACAGACGGTTGGGGATGTAGGTTAGAGCATTCCTTGGATTTATATAGTAGTTAGTAGTAGGAAAGAAAACCATCATGCATCCATTACCAAGATGGAAGATAAGATTTTTGGTCAATTTGTTTCTATTTTGATTGATCTAGGATAAAATTATAACTATATTAGTCTTGAACTGGTATATTAATTTCATTTGAATAAGGAAATGCATGCAAAATATTGTTTGGTATAGTTGGCTATAGGGACTAAGAGAAGAGTTCACAATTGGGTGAAATCTTGTGCATTTGACCTTAATGGCATGCCTACATCAACAAACCTGAATTTGCTTCCTTTGGTGCATATAGTATGCGTTTGGCATGGGTTGGTTGTTTATTCATAGGACCAAGGTAGATTACTATGAGAATGCTATTGAGTGCCTCAATGATGATGGAGAAAAGAGAGTCTTGCAGGGAAAGAAAAGCCTACATCAGTGAAAATGGTTACAACCATGCAAGCTAAGCGTAGTCACAGGAAAGGATGTTCATTATTTGGATTTCATGTTTGCAATAATAAAGGGATCAATGAATAGGATGGTGAAGTCCTGAGGAGTTATCCTATCTCACAGTAGTTTTAGGATGTGTTTCCTACAAAGATTCCAGAGCTACCTCTTCATAGAGAGGTGGATTTCTCTATTGATTTGATGTTAGGAGCAGTACCAACATCTAAGTAACCTTACAATATGATCACTTCCGAGATGGTGGAATTGAAGTTGTAACTTAAAGAGATGCTTGATAAAGGATACATAAGGCCAAGTGTATTTCCTTGGGATGCACCGGTGTTGTTTGTAAAGAAGAAGGATGGTACTGTCATATTGTGCATTAATTATAGGAAGCTGAACAAGGTGACCATAAAAAAAAATTATACATTGCCTCAGATTGATGATTTGTTCGATCATATGAAGGGAGTTGCAATGTTTTCAAAGATTGATTTGAGATCAAGATATCATCATGTGTGCATCAAAGAAGAAGACATCTATAGGACTACATTTCATACAAGGTATGGTCACTATGAGTTTGTCATGGTTCCTTTTGGTCTTACCAATGCTCCAACCACATTCATGTGTATGATGAACAATATGTTGTAATCTTACCTAGATAATTTTGTGATAGTCTTTGTTGATGATATATTGGTTTATTCAAAGAATCAGGAAGAGCGTGCAGAGCACCTGGTAGAAGTGTTGATATTGTTGAGAGAGCATAAGTTGTATGCCAATCTCAGTAAGTGTATCTTATTTCAGACTCAGATTCATTACTTTGGACATGTTGTTTCCAAGGATGGGATATCAATGGATCCAGAAAATATTAGGGCTATCTTGGAGTGGTCAGGAGGTTCATATCATATCACATCTTCGAAGAGGAAAAGAAAGAAGTCTGAATGGACTATAGAGTGTGCAACTATATTTGATCAGTTGAAGAAATTTCTTACCAATGCTTCAGTTTTAAGGATTGTAGATCTTGATAAAAACTTTGTGGTTTGTACATGCGCCTACAAGGAGGGAATTGGTGGAGTCCTGATGTAGGAAGGGTGGGTGGTTTAATATGAATAAAAGAAGTTGAATGTTCATGAGAAAAATTATGTGACTCATGGTCTTGAGTTGGAAGTTATCATTCATGCCATGAAGATGTGGAGACATTCTATCCTTGGCAGAAAATTCATTTTGATGAGTGATCATAGTGCAATGAGTTACATGTTTGACCAACCTATTTTAAATGCAAGGAAATCTAGATGGTTAGATACTCTCAGTGAGTTTGACTTTGAAATTAGGTATATCAAACGCAAGAAGAACGTGGTTGTAGATGATCTCAGTAGGAGAGTACAAATGAATCATATTTTAGTTGTGATGTAACAACTTGTTGTGGTACTCAATAACCCCCCATTATCTTTAGACTTAGGAGAAAGAATAATGGGGACCCTTTAAAATTTTTAGGATAAGATCTTTCTTTGTTTAGATAAAATAGGATAAGTTTTATTTTTACTCTATGATTTTTGAATAAAATAAGAAATTTTATGAATAAGGTCATAAAACCTTTTTAGGAATCCTTTTGTAGTTTTAGAAGATGAATTATAAGTCTAAATGAATCCTGAAATCAAAACAAATAAATGAAAAAACTATAAAAGAGTTGGTCCTAATAAAAGGTACGCATGACATCAGTGATTTCAAAGGATAACTGCAAAGATAAATAGCGAAAAGCCGAAATGAGAAATTGTAAAATTGTGATGAGCCGATAAGCCAAATGCAAAAATTCAATTACGGATAAGCGATGAGCCTATTGTGAAAAACCAAAAATCTGAAATGCAGAATTGCGAAATGAGAGAAGTCGATAAGCCGAAATGTGAAATTTCGATAAGCCGAAATGCGAAATGCCGAGCCGATACCACAATTCGTTAAGATCTGATATTGTATTTTGTCAATTGATGGATTTAGATATCACGTTTTATTAAAATCTGTTATTTCTCTAGTATTGATCCTATGCCTATATACTTTTCAGAAATCGTAGATCACTAAGCTATGTAATGTCACCCAATACCACACACCGATAAAATATTTTTCGATATAATGACAAGTGTCAGTATCACATGAACAAACGTTTGGAAATTAAATGACCACTCTACGTAGTTCTAATTTCGAGGTTTTTGTTGATTGGTAATAATTTTTAGTTAATGTGAAAGGATTTCCATATAACTCACATTGAATTGATATGACTATTTGCATCCTTCGAAGCTCTTGTTGCTTATATTGATTTGTTTCTTTATAGGTAAATTCTAATAAATAGAAGTTAAAGGACATGTTAATAATAATCAAGGAAAGGAGGAAGTTTGTAATACAACAAGAATCAGTCTTGCCACCTGAAGAAGTGTCTGAGATGTCTCCATTGTTTACAGATACTACATGCACTCTAGATGCAGGTTCCGCCTCCTAAGAGGTGATATACAAACTATTTGAGGATGAAAATCTGAGGATAATTGTGAAACAAACTACTATTGCTGATGATTCTCCTCCAAGTAACAATGTTGCATGGAATGCTGTGGTTGATTCATTTCTTCACAGAATTATTGCCCACCCTAAAATTGTACCATACACAGATATGGTGAGATGGGTTGTCGACTAGTTGGATAATACAGATAGAACATTTATAACGCCAAAGAAGATAGTTATTGGGTCTTTTAAAGCTAAGGGTTTAAGGAAAATGTATCATCTACCTCCACCTCAGAAGAGGTATGATATGCAATTTGTTCATAAATTCATGCAAGAGAATCTGAACCCTGCAGACCTAATCAGAGAATGGAGAAGGAACTTGAACAAACACAAGTGAGAGGACAAGGGTATGTATTCAGTAGCCTCCATTGTTAGCCCTTTCTCTCATATTGTTGTTATGTTATGTCACCTCTATGGTTATCCAAGTACACAGAAATTCTCTGAAGAATGGGTGTCATTGATAGAAGCCTCTGCTGATGGCTATATCATGGATTGGATGACTATATTATCCAACAATGTGACCACCTAAATCTATAATTACAGACAAAAACATAATGTTCATGAAACAACGGCTCCTCCTTTCTTTATGAGTGCCTATGTCATCGACACAATTTGTCTTTCTTATGACTTTCCATCTCTTGGATGGAAATGGAAAGACCAATTTCCTAGCCCTATATCTATTTATCTCGATATCATATGGGAATTGAAATACCATGCTCACTTATGAAAAATATTTCATGAGGTCATGCTCCCTTTCCACCGAGAAGTATTTGGCATAAAAGTCCCTAGACTTACTGCAGAATCCAATAAATACCTAAAGCCTATAGTAAAGTGGTTTGGGGAAGAGTCATTTACCTACATTTGGGTTTTGGTAGCCTTTCCCATCCTCATGTTTTGCCCCTTTTTGTCCCAGATAAGTTGTTGGCCAAGGAAGTTTCTTATCAAACAGTTGGTAAGGGATTAACTAAAGTACTTAAAGATGCCAAGAAATTCACATGGCCATGTTTTCCCATTTCTTGTGGTACTTGTGCCTTAGAAATTTCAAGCATTCCTCAATTGAAATTGAACAATTAACAACCTTTAATTTTCCAACCATACTAAATAGACCATATGACCCGCATGGTGTAGTGAAATATTTTACAACATAGGCTAAGCTCAAACCGTTTTCAAACGAGCCTGACAAGTTTGATGATTTGTTTGAAATGGTTCTAGAATATTATATGCTAGAGAAATTAACATCAAATTGTCTAAGTCTTGACGAATTGATTAGATTCAATCAATATCGTCAATGAAGAATAACCCATTTTCCAAAATCCCTGTTAAAGCAATTTCGACAGAATTCAGAAACTTCAGATGCATCAGCTTCCTCCTCAAAAGCTCCAATTATTTCCCAAGTCTTTGAAACAACTACTATAGTTGTTGAGAAAACAAGTGAAATCAAAGAGGAGAACAAATTGGATGAAGTATGGGAGGAGTTCAACCATGTTTTGACAATAGAAGAAGCTCGGGTTACAGGTGTCTCAGCCGATATACAAGCAGAGCAAGTTACAATGAGCAGAGAGACAGAGCAGGTTCCAAAGACTACAGGGACAACCTCATTTACTGTTGAGGCTTCCCAAGGGGATATTATTCCTAAAAATCCAGAAAATAATATTGATATTGATTTTGTCAATCAATCAACTATTGCCGATGATATGGAGGTAATTCTTGCATTTCCTACTACCAAGATAGTCCTCAAGATTGAAGAAATATCGACTTTGGACGTATTTTACAATCCAAAGCATAAAGTAGTAATGAGCAGTTCAAGGAAGAAAAGAAATCTAGAACAATCGTAAGCGCTAGTTACAAATCATACTCCTTTTCAAGTTCTTTGGAAAGGAACTCAAATAGCCCCAGACGAGGAATTGAATAGATTATCTCATTTCGCAGGAGCTTATGCTAGTGCTACCATTAACAAGGTTACATAAATATAATTTCTAATGAAGGAAAAGGATCAAAAGATTGTCCAATCGGAATAAATTTTCCTGATAGAAAAGCAAGCAATTGAGCAACAATGGCAATCAAATATTACTAAGCTGTAGAAAAGCTTGAATGATTTAAAGATAAAATTTGAATCTCAAGTGAAGGACAAGGATGAACATATACTACAGTTGCAACAAAGGATGGACCAGGTGAGAGAATATCCATATATAAATGAAGTCCGCAAGGAAGCATCAGAACTTGACATGCTCTTAACAAAGAAGTAGGCCATGTTTTGTCATAAGATTTCCTTCATTCATGACCTGTCAAAGACTAGTGGTTCTTTAGTAAATCAATTGTCCAATTTGGGGCATTTTATGAAGATATCAACGAGAAAATATCTAAGTATATATATTGGCAAGACAATGATTAGGGAAGATCACATGATCTTCCTTGGATGAAGAATCACAAAAGGATATCACGTTTGGTGACTGGGATATCAAAATGAAATGGGTGAAAATGGCTATTAACAAAGCCAGTAATCTTGCCTCAAATTTCACCGAATACATCACAAATACCTTATTGCAAGCCAATCTAATTCAAGAATGCCCAAAGGACACCTTGCCAGATGTCAAAGATTTGAAACAATATTCGCAAGAAACATCTAAAAAGAAGGTTCAAGACATTTAGAGTTTATTGCAAGCAAACCTTGAAAGTTATTGGCATTTTCTAGTGAAGCCTCATAGTCGGGGGCTCGTGCTGAGGTGTCTCTCAAGCACAATAATACAATTTCTTCTAGCACTTAACGATGCAATGTCTACGAAACAAATGTGCATGCATCCGGTACATCACCCCAGCTAAAGCCGCTCACGTACATATACAATCTGAGAGAAAAGAAGAATCAATCTGGAGAAAAGTCATGAGTTCTTATTGCAATAGATCACAAATTTAGTTTTCGTTTATCTTAGCTTATTTTGCTAAACTTTTTTGAAGACTTTTATTTTAAGTTTACTATTTTTGTAATATTAATAGGTTATTTAAACCCCTTTTTCATGCATTTAGAAAGGGGTCCAAAATTTTGAGAAGACAACTTTGAACTTGCACTATTGTTTGATCCAAAGTTATCTAATTAAGAAGCTGAGCCTGACAGTTATATTTTTCATAAGCAGAGCACTAATGCATCGAGTATTGTTATATTTGTGATATCGTTATGTATTATTGAATTAGATAGTAAATGTCTTATGCATTATTTCGTTATATGAATTCTTTGAAAACAATTAGTCATTATCACTATTGATCTACATGATTGGATGATTTGTGATTATGTATGAGATAACGAGATCTTTTTATGTGATTGAGTTTTAACTAACTAAATTAATTAAATATTTAACTAATGTAGTTTATCATATATGATTTCCTTTCATTAAAGTATTCTATGATCTATATCGTTATTTACTTTCTGAAATCTTTCTTTGGATAACATGTGAAGATGTACTATCCTAGGAAATAAGTAGAATAAGTTTATTCAGTAATTTTATCATTATCTATAAAATCATTTCATCATTCTTCATTCTGTTACTATATTAAATCTCTTTAAAACGGGAAACTGGTCCCTTTATACCCATTTGGGCCCACCAATTTCAATGGAAACGGAGTTGCTTTAAGCCTAACCGGGTGGTGTTCACCAATGTTGAGGTAATCAAGTTACAGCCCTGAACACAACCCGAGGTTAAAAACCATGTAATAAAGTTAATAAAGGAAAAATAATACGAAGGTCACAGGACACGTATTCCAAGTTGAATGTTGGGAAAAATATCCTAGCTGGTGTTCATTTGGTTTATTATGGCTAAGATCAAATTGGAAAAGGAACTTGAAAGGAAAAGAGGCATTAATTGGCCTTTTATTTATGAAAATAAAGGAAAATAGGAGAAAAGGAAGGTGAAAGGTCACAAATTTGAATGGAAGGAAACATGAAGGAAAATGAAGAAATTAGAGGCCTCAATGATAATAAAGTTTCTGAGGATTATTTCTTGAACTTTTGTCGGTATTAGCTTGGAGCTCTCTCTATTCTCTCATACCCTTGCACACTTAGAGCATTCTTGGATCACTCTATCATTGGAGCAAGGAAAGTAAATGAAGGGAAAGAAATCAAAGGAAAGTAAGGATAAAGCAAGGAAAAGTTGGATCAAGTGGCTACAACGGGATTAATTGTAGGTATCAAGTTGCATGTATGATTTCCTTGCTAGTTATGGCATGCATGGTACATGCATGTGTGTATTTGGTTCTCTTGTTGTCGTTGGCATCGTTTTTCCAGGTGTGGCCATCATTTTAGCCTTGCCTTGCCATTTTCGAATATCCATGGTGTGATGGGGTTCTTTCATTTGGTTGAGCTAGATTTTCATATGGTTTTGGAACCTGTTGAGGTGGTCTCATGAAAATTCCCAAGGGCCTAGGAATCCCTTAACCGGTAATGGGGGGGTACATGGTAAATATTGAGGGTGGAGATGGGAAAATTCCTCAAGTTATTGGTGAAGCAATCCAGAGGAATCCATGCTTGTTTAGGGCCTAGTGATCCATGGACCGGTAATGGTGGGATTTTGGTAAAGCTTGGTAGTGTATATTTCTTGCTTGGGCATAGGAACCCTTGATCAGTAATGGTGGGATACATGGTAAAGCATGGTTGTATAGATGAGGGTTTCAGGCCTAGAAATCCCTTGACTAGTAATGGTGGGATATGAGGTAAAGCCTGAGGAAGCTCTGGTTGGTTTTATTATGAGTCCCACATTCATGCTTGGAATATGGCACGGGGGTGATTGTCTGAAAGAAAGATTTGGTTCAGCCCAATCTATGGTCGGGTGGTACATGGAAGTCCTTGAATTCGTTGGATTTCGCATATGTTAATAAGAGCTCTTTTCCCTCTTGTATTTAATGAGTATTTATACTTGTTATTATGTGGCTCTGATGATTGTTCTATTACTATTACTATTATGGTTATATGTTGGTTATAAGCATGGTTTTATGGCAGACTTTAGTTATGTATCTCATCATGTTTTGATTGGTAAATGAATGGTTAATGAATGTATGACCTAATATATGATAATGAAATTATTGTGAGATGGTATCAGATCTTCTTGACGATTCTCAAATAAGTATGAGATTCCTATGACCAGATATGTAATTATGACTTGTATATTACATGTTCATGATTTGTTTGAAAAAATGTTTGTAGTAGTTAGGATGGGTCAGGTTACCTCCTTGATCAAGTTTTGAATTAAAGGATTTTTATTTGTGTCATTCATTGTTCTAGAAAGTTTCATTAAGTTATGGGCAGTGGTCTGGAGACTAGCCTTGGAAAAGTGCCTCATACCTCATGGTTGTAAGCATAGAACTAGGTGAAAAATATTGTAGTCACTCCCTTGCAATCTTATGCATGTGACTGGAGGGTTACAATAGAATTCCAACAGTGTTGTGCCAACATCTGGGGCTACAAGACATAAAACTAGAGGTTTAACACAGGGTCTAGGCACCTGGAAGGGAGTTTACCCCTCAGGGGTCTTGTAGCACCTGAGGGAGGTCATTAAGGTTTTGGTTTTGTCAGTTCCACTTCCCTAAGGTGATCTAGGAGGTTGAATCATATCATAGTAACTCTTTGTCACATGTTTACCTTGATAGGTTGGTTAACTTAGGTAAATGCGGGAGGAGGGGTGTTATAGAGTGGTATCAGAGCATGGTACAACCTTTGGACTTGATGGGAAGAATGTGGTTTTCATGCATACATTTAGGTTGTATATGTGCTTGTTATGTATGCATGGTGATGGTCATTATTGTAGTTGTGTTGACATGTAGAATTTGATGATGTTGTTGTTGGGATGTGATTGTCATGAATGCATTTCAGTTGTATATGCATTTGTTATGCATGTCAATGTATATATATTTTTGTGCATGAATTTTTATGGTTATGCACGAATAGTAGGTTAAGTATGAATCATGAGGTAATTGTATGTAGTTATGTCATTACAATGTTGTTGATAAGATATGATGTTGATATGTTGGCTAAGATACATCAGGAGATGCAAACTATTAGAGAGAGGTTGCAACACTAGACTTTGGACTAAGAGAAGATAGTCATACATGTATTGTATGTTTGGCATGTAGGTATGATGATTAATGGTTGTTATATGCATTTCTGTCATTCTATTGTTGTTCTAGATACATGCCTCATAAATGTTAGTTGTTCAAGGCGGTCATATGCACATGCGTTATATAGTCATGTAGGGTAGTTAACTTCTTGTCATATGCATTGCAGTCATATGCATGATGAGTATGGTCATTGTAGCTAGGATCTTGATGTTATATGTATCGTGCTAATCTAGATTGGCCTGTGAAAATAGTTATGGTTATGGTATTTGGGTATGAGTCGATATACTTGTGATATTGTGTCATACTAATTTGCACTGAATGTGAAGATGTGATAGCCTCCCCTAAGATACATTGAGGTATGAATTTGATTATGTATTTTATTTGGTTTATCTAACGTGGTATGTTATAGGTTGTTTGAATGTTTGATTAATTGCATGATATGAGTATGTGTCTATAAGATTGCATGAAGAAAAGATCTTGATTTTAAGATGGTTGTACTAACACATTATGTGCTAAGATAGCTAATATACACTTGAGTGTAAGTGGTTGCTCGTTGTATTATTATGATTAATGACTGTGAGTTGATTATGGAATGAATGTTATCCTTGGTAAAGGCTGATTTCAAATTAATAGACATGATGTCTTGATCTTTGGAACATGTAACTAACATGTTGGAGCAGTTGCAGGGAAGCTTGGTATTGGCATGACAAGGTAATAGTTTATTTGTTTACATAACTAATAGTCGGGTGATGTGATAGTACATAATAAGAATCAATTGTAGCAAGGTAAAAGGTAGAAGAAAGGAACTGGGTGAGAATTCCTTTAGATATGTTTGGAAACCACAATTCAAAATGAATCAGTGCTTTGCATGAATACAGGAAGTATTATTAACCTTGATTTTTTTCTGACATTATGTGGATATGTGCTATATTCATGAACATGTATTTGACAGGTATAACAACTAGTTTCTAGTTATAGCTAGATTCGTTAAGGGAATTTGAGTCCCTTGTGGGATACGTGGATGTGTTCAATTATAAGGAAACATGCTTAGCACATTAAGGTAAGGTAACTAGTATGATGATTTATTTATTTATGCATTGGTAGTTATGTGTTTATGGTAGTATGATGTAGGGATTGCATGGAAAAAGAGACTTCCATGAAATTTTAAAGGAGGCTCGGGTTGAGCTTTCCCTTGGAAGCATTAGGAATCAGGGGCATTGAGTCATGGTATTTGTTGGAAGTCTTGTTATTTTGGTGCTTTGTGATCTGTTTGCACTTGCCTTGTGGTTTTGTTTGTGTCTAGTGCATGTCCATGCCACTTTGTTTGTGGTATCGTATTATTGTTGGATTTCATGCTCTTCTTATTGTTTGTTTCTTTTTCTTGCCTTTTTTTCTGAGGGTCTTGTGAATCGATTGGGGAAAGAGGAAAGATAATGGAGCTCAGGGAGAGCTATGTGGTACCCAATAGGTAATGCAAGACTTGGATGAAGTCGGTGCATGAGTAAAGGGAAGTTGAAGGCAAGAGCATGAAAACTAGTCGCCCTAGTTGGATCCATGGGGATGAATGGACAGCGGTAGGAAAAGAAAAATAAATGGATTTGAGGCATCATATGCCTTGGCTATGTTAGGAATTGTGGTTCTCAATGTTGTGCATGCATTGCATGGATAAAGGAAATTCACTTAACCTTGACCTTATGATATCTGGTAATTATGTTGTGATTATGATTAAGATGATGTCTATATGTGTATATATCTATGTACATATGTTGTTATCTGATGGCTTCGTTAGGGATCATGAATTTTTTATGCTAATGTCTATATATATATATATATGATAATGACACACACACACACACATATGTGTGTGTGTGTGTGTGTGTCATTATATGACAAGGTCGTCAGGAATCATTCTTATGGAAGAATGATTGCCTATGTAGGTGAATGGCATGAAGAGGTTCCTGGTATTATAAGGAATCAAGTGGGAAGAGTAGCCCTAGAAGATCTATGAGGTTAGTATCATGTGGATATGAATTGATA
The DNA here is from genome assembly GCA_031772625.1 of Pinus tabuliformis. Taxonomy (NCBI): domain Eukaryota; kingdom Viridiplantae; phylum Streptophyta; class Pinopsida; order Pinales; family Pinaceae; genus Pinus; species Pinus tabuliformis. The sequence continues at coordinate 564,579,255 of CM062818.1, read as the reverse complement.
TTATATGCTTATACTATGTATATGTTTATGTTATGGATAGGCTATGTTGAGGGATACATCAACTGAATGAAAGCAGTGTGATATGTGGCATGTTGGGACAAGCATGGATAGTGGAAAGACACTTAAGGAAAGGTTCCCTGGTAGATATAGTGTGGTCTCTGGATGTGAAGTACTACTGTTGTGTATATGTTATACATGTTGTACCTATAGTGTTGTGTGCGTGTAGTATATGTGATGCTATGTACATATGGTGTTGTGTACATGTTGTATAGCGGTGTTAAGTACATATGGTGATGTGTACATGTTGTATATGTGGTGCTATGTACATATGGTGTTGTGTATGTATTGTATATGCGATGGTATGTACTTATGGTGTTGTGTACATGTTGTATTTGTGGTGCTATGTACATCTAGTGTTGTGTATATGTTGTATATGCAATGTTATGTACATATTGGATATGCAATGTTGTGTACATATTGGATATGCAATGTTGTATACATATGATGTCGTGGGCATGTTGGATATGCAGGGTTGCATACATATGGTGTCGTCGGCATGTTGGATATGTGGTGATGTGTATATATGGTTCTATGTACATGTTTCATATGTGGTGTTGCGTACATATGGTGTTATGTACATGTTGTATTTGTGGTGTTGTGTACATATGTGTTGTGTGCATGTTGTATATGTGGTGTTGTGTAAAATTGGTGTTATGCACTTGTTGTACATGGGATGTTGTGTGAAGGTGGTGTTATGTACACGCCGTGCATGTGGTGTCATGTACATGTGGTGTTGTGTACACATCGTGCATGTGGTGTTGTTTACATGTGGTTTTGTGCACAAATTGTGCAAGTAGTGTTGTGTACATGTGGTGTTGTATACACGCTATGTAGGTAGCGTTGTGTACACATGGTGTTGTGTACACATTGTGATGGTGGTATTGTGTACATATTGTACATGTGGTATTGTGTGCATGTCAAACTTGTTGCATTGTGTACATACAGTACTACGTATGTGCATTATGTAGTCGTGGTATAGTGGCATGTGTATTCGTTGTGTTATATTCTATGTACGTACATGTATTGTGTTGTACTCTAGGTGTAGGTGTATGTGTTGTGTTGTACGTTTGGTGTAGCTGTATGTGTTGTGTTGTACATTTGGTGTAGGTGTATGTGTTGTGTGTCAGGTGTAGGTGCATGTATTGTATCGTGTTGTATGCCATGTGTAATTGTATGTGTGTGGTGTACACTATGTGTATGTGTACATGATTGAAGAGAAGCGAAGGTACTGGGTTCTCTCCAGGTTTGGAAATTGATCTGGTGTGTGTATAGAAAGAATAAAGACAAAAGAAAAGGACCAATTAAAGGATAAGTATCAATACTTTATTTTAGTTTTGTTATGCATGTTATCTATGACTCGAACGTATGATTGTTACATGTGATCTATGACTCTGATTTATGATGGTTACATGTGATTTATGATTCCGATTTATGATGGTTACATTTTGAGCTGATTGGATGTGATATTATTATACATTATGATTTGGTTAAAGAGCTAGTTTAACTTGTTGTGACATGAAGTAAACATAATTGCAGGTGTACCTTGTTGATGAGCTGCCAATTGTGGAGCACTTGGAAGGTATGCTTTTTGACAAGCAATCTAGTGGTTTTTCAATAATATTTCTAACCTTTTCTGGATTATGAGTCTAAAGAATATAAGGGTTTTGATAAATTGTGTGAAAATGGACAAACGAAGCTCAATCACTAATAATTGATGTTTTCTATGCAGAAGGACGCGGAAACAGGGAATCATCGAGTAAAAACAAGAAGCGAAGGGAAAGTAACTGCTGTCCCGTCGACAGGGAACCGGATGCGGACAAGATCAAGTAAAATTAGAGCCGAATAGTCCAGGAAAAGAACGCAGGATACCGAGACGGAGAACGCAAGAAAGGAAAGAGAAGAACTGAACGATTAGCGAATCCCTCAGGATCTACGATCCTGAGGAATCGCTGCTTTAAGCTTATCTTTTGTATCTAGATATCTCCGTCATTTCTGTTATATAAAGGTACCACGCCATCGAGCGTGGGGGACGACTGTTGTTGTAATTACAAGCTTCAGAAAAACTTTGATCATTAAGTTTTGTTAAGACCTGATTTTGTATACTTTTGTTAATGCAATCAATATAAAGGACTTGGTGTTCACTTCGTTTCTGCATCTGAAGTAACTTTAAGCAGTGTACCATTGGTAGCCAAGGGCCCAGCTCCGACGGTCACTTGCTGTTGTATCATACGGTGATTTGTGTGGTTTTCTTATTTCTCTTGTTTCAGTAATCCGCTATATCTTTTATATGATAGAATATGCTTCCTAATTAATATCTGAATCTGAATAAGTTCTTTAACCCACGTCTCTGTATTACACGAAGTGAATCTATTCGAATTGCATCCATTTCTATAGCAAGATATTGGTATGAATGTTATCATCATTGGATTCATATAAAATAAGTATTTGCGAGGCTTGAAGATAATATCACTTTGTTTAGAAACATAGTCACATCATACATTACTCTCGGATTGCTACAGTAGTCTAGAACGTGTACATACATTTGAGTTTGCTATTCCAATTTATATGATTGACGTTTCCTGTTTATGATAGTTTGTTGTTCCATTTAATTACTGATGTTCCATTTGATTACTGCTGTTCCATTTTAGAATTGCTGTTCCATTTTACTTTCGCTAATCTGCCTTTATTGCTTTTGCGTGATAGCAGGCCTAAGGCTGTCGTGAGCCCAGCAAGACGCTGCCTAGCTCCCAGCCCTATAAGTCCATGCTTTGGTTTTCTTTCTTTATCAGTTTCTAAAGGGAAGGGTTATTGTTTCCGTACCCTTGACTGATCAACTGCTTTGTGTGATTTTATCTTTTAAGTTGGTTTAGTTACAGCTTAGTGTTTGTTTCCTTTCAAATCATTAGAACGCTATACTACCGAGCATTACTTGGACAAAACAGCCTCGGATTGAGTTACTCCTTGAAAGAACAAAACGATCCCGGATTGACTTAATAATGTGGAATAATTGGTGGTGTGAGAGACCCTAGTTATCGCTCTACATTTTGGCGCCGTTGCCGGGGAAGGGGTAATAGCCATTTGTCCTTTATAGAGTAGTGCGCAAATCTGCTAGGAGGGAGTTGGATTTTAAAAACGGAAGGTAAGAACCTGCGTACGGAGCATGTAAAAGCCCTGCTCCACCATCCGCTTTCCTAGCAGAATTGATTGGTTAAATAGGATTTAGCAGTTTAATTGGAGTGCATGACTAAGCAGAAAAAGTTAGAGAAAGATCAAAAGCCTCCATCCAAAGCCAAGGGGCCGGTGACCCTTGGACGAACGACCTTCATAGACGAAATCTATAAGAAAGCCGACTCTCAGCCATCAGTAGGTTATAAGAAAGTCAATTCTAAACAGCCTACTAGTTCCCTTCAGGCCTCGGGATCACCATCTGAAGCCTTTGCTGAAGTGCACAGTCAAACAGAGGAGCAGGATTTTCAAGAAATTGAAAATTTGACTCCTGGACCATTGCACGAAGGGACCCAAAGTAACCTTTGTGAAGGAGAAGGAGAAACAGGGGAAATCGAGGAACCTAGATCTCCTATTGAATTAAACCAGCCTTTAAATAGCCCAGACAAGGGAAGCGCTGTAAAAATCCTTGTTGAAGGAATTCATTCACCGCAGACAGTTGGGGCCATTATCATCCCTGATCAAGGGAGTGGTGTCAAGACAATCCCTGTTAAGACTACCCCTCCTCAACCAAGGAACACTCTCTTGGAAATTCCTGAAGATTACTGGCATATATTCGATCCCATGGCGCAGAATCAGCCAAACACCCAGACCTCCACATTGCAATATCCGATAGTAGATTTTGCAGCAAATGCGCCCATGAAAGCCATCCCTCTCCAGCATATTCCCACATTTCATGGCCTTACATCAGAAGATCCAGACGCATTCTTGTTCGAATTTGATGTATTATGTAGAGGATACGATTACACCACCGATCCCCGGAAACTGAAATTGTTCCCCTCTACATTAAAAGGGGCTGCGTTAAGATGGTTTATGGGCTTAGGTGGTGGGGTTATTAACAATTGGGATCAAATGAAAGAAACCTTTTTAAAGAAATATCAAGATTACTGTAGGTCGAGAGAACTAAAAGATGAAATCTTTCAAATGTCAGCCAGACCAAACGAAACCCTAGAAGAATATGTGGAACGTTTCCAATATAACTTGCAAAGATCCCCTTATGCATCGCTACCTCTACCTGATAACGTGTTGAAAACTGCATTAATTAGAGGTATGAAAGAACAATGGATCGAAATGTTAAACATTATGGGGAAAGGAGACATTTATCAGGAAAATTTTGCTGATATCATTGATCTGTGTATCAGGAGCTCAAGAGGCAGCATGAGGATAAAACCAGCGGAATATGATCGCTTCCCCAGAGATAACAGAACATCAACAGAGGGAGTAACACGGGTGGAACTTGGAAATTTGCTAGAAAATTTTAAAACTGATATCCTGGGAACATTAACTACACAACTGGACATTGTGCAGGCTAAACAGAAGCAAGCTGAGGCGGAGCAGAATCTAGCAGTTTTTTGTCCATGATGCAGGAAGAAACACAACCACAAGGAATGCCCGCTGGATACAGTCCAAATATGTGCTATCTGTACCAAGGACCACCTGACCGAAAGTTGCCCTTCACTTCCTGGTTTGAAGGCAGTATACAAAGAAGCAGAAGAGGAGCTAGAACCAGCATATTTTATTAACCAGCGTCGTCAATGGCAGCCTAGGAAATCAGGTATGTCTTCAGACCCCTCCTCTTCTTTTCAACCCCCGCAGTTCAATACTCAACAACAGAATATGTGGCAAAACCAGTCTCAACCCCCGTTTTCAAATTGGTCACCTCAAATGTTTCCTACTCTGAATCCTTGGATGTCCCAATTTGGTTGGCCAAACTGCCCTTATCCTCCACCATATTGGCAGAATAATTCATATCCTCCGCAGTGGACCCCTTCCACTTCGCAAAGCTCATCCTGGCAGACAAGCTGGCCAAGATCGACATATCAGCCAGCAGGATCAATTCCGTTCCCTCAATCGACTCTGCCAGCCTTACAACAAAACCCCCAGCCTAATCTGAGACTGCAGCTCCCAGCCCAACCCAACCCTAATCCAAATAATAGACCAGTTCAATCTCTTCAAATTATAAAATCCTCAGAAATTGAATCTGATCTGCGGGAGTGCAACGATCTTCAGTTAAGATCTGGGCGAATAATAGAAACAGAGGGAGACAAAACAATTCACAATGAAGATCAGTTACCAATAGAACAACCCCCACAACAGAAGGATGAAAACAAAGACCAAAACAATAAACAAGCAAGTACATCCTCTCCTCCTTTCCCAGAACGATTAGTCATATCTCGACCTATACAATCTCCAGACTTCGACATTTTGGGAGAATTACAAAATTTGTATATAAAGATTCCATTCCTCCAAGCCATACAAGATATTCCTATATATGCAAAAACCATAAAAGAATTGTGCATCAAAAAATCAAGGAGGAATACAAATACTAACCCCAGAGTCCAAGTAGTTGGTACTTTATCCGACCTATTATCAGGAAAAGAGGCACCTATCAAATATGAAGATCCCGGGAACCCAATTGTAACTGTCCAAATCTATGGCCAAACCCTGACTAACGCTCTAGTTGACCTGGGAGCTGCAATCAACATTTTGACAACCTCCACCTGCCAAAAGCTTGGCATTACGTCAGTAGAACCTACCTCTACTCTGTTAGAATTGGCAGATCGATCTGTAGTTCGACCAGAAGGTACTCTGAATGATGTCATGGTTTCCGTAGATTCCTGGGAATATCCCACAGATTTCCTGGTAATTAATCCTAAAACCCGACTAGATGGACATCCGTTAATCCTAGGCAGACCCTGGCTTGCTACTGCCGATGCCTACATTGGCTGCCGGCAGGGAAACATGACTATAACTAAAGGACCAGATGTTAAAAATTTAATTTTATATCCTCCAGCACAGCCAAGCCTGCCAATGATTAAAACTAACTCTTATCCTGTGTCATATCTTGCTAACAATATCAGATCTCCATTAACTATACAGAAGGCTTTAGACTTTAAAGATCAAACAGAAGACGACGCCATTAACAATTTTATTAGTCAAATTGAAGCTAGAACACATATGCAGTGTTTTATGATAGAAGCAGCATTTGACAGTGAGCTAGAAGAAGATCCTTTAAAAGATCCACATGACCAAACAATACCAGTAACTGTTGTTGCCAATAGCAAAGTAGTGGAAATTGAACCTGGTAAAACTCTGAATATTAACGCCAACCTTACATCAGATCAAGAAATAAAGCTTGTTAATCTGTTACAAAAATACAAGGATGCATTTGCATGGGATTATCCTGACATGAAGGGGATTGATCCTCAATTATGCACCCATCACATCTATATAGAGAAAGATGCAAGACCTATCCGTCAGCCACAAAGAAGACTCAACCCTCACCTAAAAGAGATAGTAAAAGACGAACTTCAGAAGCTCTTAGATGTTAACTTTATCTACCCTATCTCTGACAGTAAATGGGTCTCTCCCCTTGTGGTGGTACCCAAGAAAAATGGAAAATGGAGGATTTGCGTGGATTACAGGGAGTTAAACAAGGCTACACAGAAGGATCACTTTCCCCTCCCATTTATAGACCAAGTATTGGACACGTTAGCAGGGAAGAAATTTTTCTCCTTCCTGGACGGCTTCAGTGGATATAACCAAATCCAAATTGCCCCTGAAGACCAGGATAAAACTACCTTTACGTGCCCCTGGGGAACGTTTGCCTATCGAGTATTACCCTTCAGCCTATGTAACGCCCCTGCTACATTTCAAAGGGCTATTCTCAGTATTTTTGCAGATCTAATAAACGATGGACTTGAGGTGTATATGGACGACTTCACACCGTATGGGGATGAATTTGATCCAGCTCTGGATACCCTGGAAAAAGTTCTACAACGTTGCATTGCTACCAGACTTTGCCTGAGCCACGAAAAGTGCTATGTGATGATGACGGAAGGGCTCATTCTAGGGCACTACATTTCAGCAGCTGGAATCCAGGTAGACCCTGCTAAAATTCAGATTCTTTTGCTCATCCCTACCCCCACTACTCAAACAGAGGTACGTAGTTTCCTTGGATTTTCTGGATATTACAGACGGTTTATAGAACATTATTCACGAATCGCAGCACCTCTATATGCCTTAACTGGTAATGTTGATTTCTTGTGGACAGAGAAATGTGACCAGGCTTTTAAAGAATTGAAAAAGTTGTTGTCAATAGCTCCAGTCCTTCGAGGACCAAACTGGAATTTGCCATTCCAGATCTCATCTGATGCCTCGGATACAGCAATCGGTGCAGTCCTAGGACAAGAAGAGGATAAGAAGCCATACTCTATTTACTATATTAGCAAAAATTTATCCTCTGCCGAACTCAATTATACTGTTACTGAAAAGGAATTCCTGGCTGTAATTCATGCTGTTAATAAATTTAGGCATTATATTACAGGTTATCCTGTTGTGTTATATACAGATCATTCTTCTATCAAATATCTAGCAAACAAACCTGTCACGAATGCTAGAGTAACTCGATGGTTGATCCTGTTGCAGGAGTTCGACATCACAATTAAGGATCGACCCGGCAAGGAGAACCCTGTAGCCGACTTCCTCTCAAGAATACCCAAATCAATCGAAACAGCAGCAGTAGAAGATCAATTCCCTGATGAACATCTGTTTGCCATTGCCATTCGAACACCCTGGTATGCTGATGTCGCCAATTACCTTGCAGTGGGTAAGTTACCAAAACACCTAACCCCTCAGGAACGAAAGCAAATTGTTCAAAAAAGCACTCGATTTTCGTGGATTGGAGACCATTTATTCCATACAGGGGCAGACATGCAAATCAGGAGGTGTATTCGAGAGGATGAGATCCTAGACATCTTAAAAGCTTGTCATAATGGACCATGCGGGGGGCACTTTGCTGACAAAAGAACAGCACATAAAGTACTACAGGCAGGATACTATTGGCCTACAATTTTTAAGGGTGCGAAAAAGTTTGTACAAGCCTGTGACAGCTGCCAGCGAGCAGGAAAACCTGGTCAAGCTGATGAAATGCATCTGAGACCACAAGTGGTTATTGAGCCATTTGAACGATGGGCTCTCGATTTCGTTGGGCCCATTAATCCACCATCAAACCAGAGGACATACATCCTGGTAGCAACAGACTATGTTACTAAATGGGTTGAGGCTGAATCATTAGCTAGGGCTACAGAAGATTCGGTAATACAATTTTTGTTCCATTTGTTTGTACGTTATGGACTTCCGATAGAAGTAATTACAGATGGTGGACCACAATTTGTTGGAAATAAACTAGCTGCAACACTTAACAACTATCATATCCAACATAAGATCACTACTCCCTACCATCTGCAGGCAAATGGACAAGTAGAAAACAGTAACAAGATAATTGAATCAATCTTAACAAAGACTATCGCATCACACAGGCGTGATTGGGCTGCTCGGCTACCTGAAGCACTGTGGGCTTATAGAACCACATGGAGAAGTACGACAGGCTATTCACCTTATCAATTGGTGTTTGGGAAACAACCAATCTTTCCTATCGAATTTGAGATCCAAACACTACGAACTGCACAAGAGGTCGGCTTAGATCTGAATGAGGCACAGATCAATCGACTACGACAAATCAACGAATTGGATGAGATTAGGCTCTCTGCATTACAAAACACAGCATTAATCCAACAGCAGCGAGCTAAGTGGCATGATGCACTTATAAAGAATAAAGTCTTCCATGAAGGAGACTGGGCTCTGTTATACGATTCTCAGTTCCAGGATTTCCCGGGGAAACTCCAGACTCGCTGGCTAGGACCATATGAGATCCAGAAGGTGCACGACAATGGGACCCTCACTCTGATCACAATTGACGGTTCTGGACATACGTTCAAAGTAAATGGCCACCGAGTTCGTCTCTATCGAAGACCTCTTACTCGGGAATCCTTTTGTCAACAGCTATAGCAAGATACTGATTTGGAGATCTTAGGAGAGGAAGCGAAATCTTCCTCACCTATAACTTAAGCAACTCGTTTTTCATAATTTGTACATAACATCCTGTACATATGTTCTTTTCATCTTTGTTTGTAGTATTTTTGTTACCTTATTTTGCACAACACTTTTTGATTTTGCTGTTCCTTTTCAAAAGGAACAACACTGGTTTGATTTTTCTGTTCCTTTTCAAAAGGAACAGCACTCGTGTGATTCTGCTGTTCCTTTTCAAAAGGAACAACACTTTTGGTGTTTTGTTGTTCCTTTGCGAAAAGGATCAGCACTTGGTGTTTTGCTGTTCCTTTGCGAAAAGGAACAGCACTTGTTGCTTTGCTGTCCCTTTGCGAAAAGGAACAACACTTTTTGCTTTGCTGTTCCTTTGCGAAAAGGAACAACACTTTTTGCTTTGTTGTTCCTTTGCGAAAAGGAACAGCACTTTTTGCTTTGTTGTTCCTTTGCGAAAAGGAACAGCACTTTTTGCTTTGCTGTTCCTTTGCGAAAAGGAACAGCACTTTTTGCTTTGTTGTTCCTTTGCGAAAAGGAACAGCACTTTTTGCTTTGCTGTTCCTTTGCGAAAAGGAACAGCACTTTTTGCTTTGCTGTTCCTTTGCGAAAAGGAACAGCACGTATGGATTTTTGCTGTTCCTTTGCGAAAAGGAACAGCACTTTTGTGTTTTGGAATTTTTGCTGTCCTTTGCGAAAAGGAACAGCACTTTTTTGCTTTGCTGTTCCTTTGCGAAAAGGAACAGCACGTGTGGATTTTTGCTGTTCCTTTGCGAAAAGAAACAGCATGTGTGGATTTTTGCTGTTCCTTTGCGAAAAGGAACAGCACTCTTTGTGCTTTGCTGTTCCTTTGCGAAAAGGAACAGCACTCATGTATTTCTTTTTCCAAGATACAAAATTTGGCTAATTCTGCTATTTCTTTTTCACAAGATAACTCATTTACATGCTTCTCTCAGAGAGGACACCATCAGAACCTTTCTGCTCCTATTGGGATGTTTTGCGATTATGCTCTCCTAAATCCTTTAAGATATAGCAATGACATTATGCAATGAACATAAAGCATGATATACCGAAACCAGCATATCATAAATCGCTACTATTTTAACAGTCAGTATATATAAGAAGACAAGAGGAGGGACATTAACTTTCGTCTTCACTGTCATTATCTTATTCCCGAACCGTGGTTTGGTAATTTTTATCATGTCGATCTCCCTAAAAACTTTCTTGATCATTACTGAGGAATATGAGCAAACGATTTATATCTGTCTGTTGGGATTGTAAGACTTCTTCCACCATTCCCCGCTCTTAAGGAATGCGGAACCACCCTTATGTGTAATTGAACAAAGAAAAAGAGAAGTGTGCTGCAAAAGAAGAATAAAAGAAAAAATAAAAACAAGATATGAAATCGTCAAATGCAGGATAGGGGGTCTCATTCAGAGCCAGCCTACCATGATCATAAGGATGGAAGCGAAGTGGCATTCCCATTACGGCCACCACACCAGGGATATGGTCCAAAGGTAAAATAACAAGCAAACCTTGGAACAGGAGGTCTCATCACGAGCCGGCCTGACCACTTTTCGTGCCTACCTTGTGAATGGCATTATGGTTATCTGGTCACCAAGCCAGCATAATGGCCTGCATTTTGACAAAGCACTCTTCAGTAGATACACAAAGGATAATGGTTCCGGAGGGTGAGATAAACAACTTTGCCAAGGTTATGAACACCTGTTGGTAGCAGAGCTCTGTTAATGGCATTGGAGTCGTAATATTTACACCAACAGGTATGATATTAAGTCTATTTGTCTTTTATATCCTTTGCATGTATCATATGTCACACCCTGATATAATTATCGCATGAACATTATCACCAATCATGGCAACGGAATTGACAATGACTACTGGAGACTTGGTACAGTTGACAGACGTCCAACCCCTCGGTTCCTCATTATATCACACTGGCTTATCTAAAAAGCGATCCACTTTTCTGCCTCGGTTTCGGTACTCCATTGTCCTTTTACAACATGGCATAATTCTACCTGCTGTACTTTATGATTTGACTCCCGACTGGCTGCTGCTCCTCTCTTTGACAGCTGGGGGCAGCCTATCAGATCGCGGGGGGGAGGTAACCTCATTACTCCAATGGTTACGTGGCTGCACACCATTCGGGCAAAATAATGGCACGATTTAACGGTATGATGATCTCATTCTACGGACTGCCATCCACAATCTTTCTCTTTGCTGCATGCTCTGCGAAGATCCTTCCTAAAATTAGCATCGAGTATCCTCTCTGCTTGGTAAATACTGCAAACAGTTGCTGTTTCATTCCTGAGTCTATTTTTGGAGTAAGCTATGGGCGGGAGGACAATCCGAAGTGAACCGCACAAGCTGACCGCGTCCGCTGCTGCCCGCGAAATTCTGGAAAATGCAGGATGGTTGAATTACTTCAACCGCCTGCAAGAATCGAATGAGGCTGTAGCGTTGGAATTCCTGCAAAATTTGCAAGAAAACCACTCTATAGTCGGAGGAAAGCAGATAGGAGTTACGGAGGACATTATCGCAGAAACCTCAGGATTACCAGCTGTTGGACCCAGATGGGAGCTGAAGAAGGAAAGACTGCAGAAAGTAATGGAAATTTTCCAAAGCGAAGGCCAAAGTCTGACAGTCAAAGGGAAAGGAGTTCTGCCGACAACACTGGGGGAACCCTGGACCGAGCTGGCGAAGATAGTGCAGAGCTATATCACCTGCGAAGGGAGAAAAGATGTGGTAAGGGCTCGTCACTTAAAACTTCTAGCTGTTTTAAAGGGAAAATGTTCTGTAAATCTCCCTGCCCTTTTAAATTCGTTATTACATGATGCGGCCCGAAGCCTGAAGAAGGCTTAGCACACAGATACGGTTGTTAGCCACCACGGACTGATTCGGCTAATAATAAGCCACAGTCTTACCCAACAGCAAGGAACCTGGGAGGAATTGGTTGAAACAGTTAAAGAGGGACTGGCTGTACCACCCCCAAAATCTGAACGAACCTCCAGCACACTGGAACGTTCAGAAAAACATAAGAAGCCAGCAGCAGAAAAGCATGCTGTTTCAAAACGAAAGCAGTCCTCCAGCACGCCGGAACAATCAGAGAAACGTAAGAAGTCGGCGGCAGAAAAGCATGCTGTTTCGAAACGGAAGCAACCCTCCGATGCGCCGGAACGACCAGAGGAACCTAGAGAACCTGTTGGCACTCCCAACCTGCCTGAAAGACCTAGGAAGTCAGCTCGATTGGTTCGAATATGGGGAAGGTTGGAAAAGATTCAGAAAACTGCGGCCCAACCAATTGAAATCGAGGACGAACCTCCGGAAGTGGAAGGTGAATTACCCGAAGGAAATACTGAGCAATCAGAGGCTGGAACTAACCAGCCAGAAGGAGGAATTGAAGAAGGACACGACCAATCTGAAGGAGAAGAGACCACCAAGCGAGACAATCAAGAAGAAGAAAACGCACAATCTATGGGTAGCCCGTTGCAAGACCCTCCAGGAGAAGAGGAATTGGCAACAGTTCTGGCCAATATGAGAGGATACGGCCAAGCCTCCAGTATAGGAGGCGTCCTTGATGGCCCCGCAGAAGAAGAATTACCCGAAGAAAGGCATGCAGAAGAGGCAGGGGAAGAAAACCTGCCTGGCTATGGTAATGAAGCAGAAGACATCAATCCGGGACAATCTGTCCCCAGGACGCCGGAAGATGTTCCAGGAGAGGAAGAAGAAGTAAGATTGAAGGCCAAACCCTCTGCCGAGGCAAGGGAAATTGAAAAATTGAGAAAGAAGCAGCAGAGGATGCTGGGCACGATAGCCAGACTCCGGCAAAAAATTAGAATGTTGAAAGCCAGTCTGAGAATACAAAAAACTGCAAGGAAAAGGAAGAGGACCACGGCAGCAAGAACCCCGAGGGTTAGAGTTCATTTTGATGGACGAAACCCCATCAGGAGACCTACTGTCGAGGAACAGTCTGCTGTTCCAAATGATAATGAGGAACAAGGTGCTGTTCCAATAGAAACTGCTGTTCCATCTGGCCCGGAGGAACGAATGGACATTCCAATGGAACAGCAAGAGGCTCCGGTGGCAGGAAGACCACAGCAACCCTTTGTTCGCATTAAAAAGGAAACGGATAGCAAAGAGGTTCAAACAGAAGCACCTCCCTCGGGTGTAATTCGGGTCCGAAATTCCAAACAACGTAATAAGAAGGTCCAGGTTAAACTTCCAGCTTCTACGGCTGTGTGGAAGAAAGACCCAAAAACCAGAACCTTGCATAAAATGATGAAGGAAGCCCAGCAGGAGGCCGAGCAGTTGCGAGAACAGACGGTCCCCAAGGAAAGATATGAAGAGCTCCAACAGCAACTTCGAAACATCAGTCAGTCTGAGAGCCAGGCCTTTGAAGGATGGCAGAAGGAGCAGGAAAAGGTTGCTAAGGTAACTCATCGACTAGATAGTGTTGTTAAGCAGATGGACACCCTGTGTTCCTTGTATACTGATGTTTTGACTTATAGAGCCCCTGCTAAAAATTATGCTTTGTTTTTGCTTGAACGATATTTGAGATTAAAAATAAAAGTTGTTAGGGCAGGAGCACCTATCCATATCAACACTGTTAATGATTTTATAGACTACTGCAAGCACTATGGAGTTAAAGTTCAAAGGTTGTTATGTGAATTTTACCTGCACAATCTTGTCTTAGACCAGGAAACTGATTTGAATCCTGGCCCTTTCGTTGGCGATATACAATTCCAAGCCTTTATCTCATTTGGGGTGAATCAGTTAAAATGGCTTAAAGCTTACAACATCTTCCAGAGGCAAGAGAATAGTTTAGACCTATGGGTACGAGCTGAACCTAGGGACCCAGCGGCATTATGGAGAGAGCATAGGAGTGTGATGAGGATCCCAGGTGTCATGAAGATATTAGGTCCCATGCATGGAGACTTGATCCGAAATGGTCTGGAGTATTTCCTGACTATTAAAGACCATGCCCTCCATGCTGCAAAGTTTCACTACCGAACCTCTAACCCAAACATCCAGCTCAGGGAACCCTTTAACTTTGAGAATTTTGAATTGGCTGCCAGTCGATTGAGTCTCTATGGGGAACGGATTATGCGAGCAGGACCATTCTGGTTGCGGTATCGATTTCGCAGCCCAATTATTTGGCATCCTGCACCTGGATATCAGGCCCTATATGAGATGTCTGCAGATCCGTTAGATCAGTTCTTTGACCATCTAGTTGCTAATCATGGTTGTCAACCTCTTCATGAGATCCCTTCTCCGACCTACTCTCTCACAGCCTTGCATGTCAATTATAACGTTTTCATGAGGACATGAAACAGGGTAAGCAGCAGGGTGTGTGGAGCACTTGGAAGGTATGCTTTTTGACAAGCAATCTAGTGGTTTTTCAATAATATTTCTAACCTTTTCTGCATTATGAGTCTAAAGAATATAAGGGTTTTGATAAATTGTGTGAAAATGGACAAACGAAGCTCAATCACTAATAATTGATGTTTTCTATGCAGAAGGACGCGGAAACGGGGAATCATCGAGTAAAAACAAGAAGCGAAGGGAAAGTAACTGCTGTCCCGTCGACAGGGAACCGGATGCGGACAAGATCAAGTAAAATTAGAGCCGAATAGTCCAGGAAAAGAACGCAGGATACCGAGACGGAGAACGCAAGAAAGGAAAGAGAAGAACTGAACGATTAGCGAATCCCTCAGGATCTTCGATCCTGAGGGATCGCTGCTTTAAGCTTATCTTTTGTATCTAGATATCTCCATCATTTCTGTTATATAAAGGTACCACGCCATCGAGCGTGGGGGATGACTGTTGTTGTAATTACAAGCTTCAGAACAACTTTGATCATTAAGTTTTGTTAAGACCTGATTTTGTATACTTTTGTTAATGCAATCAATATAAAGGACTTGGTGTTCACTTCGTTTCTGCATCTGAAGTAACTTTAAGCAGTGTACCATTGGTAGCCAAGGGCCCAGCTCCGACGGTCACTTGCTGTTGTATCATACGGTGATTTGTGTGGTTTGCTTATTTCTCTTGTTTCAGTAATCTGCTATATCTTTTATATGATAGACTATGCTTCCTAATTAATATCTGAATCTGAATAAGTTCTTTAACCCACGTCTCTGTATTACACGAAGTGAATCTATTCGAATTGCATCCATTTCTATAGCAAGATATTGGTATGAATGTTATCATCATTGGATTCATATAAAATAAGTATTTGCGAGGCTTGAAGATAATATCACTTTGTTTAGAAACATAGTCACATCATACATTACTCTCGGATTGCTACAGTAGTCTAGAACGTGTACATACATTTGAGTTTGCTGTTCCAATTTATATGATTGACGTTTCCTGTTTATGATAGTTTGCTGTTCCATTTAATTACTGTTGTTCCATTTGATTACTGTTGTTCCATTTTAGAATTGCTGTTCCATTTTACTTTCGCTAATCTGCCTTTATTGCTTTTGTGTGATAGCAGGCCTAAGGCTGTCGTGAGCCCAGCAAGACGCTGCCTAGCTCCCAGCCCTATAAGTCCATGCTTTGGTTTTCTTTCTTTATCAGTTTCTAAAGGGAAGGGTTATTGTTTCCGTACCCTTGACTGATCAACTGCTTTGTGTGATTTTATCTTTTAGGTTGGTTTAGTTACAGCTTAGTGTTTGTTTCCTTTCAAATCATTAGAACGCTATACTACCGAGCATTACTTGGACAAAACAGCCTCGGATTGAGTTACTCCTTGAAAGAACAAAACGATCCCGGATTGACTTAATAATGTGGAATAATTGGTGGTGTGAGAGACCCTAGTTATCGCTCTACACCAATGAGGTATGACGTGAATTTATTTCAATCTTGAATCTAATAATAATTATGTGCTTGGTACAGAAAACCATGAAAATGCCTTGGTGGGTGGTTGAAACTAGCTGCAACAATTAGAAAAACAAATGCAAGGAATTGGAATAGGAAGTAGTATGATGGTAAAATAGTTCAGGAGTAGGGCCATTGTGGCAAAGTCATACCCAATAGTGTCCATTGATTTTTATGAGAATGCTATGACTGGTATAAGCATTTTGAGGTAGGGAAATGCCTTGGTTGTTTTAACTTTCGATGCGAGGAAACGTTGCTAAGGGATGGATCCTAGGAAAGGGATATAGAGGAACTTGGAAGGTGAGTGACTTCATGGAAGGGGGTCATTGGATTGCCCAAGGGAATATGTAGCAGAGAAGGGAAGGCCGAGGAATACATTGATTTTGGTCATTATCATTACCAGATGGAATCAGAAGCACATTGGGAGTGTACCTTGGAACAATGAGTTGTTAACTGTTCACTGAGAGAAAAAGTAGTGCAAGGGTTTTAGCGTTGGAAATTGGATGAAAATTTGACTTTGGAAGTTCATTATGGACTTCTTGAGAAGGAGGTGAACCCTGGTACTACTTTTGAGGGTGGAGGTGTGAGCATCTGGATTACCTTATTGTTGATGCAAGTATCGTATCCTTTTATTTGATGGCTAAGAAAATGTGCATATGTGTATATGAGTATATTATTGTAAATATTGTATTGAGCTAGATCTATAAAGATCCATAGACAATATGATTATTTTTTGGTTGAAGCAATTGTGTATGAGTATATATGTGGTTGTTATTGTAAACACCATAATGGGTTGTGTTATAAAGCTCCAATAAATGATATGTTTGTTATGTTTCAGCAATGGTCATTGTAAATACTGTAATGAGATTTGTTATAAAGCTCCATGAGCAGTATGTTTTGGTTTTCAATGGTTTTTTGGTTGTAGGTGTCATTGAACATCAAGAATAGTGTTCCCCTAATTGGGAGGGGTCTGTAACAACCCTGGGTTAAAAATCCATGTAATAAAGTTAATAAAGGAAAAATAAGACCAAGGTCATGGGACACGTATTCCAAGTTAAATGTTGGGCAAAGCATTCTAGCAGGTGTTCATTTGGTTTATTATGGCTAAGAGGAAATTGGCAAAGGAACTTGAAAAGAAAAGAGGCAATAATTGGCATTTTATTTATGAAAATAGAGGAAAATAGGAGAGAGGAAGGTGAAAAGTCACATATTTGCATGGAAGGAAAAATGAAAGAAAATGAAGAAATTAGAGACCTCAATGATAAAAAGGTTTCTAAGGATTAGTTCTTGAACTTTTGTCAATATTAGCTTGGACCTCTCTCTATTCTCTCATACTCTTGCACACTTAGAGCATTCTTGGAGCACTCTAGCATTGGAGCAAGGAAAGCAAAGGAAGGGCAAGAAAGCAAAGGAAAGAAAGGATAACTCAAGGAAGAGTTGGATCAAGTACCTACAGTGGGATTACTTGTACGTATCGAATTACATGTATGATTTCCTTACTAGTTGTGGCATGCATGGTAAACACGTGTGTATTTGATTCTCTTGATGTCATTGGCATGGGTTTTTCAAGGTGTGACAGTGGTTTCAACATTGCCTTGTCATTTTCGAATAGCCATGGTGTGATGGGGTTCTTTCATTTGGTTGATCTACATTGTCAGATGGTTTTAGAATGAAGTGAGGTGGTCTTAGGAAAACTTCCAAGGGCTTAGGAATCCCTTGAACATTAATGACAGGATACATGGTAAAGCCTAAGAGTGGAGACAAGAAAATTCCTCAAGGTATTAGTGAATAAATCTAGAGGCATTCATGCTTATTTAGGGCCTAGTGATCCATGGACTCGTAATGGTGGCATTGCAATAAATCTTGTTAATATATGTTTCTTATTTTGTCCTAGCAATCCTCGACCAATAATGGTTGGATACATGGGAAATCCTGGTTGTGTAGATGAGGGTTTCGGGCCTAGATATCCCTTGACTGGTAATGCTGAGATATGAGGTAAATCCTGAGGAGGCCCTGGTTGGTTTTATTGTGAGTCCCACATTCATGCATGGAATATGGCACGAGGGTGATTGGATGAAAGAAATATTTGGTTTAGCCCAATCTATGGTTGGGTGGTATGTGGAAGTCCCTAACTTGGTTGGATTTTGCATATTTTAATAAGAGCTCTTTTCCCTCTTGTATTTCATGAGTATTTATACTTGTTATAGTGTGGCTTTGATGGTTGTTCTATTACTATTACTATTATGGTTATATGTTGGTTATAGGCATGGTTTTATGGAAAAATTTAGTTATGGATCTCATCAAGTTTTGATTGGTAAATGAATGGTTAATGAATGTATGACCTAATATATTATAATGCAGCTATTATGATATGGCATCATACATTCTTCACGATTTTGAGATAAGTATGAGATCCCTATGACTAGATACATAATTATGACTTGTAGATTACATGTTCATGATGTGTTTGACAAAATGTATGTCATGGTTAGGATGGGCCAGGTTAATTCCTGATCAATTTTTGAATTAAAGGCATTGTATGTGTGTCATTCTATTGACGGTGCTGGAACCACCAACATGTTGAGGGATCTCCCCAGTAAGAAGTCCCAACTAGACCTCAGACTGTTTGGTGTAGGAGTCCCAGCAGTGAGTCGTACAGTATTGCCTTGACGATGATGGTGCACAGAGGAAAGTAAGATGTCCCTGTTGGTATCAAGGGTGTGACATATGTAGTAAGTCAAGGAAGGAGCATGAGTGGTTCTAACACATGGGGGGGGGAGGTAATTGCGCCCCTTGGAAACCTATGAAAGAACAGAGTTAAGAAGGGAACACACAAGCTAAGATGCATCACAAACTGGAAGGAAAGTGAGCTAGCAATCCAAAGTGATGGTTAAACCAAAAACACATTTCAGTAAGATTCATACATACATATACAAAAGATAGCTACACATGCATGCATAAGAAAACATATACATATATCATTTAGAGTAAACAAGATAGTTGAAATACAATATGACATATGAATGAAATGTGTTGGCTCAATTATATTAAGAAGTGTAGGTTCCGGTCATACAATACAATGATGACCAACCACTAGTTCCAACAACGGAACGTTACAGTCACTGTCGTCTGCTCCTCCAAAGAGATATACTATCTTTGCACAATGGAGAAGCCAAGGCTCGTTACAATACTATCCAAGCTTTGTCTAAGATACTCCTATTGGAAGCTTGGATGACTGAAAGCCTCTACAATGAGTTATGAGGTTCGATTTATAGAAAAGGGTGGGGTGACCCTTAACATTCCCGTTTGTGACTCTTCATCTACCCTCATGGCTCTTCACCTACTACATGACTGTTACGTCCAACTATCAACACTTGGAATTTCACTTTACATGACGTGACATTACAATGCACATGTACCCATGTGGGATGGCATAGGCATGAGAAAGCCATGAAAGACATCACCAAGACTCAGACATATGTGGGACGAACAACTCTTTGACATCCTCATGGGGGACAACCGTGGCAGACTGATGCCAAGCTTGGTGGTCCGTGGTGGTGTTCGAGCACTCAATGGTGACATCCTGTTGAAAGCAAACTCTTGCCTCCCTTGCATCTGGGTGTACTGATATGGCTCCTCTATCCAACTCATCTGATAGCATGCACATGGTCATATTAGGTGCAACTAAACCAACAACAAACTCATGCATAGTGTCTATGCTAATCTCCAAGTGTGTGCTAGTGGTCATGCACATCAACTATCAAATTGCATGTTCAGCCCCAGTCGGACTTAGTTCTTGTCTTCGTCTTAGTGAGTGTGCCAAATGGGTGGGATTGCATGCTTACACACAATGACATGCATGCTTTTGAATCCCCTTGAATGCGATCAACAACACTGCTCACCTTGTCTGCTCCATGGCAGCTACTGGGATGGATCTATAACTTGTATGGGCACAGTTTCATTAGTCTGTGCATGTTGTGCCCCATGTACTTTTTCCTATTGCAAGTCTTCTCTCGTATGTAGAGATCTTGTTCTTCCTTAAGTTTCCACTTCAGTACATGCAACTCCTTCTATGTTTCTCTCTCTACCTTCGCATGACCTTTGTGTCGCACCGCCACCTCATAGCTTGAATCTCCAAAGCTGCTTTCATCATAAGTGGATTTGCTTTGAATTTGCAGCTTTGCTTTGCCTTTGTGTTGTCAACAACCTTCCTCTTGCATTCGTTGCATGTAGGTGTGCTTCCTTCTGCTATTGCTAATGGTGTTGCTCACTGTGATATTGTTTCCATTCACTTTGATATCCTTGTCCATGAACAAATTGATGTCTTCGTGGATAGGCAAGTTCATAGACACTTGATCGACTGCATCCCCAGTTGCGTTCTTAACAGTATCTTTGACTCTGCTCTCCTGGAATCCATTGTACTTGTGCTACTGGGAAGCGGACGACACATGTGATACCTGGAGACATAACAACACTCATGGGAAGAAATCTGTCAGTTGAAAGACAAAACAAACTGGAAGACTGACATGAAACATACCTGTGTGACTGTAAGTA
This sequence comes from Pinus tabuliformis, assembly GCA_031772625.1. Classification (NCBI taxonomy): domain Eukaryota; kingdom Viridiplantae; phylum Streptophyta; class Pinopsida; order Pinales; family Pinaceae; genus Pinus; species Pinus tabuliformis. The sequence goes on along the minus strand of CM062818.1, from coordinate 564,558,642 downwards.
AATATTGTGCAATTTTCACCGAGAGGCTAGGAGACTGACTGCCAAGACTGTGGATGACACAATTTGGTTTACCAGGAGGCTAACTGACTACTGGAACTGCACAATGGAAAGTTGAGCCTAGCCTACTGAGGACTGAAACTACACAATGCACAATTTTAGTGAGTAGCGACATGCAAATAGCAAATTACATAGCCCAGTTTCTAGGGCCTACAGGACATTGCCTCCAAGAATTGTGCAATGAAATCCTGAAGGTCATTGTTGGGCTAGACATGCACAATTTTTGGAGGGAACACAGAGCCTTCGCTTCTAGAAATGTGTAGTGTTAGACGGGAAAGGCATGGTCCAGGCCAAGGCAGCCCAGACCCATCGACGAGCGACTGAAAAGATGAGAAGTCTAAATACATGGTGAAACTGAGTGTAAACAAGAGTGAATGATCATGCACGTAAACAGTGAGTGCAGGATTCAGAAAATGGGAAAACGTGCATATGTGAAGCGAGTCGTTGAAATGGCGACCGTTGGTGCAAAAATAGTGTCATGCATGTGAAAGTAGTGAGATGCAAACAAAACCTAAAAACGATGCTTCTACAAGATAACATACATCAAAACGACAAAAAGAACTTACTGAAATCAAGCAGATATCACTCACACAAAGAGAAACACAAAAAGCGATAGAAACACAATGCAAGACATGAAAAGTGGGATTACCCTTAAACAACTTATATGAATGTGCCAATGACTCCTAGATGCAATGTGGGATGTCAGAGCTTTGTAGCATTTGGTTGATGAGCTTTGATAAGATCGAGGTTATGATGCATATGCCACAAATATAGGAAAAGCAACACTTGGCAGGAGCTTTCTGAAATGATCCTTGCATGTAACCTCCAACTGCTAAAAATAGATCCCTAAATATAGGGATTCCTTTGCATGTTGCCTTGGGAAAAGAATTCCATGCATGCAAATTAGGTTTACTCGGTCTTGGAAGGAACTGATCAACCGGAAGGCACATGCATCAGTCTGCGAGCCTGGGATGAAAATTTGTGTTGTTCCTGGGTTGAGTAGAGTTGGCTGTCTGAGAGGGATTGCACAATTTCTGAAAGGAACAGGTGATTGTCTCCCATGATTGCACAATTTCTAGGCATAGCAACTGTCCTAGGTTAGACTCTGCAATTTTCTCAAGGAAGCTTGTCTGATTGCATTGCACAATTTCTGAATCCAGCAGGCTACCTAGATGATTTGTGCAATTTCTACTAGCTATTGGGCTGATTTTTCCAAAGGGATTGTGAAATTCCTGTGCTGAGTAGCTGTCCTAGGATGAATTGTGCAATTTCTAAGAGGAAGACTGTCAAGAAGAATTGCGCAATTCTAGAGTCCAACTGGGTTTGCACAATTTCTTGAGGGAAAGCTAGTCCCCCTCCATAATTTTGCAATTCTCAGAGGGAGCTTCTCATCTTGCGACTGACACTAAGCCTAGAAATCAGCCTACGAGGGAGGTGAAACAAACTTGCATGCACAGGAAGATAAGACTCTATGAAACAACTAAAGATGATGTGCTTCACAGTGCAAGACATGCTACTGAGGACGATTGGTAGGGAGGCTCCAAAAGGAAGCTAAGGAAAATTTTTTGAGGGTGGTTGTAGCCGCTACAACACTTGGCAACACACTAGTAGAACTTCAGCTCTCTGAATGGACCTTGTTCATGAAAAGCAAGTCTAACACCTTTGGAAGTATTGTTTAGTTCTTTTTTCATCTTGTTTTCCACACTTGCTTGATTGTAAGATGTAGCATCTACCAGGCTCTTGGCGGTCGACACGCATTCCAAGCCAAGCCAGCATAGTCTTTTCGATTGGGGATGAGGGGTATATTGGTGCACAATTCATATTGATTGTAAGACTTTTAGTATCATCTTTGGTATTGCTCCACTGCTAGTAGGCCTGGACAGTAACCCGACGGAATCATGCAGGAACACAAGCATTGCTCTGCTGCCAATGAGACTGGTCAGTACCTTGGAGGCGTTACTTGTGTCACCTCTCTGTGTAGGAAGCCTTTCTCTTCTTTCACCTTTTTCATCTTTCATTTTTTTCAAACATTTTTCACATTTTCATTTTTTTTCATTTTTTCATAACTGTGCATAGCACTTATTCATTTCAGAGGCAGAAGAGGGATCTCGACTTATTGAGAGTAGAAGAGGTTTTTCCTTTAGAGAAGTAGTTTATATATACCTCTATTGTGCTTGTTAAGGTTTCCCCCCTCACCTTACTCTACTTGACTAAGCTAACAAAGGTTAACCCAAAAACAACCTACTAGAGTTGCTGATACTAGTTCACGCACAAGCGTTGTGTTTTCACGAATGTTCACTTCGAACAATATATATTTTCCATTGATGTATCATGGACTGAAATTAACAAGTTCTTCATGAGAGAGTGGAAAATAGTGAGAAAGCAAGAAAAGCAAGAAAAATGATTCAAATCGCATGACATGCACTCTGTGAACTTGCCATGGTGTTACGCTACATTGCGTGCATATGTTGAGTGTATGCATTCTCTTGACTGTGACATGCAAGAAAATGTGAGAAAGGTAGACCACTTACATTGTGCAAGTGTGCTTGCTATGTAAGATTACTCTAATGCATGAGCGATGGGATCATGTAGTTCAACACGAGGAAGTGAAATCTGAGTGTTAGATTGATATTGAATGCAAAGCAAAAAGTGATGAGGAGCCTTGCATGTTTCAACAATTTCATGATCAAAAGCGAAACCAACCTCAGGACAGCGAGGGCATGACATAACCATCAGCTCGGGCTGAAGTGCCTCGACAATCTCCGAGGTTTCAAATTTGTCGACAGATAGATCATCATAGACCAATGGCTTAGATGGATTAACAATGAGTGAATGAACATCGTGATTGGATAAAGAAGTATATAGATCATGAAAACCAAGATCAGAAAAATTGAGGATGTTCATCGACATCCTCATGATTTGATGAATCATGTTGAGGGGTAGATGAGAAGAAAGGATGTTCACCCTATACATTTTTAGAAATGACAGATGACAGATTGGACATATTTTTAGAGGAAGATGTGTCCTCTCCGTAATGTAATGAAAGACTAACATATGATGTATCTTGTGAACGATCGTAAGTAGAAACATCCAGAAATGAGTTTTCATAGAGGAAATCATTAGTGCTAGAATCACAAGGGATGTCAGGGTAAAGCGGATGATGTGCATCTGGAAGGGAGTCATCCTTCACCACGAGTTCTTGTTTAGATCTCACACACACTCATAATGAATGATGGTGCAGGTTAGTTGCATAACACCAACTCCATTGACAACTTGATCCTCATTCATAGTAGCTAAGGAGTCCATAATGGAAGAACAAAAAACAGTACAATCTATAGGATCAACAGAACGCAAGGGCAGAGGTTGAGGGAATGAATCCATGTGACAACCCATAGGCTTGAAAGCCAAATCTGCGCAGATATCAAGAGCAGGTGCGGTGGGAGGATGTGACAATTCAATAGATGTGTGTTCATAATCTCCCACATCACTCTATGGTGGTGGAGTTGTTTGATGAAGTGAAGGCGGACAGTCACTTGTGGTAGCAACTGTGCCTACCTGTGATTTTGCAGCTCCATCACCAAAGTGCGTTGAGTGAGATCCAAATGATTTCAAGAATTTCTGATTTTCAGATATGTAAAGAAGATACTCAAATCTTCCATCAAGAAATTTCTAATCAATTTATTCATCGGGAAATCGGTATGCAATATTACAAAAGTGTCTGTGAAACTATTCAACAGATTCATCGGGTGCTTTTCATAATTTCATAATTTCTTTATTGAAAGATTTATGGTTAAAGTGATTGAAAGCACGGTCTATCTCTGCAACCAAATGAGCAAGATAATGAATATATTTTTCAGGTAGTGTGGCACACCATTGCAATGGATGCCCTCGAAGCGTGTAGACGAACAACGCACAGGTCATGTATTATTAAAATATTTCATGTCTTTCACATGAGCCTACAATGCCGACCGTGTTCCTAACCAAGGCTACATAGCCTCCACCATCATATGTTTTATTTGACAAGTTATCTGAGATCTCTTCCGAGATATCGAAGTCATCTCCATAAGACATACACTCCAGAAGAGAAACTCTGTAGTTAGTCATGATGGATATGTAGAGATTCACAACATATGTGAGGACTCATCTTGTCATCTTTCCCTCCTTCTAGCACCAAAATATTGACGTTGTTAGACCCGCCAACATGTCAAGGGATCTCCCCAGTAAGAAGTCCCAACTAGACCTCAGACCATTTGGTGTGGGAGTCCCAGCAGTGGGTCATATGGTATCGCTTTGACCGTGATGGTGCACAGAGGAAAGTAAGATGTCCCTGTTGGTAGCAAGCGTGTGACATATGCAGTGAATCAAGGAAGGAGCATAAGCGGCTCTAACACACCGGGGGGAGGTGAGTGCGCCCCTTGGAAACCTGTGAAAGCACAAAGTTAAGAAGGGAACACATGAGCTAAGATGCATCACAAACTGGAAGGCAAGTAAGCTATCAATCCAAAGTGATGGTTAAACCAACAACACATTTCAGTAATATTCATACATACATATACAAAAAATAGCTACACATGCATGCGTAAGAAAACAGATGCATATATCATTTAGAGTAAACAAGATATTTGAATTACAATATGATATATGCATGAAATATAATGGATTTGTTATATTAATAAGTGTAGGTTCCAGTCATATAATACAAACATGACCAACCACTAGTTCTAACAGTAGAACATTACAATCACTGCTGCCTGCTCCTCCAAAGAGATATACTAGCTCTGCACAGTGGAGAAGCCAAGGCTTGTTACAATACTGTCCAAGATTTCTCTAAGATACTCCTATTAGAAGCTTGACTAACCAAAAGCCTCTACAATGAGTTATGAGGAAAAGGGTGGGGTGACCCTTGGCATTCCCCTTTGTGACTCTTCATTTACCCTCATGACTCTTCACCTACTACATGACTGTTACGTCCAACTATCAACATTTGGAATTTCACTTTACATGACGTTAAATTACAATGAACATGTACCCATGTGGGGCAGCATAGGCTTGAGCAAGCCATGCAAGACATCACTAAGACTCGAACATATGGGGGACGACCAACTCTTTGACATCCTCATGGTGGTCGACCATGGCGAACTGATGCCAATCTTGGTGGTTCGTGGTGGTGTCTGTTAGGATATTCTGACACATAGGAAATAGTTAAGTACAACTTGGTCTATTATAGAGTTAGGTATAGAGTTAGGTAAAGTGTGTTTCTTTACTATGTACATTTTGTAACTTACAATCCGACGGTCACGATATGTAGTGATCTGACAGTTCATTCTCTCCTCGGTATTACCGACACTTGATCCGTGGCTTAACACCCAATTGGTCCATGATCTCTATTCAAAGAGCATGGAGGGTCATTTGTAGGGTAATCCGTCTATGAGAGAAACATGTGTACAGTTTCATTCTTTTATTAATAAATTTCCTGAAGTGGCCGCGTTGGCTCAGGCCGTGGACTGTTTTTCCTCTTTGAGGGTTTTAACCACGTCAAAATACTGGTGTATTGATCTGTGATCTGTTTGTGAGTGGTGTCCTTTGGTGTTCTGTCTGAGGAACTTACCCTGTAAATTCCTACATGGTATCAGAGCTATTTGAGGGCCGTGTCCGTTGGTGATCCAAATCTGAAGCTGGTAGAACTGCATCCGACTACCGTTTCCTAGATCTACTATTTCTGACTGCTTTCGGGCTGAGAGGACTGCTCTATTGTGTTGGGAGCATCTGTTCCAGTGAGGAACCCCTTTCGTTTCACACGAAAAGGTTTTCGGTAGCCCTAGCTGCATCATTTTTAAGATCTGGAGGTATACAGTGTTTATTTGCAGTTTACAGTTATTTTCTCTCTGTTTATTTCAGTTTTCGGTTTATTTAGCTTTTTTTTATTACCGGATCTATACCTTTCATTTCTGCGTATGCTCTTTGCCCTACGACTCTGTGCAAACTGGGCAAATCAGAAACAGAAAGGAAGGATTTTTCTCATGCGTATGCTCTTTTCCGCTGCGCCTTAGTGTGATCTCGGAAAATTAGAAACATTGAGGAAAATATTTAGTTTCCGACTAAAGCTAATTTCAAGCTGCAAGGTTCGTTTTTTTTTTGTATGTTCGTGTTGGGTTTTGTGTTTTTTGTTTTGTAGGGAAAAATAGCTTCTCAAAGCAGGCACGCAACCCAAAGCATCAACCCCTCTCTCTCTCTCTCTCTCTCTCTCTCTCTCTCTCTCTCTCTCAAACTTTTTATATAGCTCACTTGGTGCAAAGCTAATTTATGAGAGTAGAGGTCTTGGGTTCAATTCTCCATTCTGTGGGGGCGGATTTTTCATTTCCGCACATTCCCGCACTTCATCGGCGACTTCATCAAATTTTCTTCAAAAAGCCATAACTTCTTCATCCGGAAGTCGTTTTTAGAACCGTTTTTTTTTAAACAGCCTAATTTTTCGAGATATTTCCATTGAAACACTTAGTTTCAGCATCTATAGCTTCAGTTTTTTTTTAAATGGAAAGTCCATGCCAAGTTATTCTTGACAGCACCAACTACTTCCAATGGTGGTCCTACATTGTGGATTTACTTAGAAGTAAAGGTCTTTACAGAATAGCCACAGGCCAAGAGACCAAACCGAAAGATGAAGACAAGGCAGCTAAATGGGAAAATAGGCAAGACCAAGCACGTGGGTTGATAGGGATGTCTATTTCTCCAGATCTTAGATTCCATATTGCAGAACTTGATACTCCTGATGAAGCAATGAAATAGATAAATAATGTATTTGGAATTAAAAATGAACTTAAAGCCCATCAACTTGAAAATGAATTGCTTACATTGGATCCCAATAATTTTTCTTGCATTGAAGATTTTTTGTCCAAGTTCAAGACCCTTAGACTTCTCTTGGAAGGTGTTAAGGTTAAGAAAGAAGATAGTAGCCTTATCTACTCTATTCTTACTAAGTTGGGACCAGCCTATTCTGTGTTTGTTTCCACCTTCCATTCTACAAGAGAAGCCTTCATTTCTCAAGGAAAAACCTACAAGTCCCCTTCCTTTGATTCCTTTTGCGATTCTTTAATAAGAGAACAAGAAAAACTCTTACACCTTGGTCTTCTTCATCTTGGAAACTCTTCTAAGAAAGCGTTAGCCACCCAGCAGCAACCAAATCCAAATAATCCTAAGAAGTTGTATCCTAAAAAGAATGGTCCTAAACCAAACAAGGGTCCTAAGAAATTTCAGCCTCAAAATGAAAAATCATTTCAACAAAATGATAAGACAAATAAAAACAAAGGGAAGAAGATTGATAGACATTGCAACTTTTGTAATCGAGATGGCCACTTAGAATCCAAATGCTTTAAGAATATGGAAGCCTTGGAAGCAGCAATGAAGAAGCATAACATCCATTTGGAGCACTCTTCAACTTCAACTTCATCTTCAGGAATGGCACTTTCTGCATGTGGTTGTCAAGCATCTCTATCTGTCTATGCACTAAATGTATCTTCTTCTTCTCATTCTCATGAGTGGCTCATTGATTCTGGAGCTTTTTATCACATGGCCAAAAACAAAGCCATGTTTTCTTCTTTAAATGATTGTAACACCAAAAATATATATGTTGGTGATGATAGATCTCTTAGTGTTGTAGGGACTAGAACTGTTCATATAGACAATGGTCAGTTTAATGATGTATTATGTGTTCCAACCTTATCCTGCAACCTTCTATCTGTATATTAGATAACTCATTCAGGTGAAGGTAAAATCGTTGAATTTTCACCTCACGATGTTGTAATTAAGGACCTAAGAGATCCTAAACAGATTTTAGCTACTGGAATTGCTGATGATTCTACAAGGTTGTATAAGTTTCACAACTTTGGGTCATCAAATCTTCCCTCAGTATTTGCTGCTCATAATGATCAAGTGAGCAAACTTTGGCATGAGCGATTTAGTCACTTAAACTATCGCTCTCTTCAGAATCTATGTAAAGAAAATATGGTGACAGGTCTTCCAATGGTACCTTGCAGAGATGGTGTTTGTTCCGGAAGTGTACTCGAAAAACATCATCGGGACAGTTTTGAAAAACGTGCCTCTTGGCATGCCTTAGCCCCTTTACAGCTTGTGCATAGTGATTTATGTGGTCCACTTCCAGTTGCTTCATTCTTTGGCTACAAGTATTTCTTAACTTTCATTGATGATTTCTCTAGACACACTTGGGTATACTTCTTAAAACTCAAGAGTGAAGTATTTAACATGTTCTTGGCCTTTAAGGCCTTTGTTGAAAAACAATTTGGACATCAAATTCTTAAGCTAAGATCTGATAATGGCGGAGAATATGTTAAAAACACATTCATCAACTTTTGCATTGAGAATGGAATTCAAATGCAACATACTGTTCCATATACTCCACAACAAAATAGTGTAGCTGAAAGGAAGAATCGCACCTTAAAGGAAATGGCTAATTGTATGCTTCAATCTAAAGGACTTAGTCTTAATTATTGGGCAGAAGCAATTAACTGTGCAAATTACATAATAAATTGCACTCCTACTAAAGTTTTAAAGAATATCACTCCAGAAGAAGCATGGAGCTCAATTAAACCAGATGTAAGTCACTTTCGTGTTTTTGGAAGTGAAGCATGGGCCCATATTCCAGATGAGAAACATAAAGCTTTAGAACCTAAGAGTGAAAAATGTATTTTTGTTGGATATTCTGAAGATGTCAAAGGATATAGACTTATTCCACTTAAGTCCAAAAATGTTATCATTAGAAGAGATGTAAAGTTTGCTGAAAATATATCGGCCTGCGAGCCTAGTTCGGCGGATGTGCCACCTCTCCCTATCTCTTCTACTTTTGAAAATATTTCTTCTTCAGATGATGAAATCGAGGATGAAACTCATCCCCCACCTTCTCAGGATCCTCCTTCAGCTCCTCAACTTCCAAAATGGGTCCGTGCTACTCGGGATGCAGCAAGTGATCTGGCTGGTGATCCTACAGATCAGCGACGTACACATTCTCAGTTCGATAGAGCCTCTTCTTTACTGGCTCAAGCTTTAGTGAATTATGATCCTGACACCTTTGCAGAAGCTTCAGGCCATCCAGATTGGGAAGCAGCTATGAATGAAGAATATCATTCATTATTGGCAAATGATACATGGGATCTTGTTCCTCTACCAAAGGGACGAAAACTTGTTAGATGCAAATGGGTTTACAGAACCAAGTATGGACCAGATGGGAAATTTGATAAACATAAAGTTCGTCTTGTTGCTAAGGGTTTTTCGCAAGTTGAAGGAATTGACTACACTGAAACCTTCTCCCCTGTTTCCAAAATGAACTCTATTCGCCTTGTTCTTTCCCTTGCTGCTTCTTTCAAATGGGAAGTCCATCAGATGGATGTTAAATCCGCCTTCTTGCATGGGGACTTGCATGAAGAAATCTATATGGAACAACCTATTGGCTCTATACAAACAGAGTCCAGCCTTGTATGTCAGCTTAAGAAATCCCTTTATGGTCTCAAGCAAGCTCCTCGAGCTTGGTATGCCAAAATGGATAACTTTCTTTTAGAATCTGGCTTCTCTAGGTGTCATTCTGACAATACTGTCTACACCAAGAAAGTGGGCAAGTCTCTTATCATTCTTGTTCTTTATGTTGATGATCTTATCCTGACTGGTAGTGATCCCAACCTTATAAACCATGTGAAGTCTAGCCTTAAAAGGAATTTTGAAATGACAGACTTAGGACACTTACATTATTTTCTCGGTCTTCAAGTCTTGCAATCCAAGGAAGGTATTTCCCTTTCTCAGTCCAAGTATGCCTGTGATATTCTAAGCCATTTTCACATGGAAGACTGTAAGCCAGCCCCTTCTCCCTTTCATTCTGGAGTCAAACTTTCAGTCACTTGTACTTCTCTTGAAGTTGATGCTACCTTATACCGTCAACTTGTAGGAAAACTTTTGTATCTAACCCATACTCGACCTGACCTTTCCTTTGTCGTTGGCCTTGTTGCTCGGTTTATGCAAAACCCACATGAAAGTCATTGGAAAGCAACTAAAAGAATACTTCGTTATGTCGAGGTACAGTTCAGTTTGGGATTCATTACAGTGCTGAAGCAGCTCCTCTATTGGTTGGTTTCACTGATTCCGATTGGGCTGGTGACCCTGATGATCAGAAGTCTACTGCAGGTTATGTGCTCACTCTTGGTTCATGACCTATTACATGGGCTTGCAAGAAACAAGGTGCCATTTCTCTTTCTTCAGCAGAAGCAGAGTATCGTGGTGCCGTAGAAGCTAGTAAGGAAGCCTTTTGGCTTCGTCAGATCCTGTCAGAGTTTGGCTTTCAGCAACAGCATCCGACTACACTTTGGTGTGATAATCAAATTTCCATTCAGCTATGCAAAGATCCAGTCCAACATCAGCACAGCAAACACATTGAACTGCACATGCACTTCATCAGAAAGCTCATTCACGACCATGTTCTTGAAGTGCAATATTGTTCAACAGATGATCAAGTTGCAGACATCTTTACAAAGCCTCTCACAGAGGCGAAGTTCACTAAACTTCGATTTATGGTTGGAGTTCAGGAAGTTTTCACTAAGGGGGGATAGGCTCTAGTGCCTCCTTCCTTCTCCTATTGTGTCATATTGGTAAATCCTTCAATCCTATCCCAAGTTGTTCTTAAGGGGGGATGTTAGGATAATCCAACACATAGGAAATAGTTAAGTACAACTTGGTCTAGTATAGAGTTAGGTATAGAGTTCGGTAAAGTGTGTTTCTTTACTATGTACATTTTGTAACTTACAATCCGACGGTCACGATATGTAGTGATCCAACGGTTCATTCTCTCCTCAGTATTACCGACACTTGATCCGTGGCTTAACACCCGATTGGTCCATGATCTCTATTTAAAGAGCATGGAGGGTCATTTGTAGGGTAATCCGTCTATGAGAGAAGCATATGTAAATTTTCATTCTTTTATTAATAAATTGCCTGAAGTGGCCGCATTGGCTCAGGCCATGGACTGTTTCCCTCTTTGAGGGTTTTAACCACGTCAAAATACTGGTGTATTGATCTGTGATTTGTTTGTGAGCGGTGTCCTTTGGTGTTCTGTCTGAGGAACTTACCCTATAAATTCCTACATGGTATCAGAGCTATTTTAGGGCCGCGTCCGTTGGTGATCCAAATCTGAAGCCAATAGAACTGCATCCGACTACCGTTTCCTATATCTACTGTTTCTGACTGCTTTCGGGCCGAGAGGACTACTCTGTCCGCCCACTCAATGGTAACATCCTACTAAAAGAAAACTCTTGCCTCCATTGCATCTAGATGTGCTGATACGGATCCTTTGTCCAACTTGTCTGATAGCATGTGCATGGTCGTCTTGGGTGCCACCAAACCGGCAACACATTGATGCATAATGTCCATGTCGATCTCCAAGTGTGTGCTAGTGGTCATGCACATCAACTGTCAAACTACATTTTCAGCCCCAGTCGAACTTAGTCCTTGTATTCGTCTCGGTGAGTGTTACAAATGGGTGGGATTGCAAGCGTGGGCACAATGACATGCATGTCGTTGAATTCCCTTGCATGCAATCAAAAACATTGCTCACCTTGTCTACTTTATGCCAACTGCTAGTGTTATGGTCCTATAATAATAGGATTCATAATTTTGAATTGGCTATAGTTAGTATTGTAATATTGTACATAATTTTTCTTTCTGTAAAATGTTTTCCCAAATTAAAATTAAAAAATGTAAAGAGGGTAAGTCCTAAGAATAATCAAAGGACTAAAAGAAAGAAAAATATCAAAAAAGTAAAAAATATGAACCCCAAAAAAGAGGTAAAAATAGATCATGAAAGTGTGCAAATTCAAATTCCACTACTTTTTACTTTACTTTTCAAAATAATATTTAGTGCAGCTTGTCAAAAATTCCACAATCCATGATGATCAAAGTAGTTTAAACTTGATCCATTCATGCTTTAAATTTCATGTTGATAGATAGAGAAATATCTCGCCAAACTATTTAATCTTGGCGGATCAGTAGTTAGGTAGAGAATAAAAATGAGCTCAACAGTTTAATCTATGCCATTGGAAGTTATAAGGTTAGAATTAGATATTTTGCTTATCACAAGAAAAAGAAATAAAGGGTGAGAAAGCTCAAATGCACCCAATTAATGAAGAGATGCTAGGGTAAATAAAGGGTAGGTAGAAGAAGTTTTGGAAGTGTACAAGTTTGCTAAGTCAAAAGCACCTTCATCATGCTTAATGTTATGTTTCATGTGCAGGAGGAATTGTCAAAGAGAAAGGAAATTCACTGAAGCTTATTCACTAATTTCCCTTCATTTCACTAGACCCCCACATACTTATTTATTAATTTCCCCTCATTATCCCTTCATTACTTGTAAAAAACCCTTTCCCTTCATTTTTACCCTTTTACCATTGTTTCACACATTTCTTTAGACATTACCCTTCAAAAATCATTCCCCCTTCCCAAAAACCCTTTCCCTAGTGTGAAACACATTCCCATCACAAATAATACATTCCCCCCTTATTAATTTCCACTTTTCCCCTTAAAAACCCACTAAACTCCTTTTGTCCTAAGTTATTTCCTAAATTATAGCCTCACTTTATGTATTTAACGCCCCCTACGTTATAATTCCCTAAAACCCTTTTAACTCACCAAACATTGGTGTATAGTTAAAACCTCCACCATATAACCCATGGTCCCCACCTTTTATTAACCCATTGCTTATATTAAAATCCTGTGATTACTTTTTAATTAATCACATTTCATTATAATTAAACCCCAGTCCCCGCCAACCATGTCCCAACTCCTTCTGTGCAACTTCACCACGCGATATCCCTCTGATCTCCCACCTCCAGATCCAACGACGCATATCAATATCGTGTAGTTTCATCATCCGACAGTTAAAGGTCCAAAAGCACGCGATATTCGTGGTTTTGGCCGAGCACTATTTTGCTATGTGGTGGCACCAGGTTATATCATGTGCTCGCAAAAAATACTGCCCTCCACCCAAAAGCGGTACGATATGGCATAAAACGTCATCCCCGCCTAAAAGAAAACTACCCACTGTTCATTTATTTCTTGAGCAAAAATGTAACCATTGTTGGTTAAAAGGCCGAAAAAGCCCCATTTTTCTCTTTTCACTCATTTTCGCTACAAACCTCTGTTAACTAATTAAGAAACCTTGCTAAACTGAAGAAAAACTTACAGAGTATCCAAACCTATTTTCAATAGATTGTAATTACCCTCCCCACTGTTCCAGAGCTTTTTACCGTACCCCTAAAGCCATGGAATAGTAATTTAGTTGAATAAATGAAATTATGGCTTCCCAATGCACTCTGCATGTAAGACCCCTACAAACCCCTCACCTGGATATTAACCACCTCCCATTAGCCGACAGAGAATTTCAAATTAAAGACACTATTTCCCCTAGCCACCTACTCAAACTCCACTTCTGGAGTAAAGATAAGTTCCTGAACCAAAATGATGGCATTCACCTATGGGAAACAAATTTTCCCAAGTACCTGTTCCCACAGATACACCTATTCCCAAAAATCATCCACTTATGCCAAGCTTGCTATGTCCCAAGTCAAAGAGCCATAGTCTCCCCTGACCAATAGGTTTTATTCACCATTCTTGCAGAGTCAATAAATCAAATGCTGCAGATCCAGCCAGGCCCAAATGAGACCTCACTTTCCATTGAAAGCTTACTTGAACTCTACACAAAGCTAGACCTTCCCAAGAAAGCTCATATATTTTAGACTTTCATCATTTAAGAGTCTCATACTCCTACAAATAGTCCTCCATATGCTTCCACCATTTTCTCTGAGAGAGCCAGACAAATTATAACCATGCTCTCTTGTATTCTAGGATACACCACTGATGAGCATGTGGATGAGGTTATGCTTGCTTTCCTGTCTATTTTTTGCCTAGGCAAGCCTCCAGCTACAGTTTACAACTTTTCTCAGTTCTTGGTAGACAGAATCCATGAACAGTTTATCAGATTGCCAAATGAGAGAGTATTCAAATACTCATCAGTATTGTTTCACATGTTCTTATACTTTCAGTCAGACAAGTTTCCAGTTAGCATCCAAAAGTTAGACTCCAAGGGCCATCCAAGATCTATCATCTTTTGGACACCATTGACCCAAATATATTCCATTTTTTTTAGTTATAAAGAGTTCATTGATTCATTTGTTCACCCAGTTATAAACATGCTAACCAGTAGCTATCAACCTAGGATAAATGAGGAGATTAAGAGATATTTATTATTGTCTAAGAACAATAGAGTGGGAGACTGGTATTTATACCAATACCACATAGAAATCAGGATATATGGATGCCAAATCACTTCCTACAAGATGCCCAAATACCTCCCCATGAGGATATCTGCATTAGAGTATTTCAGGCAGATCATAAACTCTAATGAGGTTAATTTTCTGTCAGCTAGGAAGAAAACTCAGTTTAAGATCAAAAACCAATTGGGCCCTTTTATTTGTAATAATAGGGAAGCTAGACAAGAGGCAGAGAAAATCTTATAGCAAATGAACTTCAAAAGCAGTTTCATGTGGCAATATGACCCTAATGAAGTCATAAAAAAACTAAGGCTCAAATTCAAGTTAAGTCCTTTCATACATGATCCCAAGCTAGAAATTGAAAGATATGCCAACTAGTCAGAATGGTTGGAGAATACTTTAATAGTTGTGGAGAATACTTTAATAGATGTGGAAAAGAAGATTGATACCAGTTCCTTTCTGCAGGGTCCAGCCCTACAGGAACAGATGGGTATTACTCCAAATTACAGACTCCGGCCAATGAGGACAGAAATGTGAAAAGAACCAGGGAACAAGGTTCTAGCTCTGGGATGGACACTACAGATGACAGGTTTAAGATCAGTTATAGGAAGATGCCCAAGATTAATCATGTAACTAAGCAAGAAGACACCATTGAGACAGTTGAAATCACTGATACTAACACAATGGTGAGAAAGAGTAAAGGTCCAATAGTTTCAAAGGAAACTCATCAGCCCTCCACCTCAAACACTCAAATCATTGAAAAGCAGCTTAGTATTGAAGTCTCTTCATCCAGCAAGCCAATGGATAAAGAGAAAGATATAAAATAAAAGTACAAGGAAATCAAGTTGAGGAATGAGGCATTGAAGGCTAAAACATATGCCCAGTACTTCAAACAAACACCTGCCAATTAGAATAGATTAATGTCATCCTTTGACATTAAGACTAGTAAGATGTGAATGACCTTTATGCAGCCTATAGTCCAGCAGCCCAGATCATTAGCAAACTACATGAAGACTAAATTTGAAGTTTTGGACAAGGATGTTCACCCCATTGATCAAATCGAATTCCATAAGTAGGCAAGTGAAATGATTCACTCCACAATGACTAATAAAGTAATGACTATGCAGAAACTTCAAAGCTCACTGGATAACATCACAGCACAACTTAAGCTAGAAAAGGCATCCTCACAGGCCAAGGATAACATAATCAAGTCACTGGAATACTTGGTGGTTGAGATTGGATATAATCCAAGTGACATCAAGGCAGCAAAAAAACTAATAAAGAAGAAAAAGGAGGGTATTGATGCTTTGAAGAAACAACTGAAGTTGCCTCCCTCTGAACATCCGTAAACCAAGGAGGTCCTAGAGAGCCAAACCTAGCAGGAGGAAATGATGGATCTCATTCTTCAACTAAATTCTCAAATGAAAGAAATGGACAATGGATTGGACAGTTTAATATAGTTGAAACAGGCCAGCCTTGAGACAACCATTGCCACTGCTATTCCTACAGTCACTACAAAAATTCCTTCAACCTTGGAAACGTCATTGGCCCCAATATCACCACTAGCTACAACACTTCCAACTGCAATAGCAAGTACATCAACAACAGTTTCAACAACAAAAGTAGCTCAGGCAAGTGATGAGGCAAGTAAACTGGTCAAAGCCATGGAAGACATGTCCATTTAGATCATTGAAATAAATAAACTCAAAGAACAGATAACAATTTTGGAGGATGAGAAGAAATTGGCTAAGATTATGCATAAAAATGAAGTACAAAAGTCAAACAAGTTGATTGAGAGGATAAAGAATTTGGAAAAAGAAATAACATTGAAGAAGCCACTTGCCCAAGTAAAAGAGCGGCTATGGGCCAATATCATCGACTCTGTCAATGATATTTGGCCATCTATACAAGTCATATTTGAACAAGATGGTTTAGTCAAAAAGGTTACTGAAGCAATTCAAAGAGTTAACGCTGAACTTGGAAATATGCCAGAAGAAGCCTCGAGAATAATCCAATTCCTTAACTCTAAGAACAAATATGAATTGCAGGAGCTGGACATAGCTGACAGGACCAACACTAAACTAGAGGTGAAGAAAGTGCTCACTAAGAGGAACTTAATGATGCAGCTTGAGGACAAATGCCAAAACATGGAGCTAGCTATAGGTAGGTTCATGATTAAATTTGATGCTTTGAGGCAGAAAGGTCTGCCCAATCCCTTGGTAATAAATGACAGATTAATGCCACATAAAGACTATAACAGGAAAATCAGAGAAGTAGCAAGAGATCAAGCCAATAATTCTTCTATGTAAGGGATGCCTATAGGAAAGGTTCTGTACCAAACTTTTAAGAACCTATTTTACCTCCAGCATGAGGTAAAACACCTTGTCATGCGGAAAGAGTCAATTTTGCGAACACAACCGACCTCCCTAGAAGCTAAGGCTTTCTAGTGACAAACAAGACAAGTAAACACTACCTTTCTCTAAATATGCATTTAGAATACAAGTAATCAGGTGTTTATAACATACCTTTAGTCCAACGCTTTGTAGTAGTCCAGCCTCGCCGATCCGGATGAGCTCCTCCTTCTCTTCGAAACCTGCATTCACTAACAAGCCAAAAGATTACATAACACCTGAATAACTTATAAAACAACACATATTCATCATACAGACCAAGGAGTATATGAAACAAATCATGTATAACAACTTGTTGAGAAAAATGAGTTTATTTGCATTAAGTGGAAACAAAAGAAACCATTACAACCTGAGCCTTGGTGTTGTGCAGGTCCCTCCTAGGGTCCAGCAAGAGTTTTCCTTTACTTTGATCAGCTCACCCACTTCCAAATGAAGCTAAGAAAGGATGGGAATCTCTCCTCTCAAGCTCTATAAGGGAGTCCTAATCTCAGCAGTATCTACCCTTAGGAATGTTCAGCTTTCAACCTCTCCTCCCTCTGGCCCAATGCATGTATTTATAGTGCTTTGGA
Source organism: Pinus tabuliformis (assembly GCA_031772625.1). Classification (NCBI taxonomy): domain Eukaryota; kingdom Viridiplantae; phylum Streptophyta; class Pinopsida; order Pinales; family Pinaceae; genus Pinus; species Pinus tabuliformis. Next base: position 564,541,287 of record CM062818.1, on the reverse strand, counting down.
GGAAGTTAATCAGGTCCACCATGAATGGGATAAGCCCCTCTTTCAATGGGATAGCTCCCCTCTTCATGGGATAAGTTCCTCTTACATAGGGATGCATGAACCATCTGGAGGCGCCCAATCCACGTCAAACCATCTTCTAGAATGCTTTAGAAATGACCACAAGTAACTTTTTTGAAGTGAAACTTGCGCCTTTTGACCTTTACAGGAGTACGCACCCAGACCTTTACATACAGAGAGTACAAGTACACAGGTTTTATGAACTGGAGATGCGTACACGCAGGTAAGGCTAAGAGAAACTGCGTAACCAGAGTTAATTGACTTTTAAAGGACTTTCTCTCTTTCTTGGAGTTTGACATGAGGAGCAGAGGTATGAGACTTGCCAAGGAGGATAGTATGACAGTTGATAGAGCCATACTAACTGTAGATAGTCATGGTGACAAATTTTAGTGTAACAGATTGCCCCCTAAAGTGCGAAGCCTGTAGTAGATTTAGGGTTTCATATCATCTAGGAAGGGTGAAGTACTTTATCATTTCAAGGATTATCTCGTGGAGAGCCTGGTTGGAACCTGCAAGTATTCAACACAAAATACATGTATGAGATTATATCATCGCTGAGGTAGGCATTCCCATACTCAGATAAAAAACTTTAACTAGTAAACTAACTACTGCTCTGATATAGGAATGATTTCACTGTACATCATAATCATAGACTCAAGTAGACACAGTATGGATGCAGCCATCTGTTTATAGTTAGTCTACTCATACAATGAATACAAAACTCCTCGCAGCTTGGATGGTGGAAACTAGATCCAGGGTCTTCATTTCTACTTCCCGAAATAGTACGATTCTATCCATGCGAATAAATGAGTTGATGTCGAGCATGTAGAAACCACTTGATTACCAGTCAATGATGTAAACTGTTAACAAGTGTGAGAGAAACCACCAGTGATGTCAATGGTTTTCAAAGTACCCAGTACAATCCATGAGATGTGAATGAATGTGTTGATGTCGAACATGTCACGGAATCCTTCGATCGAAAGTCAATGATGTAAACTGTCGTCGAAGGCGAGAAATCTGCCATTGATGCATGCGGATCTCAAGGTACTGACGATTTCTAGATCATCTTTCTAGATAATGTGCTGATGTCGATAGAAAGCGATCCGTCGTAGGCAAGCCCACAACACGAAATCATAAATCAAGTTGAAGAAATGTAGCTGTAAGGACTGACTCAGGGATGGTCAAAATGGATGACAGGTATTTTGCAGATGAACAGTTTATTTGCAGAGACCTCTTGAACACATAATGACACGACAAATGGCTTGGTGACATTTGACCCAAAGTTAATACCCGGCTGAAGACTTTCAATGTGGTTCAATCAACTGTGAGGCAAAGGATTTCCCAACCCAGGTGAATGAAAAAATGTCGTGTTCAAGAGTGGTGATAAGGTTTCTTCTGAGACAAAGGATAACAAATAGGCTCATTTTTCTCTCTTTTCCCCCAACATTTCTGGCAAGTACCTCTTTATTTTTTACAAGCTTGAGGAGGATAACATATGCTTGATTATAAGCTCATCCTTCGGATGAGTCCAACTTAGTTTAGATTCGAACCCTAAGAAGGAGTGGTTCGTTCCTGTTTGTAATCGAACAGGTCCTTTACTGTGAAATTTTAACGAGTCCAGTATAGGAGAAACTCGGAGTTTTTCAATTTTAGAGAGTCTGAAAAACTTAAGAAGACTCCAGGGTTGAACTTTTTCGTAAATTTGTGTCTCCCAAGCCCGAAAAAGTATAAAATAATACTTGAGAGAATCGCTTGGTTTTTTACGACCAAGGAGTACTTTCATAGTTAGTGTCTTTGACTTGAAAAGTAAAAAGCGATCAAGGACACGTCGTTTTATTTCCAATATCGAGTTTGAAACGACAAAAACCCGGCAATCTTTTCCTGTTTTTACGGTCAGAAAAGGGCTATAAGGGGACCGTCTTTTAATTCCATTTTAACGAGTGTAAAAGAAACACTCGGCAATCTTTTCATGTTTTAGGAGTCAGAAAAGGGCTTAAAAGATGATTCTGATGTTTTTGTTTGTGAAAAATGACAATTTTCCCTGAAAATCCTTTTATCCTGCACAAAAACCAACACATTACTCATACCTGTTTAATATAGATAAAAATACTTTGAAAAATACCTTTTCATGGTGGAAAATAAACAAATTTAACATTCATTTACTCAAAAAACCTATAAAAAGGGGTTTTACCATTTCATTTTTACCATTTCACTGTTGAGGAGAGAAAAAGGGCTTTTGGCAAGAAACTTCCCGTGGTCGTTGCGGAGAATCCGACTGTCGAAACCGAACGTCGTCTCATCAGGTATTCTACAACATCCTCCCTTGCATTTCCATCTATTTAGAATTTGTTTTTAAGCTTTAGATTTATTTTTTGGAGGCCTTGGGGTTTCAAAGGCCGCTTTTCGGGGTACGCAGGTGCCCCAAAGGTGACCTGCGTACCCCGACATTTTCTCAGTTGGGAAAATGCCGGGTGTACGCAGCTTGCCTTAAGACAGCCTGCGTACACACGCTCTGTCTCTAAAGGCAGGCTGCATACACCGCGGAGTGGGTTTTTAAACTCCAATTTCTCCAAAATGAACCACAAACTTTCAATTTTATGAACTCTAATAGATGTTTTATGGTGTGTAGATTGCCCACCATGCTTAATTGGCGTGAAAGAGAGCACGAAGATGTCGATTTGGCCACGATTAATCATCAACCTTCCATTGATGCTTTAAAGGCGTGCGATCTTTACAAATACTGGGCCATACCTAGCATGAGGGCCCAGGTAAGATTTCTAGAGTGGCTGGTCGAAAGGTGGAATGTCCAGGATCAGTGCTTTTACATTGGAGGGCATCAGCTCGAAATAGAGCCCTCAGACATTTACTTTCTCACTGGTTTGCCCAAAAGGGGCGAACAATTGACTCTGTCCGGGACTAGGCCGGGTGGCCAGTCCATCGCTAGTCTCCGTCTAGAGTGGTGCAATAATCAGAACCAGGAGAGAGGGATAGAAATCAAAAAGATATTCCGACCTGATCTTATGGTAATTGCCTTTACAGTTACTAGACTTTGCGGCGCAGCTGCTTTGCACATTGCCACCGGGTCCCAAATGTGGATGGCAATTGACTGCTATCAGGGCACCATTTTCAACTGGTGCGATGCTGTGTTGGCCAATTTAAAGGGCCAACTGACTAGGGCAAAAAACGGGCAACTGAAGACTTTTGGTTATGGGCCTTTAGTTGTGAGTTTTGCTCTAGAGAGGGTTCCGATGTTGATCCCGCAGCAGCTCACTGTTGAGGCTGGGCTTCCCCGAGAGCCTAAGTTGATGCGATGGGTTGCGATGATGGCCCATCATCCTGACGAGGGCACGGAGGTTGTTCGATTTAGACCGGAGTATTTTCACTGGTTAGAGGACCAGTTCTTCTCGATATAGGATTTTCCTTATGCCGGAGTCGATTTTCGTGGCGATCCGGACATGATTCTTCCACCGGGAGAACAGTGGGATGACACAGGTACTTTATTTTTCACAAGTGTTTTAAAATTATCTATTTTTTTGTTTTTATATCGTCTCAAAACTGACAGTGACAATTTTCAAAATGCAGATGCAGGCCCACGGCGTCCAGCCAATCTCTGGCCTTTCGAGAGGAGACAACCAGTTGCACCGGCACCGGTCCCACAGAACGAGGCTACAGAGACCTTAGCTGAGTTGGAGCAAGACCTAGAGCGTCTGACGGCAGATATACCAGAGACTACTATAGATGATATTCCTATCAGGCTTCAGCGCTATGTAGTCGGAGTTCCAGGACCTTTTAGGAGGTTCTTGTGTAGGGTAGCCCATGCAGTGGTGTCGTATAGAGATCATCACCAGTGATTGGATGATCATTTTTGTAGACACATGTGACATTTTGGTTTTTTGTACTTATCATTTTTGCCGATCATAAGGTGTTTTGCAACCTATGATCGAAGACGATGTATTTTCGACACACTCCTATCTATATATATCATTATTACCGTCTTATCTTGTTAAACATGTGTGATTAAATGTTTTTAAATTTACATGTATGATTATCGCAAATGTCTGTCTAACATTCGAGAAGCAATTGCATCTGCTAATGTATTTAAAGACCTTGGAATATGTTGATATTCAATGTAATCAAACTCACGTTCCAAGAGACGCACTCTCAAAAATAACCTTAATAACACTGGATTTCTAATGGCATAAACTCTATTAAGCTGTAATACAACAAGTTCCGAATCTAACCTCACTATCAAACTCCGAATCCCAAATGAAATAGATTCAGACAATAACTCAATCACTGCACTGTATTCTGCAATGTTGTTTGTTGTTTGACCGAGGCTCACCCCATGCATAGAAACTAACTCGTCAGAGGGCGAATAAATAACCCAAGCTGCGGAAGAGATATTCCGTGTATTACGACAAGCACCATCAGTGAATCCAATGTACGTTTGGAGAGGCATCGACATCTGCAAACATCAAGGGTAAAACCAAGATAAGCAGAATAACGATGAAAAACACACTTTCTAAGCTAAGCACACTGTCTAAACTAACAAACACACTAGCTAGAAAGAAAAATTAACCTAACTAACCTAACTAAAATCTCCACACCCATCTTTTAAGCATAATACCTCTTTAGGTAAAGTCCATTTCTGGGTTTACCCAAAGAGTCCTCGTCAAAGTCAACCAGCTCATAGGCCCCTTTTGCTAGCTTTCGCTTAACAATGTAGGGCCCATGCCACATAGGAACGAATTTTCTAGCACCTAATTTATCGTTAGCTTGATCATACAATAGCACTAGGTCTCCTTCCGAAAAATTTTGAGGGGTCACATTTCGATCATACTGAGCTTTCATTCGTTTTGCATGAGTCTCGATTGCCAGTGCAGCATCGCGTCGAGTCTCATCTAATTGAGCTAAGTATAATAAATGCTTCTCCTCTTTGGAAGTAGCTGGAAGTAATTCGACAGCCATTTGAAGTGATGGGATTTCGCATTCAATGGGCAACACAGCTTCCAAATCATAAACTAGTTGGAAAGGAGTGAACCCTGTTGATGTTTTTACTGAAGTTCGGTATGCCCAAAGCGCGGAAAATAACATGTTGTGCCAATTCGACCGATGAATCCCAATGATTCGTCGGATCATGATAACTAAAACTTTGTTGATGGACTCAACCAGACCGTTGGCTTGTGGATAATAAGGATTTGAGCTATCGTGACGCAAACCAAGCTGACCTGTAAGTTCTGTCATCATAATGTTTCGAAAATGGCGCCCATGGTCAGTGATTATTGCTTGTGGGACACCAAACCTAGCAATAATGTGATTGAATACGAAAATTGCAGCTGTCTTGCCGTCTGCCTCGAATGTAGGCATCGCCTCGGCCCACTTAGTAAAATAATCAACCGCAAGGATGATATATGCATGCCCCCCGACCGAGTGAGGGTTACATGTAATAAAGTCGATACCCCATTTGGCAAAAGGACCAACGGCAATTATAGGGTGGAGAGGAGCTGGTGGTGCGCGCATCTTGCGATCAAACACTTGACAATTGTGGCATTTTCGAACCGCAATGATACAATCTTTAAACATGGACGGCCAGAAGTAGCCAGGGCGCAACACCTTCTGAGTTGTGGCATACCCAGACATATGACCGCCACACGCCCCAGAGTGACAGTCATTCAAAACCCTTTCTGCCTCTTCGTGAGTTAAGCAATGTCGGAAAACCAAGTCTGCCCCATGGCGATAAAGAGTATCTCCAATAATTTTATACTGTTGGGACTGGAATCGAATTTTCCGACGTTCCGACTTTGAAGCTTCGGGCCGAAAGGATTGGGTTTGGAGATAGACGATTATATCCCCATACCACGGATCTAAAGTGCTGATGAGAAACAAAGATTCGTCCGCAATGGGTTCCTCTGCCACAGTTTCCGTGTCAGCACGCGGGAAGTCACACATCAACTCTGCAAAAACTAAAGATTTCTTAGACTTAGACTTTTCAAATTCTAAGTCGAACTCTTGCAGGATAACGATCCATTTAGAGTACTTGCCCCCTAGCAATTGTTTAGTCAAAATGTAGATCATAGGGTTGCAATCCGAAATGACTGTAGTTTTACGGAGAAGGATGTAATGACGAAAACGTTGGACAGCCTGAATGGCTGCCAGGGCCAATTTCTCCACATGCGAATATTTTAGCTCAGTGGGATTTAACGTCCTACTAAGATAATATATCACATGTTCCATTGCGAATTCGTCTTCCTGAACTAACACCATTCCAATAGTGGAATGAGAGGCGGCGAGGTACAAAAAGTAATCTTGGTTGTAGTTGGGAGGATGCAACAATGGTGCATGGGTCAACGTGTGTTTAAGTGCATCAAAAGATTGCTGAGCTATCTCATCCCAAGAGAATTGAGCATTCTGTTTCAACAACCGTGTAAAACCTTTTGTAACCTCGGCGTAGTTAGGAATGAATCGGCGTAAAAAGTTTTCTTTCCCCTGCAAACTTTGGAGTTGGTGAAGACTCGAAGGGGGAGGCAATTTGATGATAGCTTCAACCTTCGAGGGATCGACGCGAATGCCGGCTTTTGAAACTACAAATCCCAGCAATCGTCCCACTTCTATACAGAAGACACATTTGTGTGGGTTCAAACGTATACGATAATGCCTACACCTCATGAAGATTGCGCGTAAATGGACAAGGTGATCAGCTCGATGTAATGAATGAGCAGGCAAATCATCGAGATACGATTGCACAATGTGTTTGATGTCATGAAACGCATAAGACATCGCCCTTTGAAAAGTGGCTCTGGCATTCTTAAGGCCAAAAGGTAATTTGCAATAAGAAAATGTCCCCCATGGGCAAATGAAAGCCGTTTTTGGTTGATCAGCAGGTAGAATATTGATTTGATTGTAACCGGAAAAACCGTCCATAAAGGAAAATATTTCACTGCCGGCACAATCATCAATTATTTGATCGATATAGGGTGTTGGATAGTTGTCTTTGGGACAAGCATGATTGATATCCCTATAGTCGATGCATATTCTTATTGTTCCCTGTTTTTTATTAACCGGAACAATATTCGATACCCAATCCGTTAACGGGATCGGATAAATGAAACCTGCTTTCAACAGCTTCTCAACTTCTGCTTTAATTGCAGCTGCTTTTCGTGGGTGAATCTGACGCAAACTTTGCCGAACGGGTTTAGCGTCCGGGTAAGTCGTAATATCATGGGCAACAACTGCGGGATCAATTCCTGGCATTTCCTCATAGGACCAGGCAAACACGTCGCGAAATTCTTGAAATAGGGCCTTGTATGTCTGAATTTCGTCATCCGAACACAAGGCACCTATATGAATGTTTTCAACGATTCCGGGCTTGACTAAAATGTCAATGGGAACAGTGCGAGAAATGTTTCCCAAATTCAGCTCTGAATCGGGATGTTTCATTGGACTCTAAGCTTCCTTGACATATTCAGCTGTAAAAACTGATGAGAAATCATTTTCAAAGCGATCATCCTCAGGCAAAAACGAAGATCTATGATGGAGATCTTCCCATGGTAAATCGTCTACACACAGGACTTCACAAATTTGTTTGTCAGATGACACAACTTCGGGAAACGCTATTAACTCCGAGGTTGACGTGAAAAGTGATTCCTCACGGACCACATTCATTTGGTCGATTTTGGTTGAACGCAGGTCGGTAAAAGACTGCACGGCTTCATAAGCAATTTCATACGGACTCAAAGGCATAGCATCACCAAATGAGTCTATTTCAGATTCAGAAGGAACAATCAAAGGATCGTCGTAAACAATGGTATCTGATGTAATCATATGAATGGATGCGAACGAAGACACGGCGTTGATTGGAGGAAAAGGAAAAGTGCCCAGTAAACCGGCATCTTTAACTAATCCTACGCCAACATCCTTATAAGGGATAGTCGTTTTACCGACATGCTGGATACTCTCTGAAGAGGCTGGGTCGGATGAAAAGTAAGCCAGCTGGTCTATGGTCACGATCTTGCCATTATGTGGAAATTTTATTACTCGGAAGATCGATGAGACGACCGCTGTCATAGCGTAAGACCAACTTCGACCCAAGAGAAGGTTGTAGTCTAGAGGGGCATCAACCACCTCCACATCCAGACTAACGGTTTTTCCTTCAACCCCTATAGGCAAATCCTGTAGAATACCAAATGGATGGAACCCACGGCCATCAAAGGCCTTAAGAATTGTCGGGGATTGATTTAGTGAAGGAGAACCAAGCGATCTCCAGCACTATATCGACATAATACATGTGGAAGCTCCCTCATCAATTACAGTCCGATGAATAGGCATGTTTTTGAATATCACTGGGATCTGGAAAGCCATCTGATGAGGTAAGCGCGGTGTACTATTTTCTAGATCAAAGATTATTAGGTTCGGGTCCTGAACATCAACAGCTCCTATAGCCGACAAAAGTAACTTTCGTTGTGCTGGGCATGATTGCAGCACTTCTAAAGCCGACATTGCTGAGGGTGAAACAGCTAAATCCTCAACAATGTTGTAGTTCTGGGCTGCTCTCGCATGTGGATTGAAAGCAGATCTTCGAAGTACACCCTTGGCGGGCGGTTTAATTACTAAGTCAGGGTTAGGTTTCTCGATCTGTAGTGGATTGGAACCGGGAGCTGAGGTTGATGGATTTGACTGAGAAGATTCTGCTTCTTTCGATCCATCAACAGGACTTTTACTACCATAATCGTGTGACCGAGTCGCAATCCTTACATGAGACATCATCAATATGGGTTCTTCAGCGGCACTCGAGGAAGAACCTATCATTTTGCTATCTTTCGGAAATGGGTCCTTCAAGACAGTAGGAATTTGGGAACCCTTAACGATTTTCGCAACCTCGGCCCGATGAGGGCAGTGTCTTGTAAAATGATCTTCTTCACAAATAAGACAAGGATAACGGGGCTTGCGCTTTTCATCATTGGTTTTCGACTTTTCTATTTTCTCCTTTGGAGTTTTGTCTACTTTATTCTTCTTCTTGCCTTTCTTCTTCCCACCGTTTTTTCATTTAGCTGTAGATGACTCTACAGCGTGAATATCAGCGGAAACTTCAGCAGAAGATTCTCCTGTCGGGGAGTCTGGTAAGGTGATAATGGGCGAAGAATTCTTTGAAGACTTCTTCTTGCTTTTAGTATTTACCATACCAATCATGCCATCAGTAGCATGAGATCCCGAAGGAGCAACAGCGATTTGATTTGACTTTGGAAGATCTGGGATCTTTTCGTGTAACGTACCCGATTGAGTATAAACTAAGTCAAGGTACTGCGCTTGAGCAATCACTTGCTCCTCAGTAACTACTCCGGCCTTAGCTACGTCTTCAGTAATCTTCGGTAATAATGATTTAACAAACCATTCAGCTAAGATTTGGTCCGGGATAAAAACTTTCACTAATCACCTTCGACGTCTCCATTCATGAATATGATCGGAAATATAAGTGGACGTCGATTGTTTTAATGAAGTTAATAACTCGGTGCCATTATCATATCTGACCGGCAACTGAAAATGAGTTAAGAACGAGGTAGCTAACTGACTAAAATTATAAAAAGAGGTTTGTGGTAACTCAATGTACCACTTGGCCGCGAGACCAATGAGCGTATGCTGGAAAAGACGTAAATGGATCGAATCATCTGAGATGGAATTTGAGGCACACCAGAGGTGGTAAGTCATCACGTGATTTGACGGATCCTCTCCAGACTTACCTTCGAACTTGGGTATGTCACTGGGCAACTTATTTGGCATTGGCGGCCAGAACGGAAGATAATTTATTGAATCGTTCATTAGGCGCATCAAGTCTGGTAAATCCAAAGTTACGATAAACGGCAATTGCCAATTAGGATCCCTAAAACTCTGGGTCACAAGACCAGTCCCAGGAGGAGGATATCCAGGATAACTTGGAACAGGAATCGCATTCGGGATATTGTATCCTCCCGGAAAACCAAGATTAACCGGACCGTATTGGGGTTGCTGTGGTTGTTGATAAGTGTACCCAGGATACGGTTGATACTGGTAAACCAGTTGTTGGACAGCAAGCCTGTATTGGTATTGTCCCTGGTACGGTTGATAAACAAATTGTGGTTGAGTAGTGACAACTGTACTTAAACCAGGCTGCCCCACAGGCATCTGAACCGTAGTTTGAATCGTAGATCCAGACAATGGTAAAGATGTCTGCGGAGTAGTGGCAGAGACAGTAGAAACCGGAGCTGTCGATACTCCAGAAGTAGGTGTGGTGGAAGGAACAGATGTTGCGGTAGTTGCAGCAGTCGTTTGAGATGGAGTACTAGGTGCAATTGGCGACTGAGTAACTACCGAAGGTACAGAAGTTTGAACATTAGACTGGACTGGTTGCTAGGGTGGACCAGAAACTATAGGTTGTCCAGTTTGAGATGACAACTGTACGTTTGGCTGCAACACTTGTTGAACTTGCGATGGATCCCACACTATGTTCATTCCGGGGTATTGACCCATGACAGGTTGAGGATATTGAGATCCATAACCGGATTGAGGGTAGGATTGATAATTGAAAGGTACATTTCCCGTACCTTGAACATAAGATTGACCTTGTGGTGGTTGATAACCTTGACTCGAGTACTGACCTTGGGGTAGATACCCTTGAGGTAAGTACTGATACTGGGGTTGACCTTGAGGCATAAATTGATACTGAGGTTGACCCTGGGGTACATATTGAGGCTGGGGTTGACCTTGAGGAATGTACTGTACCATGGGTACATACTGTCCTTGAGGTTGCCCCCCAGACGCAAGTTGTGTGCCTTGAGGTTGCCCCCCAAGCGTTAATTGAGGCTGCCCCCTAGGCGGTAACTGGCCACCTTGAGGTTGAGAACCGGGAATTGAACCTGACATCATATAAATGTCTCCTACGCCCAACGGTTTATTACCATTGTTTCCAGTTAATGACCCATGTCCAATGGGTTGAGGAGATGCTCCTGCAAAAGTACCAGAAAGTGACTGATACCCAGCAGGAACAGAAGGACCACCGTACAAGAAAGATTCAGGAGATTGAGTAAACACGAACGACTGACTAGACATATTTACAGGAGTATAAATACCTCCGGGTGGATAAGGAGTACGAGGTGGAGAAAAACTTATCCCTGAGTTGTCTAAGTAATTAGTTAACGAAAGATACCAAGTAGTACTTCTAGGTGGACTGTAAAAAATAGATTCACGCTCCCTTAGATCAATGGTAGGTTGATCTTCAGGGACAGGGACGCCTACTTCTTCTTCTGGAGCAAGTTCTTCAATAGCTATCAAACTAGAAGGAAGATTTTCGATGATGACTCTTTCTACCCTAGGTGAATCAGGAACACTAGAAGTTGGAGTAACAGGTTCAGATATTTCAGGTTCTTCGCCTATATCACTAGTAGATGAAAAACTACCAGCAAGCTCGGAAACTGCAACAACTTCAGGATTATAACCTGTTTCTAGACTTTGGTAATCTGGATGGACTACCAATGAAGACTCTCCTTCAGGTGAACCTACTTTTCTGCCACTAGGAGGAGTTACAAGGACTTTCAAACCTTCGTAATGACCCGGGACGTCTTCAGGAGGTTTGCCCCGAAGTCTATGGGACTTCCTCAACAAATCGGCCACGGTAACAATCTCAGGAGATTGGCCCCGAAGTCTACGGGACTGTCTCGGTAATTCCGCCACAGTTAAAACTTTTAACTACTGCACACGCAAACAAAGTAAAATCTCAAAGCAAACCGCCTAAAGTCTCTAACGAACCAAACAAATTCGAATCACACGCCTAAAGAATCTAGGGCGTCAAACCATACACAAACAGTAGCCTTCCGGACCGAAAACACTAGTTGGTGATGAAGCCCAACATCGCTGAATTCAGTACAGAAGTGGTGGGTGGAACAGTTACCCCGGCAACTTGCTTAATGAATAGACCGGCACAAGTTCCTCCACTTTAACCGTCTCGAGTGAAGTGAACCCCCCAGAAAATCCAAGTGAGTCTAGCCGACGTCTGCTCCAGGTATAGTGGGATCTTCCCTCCACCGTCACCTCGGGTAGAATCCTAAAGATAATGGTCACTAAGGTTACCAACAGCAACAAATATACCTGGGGGAATAATCTACGACCCGATAGCACGCAAGGGCAAAGTAACAAGCTCAATCCCCTTGCTGGCTCCTTGACAATAATCCAAGGTTTACCGACAAGTGACCCCAGGCTCCTCGACAATAATCCGAGGTTTACCGTTTGTAATACATGCGTATCTGGCGTCTTTCCCAATGAAGGAGGATTGATCCCCTCACTGGTTCGGACACGGTCTCGTGCTTCTCCTTTAAGAGGAGCTTTCCCAGAGTACAAATGAAACAGTTGGATTTATCCTACCACAAGATAAGCTACTTGTTTGGTTTTACTGTCTTGGAGAGTTAATTACTCTCCTACTCCAAGACACTAGCCTGATCTATATTGGTGTTTCAGAGCCCTAGTAAATAAAAAGTTACTAAGTTGATTTTACTTTAAGCGTTAATTTTTATGGCTTTTCTTTAAGACAAAAGGTAGCGAAGATGAAACTGATGGTGTGTAGACTCGACTCAAATCCACTAAAAAGATGCACTTAGGATGATTTATACTAATTTTCTTTTTCAATGAATTCCCTAGCTAAGAGAGTTGGAGAATGCAAAATTGATATAAAGACAACTTTCTTGGCAATGAAAATCAAAGAAACAATCTCTTTATCTTTTCCAAAGCATACAACACATGACCACTAATTATTCTACGAAAATTCCTTTTCCATTCAAAGACTCAAATGCCACTAAGCAAACTTTTCCTTCAAAAGAGATTTTTGGATTTTTTCCTACTTAACAAAGCATTTAAAAATAAAAAATCAAACCTTTACAAATCTATGACAATCAAATCAAAGCTACTTAAAAGCAAATCAAAAGAAATTCACCTAATAAGAAAATCTAATGAGGCCAAAACCTACAAAGTATGATCCCAGTATGTTTTACTCAGTCGTGATTTAACTAAGGACTAGTCAATGCAGAATAAAAAACTAGCCAAAAACAAACATAAAATCTTTTGTTCTTTTTCTTAAAATGAAATTCACAGTTCAATCAATAAACTTTTTCGAGATTCGGCAAAGAGACAAAAAAAAGGTAGGTGTCTCACAAGGGTGGATTCTATGAAAGGTCTGACTCCTAAGAAGACTGCAAAGACCAGGGAGATCTAATGTTTTACGACTTCTAAATCCAAAGTCACTACAGGACCAATGCAAAAATCAAACCCTAAGGCTAGAACCTCTACGAATTCCACTAAAACTCTTGACACTGATGAAACAAGTTTAGATGAAGATCTCTCGCAGGTAACCAGTGGATCTGGGTGGTAAAAACAACTTACAAATAAAATCTAAAAGCCAAAAAAGGAGAAAATTGAAATTTTCTCAATTTTGACAGGGTACGCAGGCAACCTGTTTGCACAGGTGTGTGTACGCTCTGTGCACAAAGCTGCAGTGCGTACAGATACGCACTGTGCTTAACGCAGAGGCTACGTACTTCTAGCAAAACCAAGAAAAACTAAAATCTAATTTAACCCTAAGCTAAGCCACCCAAATACACAGTCAGACAACCAAAAACCAGAAATAAAAATACTTTTCTCAGATCAAATTTTCAGACAAAGGAACAATCATTCACATCAATGGAGTTCCCCAGCGGAGTCGCCATTTTGTCATGCGGAAAGAGTCAATTTTGCGGACAAAACCGACCTCCCTAGAAGCTAAGGCTTTCTAGTGATAAACAAGACAAGTAAACACTAACTTTCTCTAAATATGCATTTGGAATACAAGTAATCAGCTGTTTATATCATACCTTTAGTCCAACGCTTTGTAGTAGTCCAGCCTCGCCAATCCGGATGAGCTCCTCCTTCTCTTCGAAACCTGCATTCACTAACAAGCCAAAATATTACATAGCACCTGAATAACTTATAAAACAACACATATTCATCATACAAACCAAGGAGTATATGAAACAAATCATGTATAACAACTTGTTGAGAAAAATGAGTTTATTTGCATTAAGTGGAAACAAAAGAAACCATTACAACCTGAGCCTTGGTGTTGTGCAGGTCCCTCCCAGGGTCCAGCAAGAGTTTTCCTTTACTTTGATCAGCTCACCCACTTCCAAATGAAGCTAAGAAAGGATGGGAATCTCTCCTCTCAAGCTCTATAAGGGAGTCCTAATCTCAGCAGCATCTACCCTTAGGGATGTTTAGCTTTCAACCTCTCCTCCCTCTGGCCCAATGCATGTATTTATAGTGCTTTGGAGGAAGTTAATCATGTCCACCATGAATGGGATAAGCCCCTCTTTCAATGGGATAGCTCCCCTCTTCATGGGATAAGTTCCTCTTACATAGGGATGCATGAACCATCTGGAGGCGCCCAATCCACGTCAAACCATCTTCTAGAATGCTCTAGAAATGACCACAAGTAACTTTTTTGAAGTGAAGCTTGCGCCTTTTGACCTTTACAGGAGTACGCACCCAGACCTTTACATACAGAGCGTACAAGTGCGTAGGTTTTATGAACTGGAGATGCGTACACGCAGGTAAGGCTAAGAGAAACTGCGTAACCAGAGTTAATTGACTTTTAAAGGACTTTCTCTCTTTCTTGGAGTTTGACATGAGGAGCAGAGGTATGAGACTTGCCAAGGAGGATAGTATGATAGTTGATAGAGCCATACTAACTGTAGATAGTCATGGTGACAAATTTTAGTGTAACACACCTTTTTGTAAATAAGCCCACCTTTGCAAAATACACAGAAGCAGATGAAGTCTACAGAAAAATAGTAAATATTAAATTGCCAGACACTGAGACTTCGGAAAAGTTAAACGATTTTCTATGAAAATACAAGGTAAAAGTGAATACAGAGCAGTAAAAGAAAAGTAGCAAGCTAGCTTAGATCAAAGAGTATCAATCAAAGGGCAAAGTAAAAAGAAAAGTCAACATGGAAGATAAAAAACAAAGGAGAAAAGACATCAAAAGATCTTATAGCAGAGCCTAATAAGCAGGGACAACTTACAATAGTTACATATATGTCTCTATCTACTTGAATGAAGATATTTCGTTTTCCTAGAATAATTCCCAAAACAGTTTGGGATATTTTTTAATAAGTTTTTTTATAAATAATTCATAATTTGAAGTATAGAGTGTGGCTTGGTTGACATTACTATAGTTGTATTGATCTGAAACCTGAGGGTTTAATTGTACCAATTTTTCAAGTCAACAAATTGAACTAAGTAATAAATACATTGCATTACAGGATTCATGTGTTGGGCCACTTCAGTGAAGTATTTTCTGTTTGTAAAATTGTTACTTCTTAAGTGTTTCACATACTTGCATGTTATCTAAATTTGAATGAAATAACTTTAAATTTATTACAGAATTTGTTTAAGTACACTCTATCTTGAACAGTTAATAATTTTAATGTTTTCTTCTGATATCCAGAGTAGGGAATCCTTCATTGCTCCCTAGTTTCGATTGACTTCTATCATTTCCCTCATTATCCAGTTTGAGGAACCCTTAACTGCTTCTTGACCCTGATTGAAAACCACTTCACCATCCAGCCTAAAAGATCTGAATTTACTCAGCTACCTTTCCCTATAAACACTATCTTTAGAACTTGATTCAGTCATGTTTTCTTAACACTTGACCCCATAGCCCAATGGTAAAGGACATCCCTCTATCCATCTAAGTCAATGATTCCACCACCAAATCAAAATCAAAACCCAATCAAAGCTTAAATAACTAGCCTAAAATCAATTAACTCAACAAAGTTAAATCATAAAGAGAGAGCCCTCTCTGAGCATTAGGAAGGCTAGATCCTGATCTCAAAAGTAGGTTTGTGGTTACCTCTATTATTTCTTTCATAACAACTCTAGGGAAATTTTAGAGTGATAACATATTGGCAACCATACTGGGAAAAGTCCTCAGTTTAATAAAACTTTAAGGAAATCTTAAATCTCATCTTTTGCACCTTAAGATCATTTTAGAGTTGTTAAAAAAAGTTTCATTAAAAAATTAAAAAATTAAAATTTTGGCTTCCAAAAGAACACACTATACCATGGAACATCTAGATCCAAACCCTGCTACAATAGTTGATGATCCTGATAGAATTTTAAGAAAACCAAAAAAGGTTGAAACTCAAGGAAGTAGTAGTCAATTAATTAAAGAAAATTCACTTCCTAAAGAGTTATCAAGTTTAGAGGATATTCAATTTGATTTATCATTTGAGCTTTCTTTATTTCGAACCAAATTAGAAAATTCAATTCATGATACTATAATAGACCTCGATTTTATTCAATTTATTGAATCAAAAAAGGTTCCTATACATCCTGATTTAGATCAACATGTTTTAGATACTTTTGACAAACTAGAAGCTTTAACCTCAACTTTGATAAGTCATATAGACGAAGCCTTTCTTCAACAATCAGTTGAATTGGCTGCCCTAACTGCTGTTAACCTTGAAATTTCTACAAAGTCTTCAAAAACTGTAAATACAGCTTCATTTACTACCACCTCACCTATAATATCAACCACACTTCATTCCCCTAAACCATTCATACCTCAACTTCCTCTCCAACCAAACATCTCAAGTTCATCTAGTTCATCTATAGCCATCTCAAGTCCTTCTCCAAGCACCACTACTTTACCTCCCAGTTAAACCAAAGTCTTAACCATGGCAGACAGATATGCACCTTTGGTCTTACTAGCTCAATTACATGCCATGCCCCAAGACTACCAAAGTGAAATCTTTATGTTTGATGCTACTGGTCAGTATACCACCCAACAACATGTGAATAAAATGACTTATTACTTTTAGTTACATGAGATTGATGAGTCTAATGTCCAAATGAGGTTATTTTCCCAAACACTAGCAGGGGATGTCAAGAAATGGTTTAAAGGTTTACTTGGTAATCATATTGTTTATTTATCTACTTTCCATAGATTGTTTATTGATAGATGGGAAAGAAAGAAAAACCCTTTACAAATATTATCTGAATATGAAAACATTAGAAGAGATCCTAATGAATCTGTTTAGGATTATTGTACTAGGTTCAACAGTATCTATAATACAATCCCTAAAAATATCAAACCTCCACCAGACTTGGCAGTAATCAAATTTCCTGATGGTTTTGACACTGATATGTCTTACCAATTGAGAGAAAGAAACTCTGAAACATTGGAACAAATGCAAAGTAATGATGTTAGTGTAGAAGCCAATTTATTAGCTAAGAAACCTAGGATGAGAAATGAGAAAAGGGTTACCCTTAAAGAGGAACCATCCACTTCAGATGGTAAAATAGATAGTTTAGAAAAAAGTGTAGAAAGGATAATGGATAGATTAGAAAATATGGAAAGAAAAACTTAGTGGGAAAATCAACAAGGACCCCCAATAAGAAACCCCAACTTTAGGAAAAATCATAATACTAGAAAAACAAGAGATGCTATACTTGATTAGCAGGTTAGACCTCCTTTCCAGGAAAATTATGCTAAAGTTTCACAAAACTGTCAAGAAGAGGAGGACACCCAAATAAACCTATTATGTATTAAAAATGAAGATGTTGTTTTTCTTACTCAGGAAGAGCAGGAATTGTACATGTTACAACAATTACAATTGGAATCTGGAGAGTCCTTTGATTACAAACAAGGCTATGAATCTGCTATCTATGAAGTTCACAAACAGTATAGCCTTAGAAGCAAAAAGAATACTGAAATTCCCACTAAGAAATGAGTCCAAACTCAAACTAAAAAACTAACAGATCCTGTGACCAAAGTTCTACAAATTCTCCCTAGAGGAACTCAGGAGACTTCCAACCCTAAAATTGTGGACATAACTTCAGCTGAAACTCAAACTGCAACTATTAGTCAAACTATTCCAAATAAGAGAATTTAAAACAAAACTACTAGTACACAAACTGAATTGCCAAGTGCTGATAAAGAAGATAGTAGTACAAAGACCACAATTGCTAAGGAAGATCTCATACAATCAGTCAAAACTCAATTTCCATTCAACACTAAGACCGAGATAGATAAATTGAAAATATCAGTTCCTTTGACAGAACTAGTGAAAAATGAATCATACAAAGCACAAATCATTCAAACACTAAACATAGGTGAAGGAGAAGATGCTGTAAACCTTAATGATGATCAACATGAGTTATTATTTGGTCCAGAAGTAAATCACACACATCAACAAGGGGGTATTCCTCCATTCTACATTAGCTTAAATGTTCATGATAAAATCTTACATAATGCTATGCTAGATTCAAGGGCATCCCATAACCTAATGCCTAAAGCAATCATGGAAAGATTAAACTTAGATATCACCAGACCCTACAAGGACCTTTTTTAATTCGATTCTAGTCCAATCAAATGCCTTGGGCTGACTAAATATTTGTGTGTAACTCTAGTCCAGTGCCCAAAAAAGAGTATTGTTACGGACATAGTAGTTGTTGATATCCCACCCAAGTATGGAATGCTATTATCTCGCTCATGGGGAGAAAAATTGCAAGGATCTCTATAGTTAGACATGTCATATGCTACCATCTCTGTATTTGGTTAGCAAAGAAAGCTTTACAGAGAGACCTTGATGAAATACATGGTAAGTAGTGCAGAAAAGCCATAGAATTACCCTATATACTCCTTGCATTCTGATATGGACTCATTTATCTTGTATAATTCAGACAATGGAAAAAATGAGATCACAATTGTAGAAGAAAAATACAAATCACCTGATAGTGAAAACATATTTCATGAGTCTCTATGGAATTTAGGTTTTGATGGCTCTGTAAATAGATTAGGAGCAGGTGCCGGAATTTGGATTCATAACATGGAAAATAATCATTTTGAAGGTCATGCCTTTAGATTAAACTTTAAATGCACAAACAACATGGCTGAGTATGAGGCTTTAATCTTAGGACTCCAAATTATAAGAAAACTTGGAACCAAGATAGTTTCTATCATGGGAGACTTGGACTTGATCATAAAATAAATTAAAGGAGAATATTCTGTGAATAATCCTAGACTTAGCCAATACAGAGAAACTGTTCTAGATCTGATTAAGGAACTCCTTGAAACTAGTTTTGCTGCTATTCCTAGGAAACAGAAGATGCAAACTCGTAGTTTGGCTACTTTTGCTAGCAATTGCAAATTACCTTTTCAGCCCAACCACCAATACACTGCTGAAGTAAGACATAGACCTATTATACCTGATAATCTTAAATATTAGCATTTTTTTCACAAGATTCTCAAATCTATGATTTCATGAACACTGAGGGAGAATTCAAAAACTGTAACATAGATACTGATTGTACAGTATATAACATCATAAATAGTGAGATAGATATAAATGCTTTAGATGTAGATAAACCCACTAAATTCACTAAAGTAGAAATAGATAACTTAGAAAAAGTAGAAATAAAAGAAATAGTCAATGATGATTATGAGATTTTAAACCTTAAAAATAATTTTTTGCCTAAAGGATTAGTCCCATTAGAAGATTTGTTTGATTCAAATGATAAAGCCAGGAAACCAAAAATGAAGCCTTTAAGATCGAACATAGAAGAATGTAACATAGGAATAGAATAAAAACCCAAGCTTATCAAAATATCTAAAGCATTACCTCGAGACGAAAAGTTGAAATACATAAGTCTATTCAAAGAGTTTCAAGATGTCTTTGCCTAGGGTTATGAAGACCTTAAGTCTTATGATACCAGCATTATTCAACATAAGATACCCATTAAAGAATATCAGAAACCCTTTAAACAAAAGATTAGGAAAGTTAATCCAGTTCTTATGCTATTAATTGAAAAAGAAGTAAAAAGGATGTATGATGCACAAATCATAGCACCAATTAGATATTTAGCTTGGGTCTCTAATATAGTCACTACTAGAAAGAAAACAGGGGAAATCAGACTCTGTGTTGATTTCATAAACTTGAACAAAGTATCACTAAAAGATAACTACCCTCTTCCTAAAATGGACCACATTCTCCAAAGGGTACTAGGCTCATCCAGAATTCCATTGCTTGATGGATTATTTGGATACAACCAAATCTTTGTTGAGATTGCAACAAGATGATGGAGCTTAGTGAAAAGAGTCGCCTTCACTAAGTGGGCCCGCAGGCTATTTTTGGCGCAAGTCTATTTTTTAGACTATGTCTATTTTTAGACATATGGATCATGTCTATGGATTGCAGGTTGCTGTTTATGGATGATTGATCAAGTTGGGAAAAAATAGATGGACTTATATTTTTGATGAAAGTGTGAGTGATCACAGTGTGAGTGATCAAAGTCTATTTTTAGACTGGCTGTCAAAAATAGAAAAGTCAAATATTATTAACTCACAATAATATTTGGACTATAAACCTAATCTTATTCTCTTGGAGCACTTCAGTTTGAGCTACAGAGGTGGCACATGCAGCTGTCAGAAGGAAATACGCTTTTCTTATGAGTCAGTTGAGTTGTTGCATGCATGACTTCAGTTAGAACTCAATCAGTTGAGTTTGGTGGAGTTGATTGTGGAGTTGATGGAGTTGTGTTCAGTTTAGCTTTGTTAAACTGGTTGTATTTAGTCTAACTGGCAAATAGACTAGAGATGAGTTGGGTGAATTAGTTATTAATTAATTCACAAGTTATTAACTCATAATACAACTAATGAATACATCAGTTAACTCAGTTGCATGTCAGTGCATGTTCAGTTCAACAGGGACAGGTGGTAGAGAATCAGATTGCTATTAGTTGTGACTATAGTTGTTCACCAGATCTTGCACAATAAAGGGATTGAGTATGCCAATGAGTTTGCTCACGTATTTGGCCACATTATAGCTTGTGCTCACATCCAACAAAGAGTGAGTGACTATTTTGCAGGTGAAAAACGAGTTTGGTAAGCCATTCTCATCAGTTCTTGAGCAGGTATTGAGCAGTGGAGGCAGGCAAGCAGTGGAAGAGATTTGGAGATCAGATCTGAGCTGTATTGTGTGTAACAGAGGTGGAGATACTTGTGAGAAGTATTATGCTGTGTAATGTTACATGACTCAATCATTAATATACAGATAGTTGGGGTTTTTAGCGAGATGCTTTCCCCGGGATACATACTGTGTTAATGTGTGAATGTTCTTGATGTTTTATTGTTATTGATGCTGCTATATTGTTGATCAACGTAGAGGAGCTTATGTATTGTGTATGTATTCCGCAATAGTACATGATCAGGATAATCTCTGTTGAATATGTGTTAAATTATTCAAAATTTCTACATGGTATCAGAGCTGCTTGATTTGTAGAAGAGATTTTTACAGGATATCAAGCGAGGATTGATCATCAGATCTACTATTCAGGAAGTGTTTACATTCTATTTCTTCAGGCAGAGTCTGTAATTGAGCCAGGTAGCCTCTGGATTCATCCTTCCTTTGGAAGGTGAGATATCTAGTGAATGCCCATACAATCAATCTCTGTACGAGAAATATTGTGTTCTCACGAATTCTAGATCGGAAGCAGTTGAGTTTGAGCTGGTGGAAATCGAATTTGTAGCAGTGTTGTTGAAATGTCTTTCAACGGATTGCAAATGTTATTCCAAAGCAAGAGTGACCTGGCGCTCAAGGATAAACTCAGAAACAATAAAGGTGAGAATGGATCTTCATCAAAGGTATCTGATGAAGAGAATTGTGCTTTGGCTGCCAAAGCAAAGAAAGGGAAGAGCAAGAAAGCTTCTTAGTCTGGTGCGAAAGGCAAGAAGCAGGATATGTCCAAGGTGAAGTGTTTTCACTGTCACCAGCATGGACACTATGCCACAAATTGTCCGCAGAAGAAGAAGAACAAGCAAGCTGCTGGATCTGCAGGGGGAGAGGCCTTAGCTTCTCAGTTTGAGCTTGATTTTTCATTGATCACATGCTTGGTTTCAAGTGTGATGGGATCAGTGTGGTTCTTGGACAGTGTTGCGTCTTTTCACATGACGGGAGATAAAGATTTGTTCTCTGATCTGGAGGACAAGGATCTTGGAGTGCACATTGAGATGGGCGATGATGGTAGATACAGTGCGACCGGTATCAGTACCATTTCCTTTGAGAGGGAGTCTGGTAAACCCTTTGTATTGAAGGAAGTCATGCATGTTCCAGGATTGAAGAAGAATCTCCTCTCAGTGGCGATGTTAGAAGACAAGGGGTATGATGTTGTTTTCAGTGAGGGAAAGGCCTTCCTGCGCAGCAAGACAACTGGTGAGACCCGGAAGATAGGGGTTCGAGTGAGGAACCTTTATCAGTTGCATGTAGATGGATGCGCAGCAATGGCAGGCAAGGCAGAAGGATTGGTGAGCCAGGATGATGGCGAGTTGTGGCACAGGAGATTGGGTCACCTTCACCATGGAGCCTTGAAGATACTACAGCAGATCACTACAGGGCTTCCTAAAGGCACACTTGCGCAGTCAGATCAGTGCAAGGGGTGTACTTTGGGGAAGTTTGTGAAAGCCACCTTTCACGAGAAGGATAGTCGCGCCACGACGATCCTTGAGAGAATTCACACAGATGTGTGTGGACCTTTCTCAGTTGCTTCGACAGCAAAACACAGGTATTATGTGATTTTTGTTGATGATTTCTCTCGTAAGTGCTGGATCTTCTTCATGCAGAAGAAGAGCGAGACATATTCAAAGTTCTGTGAATTCAAAGCACTGGTCGAGAAGGAGTTGGGGAAGAAGGTGAAGGCTCTTAGGAGCGATAATGGTGGTGAATACATCTTGGACGAGTTCAAGGATTTCTGCAAGACAGAAGGGATTCGTAGAGAGCTCATAGCTCCCCATAACCCACAGCAAAACGGGGTAGCTGAGCGGAAGAACAGAACGATCGTGGGTGCTGCACGGGCAATGTTGCATGATCAGGGCCTACCCCTTCACTTGTGGGCGGAAGCATGCAATACAGCAGTTTATGTGCAGAATCGTTGTCCTCATAGGATACTTGGCATGAGTGCACCTGAGGAGACTTATTCTGGTAAGAAGCCTGATCTTTCTCATTTGAGGATTTTTGGTGCTAACATTTACAAGCATGTGACGAAGGATGTCAGGAAGAAGTTGGAGCCGACCGCAGAGGTTGGGATATTTGTGGGGTACACTGATACGCCCCACAACTATCGTGTGTATTTTCCAGACAGTGGTAAAACTGTTGTGCGACGGGATATAAAATTTCAGGAGGAGAAAGCCATGAAGTGTTCGCTTGAGAGGGAGCTACACTTGCATGTAGATGAGGAGCTATTAGTTCCTAAGGATGAGCTTCAGGACGTGGATCAGCCACAGGACGAGGTTCATGGAGTGGAAGAGACCACTCATGCAGCGCCAACCATCAGAGGGCGAAAGCGCTTGACAGAAGCTGAGCGACTGGCTCAAGATGCAGAGAAAGTTGTAGGACCACCTACAACCCAACGCAGGCAGAGACAGTCACCTGATCGGTACACTGGATACATGGCTCTTATGAGCAAGTGTGTTGTGACTGAGCCATCCTCTTTCGAGGAAGCTGTGGAGGATCCCGCATGGGTAGACGCCATGGTGGAAGAGTATGATTCTATTGTCAGAAACAGTGCATGGGAGATTGTTCCTAGACCGGAAGGGAAATCAGTGGTGGGTTCGAGATGGATCTACAAAGTTAAGCAGGCAGCTGACGGGAGTGTGGAGAAGTACAAGGCAAGATTTGTTGCCCGAGGCTTTTCACAGATTGAGGGGATCGATTATGAGGAGACCTTTGCACTTGTCGCAAGGTATTCTTCCATACGGATGATTCTTGCTCTCTCAGCGCAGATGGGATGGCACATTCATCAAATGGATGTGAAGATTGCATTCCTCAATGGAGTCATTGAGGAGGAGGTGTACATTGAGCAACCCGAAGGCTTTGAAGTCTTCAGCAGCGAGTCGCATGTGTGCAGACTCAAGAGAGCGCTGTATGGGTTGAAGCAAGCACCACGTGCTTGGTACACACGGATAGACAGCTATTTCACAAGACTTGGATTCTCCAAGAGCGAGGCGGATCCTAACCTATACCAGATTGTGGTGGAGGGTAAGTTGCTTATCATTGTATTGTATGTTGATGATTTGATTCTAACAGGTGATGAGTTGTTGATACTGTCATGCAAGAAGGATCTTGCTACGGAGTTTGAGATGAAGGATTTGGGCCTCCTTCACTATTTCCTGGGATTGGAAATATGGCAGTGCAGTGGTGGACTATTTGTTTCTCAGGGCAAGTATGCTCGGGAGATACTGGAGAAGTTCAACATGCATGGCTGCAAGCCTGTTGATACTCCTCTTCCTCGAGGTTGGAGGAAGGAGGATGCCACTTCGGGAGAAGAAGTGGATGCCACTGTTTATCAACAGTTGGTGGGGTCGCTGATGTATTTGGTCAATACATGACCTGATATATGCTATGCAGTTAACCAGCTTTCACAAGCTATGGTTAAGCCTACCAAGGTCTTCTGGAAGGCGGGCAAGCATGTATTGCGCTACTTGAGAGGCACATAGGGATATGGTTTGTGGTACAGACAGGAGGATGAGGTGAAGCTATGTGGCTTCACGGATGCAGATTGGGCAGGGAGCCCAACAGACAGAAAGAGAACATCAGGAGGGGTCTTCAGTATTGGATCGACAGCAGTTTCTTGGTACAACAGGAAATAGAGATCCGTGGCACTCAATTCAGCGGAGGCCGAGTATATGGCAGCAAGTTTGGCTGCATGCGAGGCTATATGGATGAGGAAGATCCTGGTTGGTTTGTTCGGTTCTCATTTGGATCCTACTATGATTTACTGTGATAACCAGAGTTGCATTAAACTCTCGGCTAATCCTGTATTTCATGATAGATCTAAACATATTGACATCAGGTACCATCATATCAGAGATTGTGTGCAGCGGAGGATCATGTTACTTTCGTACATTCCAACGGAGGATCAGGATGCTGATATTCTGCTGAAGGCTCTCACCAGGAGCAAATTCGAGTACCACCGAGGCAGGATAGGGGTTGCTGATAATCCATATCTTGTCGAGAGGGAGTGTTGAGATTGCAACAAGATGATGGAGCTTAGTGAAAAGAGTCGCCTTCACTAAGTGGGCCCGCAGGCTATTTTTGGCGCAAGTCTATTTTTTAGACTATGTCTATTTTTAGACATATGGATCATGTCTATGGATTGCAGGTTGCTGTTTATGGATGATTGATCAAGTTGGGAAAAAATAGATGGACTTCTATTTTTGATGAAAGTGTGAGTGATCACAGTGTGAGTGATCAAAGTCTATTTTTAGACTGGCTGTCAAAAATAGAAAAGTCAAATATTATTATCTCACAATAATATTTGGACTATAAACTTAATCTTATTCTCTTGGAGCACTTCAGTTTGAGCTACAGAGGTGGCACATGCAGCTGTCAGAAGGAAATATGCTTTTCTTATGAGTCAGTTGAGTTGTTGCATGCATGACTTCAGTTAGAACTCAATCAGTTGAGTTTGGTGGAGTTGATTGTGGAGTTGATGGAGTTGTGTTCAGTTTAGCTTTGTTAAACTGGTTGTATTTAGTCTAACTGGCAAATAGACTAGAGATGAGTTGGGTGAATTAGTTATTAATTAATTCACAAGTTATTAACTCATAATACAACTAATGAATACATCAGTTAACTCAGTTGCATGTTAGTGCATGTTCAGTTCAACAGGGACAGGTGGTAGAGAATCAGATTGCTATCAGTTGTGACTATAGTTGTGCACCAGATCTTGCACAATAAAGGGATTGAGTATGCCAATGAGTTTGCTCACGTATTTGGCCACATTATAGCTTGTGCTCACATCCAACAAAGAGTGAGTGACTATTTTGCAGGTGAAAAACGAGTTTGGTAAGCCATTCTCATCAGTTCTTGAGCAGGTATTAAGCAGTGGAGGCAGGCAAGCAGTGGAAGAGATTTGGAATTCAGATCTGAGCTGTATTGTGTGTAACAGAGGTGGAGATACTTGTGAGAAGTATTATGCTGTGTAATGTTACATGACTCAATCATTAATATACAGATAGTTGGGGTTTTTAGCGAGATGCTTTCCCCGGGATACATATTGTGTTAATGTGTGAATGTTCTTGATGTTTTATTATTATTGATGTTGCTATATTGTTGATCAACATAGAGGAGCTTATGTATTGTGTATGTATTCCGCAATAGTACATGATCAGGATAATCTTTGTTGAATATGTGTTAAATTATTCAAAATTTCTACAATCTTAGTTCAACCAATGGATCAAGCAAAGACTGCATTTACCACTCCCTGGCGTACTTTCATGTATTTAAAGATGCCTTTTGGATTGATGAATTCTGGAGAAACATTCCAAAGAGAAATGGACATAGCTTTTGCAAAGGAAATCCATGACTTTCTAGTTGTTTACCAAAGATGACATCATAGTGTTTTCCAAATCAAATAATGAACATCTCGATCACTTAAGAAGAGTTTTTATTAAATGTAGAAAATTTGGCATTTCCTTGAATCCCAAAAAGACACTCTTTGGTCTAGAAGAAGGTAAACTCTTGGGAAACATAATATCAAAAGATGGAATTAGAATAGATCTATCTCGAATAGAGGCAATCCTAAACATAACTCATCTTAGAAACATCAAAGAATTACAATCATTTTTAGGAAAAATAAATTTTCTTATAAGATTCATTTCTAACTTGGCAGAATTAATCAGAGAATTAAATAACATGTTAAAGAAGGATTCATCACTTAAGTGGATAGTAGAGGCTAGACAATCTTTTGAGGCAATCAAAGAAGCCCTTACTAAAACATCAATTCTCATAAGTCCTAATTTCAAAAAAAATTATAATTTTTTCTTTTGCTTCCGAACATACTATTGCAACAGTCTTGTTGCAAAAGAATGATCAAGGTTATGAGCAGCCTATTACATTTTTCAACAAATCTTCGAGAGATGCTACACTAAAGTATAACATAATGGAAAAACAAGCACTTGCTTTAGTCAAAGCTATTAAAGATTTCAGAGTGTACATCTTGTACTCACACATCATTTCTTATGTTCGAAATTCAGTAGTAAAGGACATTTTGACACAAAATGGGCCCAAAGGAAAGAAATGGATTGCCACCATTTTGGAATATGACACAGAAATAAAGCCTACAAAACTTATCAAAGGCCAAGGTTTAGCTAAACGCATGGCTGAATCAAGCTGTCAGGCCTTAGATATAAATTTCATTGGTGCCCTAGATGATCAGGAAGAGATGGCGACTCCACAAATCAGTGAAGCTTTCATAGATTCACCATGGTATGCAGATATCATATTTGTTTTACTAAATTTACAAGCTCCTCCTAGTTTATCTAGAACTAAAGGTATATTTTTGAAAATGAAATCAATGAAATATTGTATCATAGACAATGCTTTATTTTGGAAAGATAATGGTGCCATTTTATTGAATTGTTTATTAAAAGATGAAGCTGACAAAGTTATGCAAGAATTTCATGCAAGAGATTGTGGAGGACACCTATAATGGAAAACAACTGCTGATAATATTCTAAGGGCAGGTTTTTACTGGCCCACCGTTTTTGCAGATGTCAAGAAATATGTGACCTCTTGTCACAAGTGCCAAATATTTGAAGGCAAAAAGAAACTCTTACCATTACCTCTCAAACCCATCTCCACAGAAATTCCTTTTCAACAATGGGGTTTGGACTTCATTGGGGAAATTCACCCATCCTCCTTAGCCCAGCATAAATGGATTTTGACAGCCACTAATTACTTTACTAAATGGATAGAAGCCATCCCTTCTAGACAAGCCATGGAATCTATCATCATTTCATTCCTTGAGAACAACATCCTTTCTAGGTTTGGATGCCCACAAAAGGTCATTATTGATAATTTATCTGCTTTCAAATCCAAGAAAATGGTAGACTTTTGTAACAGATATCACATTACCCTTAGCCATTCCACTACATATTGCCCTCAAGGTAATGGACTTGCAGAATCCTCAAACAAAATCCTTGTTAATATCATCAAGAAACTACTAGAAGACAACAAGAAGACCTGGAACAAAAAGTTGGTTAATGCCTTATGGGCAGATAGACTAACTACCAAAAAATCCATTGGTACATCTCCTTACCAGCTAGTATATGGAATGGATGTTGTTTTTCCATCCTCTTTAGGAGTACCAGTGATGAAAATGATTCAAGAGTTTCAAGTAGAACCAAATGATATCCAAAGAAGGATAAATCAGACAATACACTTGCAGCAAACCAGACAAGAAATCTATGTGAAATCACAAGTGATCCAGGATAAAATCAAAAATATTTTTGACAAGAAAACCAAAGCTGATTATTTTTACATAGGTGACAAAGTACTCAAATTGGATTCGAGAGGAGAATAAAAGAGTAACATGGCAAATTTGATTTCCTATGGCAAGGCCCTTACATCATTTATGGTTACAGAGGTAACCATGCATTTTTATTAAGACAGTTAGATGGAACAGATCTACAAGGAGGACCAGTCAATGGTAGAATGCTGAATCATTACTTATCCACAGATTAACATTAGTTCAATTTGTTTAGTTTTCTCATTGTACATAACATTGCAAAGTTTAGATTGGATTGGATGGTAATCTTTTGAGGTTGAAGCCCGGAGAGAAGGCCCTGAGCTTTGAAAGGTGTACCATCATATATATGAATAAAGCATATCACAGAGGAGAAGTTACAAGGCAACCACAGTCAAAGTTTCAAAGGCTACTGATCTTAAAGTTCTTGACATTTCACCAGGAAATGCAATCCCCATGTGGAGCCACTGTTAGGGTCCTATAATAATAGGATTCATAATTTTGAATTGGATATGGTTAGTCTTGTAATATTGTACATACTTTTGCTTTCTACAAAATGTTTCCCCAAATTAAAATTAAAAAATGTAAAGAGGGTAAGTCCTAAAAGAATAATCAAAGGACTAGAAAGAAAAAGATAAAAAAAAAGTAAACAATATGAACCCCCAAAAATAGAGAAAAATAGATCATGAAAGTGTACAAATTCAAATGCCACTATGTTTTACTTTACTTTGCAAATTATTATTGTGTGCAGCTTGTCAAAAATGCCACAATCGATGATGGTCAAAGTAGTTTAAGCTTGATTCATTCATGCTTTAAATTTCATGTTGATAGATAGAGAATAAAGATCTTCCCAAACTTTTTAATCTTGGCAAATCAGTAGTTAGGTAGAGAATAAAAATGATCTCATCAGTTTAGTTTGAGCCATTGGAAGTTATAAGGTTATAATTAGATAGTTTTCTTATCAAAATAAAAAGAAATAAAGGGTCAGCAAGCTCAAATGCACCCAATGAATGAAAAGAAAATGCTAGGGTAAATAAAGGGTAGGTAGAAGAAGTTTTGGAAGTGCACAAGGTTGCTAAGTCAAAAGCACCTTCATCATGCTTAATGGTATGTTCCATGTGCAGGAGGAATTGTCAAAGAGAAAGGACATTCAATGAAGGTTATTTACTAATTTCCCTTCATTTCACTATAACCCCACATACTTATTTACTAGTTTCCCCTCCCTATCCCTTCATTACTTGTAAAAAAACCTTTCCCTTCATTTTGATCTTTTACCATTGTTTCACACATTTCCCTAGACATTACCCTTCAAAAATCATTCACCCTTCCCAAAACCCCTTTCCCTAGTGTGAAACACATTCCCATCACAAATAATACATTCCCCCCTTATTAATTTCCCCTTTTCCCCTTAAAAACCCACTAAACCCATTCTATCCTAAGTTATTTCCTAAACTATACCCCCGCTTTATGTATTTAATGCCTCCTACGTTATAATTCCCCAACACCCTTTTAACTCACCAAACCTTGTTGTATAGTTAAAACCTCTGCCATATAACCCATGGTCCCCACCTTTTATTAACCAATTGCTTATATTAAAATCCCATGATTTCTTTTTAAT
The DNA here is from genome assembly GCA_031772625.1 of Pinus tabuliformis. Taxonomy (NCBI): domain Eukaryota; kingdom Viridiplantae; phylum Streptophyta; class Pinopsida; order Pinales; family Pinaceae; genus Pinus; species Pinus tabuliformis. Next base: position 564,511,256 of record CM062818.1, on the reverse strand, counting down.
TAATCACATTTCATTATATTTAAACCTCGGGCCCCTCAAACCATGTCACAACTCCTTCCGTGCAACTTCACTGCGTGATATCCCTTTGATATCCCACCTCCAGATCCAATGGCGCATATCAATATCGCGTAGTTTTATCATCTGACTGTTAAAGGTCCAAAAGCACGCGAGATTCATGTTTTGGTCGAGCACTGTTTCACTACGTGGCGACACCAGTTTATATCATGTGCTCGCAAAAAATACCACCCTCCACCCAAAAACGGTGCGATATGGCATAAAACCACTTCCTCGCCTAAAAGAAAACTACCCACTGTTCATTTATTTCTCGTGCCAAAATGTAACCATTGTTGGTTAAAAGGACGAAAAAGCCTCATTTTGCTCTTTTCACTCATTTTCACTACAAACCTCTATTAACTAATTAAGAAACCTTGCTAAACTGAAGAAAAACTTACTGAGCATCCAAACCTCTTTTCTACAGATTGTAATTACCCTCCCCACTATTCCAGAGATTTTGACCTTACCCCTAAAGCCACAGAATAGTAATTTAGTTGAATAAACTAGATTATGGCTTCCCAATGCACTCTGGATGTAAGACCCCTGCAAACCCCTCACCTAGATATTGACCACCTCCCATTAGCCGACAAAGAATTTCAAATTAAAGACATTGTTTCCCCTAGCCACCTACTGAAACTCCACTACTGGAGTAAAGATAAGTTCCTGAACCAAAATGATGACATTCACCTATGGGAATCAAATTTTCCCAAGTACTTGTTCCCACAAGTACACCTATTCCCAGAAATCATCCACTTCTGCCAAGCTTGCTATGTCCCAAGTCAAAGAGCCATAGTCTCCCCTGACCAATAGGTTTTATTCACCATTATTGCAGAGTCAATAAATCAAATGCTGCAGATCCAACCAGGCCCAAATGAGACCCCACTTTCCATTGAAGGCTTACTTGAACTCTACACAAAGCTAGACCTTCCCAAGAAAGCTCAGATCTTTCAAACTTTCATCATTGAAAAGTCTCATACTCCTAAAGATAGTCCTCCATATGCTGCCACCATTTTCTCTCAGAGAGAGAGACAAATTATAACCATGCTCTCTTGTATTCTAGGATACACCATTGATGAGCATATGGATGAGGTTATGCTTGCTTTCTTGTCTATTTTTTGCCCAGGCAAGCTTCTTGCTACAATTTACAACTTTGCTTAGTTCTTGGCAGAAAGAATCCATGAACGTTTTATCAGATTTCCAAATGAGAGAGTATTCAAATACTCATCAGTATTGTTTCACATGTTCTTACACTTTTAGTCAAACAAGTTTCCAGTTAGCATCCAAAATTTAGGCACCAAGGGCCATCCAAGATATGTCATCTTTTGGACACCATTGATCCAAAGATATTCCATTGTTTTTAGTTATAAAAAGTTCATTGATTCATTTGTTCATCCAGTTATAAACATGCTAACCAGTGGCTATCAACCCAAGATAAATGAGGAGATTATTTATACCAGGACCACATAGAAATCAGGATATATGGATGCCAACTCACTCCCTACAAGCTGCCCAAATACGTCCCGATGAGGATATTTGCATTAGAGTATTTTAGGTAGATCATAAACTCTAATGAGGTTAATTTTCTGTTAGCTAGGAAGAAAAATCAGTTTAAGATCAAAAACCAATTGGGCCCTTTTATTTGTAATAATAGGGAAGTTGGACAAGAGGCAGAGAAAATCTTACAGCAAATGAACTTCAAAAGCAGTTTCGTGTGGAAGTATGACCCTAATGGAGTCATAAAAAAACTAAGGCTCAAATTCAAGTTAAGTCCTTTCATACATGATCTCAAGCCAAACATTGAAAGATATGCCAACCAGTCAGAATGGTTGGAGAATACTTTAATAGATGTGGATAATAATTTACTAGATGTGGAAAAGCAGATTGATACTAGTTCCTTTCTGTAGGTTCCAACCCTACAGGAACAGATAAGTATTACTCCAATTTTACAGACTCTAGCCAATGAGGACAGAAATGTGAAAAGAACCAGGGAAGAAGCTTCTAGCTCTGGGATGGACACTATAGATGACAGGTTTGAGATCAGTTACAGGAAGAGGCCCAAGCTTAATCCTGTAACTGAGCAAGAAGACACCATTGAGACAGTTGAAATCACTGATACTAACACAATGGTGGGAAAGAGTAAAGGTCCAGCAGTTTCAGAGGAAACTCATTAGCCCTCCACCTCAAACACTTCAATCATTGAAAAACAGCTTAGTATTAAGGTCTCTTCATCTAGCAAGCCAGTGGATAAAGAGAAAGATATAAAAGAAAAGTACAAGGAAATCAAGTTGAGGAATGAGGCATTGAAGGCTGAAACATATGCCCAGTACTTCAAACAAACACCTGCCAATCAGAATAGATTAATGTCAGCATTTGACATGAAGATTGGTAAGATGCAAATGACCTTTATGCAGCCTAAAGTCCAGCAGCCTAGATCATCAACAGACTACAGGAAGACTTAATTTGAAGTTTTGGCCAGGGATGTTCACCCCATTGAACAAATCGAATTCCATAAGCAGGCAGGTGAAATGATTTACTCCAAAATGAATAATAAATCAATGACTGTGCAAAAACTTCAAATCTCACTGGATAACATCATAGCACAGCTTAAGCTAGAAAAGTCATCCTCACAGGCCAAGGATAATAGAATCAAGTCATTGGAAGACTTGGTGATTGAGATTCGATATAATCCAAGTGACATCAAGGCAGCATAAAAACTAATAAAGAAGAAAAATGAGGATATTGTTGCCTTGAAGAAACAATTAAAGTTGCATCCCTCTGAACATCCACAAACCAAGGAGCTCCTAGAGAGCCAAACCTAGCAGGAGGAAATGATGCATCTCATTCTTCAACTAAATGCTGAAATGAAAGAAATGGAGAATGAATTGCATAGTTTAATACAGTTGAAACAGGCCATTCTTGAGACAGCCACTTCCACTGTTATTCCTACAGTCACTACAATAGTTCCTTCAACCTTGGCATCTTCATTGGCCCCAACATCTCCACTAGCTACATGATCTGAAATGATCATAAGTTAAGACTGATGTAGAATTGAGTAGCCATTCATGAATTGAATGTTAGCTGAAAGTGCGGAAACTGAGAGAACTACTTGAGAAGAAATACTTTACGACAGCTGCTAAAACATAAGTAAGATGCAAAAGAGTAATGAAAATAGAAAATACACAGTGATACCAGAAATAAAAATTGATTACGGAGTTCATCCCTGATGGACTATGTCTCCGGGTCTACTTTCAAGATGGGTGATTGTTGTATTAGGATTGAAACAGAAGAGGTTGATTACACAAAGATTTGACCAAACTAAATGTGCATGCATGCTCTTCTAGTCACTATCAAAGGATATCTCTCTAAACCAGCTTTCCAATGCCTATCACGGTTCCCAATTTTTCTCTAGATGCTCTTGTTAAACTGAAAACAAAAACAACTCTGACCTCCGGAACCTGCACACAAAATCCAAAACCACTCTCCTCTTCTCAATGAGGACAATAATGCCTTTTAAAACCCATCATAGAGACTCTAACTCCCTCCACCGAGTTTGGGAACGAATCAGTTGTTTTTAGGGTTTTTTGGTTTTGGTATAACCATGTTCTTCCACCTTAGGAATAAGGTTACATGGTATTCGAATTAGTTTAGCACAAAACTCCAACAAAAACCCATAAATAACTTTGTATTAAACCATAGCTGTTGGCAGCTTACTGACCAGGTAGAGGAGGTTGACCGTCCATGTGAATAGGCTGTGGTCTAACCACCAACTTCCACCTCCGCAGTCTTCCCCCAGCGATTCCAGCTACCAATACTTCGGCGGTTAACATCGCTACTCACGTGTTATGGTTAGCTCAGACATTTCCGCTATGGTCAGGCCAGATAGTCTTACAAACCCCAATGGCTAGTCACATTTGGTCACATGTTGTTGTGTTACTTTGCTACAGTGAGGAACTGGGTTACAAGCAAACAATTGTCTGCTACGGTCAAGGCTAACTCCGCCTGGTGAACTGCTAACATGTTCACATGCCTGCAGTTCCGACGCGGTGACCGTTGTGGCTTAAGAACAATTTGTAAGCATTTTTATGTGTATTACAAAGGTTTTGTAATGTTTTAACTTATTTGTAATGTTGTTGATATATTACATAGGCCAAGAGGAGTATACATAGGGTTTTATGTATTTTTGGTTATTAGTTTTAGTACATAGTGTTGGAATAAGGTTAGGATTTAGGTATTAGCATAGGTTTATGTATTTTGATGCATGAATTTGATAGGTTAGGGTTTATGATAGCTTTGGATTAGATGTAGTTTTAATACATGAATTTAAGTTTTAGATTTTTAGACTTAGGTTAAGTTTTTAGTCTTTTAGACTTTTACACACTTTGTTCTAAAAACCCTTTTACAACATATTTGTCACAATGTGACATTAAACCACATGTCGACAACCTAAATCCTGCGAGGCGAATGACAACATATGTCGACGACCAAATCCTAGCGGAACTGACGATGACACTGAACCCGTGTAACTAATCTGATGAGATCCTCCTGGATCAATCCTCTCCACTTGAAAGCTTTTGGACCACAAAAGTTTGACTAAACAAATAGTCAATGAGGGTAGATCTCCCTCACTTTTCACCTTGTCCTGATGATGTACCAATACATTCGATTAATCACCTGCAAGTGATGACCCTGATGATGTTGACCATGTCACATTTTGATTCACTAATCTGTTCCTTCCATCTGCAATATGTACAACTTGCGACGATGGTCCAACAACCTGTTCAGAACATGGAAATTGAATTTCTTCCATGAAATACCATGAGTTAGTGATTCATAATCATCTTTGAAAACAGTCTCTATAGGATATTGTTCAACACCATTGACATGTATTAACAATCTATTTTGTGGAATAACAGAGACAATGAAAGATGTTTTTGACATCAAACCAGCTACTTGACTTGACATACTTTCCTACTTCCTGATTACTAAGTGAACTTGCTGCCATAAACCCATCAAACTATAAGATGAAAACTACTGCAACTTAGTTTGTCTTTGAAAGTATTGAATTAGCTATTGATTTGTTTGAATCACTGTTTCCTTATTCATTAAATGATGTTTCCATTGATTAGCATTTTCCCCTGATGCATAAGTTTCCATTAGATACCTTGACATTGCTTTAGAAAAGGCTTTGATATGAAAACAAATAGGCTTCCTCTCCACTTGAAAAGAGGCTTCCAAAATGTTTGAAACATGAATTGGTGACACAATGTAAGAGAAATTTAACACTGACTTTCCCCAATACTGACCTGTATCCCTGTACTGTTAAGTTCCAAACTTGAACTGAATTGATTCATTCTGACATTAGAAAGAGGAGCTATAGGCACAAACTGTAATTTATGTGCTATTCCCTACTTATGAGTAAGATGTTTGGTTTTACATAGAACTGGAATAGTTTCTACTTCTTTGACCAAACTATCTTTAAGTTGAGACTCATAACCTGAACAAGCATCATGTTGATTGCTATGTTGTTCCTTTACACACATGATTACAAATATTTTATTTGAACTTATTAATCACTTCATCTGATTACCAACAACTAAATTCAAGTGATTTTTGTTTTGATGTGCCCTGACAATAAATTCAACCCCATCTTTCTTAAGGTGATATTTATGATCTCTCCTATAAAATACTGCATCACAATCATAAAGATGAGGACTTCCTAAGACAACTCCACATATGTCTACCGGAACCACATCTAATTCCACTTGATCAATGTAATTAGTTGTAATGGAATATCTTAATCGACACTGTTTGGTGATTTTTATCTGAGTTGATTTATTTAGCCATCCTAATGGGTAAGGTCTTGGATGATTCCGTGTTTCCAAACCCAAACTAACTGAATATTCAGATATTAAATTTTCCTGTGATCCACTATCAAACATTGTATTTATCTTTGTGTGCTTAGAATTTATCCTCATGTTAAACAATTCAACTCTTTTATCCTCATTTGAAGGATTTATGTTTGATGAAGATGCAATAGTATTCGAACTTGAACCAATGTCAGAAGTTTTACCTGTCGTAACCATAGAAGTTATCCTCATTTCATCACCTGAATCTGAACCTAGATCTTGTTGGACTACTACAATTGCCTTCTTTTCATCCTTTTCCTTAAGGAAATTTTTGGGCTTAAGTTCTGGTTGAACTTTCCAACACTTAGATTCATCATGACTAATCCTCTAGCAATGAGAACAAGTAGGTCTTTCCTTCTAAGTTATCGCTGATTTCTTTCTCTTCGAATTATTCTTCCCCTTACTGTCATTGGAATATTTGATTTCCAACTCTTTGGATGACTACGATGAAAACTTGAATGGTCTTCCACCTAATTCAATATGTATGGCCTCAACACACACTTCATCAAAATCATCAGGATTAAACATCAATAATGTATGCTGCAAATATGAATGTAAACTATCGATGTATTTTAATAAAGTTTCATGTGTACCCAATGAAATACCAAGTGCCAATGCTTTCTTTCTTAATTCCTGAGTAAACCCATGAACACTCTGCCCTTTACCTTGCCTCAGATGTTACCCATCAATAACAGCTAGTTGCATGTATCCTAAAGGATAGAATTGTTTCCTAAGAGCTTTTAAAAACTTAGACCATGAAGAGATGACTTTTCCTTTTCGCTTTACATCTATCTGAGTTTTACTTTCCCACTAGATTAAAGTTGTTCCCCCCATTATAAGTGTAACTAACTAAATTTTCATTTTATCATCAGAAATGTTCTAAATATGACAATACACTTCTAACTGCTTAATCCAGTTATCTAACTTTTTAGGATTCATTTCGCCATCATAAATAGGTAACTCAAATTTTACATCAGGTTTCAAAAGAGATGTTTTCTTTGGTTTCTTTTATGTTTTAGATTCTGTAGTGGAAGAAGAAGAAGAAGAAGGGGTTGATGGAGATGATGGAGGTGAAGGTGGTTTATTAGCCCTACCTTTACCTTTTTCCTTCTTCGATGTCTTTGAAGAAGAAGCTACATCTCTCACCTTCATGTCTTCGTAGAGTTCTCCCAACATCTGTTGCATAGTCAAGAATGCTTATTGAAATTGTTCATCACTCATATTAGTTTCAGTATTTTCACCCACAACAGATCCTGTCATGGTCGACTTATCAATGACTCGTCGATTTCCTATCTCTGAATCAATCTGCTCAAGGATTCCTTCTCCACATTGCGACTTTGACTTGGTTAACATTGAATTCCAAATTCTACAAACACAACCTGCTCTGATACCAAATTATATGATCTGAAATGATCATAAGTTAAGACTGATGTAGAATTGAGTAGCCATTAATGATTGAATGTTAGCTAAAAGTGCGGAAACCGAGAGAACTGCTTGACAAGAAAGACTTTACAACAGCTGATAAAACATAAGTAAGATGCAAAACAGATAGAAAAATTGATTACGGAGTTCGTCCTTGATGGAATATGTCTTCAGGTCTGCTTTCAAGATGGGTGACCGCTTTATTAGGATTGAAATAGAAGAGGTCGATTACACAAAGACTTGACCAAACTGAATGTGCATGCAGGCACTTCTGGTCACTGTCAAAGGATAGCTCTCTGAACCAACTTTTCAACGCCTATCACGGTTCCCAATTCCGACTCTAGATACTCCTGTTACACTTAAAACAAAAACAACTATGACCTCTAGAACCTGCATACAAAATCCAAAACCACTCTCCTCTTCTCAATGAGGACAAAACTACCTTTTAAAACCCATTAGATACACTCTAACTCCCTCCACCGAGTTTGGGAATGAATCAATTGTTTTTAGGGTTTGTTGGTTTCGGTCTAACCATGTTCTACCACCATAGGGATAAGGTTACATGGTATTCGAATTATTTTAGCACAAAACTCCAACAAAAAAACCCATAAATAACTTTGTATTAAACCATAGCCATTGGCATCTTACTGACCAAGCAGAGGAGGTTGACCGCCCATGTGAATATGCTACGGTCTAACCACCAACTTCCACCTCCAAAGTCTTCCCCTGGCGGTTCCGACTACCAATACTCTGGCAGTTAACATCGTTGCTCACATTTTATGGTTAGCTTAGACATTTACGCTGCGATCAAGTTGGATAGCCTTACAAACCCCGACGGCTAGTCACATTCGGTCACATGTTGTTGTGTTACTTCGCTGCGGTGAGGAACGGGGTTACAAGCAAACAGTTATCCACTATGGTCAAGGCTAACTCCGCCTGGTGAACTACTAACATGTTCACATGCCCGTGGTTCCGACGCGATGACCGCTGTGGCTTAAGAATAATTTGTATGCATTTTTATGTGTATTACAAAGGTTTTGTAATGTTTTAACATATTTGTAATGTTGTTGATGTATTACATATGCCGAGAGGAGTATACATAGGGTTTTATGTATTTTTGGTTATTAGTTTTAGTACATAGTGTTGGAATAAGGTTAGGGTTTAGGTCTTAGTGTAGGTTTATGTATTTTGATGCATAGATTTGATAGGTTAGGGTTTAGGATTAGGTTTGGATTAGATGTAGTTTTAATATATTAATTTAGGTTTTCTGTTTTTAGACTTAGGTTAAGTGTTTAGTCTTTTATACTTTTACACACTTTGTTCTAAAAACCATTTTACAACACATTTGTCACAATGTGACATAAAACCACATGTCGACAACCCAAATCCTACGAGGCAAATGACAACACATGTCGATGACCAAATCCTGGCGAAACTGATGACGACATTGTACCTGTGTAACTGATTTGATGAGATCCTCCTGGATCACTACAGCACTTTCATCTGCAATAGCAACTACATAAGCAACAGGTTCAACAACAGCAGCAGCTCAAGCAAGTGACGAGGCAAGTAAACTGGTCAAAGCCTTGGAGGACATGTCCATTTAGACCACTAAAATAAATAAACTCAAAGAACAGATAACAAGTCTAGAGGATGAGAAGAAACTGGCTTAGATTATGCATAAAAATGAAGTACAAAAGTCAAATAGGTTGACTAAGAGGATAAAGAATTTGGAAAAAGAATTAACGTTGAAGGAGCCACTTGCCCAAGAAAAATAACAACTATGAGCCAATGTCATTGACTCTGTCAATGATATTTGGCCATCTATACAAGTCATCTTTGAACAAAATGATTTAGTCAAAGAGGCTACTGAAGCAATTCAAAGAGTTAAGGACGAGCTTTGAAATATGCCAGTAGAAGCCTCGAGAATAATCCAATTCCTTAACTCTAAGAACAAATATGAATTGCAGGAGCTGGACATAGCTGACAGGACCGACACTATACTAGAGGTGAAGAAAGTTCTCCCCAAGAGGAACTTAATGATGCAACTTGAGGACAAATGCCAAACCATGGAGCTAGCTATAAGCAGGTTCATGGTTAAATTTTATGCTTTGAGGTAGAAAGGTTTGCAATATCCCTTGGTAATAAATGACATATTAATGCCACATGAAGACTATAACTGGAAAATCAGAGAGGTGGCTAGAGATCAAGCCAATAATTCTTCTATGAAAGGGATCCCTACAGGAAAGGTTCTATACCAAACTTTTGAGAACCTCTTTTACCTCCAACATGAGGTAAAACACCTTTTTGTAAATAAGCCCACCTTTGCAAAATACCAGAAGAAGATGAAGTCTACAGAAGAATGGTAAATATTAAATTACCAGACACAGAGACTCGGGAAAAGTTAAATGATTTATTATGAAAATGCAAGGTAATAGCAGTAAAAGAAAAGCAGTAGGTCAACCTAGATCAAAGAGTATCAGATGAAAGAGTATCTTTTAAAGGGCAAAGTAAAAAGAATAGTCAGCATGGAAGATAAACAATAGAGGAGAAAAGATAGCAAAAGATCTTACAGCAGAGCCTAATAAACAGGGACAGCTTATAGCAGTTACATATATGTCTTTATCTTCTTGCATGAAGATATTTCTTTTTCCTAGAATAATTCCCAAAATAGTTTGGGATATTTTGTAATAAATTTTTGTATAAATACTTCATAATTTGAAGTATAGAGTGTGGATTTCTTGGAATTACTATAGTTGTATCGATTTGAAATCTGAGGGTTCATTGTACCAGTTTTTCAAGTCAACAGACTGAACTGAGTAATAAAGACATTGCATTACAGGATTCATGTGTTGGGCCACTTCGGTGAAGTATTTTTTGTTTGTCAAATTGTTATCTTCTTAAGTTTTTCACATACTTTCATGTTATTAAAATTTGAATGAATAACCTGAAATTTATTACAGAATTTGTTTAAGTACACTCTGTCTTGAATAATTAATCATTTTAATGTTTTCTTCTAATATCTAGAGTAGGGAATCCTTCATTGCTCCCTAGTTTCGATTTACTTCTATCATTTCCTTATTATCTGGTTTGAGGAACCCTTAACTGCTCCTTGACTTGAAAACTACTTCACCATCCAGCCTAAAAGATCTGAATTTACTCAGCTACCTTGCCCTATAAACACTATCTTTAGAACTTGATTCAGTCTTGTTTTCTTAACACTTGACCCCATAGCCCAATGGTAAAGGAAATCCCTCTATCCATCTAAGTCAATGATTCCACCACCAAATCAAAATCAAAACCTAATCAGAGCTTAAATAACTAGCCTAAAATCAATTAACTCAACAGAGTTAAATCATAAAGAGAGAGCCCTCTCTGAGCATTAGGAAGGCTAGATCCTGATCTCAAAAGTAGGTTTGTGGTTACCTCTATTATTTATTTCATAACAACTCTAGGGAAATTTTAGAGTGATAACAATTGGGATGGATCTATAACTTGTATGGGTGTAGTTTCATAAATATGTGCATGTTGCGCCCCCTCTTGTACATGATCCTGTTGCAACTCTTCTCTCATCTATACAGCTCATGTTCTTCCTTGAGTTGCCACTTCAACACATGAAACTCCTTCTCTGTTTCTCTCTCTACCTTCACATGATATTTGTGTCACGTCGTCACCTCATAGTTTCAATCTCCAAAGTTGCTTTCGTCACGAGTGGATTTGCCTTGAATTCACATCTTTTCTCCACCTCTGTGTTGTCAACAACCTTCCTCTTCCATTAGTTGTGTGCAGATGTGCTGCCTTCTGATGCTACTCACTATGATTTCGTTGCCATTCACCTTGATATCCTTGTCCATGAACAACTTCATGTCTTCATGGATAAGCAATTTCATAGACACTTGATCGACTGCATCCCCAGTTGTGCTCTTAATGATATCTTTGACTATACTCTCCTGGAAGCCATTGTACTTGTGTTGCTGGGAGGTGGACGACACTTGTGATACCTGGAGACATAGAAACACTCATGGCAAGCAATATTTCAGTTGAAAGGCAAAACAAACTAGAGGACTAACATGGAACATGCCTGTGTGACTATCTGTGAAGATTGCGCAATTTTCACCAGGAGGTTGGGAGACTGACTGTCAAGACTGAGGATGACATAGTTCAGGCTACCAAGAGGCTGACTAACTGCTAGAACTAGGCAATGGATATTCCAACTTGGCATGTTGAGGACTAAAACTATGCAATGCGCAATTTCAGTCAGCAGTGACATGCAATCAGCAAATTGCATTTCCCAATTTCTTGGGCTAGTAGGACACTGCCTCCAAGAAATGCACAATGCAAGCCTGGAGGTCATAGTTGGGCCAAACTTGTGCAATTTCTAGATGGAAGGTAGAGCCTTCGCTTCCGGAAATGCGCAGTGCTAGCCGGGCAAGGCATGGTCCGGGTAAAGGCACCCTAGACCCACCAAAGGGCAACTGAAAACATGAGAAGTCTGAATATATGGTGAAACTAAGTGTAAAAAAGAGTGAATGATCATGCATGAAATCAGTGAGTGCAAGATTCAGAAAATGGAAAAACATGCATGTGTGTGAAGTGAGTCACCGTAGCGGCAACCATCGGTGCAAAAACAGTGTCATGCATGTGACAACAATGAGATGTGAATGAAACCAGAAATAGTGCTTCTAAAAGCTAACATATGTCAAAACTAAAGGAGGCACTCACTGAAATCAAGCAGACAACACTCATAGAAAGTGAAACATAAAAAGCGACAGAAACGCAGTGCAAGACATGAAAAGCGATCTCACCCCGAAACAATTGAGCTGAATGTGCCGACAACTCCTAGATGCAATGTGGGATGTGAGAGCTACAAGTTCGATGCAAGGAATGAGCTCTGCAGCATCTAGTTGATAAGTTTTGATAAGATTGAGGTTATGACGCACATGCCACAAATCTAGGAAAAGCAACACTTGGCGGGAGGTTTCTGAAATGATGCTTGCATGTAACCTCTCGCTGCTAAAAATAGATCCCTAAATATAGGGATGCCTTTGCATGCTTCCCTAGGAAAAGCAATCCATGCATGCAAATCAATTTTACTCGATCCTAGAGGGAATCAGTCAACCTGAAGGCACATGCATTGGTCTGCGAGCCTGGGATGAAAATCTGTGTTGCTCTTGGGTTGAGCAAAGCTGGTTGTCCCAAAGGGATTGCACAATTTCTGGGAGGAATAGGTGACTGTCTCCCAGGAGTGAGCAATTCCTAGGCTAGGTAGCTCTCAAGGAAGCCTGTCTGACTGCATTGCAGAATTTATGAACCCAGCAAGCTACCTAGCTAATTTGCGCAATTTTTGATAGTTGTTGGGCTAGTTGTCCCAGAGGGATTGCAGAATTTCTAGGAGCAGGAGGTGACTACTACCCAAAATTGCTTAATTTATGGGCTGAGAAGTTGTCCTGGGATGAATTGCGCAATTTTTGAGAGGAAGACTATCAGGAAGAATTGCACAATTCTAGAGCCCAGCTGGGTTTGCGAAAACTTATGGAGGGAAGGCTAGTTCTCCTCCAGAATTGCGCAATTCCCGAAGGGAGCTGCTCAACCAGCAACTGACACTAAGTCCAGAAATCAACCTGTGAATAAGGTCGAAAAAACTTGCATGCACAGGCTAACAAGACTCCATGAAATAGTTGAAGCTAATGTGCTTGATAGTGCAAGACATGTTGCTGAGGACGGTTGATAGGGAGACTCTAAAATGAAGCTAAGGAAAAATTTTGGGGGGTGGTTATAGCCGCTACAACACTTGGCGACACATTCGTAGAACTCCAGCTCTCTAAATGGACCTTGTTTGTGAAAAGTAAGTCTAACACCTCCGGAAGTATTGTTCAGTTCTATGTTCATCTTGGTCTCCACACTTGCTTGATTGTAAGATGTAGCATCTTCCAGGCTCTTGGTCGGTTGACAGGCATTCCAAGCCAAGCCAACAAATTTGTTTCGATTGGGGATGAGGGGTATATTGGTGCACAAGTCATATGATTGTCAGAGTTTTTGTTTCATCTATGGTGTTTCTTTGCTACCTACAGACCTGGACAGTACCCCGGTGGAATCACGCAGGAACACAACCATTGCTCCACTGCCAGCAAGCCTGGTCAGTACCCTAGTGGAGTTACTTGTATCACCTATCTACGCATGAAGCCTTTCTCTTCTTTCGCTTTATTCATTTTTCAATTTTTTTCAAACTTTTTTCACACTTTCATTTTTTTAATTTTTTCATAACTGTGCATAAAACTAATTCATTTCAAAGGCAAAAGAGGGATCCCGACTTATTGGGAGTAGAAGAGGTTTTTCCTTCATAGAAGTAGTTTATATATACCTCTGACATGCTTGTTAAGGTTTTCCCCCTCACCTTACTCTACTTGAATGACCTGACAAGGATTAACCCACAAGCAACTGACTAGAGTAGGTGATACTAGTTCGTGCACAACCGTTGCATTTTCACCAAGGTTCACTTCTAACAATATGTATTTTCCATTAATGTAACATGGACTGAAAGTAACAAGTTCTTCATGAGAGAGTGGACAACGGATAACCAAATTTTAATAGTTTTACAAGTCCTCTTGTACTTTACCCAGACTTGTTTCAAGAGTCACACACAGTCCATGCAAACCTAACCTACAAAGGAAAACAAGAAAACAAAACAAAATGAAAAGCAAGAAGCAGAATAAAATGCGTACGCAAAGTGAGTAAGGAAACAAACAAGCAAGCAAACAAACACACAAAGAAAGAAGCAAACATGCATGCAAGCAAACAACTCAATGAAAAACTACTCCTACTCCTAAGCTAACAGTGCATGGGTCGTCTCATGTGAAGTGATACTTCCAATGCAACCATCGACGCATTGGTCGACCCATGTTGGTGAAGGCATGGTTCGCGAACATCGTAGTTGCGCAAACCAGAAAGCATGAAAGATATAATGATGAAGACGTACACACTCCGAGCTTACAAGCGTCCACAGAACAAAACCGACTGAAAGTGCATGACATGCACTCTGTGGACTTGCCATGGTGTTGTGCTACACTACATGTAGATGTTGAGTTTTTGCATTCTCTTGACTGTGACATGAAAGCAAATATGAGAAAGGTAGACCACCAACATTTGTGCAAGTGTGCTTGCTGTGTAAGATTCCTCCAATGCATGAGAGATGGGATTGTGTAGTTCGAGTGGTGGAAGTGAAATCTAAGTGTTAGATTGATCTCGAATGCAAAGCAGAGAGTGATGAGGAGCCTTGCATGTTTCAACAATTTCCCGATTACAAGCGAAACCAACCTCGGGACAATGAGGGCTTAACATAACCATTAGCTTGGGTTGAAGTGCCTCGACAGTTTGCAGGGTTTCGACTTCGTCAACCAATAGATCATTGTAGACCACTAGCTTAGATGGATTAACAAAAAGTGAATGAACATCATGATCAGATGAAGAAGTAGAGAGATCACGACAACCAAGATCAAAAAATCTAGGATGTTCATCGGCATCCTCATGATTTAATGAATCATGTAGAGGAGTAGATGAGAAGAAAGGATATTCACCCTCCGTGTTTTTAGAGGAAGATGTGTCCTCTCTGCAATGTAATGACATATTGACATCCGACATGTCCTGCGAACGATCAGAAGTAGAAACATCCATAAATGATTTTTCATAGGGGAAATTAGTAGTGGCAGAGTCCCAAGGGATATCAGGATAAAATGGATGAGGCGCGGCTAGAAGGGAGTCATCCTTCACCACAAGTTCTTCTTTAGATTCCCACACACACTCATCATGAATAATGGTGCAAGTTGGCTACATAACACCAACTCCATTAACAACTTGATCCTCGTTCATAGCAGGTCAGGAGTCGAGAATGGAAGAACACGAGATAGTACAATCCAGAGGATCAATAGAACACAGGGACAGAGGTTGAGGGAACGAATCCACATGACAACCCAATGGCTTGCAAGCCAAATCTATACAGATATCAAGAGGAGGTGTGGTGGAAGGATGTGATAGTTCAATAGATGTGTGTGCATAATCTCCCACATCACTCTATAGTGGTAGAGCTCTTTGATGAAGTGAAGGCAGACAGTCACTTGTGACAGCAACTGTGCCTCCCTGTGATTGTGCAGCTCCATCACCGATGTTTGTTGAGCGAGATCTGAATGATTTCAAGAATTGCGGATTTTCAGATATGTAAAGAAGATAATCAAATCTTCCATCGAGAAATTCCCAATCAATTTCATATTCGGCAAATTGGTATGCAAGATTACAAAAGCGTGTGTGAAATTGTTCAACGGATTCATTAGGTACATTTCAAAATTTATTTATTGAGTGCTTTACAGTTAAGGTGATTGAAAGTGTTGGGGTCCTATAATAATAGGATTCATAATTTTGAATTGGCTATAATTAGTCTTATAATATTGTACATACTTTTGCTTTCTGCAAAATGTTTTCCATATAAAAAATTTAAAAATGTAAAGAGGGTATGTCCTAAAAGAAATATCAAAGGACAAAAAGAATAAGAAAAGTGAAAAAATATGAACCCCAAACAAAAACAGATCATGAAAGTGTGCAAGTCTAAGTGCCACTACTTTTTAATTTATTGTACAAAATAATGGTTGTGTGCAGCTTGTCATAAATGCCACAACCCATGATAGTCAAATTGTTTAATCTTGACTACCTCATGCTTTAAATTTCATGTTTATAGATAGAGAATAAGGATCTAACCAAACTGTTTAATCTTGGCAAATCAGTAGTTAGGTATAGAAATAAAAATGTGCTCATAAGCTTAATCTGAGCCATTGGAAGATATAAGGTTAGAATTAGATAGTTTACTTTTCAAAGAAAAAGGAAAGAAAGGGTCTGCTAGCTTAAATGCACCCAATAAAGTGAAGAAAAAATGTTAGGGTAAGTAAAGGGTAAGTAGAAGAAAGGTTGCAGAAGTACAAAGTTGATTGGAGCATAAGCACATTTATCATGCTTGATCCTATGTTTCAGTGTGCAGGAGCAGTTATGAAAGTGAAAGGATGTTCACAAGCTCATTTAATTAACTTCCCCTCATTTCATTTCACCCCCCACTACATACTTACTAATTTCCCCATTATCCCATCATTGCTTGTTAAAATACCCTTTTTCCCTTCATTTTGGCCCTTACCCCTTGGTTTCACACATTTCCCTAGCAAATTACCCTCCAAACTCATTCCCCTACCCAAAAACCCCTTTTCCCTAGTGTGAAACCCATTCCCCTTTGAAAAAATCATTTTCCCCTTATTAATTTCCCTATTTCACACAAAAAAACCCATAAAACCCCCTTGTCCTAAGTTTAAATCCCCCCCCCCCCCCACATTATTTAACTTTAACTCTACAATTCGTATATTTCCCAACAAAACCCCCAAAACCCTTTTAAACCATAAAATCCCATATTTCCTAAGTTTTGCCTCCCTCCCGCTTTATTTAAATTAACTACACAAATTCACTTTTTTCCTAATATAAACCCATTACTTTCCCAATATAAACCCATTACCCTCGGTGCAATTAACAAACCCCACCGCATTTAACCCCGGTCCCACTATATTAAACCCGCACATTATACTTTTAACCTGCACCACTTATGCATTAAAAAGTTACACGTTAAGTGTAACTATCCCCCGAGCCCCGCTAATCTCCGCCCGATTGCCCTCCGTGCAACTTCATTGTATGATAGTCGTTAGATATTTCACCCCCAGATCTGATCGCACACATTCATATCGCGCACTCCCGACGTCCGACCTTTACCAGCGCAAGAGCATGCAAGATTCCTGGTTTTGCTCAAGTCCCTTTTGGTTACATGGAAGCTCCATGCTAACTCGTGTGCTCTCATGAAAATACCGCCCGATGGCCAAAAGCAATGTGATGGCCTCCGAAACCACCTCCCCACTAAAGCCGAAACCACTCACTATTCATATTATAAAATTCCGCACCAATTCTAGTCGTTACCCATTAAAACCCCAAAGACCCTCGTTTTCACTCTTTTCGCTCGTTTTTCAGTGAAAGCTGCCTTAGCCATTTATGCCATCGTGAGCCTCTACGACTGGATTTCACCATGGATTACCTCCTGAACACGCTCCGGACTCCGTCCATAGTTCCTCCCAATTCAAATACAACCTTCGATCACCTCCTCTCAGACCTAGATTTTATTAACAAATTGTTTTATTTTGCAGGTGATTAAGAAGAACAGAGGCTTGGATAAACAATTTTGATACTAGTTCCAAAACTTGTTTACTCCAAGATTTGAAAGAAAATGTATTCATAAATCTTTATTCAAAAGAAAAAGACAATTATCATAGTACAGAAGGACACAACTTACACAGTAATGGTTAAAACATAGATGAAATCATTTTCACCAGCACAACAAAACATTCTTACAAACTACTCTCCAAGCAACATTATGTATTCTACATAGTAAAAATCATTTTTACTAAAAACACAGAAACATGAAAGAGTGAGTAAGATTTGTAGTAAAAGGTAAAAATGAAAGCAGGTGACAGAGCATTCATAGTAAAAGACTAAACAGAGGAGACAGATAAAGAAATATAGTTGAAAACAAACAAATGAAAGTGTATTAGATGAAAGGTCATAAGTAAATATGACATCCAGCATGAAGACCAAATGCCCAAGCAGCTTAAAGGGAAAAAAATTAGGGTCTAAAAGAAAGCAGAACCTAAATAACAGGGACAACAAATATCAATCCAATAGCTGTCTCTATCTTCTTGCATAAAGATATTTCCTTTTCCTAGATTAGTTCTCAATGCAGTTTGATATATTTTGTAAAGTTCTTTTGTATAAATACTTCATAATTCGAAGTATTCAGTGTGGATTGTTATATATTTGTAGAGTTATTTTGATCTTAAACCTAAGGGTGATTGTACCAATTTTCATGTCAACAGACTGGAGCAAGTAATAAAAAGATTTCACTACAGGATTCATGAGATGAGCTATTGTAGTGAACTATCTTCTTTGTCTCATTTTGTTACTTTCTTATGTGTTTCATAAAATTAAGTGTTTTCCAAATTTGAATGAATTATCTGGAAATTTAACTCAGAATTTGTTTAAGTACATTTTGTTTTGCATAGTTAGTCATTTATATGTTTTCCTCTGATACCCGGATTTTAGAACCCTTAATTTCTCTCCCATCTCGGTTGACCTCTTTCACTTTTCTTCATGATCCGGCCTAGGGAACCCTTAATTGCTCCATGGATCTAATTGGGAACCATTTCACCTTCAAGCCTGTTGGGTGTGGAGCTTGATTATCTTCTATATTCAAAGGAATCATTGCATTGGAACCCAGTTTGTAATGGGGTTGCAACACCGCCCGTAAAATATTCGCTGCAGCGGGGTTCGGGGGGGCAGCTGCAACCTTTGGGAGCCCCCCCCCCCCCCCCCGGTGGGTGAATCGGGGGCAGCACCCCCGAAGCTAAAAATAAATGTAAAGTTTCCTTGTAAATGTTGTAATTTCATAGTCAATCTGGGTCGTTCATTAGGCGAAGATCTGACGCTAGAAGTTATGTTTAATTTAGGGTTTTTCTCCCCTAGAAGGCAACCCCTCACTATATATGAGGGAATTGTATTTCGTCTAGGTATATCTGTATTCTGAGTGAGAAAGAGAGAGGAGATTGTGTGAGAGTGAAGAGAGAATTACAACGGATCTGTTGTAGGTTGTATCTCTTCAATTTGTTGGATAATATAAAAAGAAGGACTGGCTATTTCTCCATGGACGTAGCCCAAACTGGGTGAACCACGTATATCTGTGTCTCTTGTTGGGTTGTGTTGTATTCTTTCCACGACTAGCCCACATACTTAACTGGGGGTTAGAGGGGGGGAGGTCATAGGGGATTTGAGGGGTACCTATAACCCCACTTTATGGGGTCTGGGGCAGTACCCCGGAAAATTTTGGTTTTGGAACCTATGTTAGGTTTGGTGGGCCCACCTATGGTTTTGTGCATGATTTTCACACATGTTTTTTGGATGCGATGGTTTTCGGTCCATGGTTTTGGACGTGATGGTTTTCGGTCCATGG
The DNA here is from genome assembly GCA_031772625.1 of Pinus tabuliformis. Taxonomy (NCBI): domain Eukaryota; kingdom Viridiplantae; phylum Streptophyta; class Pinopsida; order Pinales; family Pinaceae; genus Pinus; species Pinus tabuliformis. The sequence goes on along the minus strand of CM062818.1, from coordinate 564,491,801 downwards.
TATTGGATGCTTCGGCATGTATAAATATGTATTGTAACATTGAAAGGAACATAATGAAAAATCAAGCTGGTAGTCCCGGTTTTGGGATCCAGGGAAAATCTCTGTATATGTGTTTTATGTGTTATTCTCTCATGTTGTTTATTTTCTATGTTTTAGAATCCATATGCAAGTAATTTCTGTATGGGGTTAAAACCTACATTTGGTATCAGAGTTGTTTTGGCTTCAAGGGGACGCCTTTGTTGCTAAGGGGTTTCGCTCGGGCCTGTGGTAGACCCTGTTCAATGGGAGATCTGCGAGATCTGTTGGTGGATAAAGATGGAGGATCTGTGGAAACTCAAGATGGAGGATCTGTTGGTGGATAAAGATCAACGGATCGCTGTAGATCCGAGTACTAAACCAACGAGAGTATCCGATGAAGAATGGAAGAAGTTGGATCAGAAGGCAAAGAGCACAATACGATTGTGTGTCTCAAATTCAGTATTTCTGAATGTATCAGGGGAAGCTACGACGAAGGCTTTGTGGGACAAGTTAGGTACTTTGTACCAATCTAAGTCTCTGGTGAATAAACTGTTCCTGCAGAGAAAGCTATATAACCTGAGGATGAAAGATGGAGACTCGGTGACATAGCATCTGAATGCATTTAATGCTATGGTAAGTCGGTTAGCATCCGTTGATATTAAAATTTCAGATGAAGATAAGTGCATCAGTTTGTTGTATTCTCTACCAGATTCGTGGGATAGTTTGGTCATTGCAATAGGTAGCAATGCAAGTGCCTTGTAGTTTGATGAAATAGTCTCAGCCTTGCTAACGGAGGAGATGAGACGGAAAAATATGGAGAGCCAGAATGGTGATGCCTTATCTGTACGAGGACGGTCCCAGAACAGAAAGAAAAATAATTCATCGAGTGGGAGATCTAAATCTAAAGGGAGATCTAAATCTCCACGAAAACCTGTAAAGGTGGTGTGCTGGAAATGCGGAAAGGAAGGGCACTACAATAGGGACTGTAAATCTAAAGCTTCTAAAAAAGGAAAGGGGTCTGATGATGCTCCTTTTGCAGAGGCAAAAACCACCTCAGATGAAGGTGGGGATGTGTACTTGACTTCTTCAAGTACACATGTAGATCATGAGGCATGGTTAATTGACTCAGGTGCATCCTTTCACTTCACTTCCCATAGAGAGTGGTTTTGCAAGTATGAGAAATACGATGGTGGTAATGTCTTCTTAGGGGATGATAAGAAGGCTAGAATCATTGGTCACGGAAAAGTAAAGTTGAAGTTGCGAGGTGGAAGGGTTAGAACACTTCTGGGTGTTCTACATATTCCTGCATTGGCCAGAAATCAGATTTCTATAAGTAAGTTGGATGATGCAGGTGTAAAAACAGTGTTCGAGAAGGATACCTGCAAAATGATTTGGGGAGCACTGGTATTGATGCGGGGAGTTCGAATTGGAACTCTGTACGAGCTGCAAGGTAGCACTGTTATTTATGTGTGCAATATTTTTGTGGTTCCTGAAAGTGGAGCAAAAAATCTAGTGGTCTCTGGAGAGAAGATCATGATGTGGCATCAAAGGCTTGGACATATTCGAGAGAAGGGCCTTTGAATACTTCATGGTAAAGGTATGGTAGAAGGTATGAGTAATAGCTCTCTGGATTTTGATTTCTGTGAAAATTGTGTATATGGGAAGCAGAATCAGGTGAGTTTCCCCTTTGGTGGTAAGAGGGCGAAACAAATATTAGAGCTTGTGCACAATGATGTGTTTGGACCTGTGAAGGTTCCATCACTGGGTAAGTCTGTGTACTATGTATCATTTATAAATGAATTCTCAAAGAATACATGGATATATTTCCTTAAGAAGAAATCTAAAGCCTTTGACAAGTTTAAAGAATTTAAAGCTCTCGTGGAAAATCAGACAGAGAAGAAGATAAAAGTGCTGAGGACAGATAATGGTGGAGAGTTTTGTAGTAAGGAATTTGAAGAATTTTGTAAGAAGCGTGGTATATCATGGCAAAAGACTACTCCATATACACCTTAGCAAAATGGAGTTTCAGAAAGAATGAACAAGACATTGATGGAAAGGGCAAGAAGCATGCTCAGTGGTGCTGGGTTAGGATAGGAATTATGGGTAGAGGCAGTGGATACTGCATGTTACTTGGTGAATAGGTCACCTTCATCAGTGTTAGAGGATAAGACTCCACAAGAGGTATGGATTGGTAAGAAACCCTCTCTTTCAAATCTAAGGGTATTTGAATGTGATGCATATGTACATGTTCCAAAGAAGAAACGAACCAAGTTGGATAGTAAATGTGAAAAGTGCATCTTTATTGGGTATAAGGATGGTTTAAAGGGTTATAAGCTTTGGAACCAAGTAACAAGGAAGGTTGTGTACAGCCGAGATGTGGTGTTCAGAGAGGTGAAAGATGTTATTAAACATGAAGTCCAACCAAAGGAACCTAAGAAGATAGAGTTTGAGCTAAAGGAGGAAGAATCAGACTCTACAGCAGAGGAGGAATCAGAAGATGAAGAGCCACAAACTCCAGCTGTGAGAAGATCAGTTTGAGAAAGAAGGCAACCAAAAAGGTATAGTCCATTTGCTTTCTGTTCAAATTTTGCTTTGTCCGTTACTGATGATGATCCCAGAACTGCGAAGGAAGCAGTGGATTCAGAGGATGGGAAACTCTGGAAAGAGACCATGGTTGATGAAATGGAATCTTTGCACAAAAATGACGCTTGGGATCTGGTGGAGTCGCTGGCTGGAAGGAAACCCATTGGCAGAAAATGGGTGTTCAAAAAGAAGACAAATGCAGAAGGAAAAGTGGAGAAATACAAAGCTCAGTTGGTAGCAAAAGGTTATTCCTAGGTGTCGAGAATTGATTTTGGTGATATTTTTTCTCCTATTTCCAAGGTAACTTCTATTAGATTAATTTTATCTGTTGTTGCTTCTTTTGATTTTGAGGTAGAACATATGGATGTGAAGACAACATTTCTTCATGGGGATCTGGAAGAGGAAATATACATGAAGCAACCTGAAGGCTTTGTGGTGAAGGGTAAGAAAGAACTGGTATGCAAGTTTAAGAAGTCTTTGTATGGGTTAAAACAGTCACCAAGGATGTGGTATCAGAAATTTGATACATTTATACGGGGACTTGGGGGCTTCACCAGAAGTAAAGCAGATCACTGTGTGTATTTTAAATTAATTGGTGATCGTGTTATTTATCTGGTCTTGTATGTGGATGATATGTTGTTGGTTGGAAATGACAAAGAAATTATCCAGGATTTGAAGACCCAATTGTCCTCCAAATTCGACATGAAAGATCTTGGTACTGCAAACTATATTTTGGGCATGGAAATTAAAAGAGATCGGACAAAGAGGAAGCTATGGTTAAACTAGAGGAAGTATGCCGAGACAATATTGCAGAGGTTTAATATGCAGGATATTAAACCAGTGAAGGTTCCTATTCCTGTAGGTGTGAGGTTATCTGGTGAACAGTGTCCCAAGACACAAGAAGAGGAAGAGGACATGTCCCGTGTTCCATATGCAAGTGTAATCGGTAGCTTGATTTATGCAATAGTCTGTACTAGACCAGACATTGCACATGCAGTGGGATTATTGAGCAGGTTTATGTCAAAACCAAGAAAGGAGCATTGGACAATAGTGAAGCGGGTTTTCAGGTATTTGCGTGGCACTAGTGATTATGTTTTGTGCTACCAAGGAAGACCAGGATTGGATAGAGTATTGGATATTCATGGCTTTGTTTATGCAGACTGGGTTGGAGATCTGGATCAGAGAAGATCTACAAGTGGGTAAGCGTTTAACCTATTTGTAGGTGTCGTCAGTTGGATGAGTAAGAAACAATCTGTAGTGGCACTATCAACTACAGAGGCAAAATACATGGCAACCACTCATGCAAGCAAGGAAGCAGTTTGGTTGCAGAGATTGTTTTCAAGTATGGGGTTAGTACAGGAAGCTATAAGGATAGACTGTGACAGCCAAAGTGCAATTTTCTTGGCAAAGAACCCTACATATCATTCAAAGACAAAGAACATTGATGTTTAGTATCACTTTGTGCGGGATATGATAGAAGACAAAAAGATGTTGCTGGTAATGGTGGACACTTTGAAAAATACTGTAGATGCATTGACAAAATCTGTGAGCACTGTGAAGTTCTCTTGGTGTAGAGAAAAAATGGGTGTTGCAGGGCTGGATAAATGACTAAGCTCTCTTATGGCCCCCTGTGGAAAGAAAACAACAAGTGGGAGAATGTTGGGTTGTGTTCTTTCCACGACTAGCCCAGGTACTTAACTGGGGGTTAGAGGGGGCAGGTCATAGGGGGTTTGAGGGGTACCCGTAACCCCACTTTATGGGGTCCGAGGCAGTGCCCTGGAAAATTTTGGTTTTGGACCCTATGTTAGGTTGGGTAGACCCACCTATGGTTTTGTGCATGATTTTTGCACATGTTTTTTGGACACGATGGTTTTCAGTCCATGGTTTTGGACGAAATGGTTTTCGGTCCATGGTATTGGATGCTTCGGCATGTATAAATATGTATTGTAACATTGAAAGGAACATAATGAAAAATCAAGCTGGTAGTCCCAGTTTTGGGATCTAGGGAAAATCTCTGTGTATATGTGTTTTATGTGTTATTCTCTCGCATTATTTATTTTCTGTGTTTTAGAATTCGTATGCAGGTAATTTCTGTACGAGGTTAAAACCTACATCTCTCTTGTTTTATGTGTTTTCTGTGTTTGTATTTCTGCAATATATTTTATGTTTTTTGTTGCTCTGTAATATATAATTTTCTAACAAAGCCTTTGAGATCTGTAGTAACTCCTCTATCTTGCCCTGTAGACATTGTTTTTAGAACTTAATCCAGTCTTGTTTGTTTGACATTTGACCCCATAGCCCAATGGTAAATGACAACCCTTTTCATCTAAGTGATCCCACCACCCAAATTCAAATCAAAACCCAAGTGCAATCATAACTAGCCTAAAATTAATTAACTAAAACAAAGTTAAATCATAAAGAGAGAGCCCTCTCTGAGATTAGGAAGGCTAGGTCCTGATCTCTAAAAGTGGTTTGTGGTTACCTCTATCATTTCTTTTTTCTGACAACTTAGAAGAAATTTTGGAGTGATAACATCACTGGCGACCATACTGGGGACTTTAATCCTCAATCTTATAAAACGTTAAGGAAACCTTAAATTTCATCTTGAGCCCCTTAAGGTCATTTATATAAAGTTGTTCTTGAATTTTTTTATAAAAAACAGTTAAAAAGTTCGAATTTTGGCTCCCAAGAAGACTCACTACACCAGGGCAAATCTAGATCCAAACCCTGCTACTATAGTTGATGACCCAGACAAAATTTTAAGAAAACCAAAAAACATAGAAATGCAGGCAAGTAGTAGCCAATTAGTCAAAGAAAACTCACTCCTTGAGGAGTTGTCAACTTTAGAGGAAATTCCTTTTGACTTGTCATTTGACTTCTCATTATTTAGAACTAAATCTGAGAGTGCCATTCATGAAACAGTGTTAGACCTTGAATTTATTCAACTCATTGAATCAAAAAGGGTGATTATCCATCCAGATTTAGATAAATTTGTCTTGGAGACTTTTGACAAGTTAGAAGCTTTGACCTCTACATTGATAAGCCATATAGATGATGCTTACCTTCAACAATCTGTTGAACTAGCTACCCTCACTACTGCTACCTCTGAAATTTCTGCTCAATCTTCAATCATTGTAAATACACCTTCATTTACCACAACCTAATTTATAGTATCCACCACAGTCCATTCCCCTAAACAGTTTATTCATCAACCATCCTCACCATCATCTAGTTCATCTCCATCTAGTTCAAGCCCTTCCTCAACTACCAGCACTTTACCCCCTAGTCAAGCTAGAATCCAAGCCATGGCAGACCGATATGCACCTCTAGTTTTACCTGCACAACTCCATGCCATGCCCCAAGATTATCAAAGCAAAATCTTTTTGTTTGATGCTACTGGTCAGTACACTGCCCAACAACATGTGAACAAAATGACAAACTATTTTGAATTGCATGAGGTAGATGAATCTAATGTCCAAATGAGGTTGTTTTCCCAAACATTAACTGGGGATGTTAAGAAATGGTTCAAAGCTTTACCTTCTACCCATATTGCAGACTTAGCTACTTTCATAGATTATTCCTTAATAGATGGGAGAGAAAGAAAAACCCCCCGCAAATACTTTTTGAATATGACAACATTAGAAGAGCTCCTAATGAGTCAGTTCAGGATTATTTTATTAGGTTCAATAATGTCTACAATACAATCCCTACTAATCTTAAGCCTCCAGCTAACCTAGCATTAAACAAGTTCCCTAATGGTTTTGACACTGACATGTCATACCAGTTAAGGGAAAGAAACCCTCAAACATTGGAACAAATGCAAAGTAATGTTGTTAGTGTAGAGGCCAACCTATTAGCCAAGAAAGCCAAAATGAGAAATGAAAATAGAGTTGTAATTAAAGAGGAAACTTCCACTTCTGATGGAAAAATAGAAAATTTAGCAAAGAGTGTACAAAGAATAATGGATAGATTAGAAAACATGGAAAGAAAAACTCAATGGGAGAATCAACAACCACCCCCAATAAGAAACCCCAACTTTAGGAAGAATCCTAATGCTGGAAAGAATGTTATACCAGATTAGCAGATTAGGCCTCCCTTCCAGGAGAACTATGTTGAGGGTTCACAGAGCCATGAAGAAGAGGATGATACCCAGATAAACTTGTTAGGAATAAACAATGAAAATATTGTTTTTCTTACTCAAGAAGAACAGGAGTTGTACATGCTGCAATAATTGCAATTAGAATCTGGTGAGTCCTTTGACTTTAAACAGGGTTATGAGTCAGCTATATATGAGGTTCACAAATAGTATATCTTAAGAAGTAAAAATAACAATGAAGCTCCCACTAAAAGATCAATCCAGACCCAAAATAAAAAGATAACAGAAGCTCCTATCACTAAAATTTTACAAATCCTTCCTAAGGGAACACCAGAGACTTCTACCCCAAAAATTGTAGATATAACCTCCACTGAAACTCAAATTGAAACAATCACTCAAAACATTCCAAATATGAGTAATCAAAGAAAAGTAGCTGAAACACAAATTGAATTGCCTAGTACTGAGAAACAAGATAAAAACACACATAATGCATTTGTTAAGGAAATACTCATCCAAACAAACAAAGCTCAGCTCCCTTTCAACATCAAGACTGAAATAGAAAAATTAAAGATATCAGTTCCTTTGACTGAACTAGTAAAAAATGAATCCTATAGATCACAAATAATTGAAACTTTAAATATAGGAGAGGGAGAAGATGTTGTCAATTTGAATGATGATCAACCTAAATTATTGTTTGGCCCTGAGGCCAATGGTATTCATCAGCAACAGGGAGTCCCTCCTTTCTACATTAGCCTGAACATTCATGACAAAATATTACATAATTCTATGTTAGACTCAGGGGCATCCCATAATTTGATGCCAAAATCAATCATGGAGAGACTAAACCTAGACATTACCAGACCATATAAGGACTTATTTTCCTTTGACTCTAGCCAAGTTAAATGCCTTGGTTTGATCAAGGATTTATGTGTAACTCTAGTCCAGTGCCCAGCAAAGAGTATTTTGATCGACATAGTAGTTGCGGACATCCCACCCAAATATGGAATGCTATTATCTCGCTCATGGGGAGAAAAATTGCAAGGATCCTTGTAGTTAGATATGTCTTATGCCACCATATTTGTTTTTGGCCAACAAAGGAAATTATATAAAGAGACCTTGATGAAATACATGGTGAGTAATGCAGAAAAGCTACAAAATTTCCCAATATACTCCATGCATTCTTATATGGACTCTTTCATCTTGTACAGTTCAGACCATGACAAAAAGGAAATCACAGTTGAAGAACTGAAATACAAAACTGCTAACAGTGAGAACATTTTTCATGAGTCCCTATGGCATCTAGATTTTGATGGTTCTATGAATAGATTAGGGGCTGGTGCAGGAGTGTGGATCCACAATATGGAGATTCTGAGAGACATGCATTCAGATTAAACTTCAAGTGCACAAACAACATGGCAGAGTGTGAAGCTCTAATCTTAGGATTACAAATGGTTAGAAAACTTGGAGCCATGAGAGTTTCTATACTTGGAAAATCAGAATTGATTATTAAACAAATTAATGGTGAATAATCTGTAAACAATCCTAGACTTAGTCAATATAGGGAGACTGCCCTAGATTTGATTAAAAACCTCCTGGAAATAAACTTTGCTGCCATTCCTAGAAAACAGAATATGCAGGCCCACAGTCTTGCCACCTTTGCTAGTACTTGCAAATTTCCCTTTCAACCTAATCATCAGAACACTACAGAAGTGAGACATAGGCCTGTCATACCAGACAATTTGAAGTATTGGCAGATTTTCTCCCAGGATTCTTAGATTTATGATTTCATGAATGCTGAAGGTGAGTTTCAGAATTGTAAAATAGATATAGACTGTACAGTAGATAATGACATAGATAGTGACATAGATGTAAATATTTTAGATATAGCTAAACCTACTAATTTCACTAGATTAGAAGTAGATAAATTAGAAAATGTTGAAATAGAGGAAATAATGAATGATGATCCTGAAATTCTTAATCTTAAAAATAATTTTTTGCCTAAGGGATTAGTCCCCTTAGAAGATTTGTTTGATTCCAACGATGTAGCTAGGAAAACAAAAATGGAACCTTTGAGAGCAGATATAGAAGAATGTAACTTAGGAACTTAAGAAAAACCTAAACTCATTAAATTATCAAAATCCTTACCTCCAGAGGAAAAGGTAAAATACATAGATATGTTTAAAGAGTTCCAAGATGTATTTGCATGGAGTTATGAAGACTTGAAGTCTTATGACACCAACATAATTCAACACAAGATACCTCCCAAAGAAGATCATAAACCTTTTAAACATAAACTTAGGAGGATTAATCCAGTTCTTATGCCATCTATTGAGAAATAAGTTAAAAAAATGTATGATGCCCAAATTATAGCTCCCATTAGATACTTATATTGGATTTCAAACTTAGTCACTACTAGGAAGAAAACTAGAGAAATCAGACTTTGTGTTGATTTCAGAAATTTAAACAAGGTCTCATTAAAAGACAATTATCCTCTACCAAAAACGGACCATATCCTTCAGAGGGTAGTAGGCTCATCCAGAATCTCTTTACTTGATGGTTTTTCTAGATATAACCAGATCTTAGTTCAACCAAAAGACCAAGCCAAAACTGCATTTACTACTCCTTGGGGTACCTTCAAGTATTTGAAGATGCCTTTTGGATTAATGAACACAGGAGCAACATTTCAAAGAGCTATGGATATAGCTTTCTCCAAGGAGATCCATGATTTCTTAGTGGTATACCAAGATGACATTATAGTCTTTTCTAAATTTGACAATGAACACCTAGATCACCTAAGAAGAGTTTTCACCAAATGCAAGAAATTTGGGATTTTTTTAAATCCCAAAAAGACACTCTTTGGTCTAGAAGAAGGAAAGTTGTTGCTACATATCATATCTAGAGATGGAATTGGAATAGATCCTGCTAGAATAGAGGCTATTTTAACCATCACCCGTCCTAGAAACATTAGAGAATTGCAGTCATTTTTAGGCAAAATTAATTTTCTTAGGAAATTCATTTCAAATTTAGAAGAATTGATTAGAGAACTAAATAACATGTTAAGAAAGGATTCAGCACTTAAATGGACAGTGGAGGCCAAACAATCCTTTGAATCCATCAAGGAAGCCCTAACCAAAACTCCAGTCCTTATATGTCCCGATTTTCAGAAAGATTTTATAAAAAAAAAAAAATTTCTTCGGAACACACCATTGCAGTAGTCTTGTTGCAAAACAATGACCAAGGATATGAACAACCAATTGCATTTTTTAGTAAATACTTAAGAGATGCCACACTCAAATACAACATTATGGAAAAACAAGCATTAGCTTTAGTAAAGGCTATCAAAGATTTCAGAGTCTATATTTTGTATTCTCACATTATTGCTTATGTTCCAAATTCAGTAGTTAAGGACATTTTGACACAAAATGGGCCTAAAGGGAAAAGAGGCAAATGGATTGCCACTATATTGGAATATGACATAGAAATAAAGCCTGCTAAACTTATCAAAGGCCAAGGTTTAGCCAAACTCATGGCTGAATCGAACTGTCAGGCCCTAGATATTAATTTCATTGGTGCCCTTGATGATCAGGAAGAGATGGCGACTCCACAGATCAGTGAACCTTTTACAGATTCACCTTGGTATGAAGATATCATATTTGTATTACTAAACTTACAAGCTCCTCCTAGTTTAACAAGAACCAAAGCTATATTTTTGAAAATGAAGTCATTAAGATATTGTATCATAGATAATGCTTTGTTTTTTAAAGACATTAGTGGTATTCTTTTGAATTGTTTACTGAAAGATGAGGCTGATAGAATTATGCAAGAATTTCATGCAGGGAATTGTGGAGAACACTTGTATTGGAAGACTACTGCTAACAAAATTCTGAGGGCTGGTTTTTACTGGCGCACCTTGTTTGTAGATGTTAAGAAACATGTGACCTCCTGTCATAAGTTCCAAATATTTGAGGGAAAGAGAAAACTTTTACCCTTTCCTCTTAAACCAATCTCCACAGAAATACCATTTCAATAATGGGGGTTAGACTTCATTGGAAAAATACACCCAGCCCCCTCAGCCTAGCATAAGTGGATTTTGACAGCCACTGATTATTTTAACAAATGGATAGAAGCCATCCCTTCTAGACAAGCCACAAACACTGTCATTATCTCCTTCCTAGAAAATAATATCTTGTCAAGATTTGGATGTCCCCAAAAGCACATTACTGATAATGCAGCCACCTTTAAATCCAAGAAAATGGTAGATTTCTGTAACAAATACCACATCACCCTTGGCCACTCCACTGCCTATTACCGTAAAGGTAATGGACTTGTAAAATCCTCTAACAAAAGCCTGGTCAATATCATTAAGAAATTACTGGAAGACAACAAAAATACATGGAACAAAAAGTTGGTCAATGCCTTATGGGCAGATAGACTAACTACCAAGAAGTCCATTGGCACATCTCCCTATCAGTTAGTGTATGGGATGGATGTTGTTTTTCCATCATATTTGGGAGTGCCAGTGATGAAGATCATCCATGAATTATAGGTGGAACCAAATGATATCCAGAGAAGGATAAATCAGACCATACACTTGTAGCAGACTAGAGAAGAAGTATATGTAAAATCACAAGTAATCTAGGACAAAATCAAAAAGGCATTTGATAAAAACACTAAAGCTGATGCTTTTTACATATGTGATAAAGTTCTAAAGTGGGATTCAAGAAGAGAAGACAAAGGCAAACATGGAAAATTTGACTTCTTATGGCAAGGGCCTTATGTCATTTATGGTTATAAAGGTAACAATGCTTTTTTCTTGAGAGAGATAAATGGATCAGATCTACCAGGAGGACTTGTCAATGGTAGAATGTTGAAGCATTACTTTTCCACTGATTAAAAATAGTTCATTTTAGTTTGATCATTGTACATAACATTGCAGAGTGTAGATTGGATTGGATGGTGATCTATTGAACTTGAATCCCGGAGAGAAAGCCCTGAGCTTTGAAGGTTTCACCATCATAAGTATGAATAAGGCAGAAATCACAGAAGAACAGTTTAAAGAGTAACTGCAATCACAATTCAAAGGCTACTGATCTTAAATTTCTTGACATTTCACCAAGAATTCCATGCCCATGTGGAGCCACTGTTAGGGTCCTATAATAATAGGATTCATAATTTTGAATTTGCTACAATTAGTCTTGTAATATTATACATAATTTTTCTTTCTACAAAATGTTTTCCATATTAAAAATTTAAAAATGTAAAGAGGGTATGTCCTAAAAGAAATATCAAAGGACAAAAAGAATAAGAAAATATCAAAAAAGTGAAAAAATATGAACCCCAAACAAAAACAGATCATGAAAGTGTGCAAGTCAAAGTGCCACTACTTTTTAATTTACTGTACAAAATAATGGTTATGTGCAACTTGCCATAAATGCCACAACCCATGATAGTCAAACTGTTTAATCTTGAATACTTCATGCTTTAAATTTCATGTTTATAGATAGAGAATAAGGATCTAGCCAAACTGTTTAATCTTGGCAGATCAGTAGTTAGGTAGAGAAATAAAAATGTGCTCATAAGCTTAATATGAGCCATTGGAAGATATAAGGTTAGAATTAGATAGTTTACTTTTCAAAAGAAAAAGGAAAGAAAGGGTTTGCTAGCTTAAATGCACCCAATAAAGTGAAGAAAAAATGTTAAGGTAAGTAAAGGGTAAGTAGAAGAAAGGTTGTAGAAGTACAAAGTTGATTGGAGCATAAACACATTTATCATGCTTGATCCTATGTTTCAGTGTGTAGGAGCAATTATGAAATTGAAAGGATGTTCACAAGCTCATTTAATTAACTTCCCCTCATTTCATCTCACCCCCACTAGATACTTACTAATTTCCCCATTATCCCATCATTTCTTGTTAAAATACCTTTTTTGCCTGTTGGGTTTGGACCCTGATTATCTTCTGTATTCAAAGGTATTGCCGCATTGGACCCCAATTTGAAATGGGGCGGCAACGCCGCCCATAAAATATTCGCTGCAGGGAGGGTCCATGGGGGGCGGCTGCGACCTTTTGGGAGCCCCCCCCGATCAAGGGAAGCGCCACCAAAGCTAAGAATAGATGTAAAATTGCCTTGTAAAATGCAATAATTTCTAGTCAATCTGGGACGTTCATTTGACGGATGATCTGACCGTAGAAGTTATGTTTAATTTAGGGTTTTTTGCCCTAGAAGGTAACCCCTCACTATATATGAGGGAATTGTATTACGTCTATGTAGATTTGTATTCTGAGTGACGAAGAGAAAGGAGATTGAGAGCGAAGAGGGAGTTACAGTGGATCTGTTGTAAGTTGTATCTCTTCAGTTTGCTGGATAATATAAAAAGAAGGACTGGTTGTTTCTCTGTGGACATAGCCCAAACTGGGTGAACCATGTATATTTGTGTCTCTCTTGATTTATGTGTTTTCTGTGTTTATATTTCTGCAATATTTTATGTGTTCCATTACTCTGTAATATATAATTTTATAACAACTGGTATCAAAGCCGAAGGTCTATTTGGCTGATAAACTCGCAGGAGGGAAAGGTTCCTGGTTTGAGTGGGAGAAATGGTGGAATATGGTAGGTTTAGGGTCGAAAAATTCAATGGCCAAAACTACCAGCTGTGGAAGATGCAGATAGAAGATTATCTGTATTAGAGAGATTTGTACCTACCATTGAGCGGAAAGACAAAGAAGCTGACGAGCATGATAGACACAAAATGGAATATTCTCGACAGAAAGGCACTTGGCACAATATGGTTGTGCCTAGCGGCATCGGTAGCATTTAATATTTCAAAGGAAACGGCAACAGAGGTTTTAATGTCGACATTGGCCAAACTATATCAAAAACCCTCGGCCTCAAATAAGGTATTTCTTATGAAGCGTTTATTTAATGTGAAGATGTTAGAAGGTGGATCTGTTACTGATCATTTAAATGATTTTAATACAATTACAAGTCAATTAAGTTCTGTAGGGGTAACTTTTGATGATGAAGTTAGGTCTCTGTTATTTCTATGCTCATTTCCAGAAAGTTGGAATGGTTTAGTTATGGCCATTAGTAACTCTATCTCTGGATCTAGTACTTTAAAGTTTGATGATGTTGTCGGTGCAATCCGTAGCGAGGAAATGCGATGGAAAAGATCCAGTGAGACCTCAGGTAATGCTTTGACTGCAGAGACTAGATGAAGAAAAATGGAAAGAGGAAAGAGCCCAGGATATCATAGTAAGTCAAGAAAAGGCAGATCCAAGTCCAGATTGGGGATAGTGTGTTGGAAATGCGGGAAGAAAGGACACCTGAAGAAAGATTGCAAGTCTCAGAAGGGAAAAGAAGGAGACGCACAGCAAGAAACTAATCATGAAGCAAATGTAACAGGTGATGTGTTGCAATATGCTTTGATTCTTTCATTAGAAAATATTATTGATGCCTGGGTGCTAGATTTAGGGGCCTCATTCCATGCCACACCTGATAGGAAACATTTTTATGATTATGTTTAAGGAGATTTTGGACAGGTTTGATTAGGTGATGATAAACCCTGTAAAATCATTGGAATGGGTACAGTTTTCATAAAACAGGAAAATAGAAATCAGTGGCTATTGAAGGAGGTAAGGCATGTTCTAGATCTGAAGAAAAATCTGATTTCAATAGGGTAGTTGGGAGGTGAAGGTTGTGTAACGCCTTTCACAGATAAAACCTTTAAGGTCACCAAAGGATCCCTGGTAATAGAAAAAGGAGGAAAGGTTGGTACATCGTATTTATGTAATGGTATTTCTAATTATGTTAATGCTTTAACCTCTACAGGAGAAGATACGACATTGTGGCATCATAGGCTCAGGCACATTAGTGAGAAGGGGATGCAGATTCTTCACTCAAGAAATTTGTTGACACGTTTGAAGCATGTTGATTTAAAATTCTGTGAGAATTGTGTTTATGGAAAACAGAAGAGAGTCAGATTCCTTAGAGTTGGAAAAGAAAATAAAATCAAAAAATTAGAGCTTGTGCATACAGATGTATGGGGACCTGCTCAAGTATCATCTCTTGGTGGCTCTCGTTATTATGTTACACTTATTGATGATGCAACCAAAAAAACCTGGATTTATTGTATTCAAAATAAATCTGATATATTTGATACTTTCAAGAAATGGAAAGCTTTGGTTGAAAATGAGATAGGAAAAAGGTTGAAGTGTCTCAAATCAGACAATGGAGGTGAATATTACAACAAAGAATTTGATAGGTACTGTTCAGAGAATGGAATTTGTAGAGAGAAGATAGTTCCAGGAATACCACAATAAAATGGTGTGTCAGAAAGGATGAATAGGACAATCATGGAGCGTGCAAGGTGCATGAGATTGCATGCAAGATTGCCTTTACAATTTTGGGCAGATGCTGTAGATACTGTTGTTTATCTAATAAACAAAGGGCCTTCAAGTTCCTTGGATGGTGGTATTCCAGAGGAGGCATGGACAGGTAAAAAGGTAAACTACTCTTTTTTAAATACTTTTGGTTGTGAAGGCTTTGTCCACATTAATAAAGAAAATAGAACAAAGCTTGAGGCAAAATCAAAGAAATGTACCTTTATTGGATATGGTGTTAATGATTTTGGTTATCGCTTTTATGATTATGAAAAACACAAAATCATTAGGAGCAAAGATGTCATATTCAATGAAAAGGTTTTGTATAAGGATTAACTATAGGAAAAGAAACAGAAAAAAGAAAATAGAGAATACACAGTGCTTGACGATATCATAGGAAAAGTGATGAAGCTTGAAAATCATAATGATCAACAGCCAGAACAACAACCACAACAGGAACAAGCACTTCAAACACCTGAAAGTGGTGTTAGAAGATCTACCAGGATAAGTAGACCCCTTGAACGATACTCTCCTTCATTATATTATGTATTGTTGACTGATTCTAGTGAACCAGAATGTTATGAAGAAGCAGTGCAGGTAGAAACCAGGAAGAAGTGGGAGCAAGCCATGAAAGAAGAGATGGACTCCTTAGCACATAACCAGACTTGGGACTTAGTCAGGTTGCCTACAGGTAAAACAACATTACAAAATAAATGGGTTTACAAGTTGAAGGAAGAAGATGGAGGTAGAAAAAGGTACAAAGCTAGACTTGTGGTGAAGGGGTTTTCACAGAAGAAAGGCATTGATTTTGATGAAATATTTTGTCCTGTTGTTAAAATGACTTCAATCAGAACTATTTTAAGTCTAGTAGCAGTTGAGGATTTGCATCTTGAGTAGTTAGATGTAATTACAGCCTTTCTCCATGGGGATTTGGAGGAAGAGATATATATGCAGCAGCCACAAGGATATGAGGTAAAAGGGAAGGAGAAACTAGTGTGCAGGTTGAAGAAGAGCTTGTATGGCTTAAAACAGGCTCCTAGGCATTGGTATCTAAAATTTGACAAGTTTATGTCTGAACAAGGTTATACTAGATGTCACTCTGATCATTGTGTTTATCTGAAAAAACAAAATGATGGCAACTGTATTATATTGTTATTGTATGTAGATGGCATGCTTGTTGCAGGGTCTAACATGCAAGAAATAAATGTGCTCAAAAGAAAATTGGAAAATTCATTTGCAATGAAGGATTTTGGAGCTGCAAAACAAATCCTTGGTATGAGAATAACTAGAGACAGAAAAAATCACAAATTAACATTGCCTCAAAATGAGTACATACAAAAGGTGTTGAAAAGATTTAATATGCACAATGCAAAACTAGTTAGTACACCTTTTTCTAGCCATTTCAAACTTAGTAAGGAGATGTGCCCAAAGACCTAAGAAGACATGGATTATATGTCTAAAGTGCCATATGCATTATCAGTTGGAAGCTTAATGTATGCAATGGTCTGCACAAGGCCTGATATTACACATGTAATGGGAGTTGTAAGCAGGTACATGAACAATCCAAGAAAAGAACATTGGATGGTGGTGAAGTGGATTCTCAGGTATTTGAGAGGTACCACAAATCAAGCATTATGCTTTGGTAGTTCAAACATTTCTCTACAGGGATGTGTTGATGCAAATATGGCAGGTGATAGAGATAACAGCAGGAGCACAACAGGGTATGTGTTTACTGTAAGTGGAACAGCTACCAGTTGGGTCTCAAAACTACAAAGTGTTGTTGCACTCTCAACAACAAAAGCAGAGTATGTTGCTGCTACAGAGGCTAGTAAAAAAATTATTTGGTTACAAAGGTTTCCGGATGAATTGGGTAAGAAGCAGGAGTTGGGCAAGTCATACAGTGACAGTCAGGGTGCCATACATCTTACAAAGAACTCTGCATTTCATTCCAAGACTGAGCATATATAGCTCAAGTACCATTTCATATGGTCAGCATTGGAAGATGGACAGTTGAAGCTAGAAAAGATACACACTAGCCAGAATCCTGTAGATATTTTAATAAAAGTTGTAACCAGGGAGAAACTGAGAATCTGCTCAGTTTCAATTGGTTTTCAAGTATGGTGAAAAATATGAGAAACAGCTAGGTCCAAAGTGGAGTCATTGTCCAGCAAATGAAGTAGCGATGGAGTTGCTATAATCAGTCTCCAAGTTTGTTGGGTGTGGAGCCTGATTATCTTATGTATTCAAAGGTATCGCTGCATTGGACCCTAGTTCGAAATGGGGTGGTAATGCCACCTGTAAAATATTCGTTGCAAGGGGGGTCTAGGGGGGGCAGCTGCGACCTTTTTGGAGCCCCCCCAGTGGGGGGATCAGGGGCAACACCCCCGAAGCTACGAATAGATGTAAAATTTCCTTGTAAAATGTAGTAATTTCTAGTCAATCTGGGACGTTCATTTGGCGGATGATCTAACGGTAGAAATTATGTTTAATTTAGGGTTTTTTCCCTAGAAGGCAACCCCTCACTGTATATGAGGGAATTGTATTACGTCTATGTAGATCTATATTCTGAGTGAGGAAGAGAGAGGAGATTGAGAGCGAAGAGGGAGTTACAGCGGATCTGATGTAGGTTGTATCTCTTCAGTTTGTTGGATAATATAAAAAGAAGGACTGGTTGTTTCTCCGTGGACGTAGCCCAAACTGGGTGAACCACGTATATCTGTGTCTCTCTTGTTTTATGAGTTTTCTGTGTTTATATTTCTGCAATATTTTATGTGTTCCATTGCTCTGTAATATATAATTTTCTAACATTCCCTTCATTTTGGCCCTTACCCCTTGGTTTCACACATTTCCTTAGCAAATTACCCTCCTAACTCATTCCCCTACCCAAAAACCCCTTTTTCCTAGTGTGAAACCCATTCCCCTTTGAAAAAATCATTCCCCCTTATGAATTTCCCTATTACACACAAAAAACCCATAAAAACCCATAAAACCCCCTTGTCCTAAGTTTAAATCCCCCCCGGGCATTATTTAACTTTAACTCTGACATTCTTATATTTCTCGACAAAACCCCCAAAACCCTTTTAAACCATAAAACCCCATATTTCCTAAGTTTTGTCTCCCTCCCGCTTTATTTAAATTAACTGTGCAAATTCACTTTTTCCCTAATATAAACCCATTACCCTCAGTGCAGTTAACAAACCCCGCTGCATTTAACCCCGGTCCCACTATATTAAACCCGCGCATTATACTTTTAACCTGCACCACTTATGCATTAAATAATTACAAGTTAAGTGTAATTATCCCCCAGGCCCTGCTAATCTCCACCTGATTGCCCTCTGTGCAGCTTCACTGCGTGATAGTCGTTAGATCTTTCACCCCCAAATCTGACGGCGCACATCCATATTGCGCACTCCCGACGTCCAACCTTTACTAGCCTGAGAGCACACGAGATTCATGGTTTTTCTCGGGCCCCTTTCGGTTACGTGGCAGCTCCACACTAACTCACGTGCTCTCCACACTAACTCACGTGCTCTCATGAAAATACTGCCCGATGGAAAAAAGCGGTGCAATGGCCTCCGAAACTGCCTCCCCACTAAAGCCGAAACCTCTCACTGTTCATATTATAAAATTATGTGCCAATTCTAGTAGTTACCCGTTAAAACCTCATTTTCACTCTTTTCTCTCGTTTTTTCAGTGAAAGCTGCCTTAGCCATTTACGCCACCCTGAGCCTCTACGACCAGATTTCACCATGGATTACCTCCCAAACATGCTCCGGACTCCGTCCATAGTTCCTCCCAATTCAAATACAGCCTTCGATCACCTCCTCTCAAACTTGGATTTTATTAACAAATTGTTTTATTTTACAGGTGATTAAGAAGAACAGAAGCTTGGATAAACAGTTTTGATACTAGTTCCAAAACTTGTTTACTCCAAGATTTGCAAGAAAATGTATTCATAAAGCTTTATTCAGAAGAAAAATACAATTATCACAGTACAGAAGGAAACAACTTACATAGTAATGGTTAAAACACAGATGAAATCATTTTCACCGGCACAACAAAACATTCTTACAAACTACTCTCCAAGAAACATTATGTATTATACATAGTAAAATAATTTTTACTAAAAACATAGAAACATGAAAGAGTGAGTAAGATTTGCAGTAAAAGGTAAAAATGAAAGCAGGTGATAGAGCATTCATAGTAAAAGACTAAATAAAGGAGACAGATAAAGAAATACAGTTGAAAACAAATAGATGAAAGTGTATCAGATGAAAGGTAATAAGTAAATATGACATCCAACGTGAAGACCAAACAACCAAGCAACTTAAAGGGCAAACGATCAAACACTAAAAGACAGCAGAACCTAAATAACAGGGAGAGCAAACAGTAGTTCAATCGCTGTCTCTATCTTCTTGCATGAAGATATTTCCTTTTCCTAGATTAGTTCTCAATGCAGTTTGAGATATTTTGTAAAGTTCTTTTGTACAAATACTTCATAATTTGAAGTATTCGGCGTGGATTTCTATACATTTGTAGAGTTATTTTGATCTTAAACCTAAGGGTGATTGTACCAATTTTCAAGTCAACAAACTGGAGCAAGTAATAAAAAGATTGCACTACAAGATTCATGAGATGAGCTATTGCAATGAAGTATCTTCTTTGTCTAATTTTGTTACTTTCTTATGTGTTTCATAAACTTAAATGTTTTCCAAATTTGAATGAATTAACTAGAAATTTAACTCAGAATTTGTTTAAGTACACTTTGTTTTGCATAGTTAGTCATTTATATGTTTTCCTCTGATACCCGGATTTGAGAACCCTTAATTTCTCTCCCATCCCGGTTGCCCTCTTTCACTTTTCTTCATGATCCGGCCTAGGGAACCCTTAATTGTTCCCTGGATCTGATTGGAAACCATTTCACCATCAAGCCTTTGAGATCTATAGTAACTCCTTTATCTTGCCATGTAGACATTGTTTTTAGAACTTAATCCAGTCTTGTTTGTTTGACATTGACCCCATAGCCCAATGGTAAAAGACAACCCTTTTCATCTAAGTAAGTGATCCCACCACCCAAATTCAAATCAAAACCCAAGTGAAATCATAACTAGACTAAAATTAATTAACTAAAACAAAGTTAAACCATAAAGAGAGAGCCCTCTTTGAGATTAGGAAGGCTAGGTCTTGATCTCCAAAAGTGGTTTGTGCTTACCTCTATCATTTCGCTTTCCTGACAACTTAGAAGAAAGTTTGGAGTGATAACAGAAAGCACGATCTCTCTTTGCAACTAGATGAGCAAGAGAATGAATATATTTTTCAGGCAATGTGGCACACCAGTGCAATGGGTGCCCTCAAATCATGTAGATGAACAACGCGTAGGTCATGCACTCTTCAAAGATTCTATGTCTTTCTCATGAGCCTACAACGCCAACTGCGTGCCTAACCAAGGCTACATTTCCTCCACCATAATATGTTTTATTTGATAAGTTATCCTAGAGCTCTTCTAAGATTTCGAAGTCGTTTCCATAAGACATACACTCCGAAGAGAAACTCTATAGTTAGTATTTATGGATATGGAGAGATTCACAACAAATGTGAGGACTTAGCTTGTCATTTGGCCCTCCTTCTAGCGCCAAAAGGTTGACGGTGTTGGACCGGCCAACATGTCAGGGGATGTCCCAGGTAAGAAGTCCCAACTAGACCTCAGACCATTTGGTGTAGGAGTCCCAGCAGTGGGTCATATGGTATCGACTTGACCGCGATGGTGCGCAGAGGAAAGTAAGATGTCCCTATTGCTAGCAAGGGTGTGACATATGCAATAAGTCAAGGAAGGAGCATGAGCGGTTCTAACACACAAGGGGGGGAGGTGAGTGCGCCCCTTGGAAACCGTGAAAGCACAGAGTTAAGAAGGGAACACATGAGCTAAGATGCATCACAAACTGGAAGGAAAGTGAGCTACCAATCCAAAGTGATGGTTAAACCAACAACACATTTCAGTAAGATTCATACATATATATACAGAAAATAGCCACACATGCATGCATATGAAAACAGATACAAATATGTTTTAGAGTAAACAAGATCGCTAAAATAAAATATGACATATGCATGAAACATGTTGGCTCTGTTATATTAAGAAGTGTAGGTTCCAGTCATACAATACAACCATGACCAACCACTAGTTTCGATAGCGGAACGTTACAATCACTGTCGCTTTCTCCTCCAAAGAGATATATTATCTCTGCACAGTGGAGAAGCCAAGGCTCGTTACAATACTATCCAAAATTTCTCTAAGATACTCCTACTCGAAGCTTGGCTGACCAAAAGCCTCTACAATGAGTTATGAGGTTCCATTTATAGAAAAGGGTGGGGTGACCCTTGACATTCCCCTTTGTGACCCTTCATCTACCCTTATGACTCTTAACCTACTACATGACTGTTATGTCCAACTATCAACACTTGGACTTTCACTTTACATGACATTACATTACAATGCACATGGACCCATGTGGGATGGCGTAGGCTTGAGCAAGCCATGAAAGACATCACTAAGAGTCAGACATATGTGGGATGTTTAACTCTTCAACATCCTCATGGTGGTCGAACGTGGCAGATTGATGCCAAGCTTGTTGGTCCGTGGTGGTGTCCGCGAGCTCAATGGTGACATCATGCTAAAAGCAAACTCTTACCTTCGTTGCATCCGGGTATACTGATACGTCTCCTCTATCCAACTCATCTGATAGCATGTGCATGGTCGTCTTCGGTGCGACCACACCCACAACACACTAATGCATAGTGTCTGTGTTGATCTCCAAGTGTGTGTTGGTGGTCATGCGAATCAACTGTCAAACTGCATGTTCAACCCTAGTCGGGCTTAGTTCTTGTCTTCATCTCGGTGAGTGTGCCAAATGGGTGGGATCACATTTGTGCGCACAATGACATGCATGCTAATGAATTCCCTTGCATGCGACCGATAATGCACTGTTCACCTTGTCTGCTCCGTGCCAACTGCTAAGATGGATCTATAACTTGTATAAGTGCATTTTCATCAGTCTATGCATGTTGTGCCCCCTGTTGTACCTGTTCCTATTGCAACTCTTCTCTCATCTGTACAGCTCTAGTTCTTCCTTGAGTTTCCACTTCAACACATGCAACTCCTTCTATGTTTCTCTCTCTACCTTCGCACGATCTTCGTGTCGTGTCGTCACCTCATAGCCTCAATCTCCAAAGCTTCTTTCATCATGCGTGGATTTGCTTTGAATTCGTAGCTTTGCTCCGCCTCTATGTTGTCAACAACCTTCCTCTTGCATTTGTCACGTGAAGGTGTGATGCCTTCTGCTACTACTAATGGTGCTACTCGTTGTGATGTCATTTTCATTCATGTTGATATCCTTGTCCATGAACAACTTGATGTCTTCATGGATAGGAAATTTCATATAAACTTGATCGACTGCATCCCCAGTTGCGCTCTTAACAGTGTCTTTGACTCTGCTCTCCTGGAAGCCATTGCACTTGTGCTGCTAGGAGGCGGATCACAAATGTGATGCCTAGAGACATAACAACACTCATGGAAAGCAATCTGTCAATTGAAAGCCAAAACAAACTAGAGGACTGACATGCAACATACCTATGTGTCTGTCTGTGAAGATTGCATAATTTTCACTAGGAGGCTGGGAGACTGACTACCAAGACTGCGGATGACATAGTTCAGGCTGCCAGGAGGCTGACTGACTATTGGAACTGTGCAATGGATAGTCAGCCTGGCCTGCTTAGGACTGAAACTGTGCAATGCGCAATTTTAGTTAGCAGTGACATGCAACCAACAAACTGCATTGCGCAGTTTCTAGGGCTAGCAGGACACTACCTCCAAGAATTGTGCAATTCAAGCCTGGAGGTCAGTATTGGGCTATACTTGCACATTTTTGGAGGGAAAGTAGAGCCTTCGCTAATGGAAATGTGCAATGCTAGCTCGGTAAGGCACGGTCAAGGCAAGGCAGCCCAGACCCGTCAATGGGTGACTGAAAACATGAGAAGTATGAATGCATGGTGAAGCTGAGTGTAAACAAGAGTGAATGATCATGGATGAAAACAGTGAGTGCAGGATTCAAAAAGCAAGAAAACATGCATGTGTGTGAAGGGAGTCACTGCAACAACGATCGTTGGTGCAAAACAGTGTCATGCATGTGACAACAGTGAGATGCGAACGAAACCTGAAACCGTGCTTCTACAAGCTAACATACATCAAAACAACAACAAGCGTTCACTGAAATCAAGAAGACAACACTCACACAAAGCGATAGAAACATGGCGCAAGACATGAAAAGCGGGCTTACCCAGAAACAGCTAAGTTGAATGTGCCAATGACTCCTAGATGCAATGTGGGATGTCAAAGCTACAAGGTCGTTGTGAGGAATGAGCTATGCAGCATCCAGTTGATGAGTTTCGATAAGATCGAGGTTATGATGCACATGCCACAAATCTAGGAAAAGTGACATTTGGCGGGAGATTCCTGAAATGATCCTTGCATGTAACCTCCAACTGCTTAAAATAGATCCCTAAATCTAGGGATGCCTTTGCATGCTACCTTGGGAAAAGCAGTCCATGCATGCAAATCAGTTTTACTCGGCCCTGGAGGGAACTGATCAACCTGAAGGCACATGCGTCGGTATATGAGCCTAGGATGAAAATCTGCATTGTTCCTAGGCTGAGCAGAGCTGGCTGTCCCAAAGGGATTGCATAATTTCTGTAAGGAACAGGTGACTGTCTCCCAGGATTGCGCAATTTCTAGGCTGAGCAATTGTCCTGGTCAGACTGTGTAATTTTCTCAAGGAAGCTTGTCTAACTGCATTGTGTAATTTATGAACCCAGCAGGCTGCCTAGCTAATTTGTACAATTTCTACTAGCTACTGGGTTGGTTTTCCAAGAGGGATTGCACAATTTCTAAGAGCAGCAAGTGACTACTGTCCAAAATTGTGCGATTTTTGGACTGAGTAGCTGTCTTGGGATGAATTGCACAATTTTTTAGAGGAAGACTGTCAAGAATAATTGTGCGATTCTAGAGTCTAGCTGGGTTTGTGCAATTTCTGGAGGGAAGGAAGGTTCCCCTCTAGAATTGTGCAATTCCCGGAGGGATATGCTCAACCAACAACTGACACTAAGATCGTAAATCAGCCTATGAAGAAGGTGGAACAAACTTACATGCACAGGCTGACAAGACTCTATGAAACAGCTGAAGCTAATGTGCTTAACAGTGCAAGACATGTTACTGAGGATGGTTGGTAGGGAGGCTCCAAAATGAACCTAAGGAAAAATTTTGGAGGGTGGTTGTAGCTGCTACAACACATTCATTATTCTCGAAAGTTTAATTAAGTTCTAGAAAGTGGTCTTGAGACTAGTCCTGAAAAAATGCCTCACATCTCGTGGCTGCAGGCTTAGAACTAGGTGAAAAATATTGCTATCGCTCCCTTGCAAGCTTATGAATGTGACTGGAGGGCTACAGCCAAATTCTAGCAGTGTTTTGCCAACATTTGGGGGTCCAAAACACAAAAATAGAGTTTTAACTCAGTGTATGGGCACCTGGAAGGGTGGGTTAGGCCTTGGGGGTCTTGTAGCACATGAGGGAGGTCAGTAAGGTTTTCGTTTTCTCAATTCCACTTCCTTAAGCTTATCTAGGAGGTTTAGTCATATCATAGTAACTCTTTGTCACATGTTACCCCAGTAGGCCAGCTAACTTGGCTAAATGTGAGAGGAGGGTGTTACATGTGAGCACTTATGGGACAGATTTGAAAGAGTGGATCTTGCATGAAGGGAAGCATGATGAGAAGTACCATCAATTGAAGTACAGATTGGAGTAGAAAGGTGAGAGTGATACGTGATTGGAGGGTTATGTTGAAGCCCCGGAAATCGGGTTGACAACAAGGGGGATACCCACCGGGTCCGGACCTTGGTTGGCAGCTCCTTATCCATTTGGTATAGCGGGTCCGACTGGGGATAATGGGACCAGTTTCCCAATCTAAGGGTGTGTGTGTGTGTGCAAAGTTGGATGTTTGCTAATCTAAGAATACTTAAAGCTAATCTAATTCAAACTTTTAAACTAACTCTATGCTATTGTAATCTAATGAGAAACAGCACATCTAATCTATGCTAACCCAGGGTGTATTTCTTCTATTATGCGATCTAAAAAGATTTCAGACAATAACTGGTAATAAAGATCATTCAGCTATCATAAGAATGGAAATCAATTCAAGATGAACCACTTTGCATAAAAAGTTAGGCAAAACAGTTGTGAACAGCATATCGCATAATAAGTTATTCATATATCAGACATAAATAAATGACTCCACCGTACAAAAGTGCCAAATGGTAACTCACACATTCATGCAATAACATATAAACAACTACAGACTATATATCACTTTAGGAATATAAGCAGAAATGGCCAAGAGATAAAAGTACCATTTATGACTGGTTCTACTCATAAGCTTCAAGTAACAATGATCTATCTCTCCTTGCTCCAACATCTACTAAGAGTACAGAAGTGCAACATCAGTAGCAGATATCAAATGCAAACATTAATAAACCTTGATCCATCCATTCATCAAAACCCCCTCCGAGGGTGCAAAAGTGCATGTTCTGAGGACAAGTTTTTGACAAATTTCTGGACCCTTCTCCAAATGCATGAGAAGGGTTTAAATACTGCTAACTAAAATAACTTAATTACATAAATTTCGGATACGGTTTAAATGACCGCCCTTTTTCTTAAGCAAAACTATTTCTAAAAATTGAATCTAATTCCTAACTATTTCTGTATTTGATCCTCAGTGCTGCGAGCATGCAACATTCGCCTGGGAAGAGTCGGCTGGTCGTCTTTTGCTTTTGTTTGAGCTATGAAAATAGAAATGGCAAGCGCTGGCACCAATTTCTAGTAAACTAGAAGATATTTTTGAGAATCTTCCTTTGGCTGGGTGGATTTACTGCGTGTATACTTGGTAATAACCCAAATTTCTCTCAAACTGCTCCTGCTTTTGCTATTTCGGTTTCCGGCCTTGCGAATGACTAAGCAAGTTAGGGACTTTGCTTTCTGAACAATTTTCTTAGCGATGCGCGATTGGCGCTAGGTGCTAATCGTGCATCGAAAACTGCCTTCGTTCTTTGTTCCAGGCTTTTCTGGTGCATTTTCCGCCTTTAGCGCTTTTTCCTTCACTGGGTAGAAGTTTCAGGATTTTTCGTAAACATGCTGCTTTTGTGAGCTTTCTGACCCTGAATGTTGAATCACCTATTGACATCAGCATCTGTTAAGTGATACTCTGGAATCTGCGGGTCTGTTGCATGCGGCATCCGTTTATGAAGGCATCTCTTCTCTGTTCTCCGAGTATTGACGTTTTCCCCTTTTCCTTAGATGTTTCCTGCTCATTGCTTCATATTGTTTCCTGTTTTTCATTCGTGCAGTTCACGCAAAAGAGTAATGATAATAAATACTGATACAAAAGCTCTGACCTCTATGAATGTATAAAATCATGACACTCATCGTGAATTGACTCTTCGAAAAACACAAAACTGTCCTTCTTGAATACTTTGGCGTACATTCATTAATTTCTTTTAAGGTGCGCGCCCAATTTTGGTTTATAGACAGCTTTTCTTGAATGTTGAGCCGAGGAAATTTGCGATGGGTGATAGCAGCATCGCGTCATCGCATTACCTAGATGTGTCATCGCAACTTTTTCAGATTAGATTATCGCAGATCGCGTTTATCGCAGATTTCAGATCGCGTTTATCGCAGATCGCGACGAGTCGTTAAATCATTGGGTGCTGCTTATGCGATATTGCGATATGCGACGTCGCACATCAGTCGTCGGAGATTTCTTAAGATTTTCATTTAAGAGCGCTTCATAATGTACGCGATGCGATGAATTTCGCGTCGCCTCTTTGTAGTTTATTATGCTCATAAGGAAATGCTTTATTCTCTTCTCGCGATGCGATATAGTTTTAAGGAGTTAAATACAAAAGTTTTTATAAAAAATGTTTTTTGGATTTTTTATTAAGGGTCCCCATTTTCTTAGTGTTATTGCTAATACTAAACAAAGAGGGGGGTTGTTTGTGGCCACAACAATGGTGATTCACCTGGAAGAACCAGTTATCTCTGTTTTTCTATTGAATTCTAACTTCCAAAACAGAAAAATTTCCATAGGTCTAAATTTCGTTATGGACAGATAGAGTACATTATGCCTTATCCTATTAATGATATTTTGTTTCAACCTTTTTCTATTCTAATTGCTTGCTTCCTCAGGCTTTGACCTTGTATTTACATCAGCCATTACTTGGTCTTGTAAAGGTAAAATAAAGTCTTCTCTGTGTGTTGGCTTTTAAAATATGCTCATTTGTCATAGGTAGAGCCTCTGCTGCCAGCAGGTGTCCATAGCCTCGACAGGGTTACCTGTTACCTAGCAATGATCCTTTATCCTGCTTAAGGCTAAAAACAATGTTCGAAGAAAAATCCACATTGACACTTTTTCCTTTTTTATTCTCTAAAGAACAATGTCTTGGTTTGATAGCCAAATTATGACAGTCATTCACTTGATTTACACTTTTGCTGAACAAGCTGGCTCGTGATGAGACCCCTTATCTTTTGATTGCAACAATCTTCAGTCATTGCCCTGTTTTGGTAGACAGTATTGGCAAAGTTAGCAAGTTATAATATTTGTGATCATGATAAGCCAGATCGTGATGAGACCTCTTATTCTTTTAAGAAATAATGTTTCTTGGATTGTTCCTCTGAATGCTGCGATTTTCTTTAGCGGGGAGGAAGTCATTGTTTTTCCTTAAGAAAGCTCTGGACGACAATAATAGAGTTTGAAAACAGCAGTTTTACAGAGAACCCTTATTTTGCTATTGATACCTTTCATTGTGCTGATATAAAACAATTTCTTCGCTAAAGGTTGCTTTCATCACATTTTGAAGTTGAAACTAGCATCATATCTAGGCTAAAGTTTTTTAACTCTATCTGTTTATAATAAAGATCAGATTTATGAAAATTTTGTTATTTTTACAAGCGAAAAGCTCAAAATCTGAAAGAGAATTGGTGTCTTTTCCGTGAATACCTGTAGTAACCATTTACAACTGGTTTTATTATGCAAAAGAAAAGAAAAACCAAAACTATTCTACAAAATAGAAGAATAATCTTCTATGGAAAATATTTTTTGAGGATTTGTCCATTAACAGGCAAAGAATCCCTTCTACCTGCTAAATCCTGCAACACAAACGTTGATGGACCTATGACTTCAACAATCTGAAAAGGACCAAGCCACATCTTTTGAAATTTCGTATGTTTGCCCTTTTCTTCATGAGTCTTATCCCATTTCAAAACTAAATCTCCCATCTGAAAAAAAATTCTGGTCATTATGCTTGAATCAAAAGAGGATTTTATCAGCGCTTGGTGATGAGCATGGGTTTTCTTAGCTTGTTCTCGTTGTTCTTCTAATTTAATTATTTCCATTTGTCTTAGTTGTATGGAGGAAGTAGATACTTCATCGATGTATTGTACTAAAGACAAAGAGGGGATGACTAAGTGAGTTGGAAGAACCACTTCCTTACCATAAACTAAATTAAAGGGAGAAGTGTCGATTGAAGCTTTCTTCGTTATTCTATCTACCCATAAAGAATTTACCAAAGCTTTGTGCCAATTCTTTTGGTTCTGGTCAACTGTTCTTTTAATAATCCTGATTAGGTTTTTATTTGTTGACTCAGCTAACCCATTACCTTGGGGATAGTAGTTGGCCGAATATTTCAGTTTGAACCCTCTTTTAAGTGCAAACTCAGTCATTGCATTCCCAGAAAAGTATGATGCATTATCAAACATTAAAGCCGTTGGTAATCCAAACCTAGTGATTATAAATTGATCTATGAATTCAATAATATTTTCAGAATTAGCTGTCTTGAGGGGAACTGCTTCTACCCATTTGGTAAAATAATCTGTTGTCGTGAGGATGTATCTATGCTGCTTAGAAGAGTGAGGAACAATCTCATCTATTATGTCCAAGCCCCACTGACTGAATGGTTGCTCGATGTTTACTGGCTGTAGTGGTAGGGACGGCTTCTTTTGTCTTCCAGCAGTTGTTTGGCAGACTTGACATTTCCTTACGTAACTATGTGAGTCTTTGAACAGCGTAGGCCAGTAATATCCTGCATGTAATATCTTATGTGCAGTAGCATCTCCAACATAATGTCCGCCTACTGGTCCGTCGTGGAGTTCCTGCAAAACTTTTTCAGCTTCAGTTTTCTCAAGACATCTAAGAAGAACAGAATCATAATTCTTTCTAAAAAGAACATCATTTATGAGCTGATATTGTTTAGTTGTCAATCTCAGAGCTCTTTTCTTAGTGTGATCTAGGTGTGATGGAGCATATCCGTTCTTAAGATAATAAATGATGTCAGCATATAATGATTCTACATCGTTTAGGCTTACCTCATACAGTTGTACCTCTTCAGATGGCACTTCAGGGATTTGCGATGCTCCAACCAACATTTTGCAGAAGCCTTGACCTCTTACAATGTTTGCTGGTTTGATCTCAAGGTCGTATTCCTGTAAAGCAGTGATCTAATTTGCTCTTTTCTCACTGACATCCTTCTGTACTAGAAGATTTCTTACCGCTGGAAATGGTACTATGATCTTAGTATGGGTTTTAAGTAAGAAAGGTCTGAAATATTTGACCGCTTTGAAAACAACATAGGCCTGTTTCTCCACGTCTGAATAATTGAGTTCAGCACCTTGTAAATTTGAGCTAAAAAACGCAATTGGAGCTTCCGCTTTTTCTTGATTTGCTTGAGTTAGAATCACAGCATAAGATTTCTCTGAGGCAAATGTGTATAAGATAAAAGATTCTGAAAAATTTGAGGTTGCTAAAGATGGAGCATTAATAATAGCTTGTTTGATCAGGTTGAATGCTTCATGTTCATCTTGGCCCCATTTAAAATTTGAATTCTTTTTAATCATGGTTTGCAAAGGAGACACAATTCATGAAAAATTTGGGACAAATCTCTTTACAAAATTGATTTGACCAAGGAAAGATTGCATGGCTTTTTTATTATGAGGTAGGGATATTTCAGAAATTTCTTTGATTCTATCAGGCTCAATGTGAATACCGGATTTTGACACTATGAATCCTAGAAGTTTTCCTTCACTTAATGCGAAAAAAGATTTCTTTGGGTTAAGTGAAATCCCATACCTTAAACATCGTTGAAGATCTGTTTTAAGTCTCTGATATGGTCGCTTCGCTTCTTGGAGTACACTGTTATATCATCCAAATAAATTACTACGGATTTATTGACTAAACCCTTGAATGCAATGTCCATGGCTCTCTGAAATGTAGCACCGGCATTGATCAAACCAAATGGCATCTTCCGATATGCGTATGTGCCCCATTTAGTTCTAAATGTGGTTTTCAACTGATCATCGGGATGTACCAGCACTTGATTATATCCTGAAAATCCATCCAAGAAAGACATCAGTTCTGAGCCTGCTACTGCCTCTAATATCTATTCCATAGGTGGGAGAGGAAAATTGTCTTTTTGATAGGCTTTGTTGAGATTCCGAAAATCGATACAGATTCTAATATCTCCGCTTTTCTTTCTAAAGGGTACCATATTGGAAACCCATTTGGAATGTCTGACGGGGAAAATATTCTGGCTTTTAATAACTTGTTTAGCTCAGTTTTTATCTGATTTTCTAAATTGGGGTGGATCTTTCTCAGTTTTTGTTGGACAGGTTTTTCGTTGTCAATCATAGGAATAGTGTGCTGAATGATAGAAGTGTCGTACATCTTCAGCTCATCGTAATTCCAGGCAAAGACATTTTTATATTGTCTCAAAAGATGAATATACGCTAGTTTTTCTTTCGGGGCCAGGCCTATGCCTAGAGTAACGTTTTATGGTTTATCATCGGTCCCTAGGTTTACTAATTCGTAGTTCAGAGCTGAACTGTAGAGCTTTGAATTGGCAGGCCTTTTAAATCGATTTTTCAAATTGTATAAGTCTTCTAACTTAACCACCGATTTAGGTATAGCATTATTAGTGCCATTTTGTTGTATTTGTCGATCGTGATGGTCTTCGTCAATTATCTGATTTGAGTAGGATCCTTTGGAAGTGAGGAAATTTACAATATCAGGATCATCGTTGAATACTCTCCAATTTGTAATGTTGTCAGGGATGGATGGTCTAAAGATCAATTCTATTGAGAATCTATCTGGACTAAACTCTTCGGAGGGAATAAGCCTAGAGGCTACGTTAGCCAAAAGGTCTGCGCTTGCATTTTGGAGTCTTGGGATTGAAGAAATATTGAATGCTATGAAATGCTCAGTCAGATCTTGTACTAAAGATTGATAGTGTTTTAAATGACTTGATAGGCAATGTATAGTATTACGTACCTGTTTGACGAAAATCTCAGAGTCTCCGAAGACTTGAAGATACTTGACATTCAACCCGATTGCTTTGTATAGGCCTTGCACCAAGGCTTCATATTCTGTTGTATTGTTTGTGCAATCGAATTCGAGTCTGCACATAAGCATGGTCTTATTTCCTTCTGGACTAATCAGAACACATCCTGCTCCTGCTCCTTCGTTAGATTTAGAGCCATCAAAATATAATTTCCAAAACAAAGATTTATTTACAGGTTTATCTTCAAAATTAACACACTTTGAATTATCAGTTTGGGAAAAAATTTTGACTTGGGATAAAACTGAATTTTCTAAGTAAGGTGATGTATAAGCATTGAAATTGCCGAGAAAAGAGTCTACCGAGTAATTGCCTATGATACTGTTGTTATATGCTATTGCTTCATTTTCTCCCTCCAATTCCGTTACTATGTACTTCTGGTGTAATTCTCGTTCAACCTTTATTTGATTCGGTTTGCCATTATAGGGTAACCACATGTGTGACCAGTCGGTTGAAAAGTATCCATGGAGTTTCTCAGACCAATCCCTGCTAAGAATCAAGCCATAGAATTCTGGGATATCAACCACTAGAATGTCAATAACCTGACATACCTTCGGGTTAGATGACAATCTTATGGTTACTTGATTAAGTTCACCAATCACTTCTACTTGAGATTGATCAAGTTGAACTATGCGCACTGTGGATTTTTGTGGTTGGACATTTAACTTGGCACATATTGATCTGGGTAAAATATTCGTTGAAGCACCAGAATCTACCAAACAATTGTGCACATTCTTATTGAAAATTTCATAAGTGAGAAGAAAAGGGGGAGTGTGAGATCTTGATCTTCCTCCAATCAAGGCGATGTCATTTGGATCAATCTTATTGATCGTGTTGGTTGGAGGTCTTCCCATGTTGTGGGAAGCTACAGCTGTAGGCAAAGATGTAATAGGCACGGCATGTAATTCTTTCATCATTATCTTCTGTTGATGTTTCAATTTGCTCAATTCGTAAAGGGTAATATTAGCCCTAGTCTTTTTCATGTCGTCAATAATATTGTATTCCATTTCATCCGACACTATCAGTGTTCTTGATGGAGTTGTTTGATCTCGTTGGATTGGGCTAGATTGAGTCGCTTTAGCAGTCGTTTTCTTTGTTGCGACTTTATCTTTTATTGCAGAGCTTGCACTCTTCTGCTTAGGGGTAGTTTGGGGAGGATCAAGTTGATTTTTGCTTTGTGTGCTAACCGGAAATGCTTCTTGATATTCTTCTTGTGGGATGATGAAATCCCACATTCCTTGTAATTCCACAACTTCTTCGTCATCAGTCTGTCCTTCAGTGGTATTGTCTTCTTCTTCCTCTTCTTCGGATTTGACATTTGAAATAGCGTTGGGTGGTTTCACATCCATTGAAGGACCTCTTTTAAAAGCTCTGTAGGGCTTTTTTGAAGAAGTTTCTGCTACTTGTTTTTTTATGTCAATCATCTCATTGGACATAGTCTTTAATACTTTCTGCAATCCTTCCAAATCGAAAGGGTCTTTTGCTTGTTTCTTCTTGGAGTCTTCTTTGAAGGTGACTTTTTTAGACTTGCGTTCCTCTAACCCAGATCTTTTTTCCAGGGCTATTACGCGTTTCTCTACTGCTATCGCTTCTGTCAAGTTTTCAACTAAGGTTGTTTTATTTGCCCTATCCACGAAGATTGCTAAGTTTGATGGTAAGGCCGTAATATACCATTCACATCGTACTTCTTCGCTGGGTTGGGAAGAAGTGGGAATTTTGTTGAGGATCTTATTGAACCATAAATTGAAATCTTTGATGGGTTCTTTAGCCTCGGCTTTAAGGTTGGATAGGTCATTGATTAACGTTGCCGTTGATCTGTCATCACCAAACTTGGTGAGGAATTGACTTCGAAAAATGTCCCAACTTGTGATAGACCCAGAGGGTAATGAAAAGTACCATGACCCGATTGTTACTTGCCTTGTATAGGGAAAAAGCCGAACAACAGCATCTTCGTTAGTAACTCCATTGAGATTGACAGAAAGCATGAAATTGTTTATGTGTTCTTCTGCTAGCATGCCTGCTTCTGGATTGAATTTGGGTAGCCATTTCTCAGGATGGGCCGGTATTTGACTCAAGGGTGGAGGCATTAAAACTGCCCGCCTGAGATAGGGCATGAGATTGGCTTATTTCTTGAGAGTGCTGGAAGAAATACAATATGAAGGACACCTATGCTTCAACATGACCTGAGCTTTGAAACTGCTGGAATGGAGGAAAACCTAGAGGCTAAGCAGGTACCAATCCGATTATGATCCCGCTTAGGCAGGCTGATTCTAGGATATGAATATGTCTTTGAGGAGGCTGAGATAGGACTGGAGCTGAGACCGCCTGAATGAAATAGGGCATTTGATAGGCTTCTATCTCAATAGTTACTTTACACATTGCCGAAGTCTCACTTAGCACTCTTACGCCCAATCTTTCAAATGCTCTAGATATGAAAATATTCTTTGACTCCTTCGATGGAATGGATCGGGTTGAAACCAAACCCCGGAAAGAGGCTAGGCATTAGGGCTGTGCTTGCCTTGATTGAACCAACCTAATTTATGGATGGAGACTGGGCCATCGTCGAGTTGCTAGTGAATGAAAGCACAGAAGATGATCCCTGTGGCTGGGAAGATGAGGATACTATGATTGTAGATGATTGAAGAAGGGTTGTGGGAGTTCCGGTAAGCGGATGAATGATGGTTTGGAATGAAGATGTGGGTGGCTGACTTCGCGGTGAGGGAGTTGAAATGGACGATGTAGATGAAAGAGTCTCACTGTCAGACTCTTGTGGTGTTTTCCTTGCTCTTTTCCTGGTGGGGAGAGGGAATTCAGTTGGCTGGATGCCAAATTTTTCACTCTTTAATCTCGTCAGGGGATGAGCAGGATTGTACTGCGAAGTCACGCTGCTTTGAGATTTATCAGACCTCTGAGTAGAAATGGAAAATCCCTGGAGTTTGTGAATCAAAGTTCGAACCTGAGGGGGTTCAATGGTAGATTGGTCTGAAATATTAGGGTGTGTAGCAGCGGTTAATACTCGAGCGACTTCTGACTCAGGATTTAAACTTGCTGGGGAAGTCGGGGGAGTTGATGAGGGCGATTTACTCTCAGAATGGTATTTAGATTTTGATTTAGGTGCCATTCATAGTTCGTGCCCTCCTTCTAGTGCCAAATATGTTGAAGCCCCGAAAATCGGGTTGACAACAAGGGGGATACCCACCCGGTCCGGACCTTGGTTGGCAGCTCCTTATCCGTTTGTTATAGCGGGTCCGACTGGGGATAATGGGACCAGTTTCCCAATCTAACGGTGTGTGTGTGTGTGCAGAGTTGGATGTTTGCTGATCTAAGAATACTTAAAGCTAATCTAATTCAAAATTTTAAACTAACTCTATGCTATTGTAATCTAATGAGAAACAACACATCTAATCTATGCTAACCCGGGGTGTATTTCTTCTATTATGTGATCTAAAAATATTTCAGACAATAACTGGTAATAAAGATCATTCAGCTATCATAATAATGGAAATCAATTCAAGATGAACCACTTTGCATAAAAAGTTAGGCAAAACAATTGTGAACAGCATATCGCATAATAAGTTATTCATATATCAGACATAAATAAATGACTCCACCATACAAAAGTGCCAAATGGTAACTCACACATTCATGCAATAACATATAAACAACTACAGACTGTATATCACTTTAGGAATATAAGCAAAAATGGCCAAGAGATAAAAGTACCATTTATGACTGGTTCTACTCATAAGCTTCAAGCAACAATGATCTATCTCTCCTTGCTCCAACATCTACTAAGAGTACAGAAGTGCAACATCAGTAGCAGATATCAAATGCAAACATTAATAAACCTTGATCCATCCATTCATCAAAACCCCCTCTGAGGGTGCAAAAGTGCATGTTCTGAGGACAAGTTTTTGACAAATTTCTGGACCCTTCTCCAAATGCATGAGAAGGGTTTAAACACTGCTAACTAAAATAACTTAATTACATAAATTTCGGATACGGTTTAAATGACCGCCCTTTTTCTTAAGCAAAACTATTTCTAAAAATTGAATCTAATTCCTAACTATTTATGTATTTGATCCTCAGTGCTGCGAGCATGCAACATTCGCCTGGGAAGAGTCAGCTGGTCGTCTTCTGCTTTTGTTTGAGCTATGAAAATAGAAATGGCAAGCGCTGGCACCACTTTCTAGTAAACTAGAAGATATTTTTGAGAATCTTCCTTTGGCTAGGTGGATTTACTGTGTGTATACTTGGTAATAACCCAAATTTCTCTCAAGCTACTCCTGCTTTTGCTATTTCAGTTTCCGGCCTTGCGAATGACTATGCAAGTTAGGGACTTTGCTTTCTGAACAATTTTCTTAGCGATGCGCGATTGGCGCTAGGCGCTAATCACGCATCGAAAACTGCCTTCGTTCTTTGTTCCGGGCTTTTCTGGTGCATTTTCCGCCTTTAGCGCTTTTTCCTTCACTGGGTAGAAGTTTCGGGATTTTTCGTAAACATGCTGCTTTTGTGAGCTTTCTGACCCTGAATGTTGAATCACCTATTGACATCAGCATCTGTTGAGTGATACTCTGGAATCTGTGGGTCTATTGCATGCGGCGTCCGTTTATGAAGGCATCTCTTCTCTATTCTCCGAGTATTGACGCTTTCCCCTTTTCCTTAGATGTTTCATGCTCATTGGTTCATATTGTTTCCTATTTTTCATTCCTGCAGTTCACGCAAAAGAGTAATGATAATCAATACTGATACGAAAGCTCTGACCTCTATGAATGTATAAAATCATGACACTCATCGTGAACTGACTCTTCGAAAAACACAAAACTGTCCTTCTTGAATACTTTGGCGTACATTCATTAATTTCTTTTAAGGCGCGCGCCCAATTTTGGTTTATAGACAGATTTTCTTGAATGTTGAGCCAAGGAAATTCGTGATGGGTGATAGTAGCATCGCGTCATCGCATTACCTAGATGTGTCATCGCAACTTTTTCAGATTAGATTATCGCAGATCGCATTTATCGCAGATTTCAGATCGCGTTTATCGCAGATCGCAGATCGCGACGAGTCGTTAAATAATTGGGTGCTGCTTATGCGATATTGCAATATGCGATGTCGCACATCGGCCGTTGGAGATTTCTTAAGATTTTCATTTAAGAGCGCTTCATAATGTATGCGATGCGATGAATTTCGCGTCGCCTCTTTGCAGTTTATTATGCTCATAAGGAAATGCTTTATTCTCTTCTTGTGATGCGATATAGTTTTAAGGAGTTAAATACAAAAGTTTTTATAAAAAAAGTTTTTTGGATTTTTTATTAAGGGTCCCCATTTTCTTAGTGTTATTGCTAATACTAAACAAAGAGTGGTGTTGTTTGTGGCCACAACAGGTTATAATTGAATTATAGCAGTGTTATGCCAACATCTGGGGGTCCAGGATACAAAAATTAAGGTTTAACTCAAGGTCTGGGCACCTAGAAGGGTGGTTTAGCCATTCAGGGTCTTATAGCACCTGAGGGAGGTCAGTAAGGTTTTGTCTTTTTTATTTCCACTTCCTTAAGGTGAGCTAGGAGGTTTATTCATATCATATTAACTCTTTGTCACATGTTTACCCCAGTGGGCTGGTTAGCTTGGGTAAATGTGGGAGGAGGCTATTACATGTGAGATCTTATGGGGCAAATTTGAAAGAGTGGATCTTGCATGTAGAGAAGCATGATTATAATTACCATCAACTAAAGTAGAGATTGTAGTAATAAGGTGAGGGTGATAGGGATGAGGAACATCACCTCACAAGAGAAGGCTTGGTTAGATTGAGGAGCTAGATCTATGTGCTTGATTGTGGTGAATTGAAGAAGCTTATATTGAGAGAGTTTCATGTCAAGCCATATTTATGTGACCCAATATACCATAATAATTTGATATCTATTAAGAAGTTCTATTATTGGCCCAAGATACCATAATAATTTGCTAAGTTCTTGGACTTTTGATAAGTGAAAGTTGAATGCAAGCATCTAGTTGGGTTGTTGCAACCTATTTCAATTCTGAAAAAGAAATGGGAGGCTATTTCCATGGATTTCATTATAGGATTTTGAAGGACATAAAGGAAGCATGACTCCATCCATTAGGGGAATTTTGAGGTCTAAAATGGGCCTCCTAAGGAAATTATAAAATAATTGTTGAAAATAGCAACAAGAAATGTTAAAAATAAAATCCATAAATTCCAATTTAATTTGTCCTCGAACTAAATTGTGAATTAAATTGTAATTCTTTTCTCATAGAAACTTGTAAATAGTTAATTAAGTTTAATTAACTTAGGCATTTCCAGTTGGAAGTATTTCTGAAGTCATGTATATGTTCTCCCTATATTATAGGGGTCTAGGATGATTTAAGAGTTGTAATTAGATAACTCAGTTTACTGAGTTAAGTTCAGTTAAATTAGTTCTAAACTGTTTGAGGAACTAATAGTGAGGTAACAGACAATTGATGCATTAGTGCACTCAACTAGTGCTACTCCAATTAACTAAAGATTTCCTCATCAGAAACTCATGCATGTCGATTCTGAGAAAGACATAATGGAGACTAGAGTGTGGGAGAGTGTACTATTTGTTGTATAATTTTATGATTTGTACAAATGGTGCATGCAATCGGGAACTAGACTTAATTTTGGATTGCGTAGTTATGGATGAGGAATTTCCCTTTAATTACGGGCTAATTCTATTAGGAATTATGCAAAGAATTAGAAGCTTGGAGGCTTGGAAGTTTGGCTAAGTATTGGCCAAAGGAAGTCATCAGGCGAAGGATAGTAAATACTTGTGCAGGTTAAGCTCAAGGTTGATCAGAGCATATTGTATTTATCCAAATTCTTTGACCAAGGGCACAAGGAAATAGGGGCTTGGAGAGGAGGAGAATTGGCTAAGTGTTGGCCAAAAGTTTGCTTATGAGTTGGATATTGATTTTACTGAGTGCTGAGATTGTTCTTGAGAGAACAAGGATTGTATTATCATCTTGGATTTCTAATTAATGCAATACAGATAGTGGGGTTTTGAGTTGTGGCTTTCCCTGTATATTTATTGTGTTATGTGCCATTGATTTGTCTTCCTCTTGTTGATTATTGTTTTGCTCGACCTTTATGGGCTTCCACTGTAAAGAGTAGAAGTATATTCTTATCTCTTGTTATAGTATATTACATGAGCTTGTGAATCTACATGATTTTATACAATAATAGTTGAAATAATAAAATAATATTAGATTACATCATCAAATTTTAGAGGGAAAAAAGAAAAAACTATTTTTTCAACTCGTATTTTGAACTTATCTCCCTATAGGCTTACTCAAATTTCGAGCGGAAAAACTCGTTGGATGTAGAATTTGATTCCTCATCCAAGGAGTACCCATGTTGCATAATTTTGATGGACCCTACTACAAAAAAATGAGAAATACATGAAAACCGTGATTGCAATCACATTTTTTCATGTATTTCTCTTTTTTCGTCTAACTAGGTCCATCGAAAGTATGCAACATGGGTACTCCTTGGATGAGGAATAAAATTTTACATCCAACAAGTATGCCCACCGAAAATTTGAGTAAAATCTTATGACGATAAGTTGAAAATATGAGTTGAAAAAGTAGTTCTATTATTTCATTATTTTTTAATGTTTTTACTTTTTTACTCCAAAAATGGTGAATCATTCCCCATGGTTGACATCATCATCTTGTATTCTATTGGTTCTTATAAATTTTATTTTTGTTGTACATTTTTATTAGGAGGCCCATTTTAGACCTCAAATTTCCCATAATGATGGTTGTAGTTGACAGATTGTGCAAGGTAACTCATTTCATTACAATGAAGTCTACTAATTCAGCTAGTGAAGTGGCTCAAGTCGTTATTAAGGAGATAGTGAGGTTGCATGGATTTCCCAAGAGGATTATATCTGATAGAGATGCCAAGTTCACTTCCAAGTTTTGGAAAGAGTTATTTGTAGGCTTGGGGATAGATTTAGCCTTCAATATAGCTTATCATCCGCAAACAAATGAGAAGTCATAAGGAATCGACAAGATCCTTGAGGATATGTTGAGGATGTATGTCATGCATTAGAAAAGGAAGTGGGATGAGTATCTTCTAGTAGTGGAGTTCACTGTATCAAGAATCCTTGAAAATGATTCCATTTTAGGATCTCTATGTGAGGAGTTGCAATACTCTTATCAAATGGAGTGATCCAGTGAACAGGGTTTTGATTAGACCTAATATGTTGAGAGGGATGGAGCAAGATATGTAGGTTGTCAAAAAGAATTTGAAGGAAAAAAAGGATAGGCAGAAGAGCTTTGTGGATTAGCATAGAGTATTCAAGGAGTTTTAGGTTGGAGAGCAAGTGTACTTGCGTATCAAGCCCAATAAGAGCTCCTTCAAGATGCGGTCATGTGCTAAGTTGGCACCTCGGTATTGTGGGAATTTTGTGATCCTTAAGAGGATTGGACTAATGGAATACAGACTTGATTTTCCTCTATTAGTGAAAATCCATGATGTTTTTCATGTTTCTCTGCTTAAAAGATATATACAGGATGTTGATCACATTGTGATTTATTGGTTTGTATTGCAGGTGGAACCAGAAGGAGAGCTCCATCTAGAGCCTCAATGTATCCTACAATGGAATAAGAGCATGCTCTAGAACCAAGAAATAAATAAACCTAAAGTACGATCGAATCACTTTGGGCCCAATGAAGCTACATGGGAGGTGGATGATCAGATGTGGGCATGATATCCTTCTTTATTTGCAAGCATTATATCCTTATTTATATGTCATCAATGTAAATACTATAAGGAGTTGTGTTATGAAGCTCCATAAGTATTATGTTGTGATTCTTTTAGTAGTTTTGTTTGGTCATAAGAGTCATAAGAACACTGAAGACGGTGTTCCCCAAAGGGGGAGGGGTTTGTAACAACCTCGGGTTAAGTTTCCATGTAAATAAATAATGTATGAAAATTATAAAAGAAAAAATCGAACCAAGGTCATGGGAAACATATTTCAACATGAGTGAGGGGTAAAATTTATATTGGGATCCACTTGTGGTTAATTAATTATCATTGACTATGGAAATTGGCATTGGAATTGTCAAGATTCAAAAGGAAATAAATGGAAAATTAATTATTATAGGCTAGTAAGGACATGTGGAAAGGATGCAAAATAAATAAAGGAAAATTAAATACATTCCACTTCAGCGTGTGGGGAAGAGGAAGAGACAATGAAAGGATAAAAATAGCAAAATAATAGGCATGCAAGCGAAAATGAAGAAAAAGGAAAAGAAAAAGAAAAATAAACTGGAGAGACAACATTCTAGCATTCGTTTTCAAGAAATCAAGGATAAAGAGAGAAAATACTACCTAGCACTGGTAGCACAGAGATAGCTAAGGAAGGCAAGGAACACAAGAGGAATTTGTGTGGCATCCAAGAGGAAGGTTTGGACAACAACAAGTAAGGGTAGAAAACACAACAAGAGGATTTTTCCAAGTAATAGTGTGCATGTTGATTATCTTGTTGGGATTTGAATGCATGGTTAATGCATTGTTTTATTGGTCATTTTCGTTGTCATTGGCATAGGATTTGTGTGGATTGATAGTTGTGTACAACCTTTCCTTTGTTATTTCCTAGATAGCCATGATGTAGTGTGTTCCCTATTTGGTTGATATTTAGATTACCAATAGATTTTGGATCTTGGTTAAGGTTGTCTAAGAAAAGTCCCGAGGGATGGGAATGGAGATGGCTTTCTCTAGGAATCTCTTGACATGTGGGTGGAGACAAGAAAATTCCTCTGGGTATGGTGAAGAAATTCGAAGGCATCCAAGCTTGTATTGGTTTTGGTGATTTCCATACGAGTTTATGTGAAATCATTGTGGCATGAGGGTGGAGGTGGTTTCCTCCAGATTCCTTGTTTGGTGATGTTTAGGTTTATCCCATGTGATCCCACATTCATGCTTGGAATATGGCATGGGGACGATTGACTAGAAAAAAAATTTGGTTTAGCCAAATCTATGGTTGGGTGATACATGGAAGTCCCTGATTTGGTCACTAATATGCATATGTTAGTGTGTGTTACTCTTTAATGAATATCATAAGCACAAGTTCTATTTTAATGTGTGATTATGTGACATATTTATGATGTTTTCATTCTGGTTAAATGTTGGTTACATGCATGGTATATATCTTATGATGTGAAGAGCTTTTGTTATTGATCTTCCTCATGGTGGATAGGCTTTTGAATGTTTTATTTTGGATGTATGCGATAATATGTGATATTGCAACTAGTATGATAGGGAAACAAGCCTTCTTGATGAAAATATGAAGTAACTAATGAAACAATGAACAAATTATGCATTCAAACCTACACGCACCTTGGTCACAACATGTTTGTAAATATTAATGACTTGTATCAGATGAGCTTGAGAAAGAATAGAGCTTGGAAACAAAGCATGAGGACTCACAAACCTTGTGGACAAAGTTCTGGGTAGTTGGCATGTAGGCTAGCCTTAAAAATATTGGAACAAGCCCATGGGCGCACCGTCTTAATGAGGAAATTTTAGCCACAACTGCATAAAGTATGGGTTGTGCATGTGGGAGGAGCCCTCTAACCGCCATAGTTGACCTACATGTGTGTGGATGGGAGGTAGATCAAGGTTGAGAATTAGTTCAAGCCCAAGAAAATGATCACTAAGGAGATTTAGTAAGGTATCATAGTGATCATGGGTCTCTCGGTGGTTATAGTAAGTTTGGACAATTGGACCCCATTTCAATAACTACATCTTGGAATTTGGGTCATGCATAGTAACCCTCATATTATGTTTACCCTTGTAAGTAGGTTAAAATGGATAAATGTGGGGTGGGGTGTTACACAACTGTTATATGAAATAATTCACTTCTTCTTCTTTCATTATCATGAGATGCATTTTTAGAGGTTTAACTAGCATGAAAATATTTTTTACCTTGTAACCCAACAACTATGATCTTCATCTCATAACCTGAATCAGAAATTTGATCT
Organism: Pinus tabuliformis; assembly: GCA_031772625.1. Taxonomy (NCBI): domain Eukaryota; kingdom Viridiplantae; phylum Streptophyta; class Pinopsida; order Pinales; family Pinaceae; genus Pinus; species Pinus tabuliformis. Next base: position 564,449,217 of record CM062818.1, on the reverse strand, counting down.
TTTTGCATTGTAGAAACATTTTTATGCTTCCTTTTGCCACCATATTTCTTAGGCTTTAACTGGGGATCCAGTTTCCAACAGTGATACTTATCATGCCCATCTTTCTTGTAATGAGTGAAGGAGGGATTTCCTTCCTCTTTTTTTGTTGTCATTGTCTTCTTGCCCTTTCCTTTTCCTTTGAAATTTTTGTTTTGAAACTTGGATGAAGGCTTCTTTGTGTAATCTTTTTGTACAATATTTCCCCTATTTTCAACATGATTTTCTTGCACACACACTTCATCTAGATTAGTGGGATTGAAGAAAAACAATGTGTGATGAAGGTAATTATGTAAAACACCATCATATTTCATCAAATTTTATGGTGAGTCTAAAGGAATACTCAAGGCCAATGTATGCCTCCCAAACTCTTCTGTGAAACTTTTAACACTTTTACCTTTTACTTGTGTCAATTTTTTTCACTCCATAATGGCTTTGTATGTATGACCTAATGGATAAAATTCCTTTCTTAATTCATATTTAAAGTTAGACCATGAGGAAAGAAGTTTACCGTTGTGTTTTCTATTTTATGAAGTTTTCTCTCCCACCATACAAGGATTGTGCCTTCCAGCCAAAGAGATACTAACTAGATCTTCAGTTCTTCCTCTTTTATCTATTGTAAACAACAATAAACTTTGATCTGTCTAATCCAATTATTCAACTTATTTTCATTAGATCCTCCATTAAACATGGGAGAATCAAATTTTACATCTAATTTCAATAATGGCTTATTAAAATCATATTTATGATGACCAGTTGAATGATAAGAATGAGAGAAAGAAGAAGAGCTTAAACTTGAAGATGGAGATGGAGGTTTAGGAGGGTCTCCTCCATTTCCCTAGCTTACTAAAGAATTATCCTCTACTTTAGCTTCCTTCCTCTTTTTCTTGTTTGCCACTCTCTCTTGATAATCTACAGACAATTTTTTACCATATCTGACATATGGTAGAAAGACTTGTGGAAATAATTCTCATTTTCTATATGAAGTCATCATTATCCATTTTCTTTATTTAAGTTGCACATGTAATATTAGGGTTTAAATTCTTAAGTTTTCCCAATTCTTAAGTTTTCCTTCATCTTCTTTGAGCTTGGCCCTGGTAAGAATCCACACTCATAATTCACATCAAATAATACCGCTCTGATACCAACATGATCTAAGATATTTTATTCGATGACATTAAATGAGTTACATAAAGAGCATGAAATAATCATATGTGCAACATACATTAAGAAGAAAATACGCGAAGAAATGAAAATATAGACAATTACACTAGAACTTGATAACAAAGTTCATCCAGTAAGGGGACTATGTCTCTAGACCCACTTCTCGTGGAGAGGCCTCTTTATATTATCTCAGCAAAATTTTGGCGAAATATATGGCAATACCTCATATCTGGAGATGACCCAAAAATCTACTGCTCATATCCAAATTTTGTTTGCACCAGTGGACCCATCTAGAAAAATCATGAAAAATGACTATAAACACCATAGGCTTCTATTACCATCACCTTTGGACCCCTATGAGATTGTTTTTCTTGGAATTTGTGCCATGTAAACTCACCCTATACAATAATAACACGTTTGCCTCATAACTCATGCCCATGGTTATGGGTAGGGCACTCTCCCTCAATGAATGAATGAAAAATGTTTAAATGACTCAAATGTGCTATACTGAAAAAACATGTCGATTGTGTAGACTAACTAGCAATGATAATATTAAATCGTTGTTTGGGGGAGGTCCTAGGGTAAAACTCGCGAGCCTGCCCATTTGGGTGTTGTCATGTGGAGTTTGTTTACTCGTTACATATGCTGACATGTGGTGTTCTATAATCCAAGCCTGATTCCAATCATTCAACCACTATTTAATTTTGGGTAGACCAACGTGGCCAACTACAGGGGGCCACGTGGTACCCATTGATTAGGACACATGGTTCATGTGGATTGGTCCACATCACCGCCAACTCTATTCCATGTGGAGGTATCTGAAGGGTGTCAAGTGTCACCTCTAGACGGTGCCACGTGTCACCTCTAGATTTTGCAACTTGTCACCTCCTAAATGGTGCTACATGGTCTCTTATAGGGTTCCACGTGGCACTATTACTAACTTTTATATTGTTTCTTCAAAACTTTAGAAGGCCATATATTCCTCATACAGAGGCCTTTTAACGTGTTGTTCATGATGTTGAAAAGCTCTTGCTGAGCCTTATGACTTGGTGTCATTTTTTCTAAGATTTGATGACTTCAAATTTTGATCCTTTTTGGACCCTCCTAGATCAATGTAGTAATGTACAATTCTTTCTTTCAACAAAACCATTTTTTTGTGGTGTATATGGAACAATATGTTGTAGCCGAATGCCCTATGTCATCTAATAAGTTGTGAATTTATTGTTGACACAATAACCTTGATTATTTTTTCTTATTATTTGTTGTTGATGTCCATATTATTTTTTGACAAGGGCCTTTTCAGCCAAGAACAAGTAAAAAAATTTCACTCTTATGTTTTAAAAAATAAACCCAAGTTCATCTAGAGAAGTCATCAATGAAATTTAAGAAGTACTTAAACCTAGAGATGGAAGGACAAGAAAGTGGAACACATAAATCCCTATGAATAAGATGAAAAGGGGCTAACCTACACCAAGAGGCATGTTTGTCAAAACTATCCTAATGATGTTTTTCGAGAACACAATTGGTACAAAGACCAACTCTATAGGAAATGAGAGGAAGACTGATATCCATATTTTGATTGCATAATTACTACAATGAGTGATAGTTTAGATGACTAAATCACTCATGCCAATTTTTTCTCAATTCATAACTACGAGCAATAAAAAAATGAAGGCAAAGATGATGACCCAAGGTTGTCAAACCTATACAAATAGGTAATATCATCAACTATTCATGTGGCAAGGAAATGCTTAGGATATTATAAATCCTTAATTGCAACTTGATAAGGTGAAAACTCCACCTTTTTATCTTCACATGAATGAATGATCTAATATATTAATAGAAGGTTGTAATAAAGGCTTGGAACACATTATACATCATTGAAATGACCATTATCTACTTGAATTGTTCTACACCTTACAACACTAAGAGATCTATCATCACCAACAAATATTTGTTTGATGTTACAATCATTAAGAGCAGAAAAAATGGCTTTATCCTTAACCATATGATAAGATTCTATAGTATCAATAAGCCATTCATTAGAAGAGAAGTTGAGGTTGTAGTGAAGGAGAAACTAGAAGTAGAAAGTGTGTGTCGATGGAAAGAAGTGTTAGAAGAAGAATCAAGGTTGATGTTGTGCTTTTTCATTGTTTCTTCTAAGGCCTCCTTCTTTCTAAAACATTTGGATTCTATATTACCTTCTTTCCCACAACAGTTGCAATGCATGTTAGTATTCTAACCCTTTTATTTTGGTCCTTTGTCACCATTAAGAATAAAGGCTACCTGACAGGGTTTAGAACCCTTACTATTCTTGTTGTGGGGATGTTAGTACTTTGGATGTTTGGCTTTATATTTTTGGTAGACCATTAGGGCCTTTTTAGATGTACATGTAGTTCTAATCACTCCAATATGCAAGAGAATTTTTTTCTCTAATAACAGAGTCACAAAAATATTCAAGAGAATCTTTTTTATAGGAAGCCCCAAACGTTATCTAGTGGAAGAAAATGTAGATACAAAAATAGTATTTTTAAAACAAACCTTTGAAAGAATAATACATATGAAACATTCCTCCTCTAGATCAATCTAATAGTTTTTAAGCAAATGTTTAAGTGTTTTACACTTATATAAGTAATATTCAATGCAAGAAAATCATTAGGACCTAAAGTCATGATAAAATTTTCAATTTGATGAGATCTAAGAATATTAGGCTCACCAAATATATTTTTCAAAATTTCCCAAGCTTCATTTAAAGCATTGATTCCTTGATATGAAATCACAAATCAGATGAAATGGAAATTCTGATTAATCCAAATGTTTCGTAATTCGTATTATCCCATTTGGCTTTCTTATGAGCATCAATGGGGGGTATTTTCTTATCCCAAGGAAATCCAGTACAATCCTTTACTTCTTAGTACATCATCCATGCAAGATTTCCATGAAAAGTAATTGGTACTAGTAAGAAAAATTTGACTTGGAAAGGCTATATTAAAATATGTAGATCTAATATGGTTTCAAAATATGAAGTTGACTATCTAGATGGAAAACTTAAAAAAAAAAGGTTATTAAAAAAAAAAAGACACTGAAAATAAACTTCAATTGTGAAAACTGTGTCTTTTAAAAAAAACGGAGTCACAGTAGTAAAGAGTCACATGGTAGGTTGAAGTTGGTCCACGTGGTGATGGATGTTGTCCAAAAATGTATTTTCCATCACTAGCTTTTCCTATAAGCTCACTTTCACAAATAAATTACTTTATCAAGTGACCCACTTTTATAAAACAAGTGAGAATCGCATTTACAATGAAATTATTTTATAAATGAAAGTTGCATGCAAAAAAATAACCTAGAAGAAGATCAAAGTTATTTTATAATGATTCACATTTATATGACAAATGAAATACACTTGAATTAAAGTTATAAAATAACTTAGGTTTGCATGAAATTTTCCAAAAAGTAACTTAATAAAAGAGATTTGAACTCAAGGACTCTTACTAAATAAAATAACTTTTAACCAACTGAACTAATGAAAAATATATAAAAATATTATTAAAGGAGGGTGGACATGGAGGTGGTGTTGTTGAGGGAGCTATAGCTTAGACTATGTGCTTTTCAAGAAATAAGTACTCATCCAAAAACAAACAAAAGTTCAAAAAATTACAAAACTCAACAACAATGGGTTAGATCTTGGTTAGCATACTTTTAAAATACAAGTTTTCTTGTTGTTTATGATTCGTTTAGATCACAAAAAGTGCACATGAAAGAGAATACATAGTTAATAAAAAACTTTCCACTCCGTTTCTGTTTTGTGGAGATTGCATAGAGCACGGGGAAAAGAGAATTTCTAGACTAGAAAGAATATAAAATCAGGAATATAAACATAAAACTGAAATATGAATTATATAAAAAAAATTAAAGGGAATATTTGGATTGTATACTTCTGGATCTAATGCAAAATGTTGTACCTCAGGAAAATGAATACCTTTTCAAATGAAACAAAAGGAATTACTAACTAAAAAACAATGTTCTAGACATAATGGAACAATCTGTTTAGGCCAAATTTGTACATAAATAATAGATCTTGAAAATGCAACAACATAGGCTTCAAAATCTCCATCACCAGCGGGGGTAGTTCTTCAAATAGGCTTTGATACCATGTTTAGATAAACAGGGCATTCCATACATGGTGAAAACCTTTAATAACCACTCACACAAGTAGATCAAAGATTACAATACCAATATTTTTACGTGATTAAAACTATATGAGAGGGAGATAGTCCATAGCCCTAGCCAACACAACCACTTGAAGCAATTTTGTTAATGAAAAAGAAAAAAACTGCATAATAGAGTTCCCATAATTGATCATCAATGATGACCTTCCATGTCCTTTAAGTAGAGATCATAGACCAATCAATGTTAAGCCACATATCAATAATTGTTAGTATTGAGGAGATTATGAGATATCAGAGCATTCTATTTCTAATCATGATCATTGGAGTATAATGCAACTAATTCATACTAAAGAAACACATGCCACATTTTTACCTAATAGACACATTAGAACAAGTTGAACTTAACTAATTCCTAAGTGTCTAAATATCCTTACAAATGAATGGACCATATCTCTCACTTTTAAGAAGGCATTCTTAATTTTCAAATACAAATTAGTCAAATAATAGATAGTGTGACCACATTTATAGACCTATTAATCGAACACCAAACCATTATATAGAGAACTGAAGATCTGAAGTTCATACTTTCATTATACGGGGTTGATTCTAAGCTTTACCACTATAGATCCGAAGTTAAGATGCATCTTAACTTCGGAATTGGAAAATAGCCGGGGTTCATACTTTCATTATACGGGGTTGATTCTAAGCTTTACCACTATAACATCTAGTTGAAACAATACATGCCTCAACACACGTGGCTCGTGGGATAAACATGGGGGATTTGAATCTTAAATCATATAATTTACATAATACTTCATAATATGACCATCGCCAATTGAACTACCCCTACATGCTAATTAATTTTATTTATTTCAAATTATATAAAAATAAAAAATGTAAATGTAAATACTTTTAAAAAAAGATTGGAATTATCTAGTGAAATAAATTTTTAAAGTGTTTAGTGAAATTTGTTTATATAAGTGTGTTTTAAAGAAAAATAAATCAATTCGAAAAGAAATTGTCTAAAAATATTTTGAAAATTGTGTAATATTTATTTTTGTAAGCTTGGTGGGACTACATTTTTTTGAAAAAAGTGTAATATTATTTTTATTTCTTTTGATGTATTTTTTAGGTGAAAACTTGGAATTGTGATTTTTTTTTGGGTTAAATAAGAAGTATATCTAGCTTAGGAATTTGAAATTTGAAATTTTGATTTAAATATTAAAAAATCTTTTTTTAAAGAAAAAACTTTGTATAAAAGTTAAACTTTTTTTTTCTCCTTTTAAATGCTTCAAGAATTTTTCATAGGTTTAAAACAATTTTTTGATTAAAGTATTTACTAGATTCATCTTAACTTCGGATCTATCAAGAACTGAGAGGGATCAAATCTCTTGAGCTATGCAAAACTATTTTAGAATGAAAAGAGATTTGATCCCTCTAAGTGCTTAATAGATCCGAAGTTAAGATGCATCTAGGCTAGTTTTATTTTTATGTAATTTTATCGAGTCAAAATGTTTAACAAGATAAAACAAGACATTACAATATCTCAATGTTTAACAAGATGAGAGAGGACATTACAACATCTCTTCCATACTAGGATGGAGAGCACCTATCGGCACAATAAATGAGTTATGTCTATGGTAAGTTAATTTATTCATTGACTATTAAAGTACGAAGTGGATGGCAGATTAATTTCCATTAATAATACATGTGAATAAACTTAGTGGAAAATTTGGATATGTAAAACATTTTTTTGTAAGCTGAATTTTATTACCTCACATCAACCGAAGGTCATTACGTAGATCATCCATTTACTACCAATCAACTTTACAATATATGGTATTTACCTTCCTAGTGGGAAACCATGTTTTTTGACCATTTGTCAATAGAGAAGCAAGACCAAAACTAAAAGGAGTGTAATCCATAGAGCATCATTGGAGAGTCTATGAGAATATCATACCAAAAGGGACCGACAATAACCATCTAACAACTATAAATCATAAAATTTTACTAGTTCAGTATCACAAACACTAGAACCTAAATGGGTAGACAATGTGGTGATGCATGGGATGTGATGTTCTATTTAGGCTAGCATAACATCCATCCTCTCTGTATGGAATAACGTGTTACATTGTTGGCATTTGACATCAACAAAGTGTGCAAAGATAATATATTAATCAACCTATCTTTGCATTGATATTCTATTGATTGCGGTTATTAGCTTCCAATACAAAAATAGGGCCTAGAGGTATTTCTTACTACGACCCCTGGTGTGGCCATAGTCTAAAATCAATTGTCCAAATTCCTACAGAATTTTTAAATCTAACATTGCATGAAAATCTCTAGCAGTCATGGTTTCTAAATTCTGCATTTCATTACAAGTGTCTTCAAGTATGTTTGCATGGAATAAATTTGTAGCCTCCTAAGCTTACTGGTGGTCATGGTTACTTCCCTAAGGGTCTTGACCATCCCCCCCTCTCTGGATCGTCATATGTTACCTTTGCATGGTGGCAGGCTAGCAAGGGTATATTCCAATATAAACACTACACCTATCATGATAGGTTACCAACTGCTAACCCACCAAAAGGCTCTCGTCTCAAGGGCCACATGAGAAAGCACACAACTAAAACCACAATGAAAGAAGACCCACCCAAAGTTACCCAACAACACAGCTTGAGCAACCAAATAAAGATGTAATGAATAGAACAATTAATTGTATGACAAAAACTCCATGACCAAGTTCTCTGCTCAATGGCCACAAGGAAACCCAACCCACCAAAACTCCACACAAAGAAAAACCACACCACAATGGATATGTAAAACTTTAATACTAAACATTCTAAATGAAAACTAAATGATAAGTTTGATTAATACATAAAATAAAAAAATGTGATATCAAAATACAATCAATGTCACATCGTTTGGGTTCAAGTTCAACTTCGGCAATGATTAGGTTTAGTTTGAGTTCAAATTTTTTGATGAGGTTCGAATGAGGTTCACCATTAGGTTCGTCTATATATAGAGACATATATTAATTTAAAATCAATTATAGGATAAAATAGTAAGAAATCAACATCAGTAAACATAAAAAATGCTATCACGAACATGGAAACTACAAAGATAAATTACAATATTAAGTTGTAACATGAAATTATGATTTTTTATCTATGGACTTGGTTAATGGCTATGAGGTTCTTCAAACCTTAAGATTAAAATTCAATAAACCTTGTGACATAAATACAATAGAGAAAAAAAATAATAATCATATAACAACCTATCACATAGCATAGTATCTATTATCTTATCTTACATAATATCTCTTGAAAAATAAAAAATAAAACAAAATCATTATTCATATCAAAAGTTTTCCACACTAAATTTCTTAAAATACATCTTATATTTTTTATCATAATTAAAATGTATTATTTTACTATTACTGTTTTACCTAATAATTTTTTATATTAAATAAAATACATCTTATATTTTTTATCATAATGAAAATGTATTATTTTACTATTATTTTTTTTCCTAATAATTTTTTATATTAAATAAAATAATTAGTACATTACATAATTATAAATAATCTATACTCAGAACATTACTTAAATATAACTAATCATATAACTTCGCAATTTTTATGAGACGTTTATTAGCGAATGAAGGATGTTTTTTTTATTAGAATTAAAAAATAAAAGCAAATCCACCCAAATTTAGTCGTCAAAATTTGTGATTAGTATTTTAATTTATGTAGGACATTTCATTTATTAATATTTTAATTGATATTGATTTGGATTATGCTTCAAATTTGACCATGACATTGCATCCAAATTTAGTGGTCAAAATTTGTCACTAATATCTTAATTAATATTGATTTCGATTATGATTCAAGTTTGACCTTCCATCCAAATTTAGTGGTCAAAATTTATTATTGGTGGTATTCTAATTGATGTTAGTCATTTGGATTGTGATTCAACTTTGATTTCATTTAATTTCCAAAGAATCTAATTTTCATGTCTTGTCACTCCACGTCACAAAGACCTTAAAAGTCAATGAAAATCGAAGGATACATTGAATCCTTATCCTTAATATTATTGGGTTAAAATATAATCATAACTTAAATATCTACATCATGTGTATCTCATATATTTCTTATATACATATTGTAATGATTTCCATGGTGGAAGAAATTATAATTATAACTAGGTGCATTGTTGAGGAATAAATCTCTACCTTTTAATTTTGGATAAGTGTGGGTTTTAAAGTATGGTGGTTGTTTAACTTTGTTTTTGTTTCAAGTGAATGAGAGGCAGATTCAATGGATTTACAATAATTTCATACAAAATTAATAATAATGGAGACAAAGTATTTCTCAATGTTCTATTTAAAATATGAATTGTTGTTTACTTGAGTGATTAGGGATTAGTAGTAGTTTGCTTGAACATGAGTTAGAGGAGTAAGAAAGGGTGTTTTTCATATTTTACTTGTGAAGGGCTAATCACTATTATACTAGGAGAATGTAAATTTTTAGCACATTCTTATTAAGGAGAGTGATTTAAGTGAGTCTATTTATATTTTATTTGTGGATTTGAAATTCCAAGGGAAAGGATATGAGAGCTTATGAAAAGTTAAGCATGTGTTATATTTGGCATGGAGGTGAAAGTGAGGCATAACATCACTACTAATTTAGAGAAATTTACCTAGTTTATTGAAAAAAAACATTAATTCCAATGTTAGTTGGAAAAGGCATCAAATATAGTTAAGAATCCATTTCGAGAGAAAATTGTTTAAGATCCCATTTTCATGCTATTTGGAAGTAAAGTATCATAACTGGATAATAGTATAAAATGAACTAATGGAAAAATGATGACATGTTGTGACACTTGGGTCATCTAAACACGTGTCCTTTTATTAGATCTAGACTCTAGTAGGCTTGATGAACTATTATTATCACAAAAAGTTGTCGTACCATGAGCTATTGTTGTCAAACAATCATTTTCATGAGGCATGCCTTACGTTTGGCCTAGAGATGCAGGTGGCACCTATACCTATGGTAATTGATGGATGTTATGTGTTGTGCATGATTGTTACAAAGTGATATGCTTATCTATGCATGCATCTTTTTAGTATGCTCCTTATGCATTGCTTGTGTGTAATACTCATTCGTATGCAATATGACATGGTAAGTATATGAGTTACAATGGGTATATGAGATTAGAATAAATTTAGGGAAATCCATTTATCTATTGTAACATGTGAATTCTACTACAAATCCTATATCTTAGTCCATTAGTTAGAGGAGGTGAAAAACCTAGAAGAGAACTAGAAATTAGCCAGTTTGAGAATGATCTAAAATTTGAAGTTTAATAGTGGATCAAGCCGACCTGTGCTTTTCCTTAAAAATTTTATTTCTATCCATTATGCTCTTCTTTTATCATCATTCTCAATCCCTGATGATGGATCCCATTTGGGATTTGAAACGTTGGTATAAAAATGTTCATACTGTGGATTCTCCGGTCAATGATTCAAAAGTGGGAAATATGTTTTATAGTGCCAACAGGTAACATAGTTCCTTTAGCTCTAGGGAAACTAGATTGTCTAAGTGGAAATTTAACTTGAGGTTTGGAATGTGTTAAGAATGCAATTTTCACCTCCATCATACAATGAGAGGAGACATGCATCCACCTTTACACCAAACTACCATCTAATAGTCCATGGATGAATATGGCTTAGAGAATATGAAACATAATCCATTCTATCTCCTAACCATTAATATTATTTTTAATTATTTGTTTGAGTATTCTTCTCTTAGTTGATCTCAAGTGTTTCACATAAGTTTTGCAAATAGCACATTGTGAATACTTGAATGCAAATTAGCTTTTGAATGGGTGAACTAGTGATAATTTGTGGGCACTTGAATATACGATGCATTCATTTTACCCTTCGCTACATTGAAAAACCCTTTTCTTCCCCTTTGAATATTGCTCGCTCTACTCACATGTTTTTTTCAAGACATTCATGTTAATCAACTCTTTGAAGTTTTGTAGAACAAGCTTATAGCTTTACTTCCATAGTCTAGCACATGGAATTAAATGCATATATTCAAATAGAGCATGATGGTGATGCTTTAGGAATAGATTTGAACGTTTCTTTTATGATATAACATGTTTCCTAAAGCATGGTGATTGAAAAATTTGGTAAAGGATAAATGCAAAGAGAAGTCAACATTATATAGTACATTTTATGGAGAAAAATCAATGTCTTTCAAACTCTAAAAGCCATCTTTAGATCTATATGTATGTGCAGAGTATAGTGATTGAATTATGAGCTTTTATTCTTAATTTCAAAAATTATTGTTATGGTTAGTATTTAATACCTAGGTTCCTCTTCATTATCCAAACACTTGTTCAATAAATAGTTTAATTTATGAATTCAAAAGAATTATCTCTATTCATTTTTCATGTTATCTTTGTTTCTATACTTCAACCTTCTTATTTGAGGTCTATTTTATAGTATTTAATGATGGTTAAAGCTGTTAAAATGGTTTTGATGGATGTTTTACCCACTAGTTGAAGAAGTGTTTTGAAATGGAGACATGCAAACCAATAATAAAATAGAAAAATAAGGTACATCACCATCCAAATTTTAATTAAAAAAGGTATCCTAGAAATTTATTGCTTATGTATACAGTTTCTTTTATTTTCATAGTTTGAAGTTCATTGTTTCTTGTTCATTAGTCATAATTAATGCTTAGATGGGGTCAAGTTTAATTAGATCTAGTAGCATTAAATAGGGTATAGAATCCATGTATATAAATGTAAAATAAATAATTCAACTTACAATTAGATGGTTCCAATATCACTTTAGAAATGAGATTATATTGTCCTCCTATATGTTTACTCATCCTTCAAACACGATGAATAATGTTAACAGAATAATGATTGCTATGGTTATGCATGGTCTAGTAGAGGCATTACATGTCCATGAGAAGACAATAACATCCATGTATATGCAATATGTCACTATCTACAAATAGTCAAATAAATAAAAGGCCATATTCAATAGCTACATCCAACAAGAGGTCATCACCAATAATTAAATCCAATGTTACAAAGAAAGCTCATCAAACTCAAAACTTAAGGTAATTGAGGCAGTTTAGAAAGTCTCGAAAAGAAAAAGAAACACGCCATTATGTAAGGTTACATTGATATATCATCCAACTATTATATTTGTATACCTCCAATATAGCTTTTAGTTAAGATTTACAATATTATGTCGAATAATTGCATTAAATAATGTTGTTGCCCGAGAAGAGAAGTTCATGGTAGCACCCGACTTAACATTGGATGAGATATAACTAGCACAAACACATAGGTAGAAGTGGTTGATATGTGTTGTTTAACATCATTAATTTTGAAAGGCGGAAAATGGCTTGTATCAATGTATATCAACTATTATTTGTGTGGTTATACTAGTTGATGCTCTTAACCTGCGAGAAGATGCCAGAATACCAAATATGCGAAGAAATACAACCCAAAACACATAACAGATGAGAAATAACATCATGTATTTTATTATTCAGAAAGGAAAGCAATGTTCACTTGCCTCTTCGAGGGGGCAACCTCCAATAGAGCAGGGCTCAATTACAAAATATGACACGACACTCCTCAATGGGGAGTCTCTATCCTTTATATAGGATTCATACATGTAATACCATGGGTCAGTACCATGGTTCTTATTAATACCATCTATCTAATACCATGGACCATTTGCAACTAACTGTGGTCCCTTCTTTAAATGCGAGCCAACCACTTACAATTATTAATATGGGCTTTATTGACTCTTTAACTAACTATAACTACGACTCGACCCTATTACATAATAAGGGGGTTAGGGTTGGACCCTAACATGCCCTCCCCCATAAAAACAGCCTTGTCCTCAAGGCTGAAGCTACAGAAACTGCTGAAGAACAGTGGCTGGTTCCCAAGTCGCATCTTTTGGAGAGGTGTCTTTCCACTTGACGAGGACTTCCTTGATCGTGGGGCCGCGCAGGTGATGTTCTTGCGTGTCAAGAACCTGTTCAGGTTGGAGCCAGATTGAACCTTCTTCATCTAATTCCAATAGACTGGTTTGAATTCTGCAATTGTTCCCAACCACTTTCTTGTGGCATGAGACATGGAAGACGGGATGGATTTTTGCAGTGGGTGGCAAGGCTAGCTTGTAGCCTACTTCTTCGATGCACTGAAGTATTTGATATGGTCCATAGAATTTTGGAGATAATTTCTTACAACCCTTGTCTTTGAGTGATGTTTGCTTATATGGTTGCAGTCTCAAGAATCCCTGATCCCCTTTTTGAAATGTGCGCTTTGAATGATGTTGGTCTGCCTGTTACTTCATGCAATGTTGAGCTTAATGGAGATTATCTTTGAGGTGGGCAAGCATGGTTGCATGGTTCTGTAGGAGTTGATCCACTGCTTGTACCTTAGAGCATACCAGGATATAAGAAGTAGGTGAAGGGGGGAGTTGACCATAAACTGCTTCATATGGAGTCATCTTAATGGTGGCATGATAGTTAGTATTATACCACCATTTGGCTAGAGGTAACCACTGTACCCATAGATGTTGCTTTTCTGAAGTGAAACACCTGAGGTAGGTCTCCAGACATTTGTTGACTGCTTTAGTTTGACCATTAGTTTAGGGATGATAGGAAGTACTGAGTTGTAGTTGGGTATCTTGTAGCTTGAATAGTTCCTGCCAAAAATCACTAGTGAAGATAGGATCAAGATCAAACACAATGGAAGTGGGCATGCCATGCAATTTGAAGATCTAGTCCATGAAATATTGAGCCACCAAAGCGGGTGTAAAAGGGTGGGGTAGGGCACAAAAATGAGCATACTTAGAAATTCTATCCATAACCACCATGATGACTCACTTGTTGCCTGACTTCGGAAGACCAGTAATGAAATCCATAGAAACATCCATCCAGATTGAGGCTGGGAGCTCATTATCCTGCTGGTTGTCCTCATCTTCCTCCTCTGGTCCCTCAAAGGGCGGGGCTTCCTCAGTAGCATCAATTTGAAATAATTTGGGTTCCTTGCATTTATGCCCCGACGAGTATTTATCATCACAGTATTAACACAATCCTTACTTTCTTCTTTCTGCCATTTCTGCTGGTGACACCTTTTGAACATTAAGTTTTTGGGTAGTGCTCGGAGCCTGGGTGGGGCATCCCTTGGCTATGAAATTTGGACGAGGCGACTGGGCTACCAACGCGCATTCCACTTCACAAGCCATCGTGCAAGCTGCCAGCCATGTGGCTGGGTGGTGCATCCGGACGTGGGCTTGTATGGCGTATTTGAGACCACTAATAAAACATTCCAAGTAGAATTCATTTTCCAGACCTCCTATGCGGAATGCTAATGCTTCAAAGGCTGTAATATAGTCTTGTATTGTGCCTGTCTGTCTGAGCTTAGTAAGATGACCCAAAAAATTAGATTCATGTTCAAAGCGATCAGAAAGGGCTTTTGAGAATATCTGCCAAGTAATTGGCCTTGCATAGAATTTTTTATGCCACTGCCACCATTGCCATCTTTCTTGGTCTAAGTAAAGGCTTCCCACACTTAGCTTAGCCTCATCATCTCTAATGTGATTCAATGTGAAATATTGGTCCATTTGTGATGCCCATATGGCCAGATGAGAGCCATCAAATTTGTACATGTTCAGCTTGGGTGGTCGAGGGTGGGAATGTTGGTGGTTTCCATGGAAGTGAAGAGAATGGCTAGATTCGCCCTCATGGTCTTCTTTAAAAGCATATGCCTCCACTTGTAACACCAACTTGCCCTTTGTGACTGTGTCATTTAATGACTGAATCTGCCTCGTTAACTCCTCCAATGTTTTTTTCAAGGGTGTCCATCTTCTTATTAGCCATAGCTTGAGCTCTGGTTTCTACCATGCATAGATCCGGTTCACTTGTCATCACTATGAAAAAATTTGGGACCACCTGAAAAATTAAAACTGACAAGTGAATGGTACCACCTTGCTCAGCCCATCATCCTTATTCTTATGGGCTAAGTCTCCTATAATCATCCGAAAGGAGTTTTACTCCGAAATACTGCAGTAGCCAATTCTCAGAAAAGTTAATCCTGACCAATGTCCTACGAGAATCACCCCAAGGTATATGAGCCACAAGCCTCCCTGCACAAATAGTCATATTTGTCTACGAAACCCTCAAATGTAGAGTGTGAGTAGGAATGTGACAGCGACCGAACCCCCATTGCCAAATCTGAATGGTGGATCTGATTGTTGCAGCTGCAACAAAACCCAACTTGCTAGATCTAATCTAGCAAAGAAGATGATGAGCGATTTGTAGAGAGACAAGGGAACTTTGGTCTCAAGGAGTGTCAAGTGCTACAGATCGCAATATACATAAGGTTCCAACAGTAGTACTCGGCCCAATATTTTAGGGCACTAACTAAGGAGGATCAACTATACCCTTAGTCGTACTACCCAACTACCATATCGTACGCACGAGTAATCTCCCCGAGTGTTGTTCTCGGTGTACTGTAGCAGCAAGACGGTCGACGGTTTATCTACGGCGAGGTTTCAGGTGAGCCTAGGGGGCTTCCGATATACCCAAGGGGTGCGTGGAAGATAGTCTATGTGCGGTTCTGTCTAATGCGCTACTACTCGAAGCGGTACCCATAAGGGTTACAAGGGAGTCCAACAAGCATGACCACCTCTTGTATTTCCTACGTGCATGCCTCCCCAAATCCACAGGTTTATGCACTCAATGATAGATCCAATGGTTTAAAGACGTTGAAACACGTCTCTAGCCAAAAAAAAATTCTGCTAAAAATGGAGATCCCACCGGCCCTGGAAAGTGCTCTGATACCACTTGCTATTCTCTTGACCTGTGAGAAGATGCCAGAATACCAAATATGCAAATAAATACAACCCAGAACACAGAACAGATGAGAAATAACAACATGTATTTTATTATTCAGAAAGGAAAGCAATGTTCACTTGCCTCTTCGAGGGGGCAACCTCCAATAGAGCAGGGCTTGATTACAAAATAAGACATGACGCTCCTCAATGGGGAGTCTCTATCCTTTATATAGGATTCATACATGCAATACCATGGGTCAGTACCATGGTTCTTATTAATACCATGGCCCATTTGCAACTAACTGTGGTCCCTTCTTTAAATGTAGGTCAACCACTTACAATTATTAATATGGGCTTTATTGACTCTTTAACTAACTATAACTATGACTCGACCCTATTACATAAATAAGGGGGTTAGGGTTGGACCCTAACAATGACCAACATCTATGTGTTGGATTAGTAGATTTGTGAATTAAAATATCAATATAATTAATAATGAAATATGTATGAAATGCTTGACCATTGATGAACATGTTGACCACAAGTGACCATCCACATTGACACCATGGTTGAACCCATTGAGCATGGTTGATCATTGAATTGATTGGCCATGGTTTAGTATGATTGACCATGAACATGATGATGACTATGGTTGAATATGGTTGAACTTGACTATTATTGCTTTTGGTTGACTATAGTTGGCTATGACAATGACCATGGTTGACCATAATTGACCATGACAATGACCATGGCTATAACCATGACCACATGACCATGACCATGACCATAGATATGGCTAACCATGAGCATGGTTGACAATGGTTAAATATATTTGATCATTGTTGATCATGAATATGCTCATGACCAAGAACATGGTTGGCTATGGTTGACCTTTTCCATGAACATGTCCATGGTTTATAGTTGACAACAATTTAGTATGCTTACCTTTCATTGACCTTAGTCGATTTTGGTTTATTATGGTTAACCATGGTTTACCATGGTCTACAATAGTTAACTATGGTTGATCATGGTTGACCATGACCATGCCCATGTCCAAGACCATGGTTGAACATGGTTAGCTATGGTTTCCCATGGCTATGACTATTATTTACTATGGTTGACCTCGGTTGATTATGGTTTCCCATGAACATTGTTGACTATAGTTGATAATGGATCACCATGTTTGACTACAGTTAACCATGGATAACCATAAAAATGACCATGGTTTACCTTGACTACAATTAACTATGCTTGACCTTCACCATGACTATCATTTAGCATGCCCATGAATGATCTTGACCATGGTTGATTATACAGAAGTAATCATGGTTGACCATGTTGATTAAGATTTACTATGGTAATGTCCCATTGTAATGTTCATTAACATTGACTTATGTTGAATGGGAACATTCTAAATGGTTGTGTTGAAATGTGCATCCAGCAATGATTATGTCAAATTGTGATCCCCCTCAAGGTTATGTGGGAATTTGATGTTCCTTATAGATTATGTCATATTACCATGCTAATTAATTGTTATGTCACATTGTCGTGTTTATCTTTATTGTGTTATGTCTAATTGATTCATTCCTCAATCGTTATGTCATCTTGTGACATTCACCTTCATTATGCTACGTTAAATTGATTCATTAATTCCTCACGGCTTATGTCATAATGCAACATTCATTAAGGGTTATGCCACCTTCTAGCATTCCTTATGGGTTATGTTTTAATTCTATGTTTTAGAATTTGTATGTTGTGTTGCAAGGTTCATCTTGGTGGACTTACATTCGATTTATTACATAACATTGGAAGATTATCTTGATTCACTTATTCCAATTTTTGTGTTAGTCTATGGTTATGTTGCGATGTGATGTGATGTTACTGAAGGGTTAGACTAGATTGACTTTTCTCAATGGTTATTTCATATAACAATGTTTATCACCGTCTACTTATGTAACCCATAATTGTGTTAAATTTTCCATAGTTCAAGATGGACATGACTTACTATGGTTGATTATGGTTGACATTTGTCACATTACAACATTTAGCTAGGGTTAGATTAGATTTCCATGTCAATGGTTATGTTAGATTGCAATGTTCGTCAATGGTTATGTTAGAATGTGACATTCATTAAGGGATTATTTTCATCACTTTGTGATGTTGGGTTATGTTTGTAATAGTGCGACATTGGGTTATGCTCATTACATTGCAACATTGGGTTATGTTCATCTCACTTTGACATTCGTGAAGGGATATGTTGGATTCCATCACATTGTGACAGTTGTTAAGGATTATGTTAGGCTTCAACATTAAAGGCTATGTTAGATTGTGATGTTACTCAAGGGTTATGTTGGAGTTTGGTATTTTCCTAGAGTTATGTTCAACTATGACAATTGTCAATGGATTATCATTGTATTTCATCTCATTATGATGTTGCTAAAGGGATATGTTTTATTCAAATGTCTGCTAACTCATTATGAAATTGTTGAAGGTACATGTCTCATTGCAATGTTTACTAAAGGTTATTCTCATTGTGACATACTAAGGGGATGGCACCTACAACCAACAAGATTGTTGAGAAGCAAAACATACTGCCCATGGAGCTTTGTAACTTATCTCAATGTAGTATTTACAATGATCAAACAATTGAGAAGCAAACCAACATGACAACATACAACATGGCACCCATACCTCTTATTGAATCGATATAACACAACTCATTATGGTATTTACATCCATATACATATATACATATACCAAAACACCACACCAAAACATATGCCAAAAACATTCGCTCAACCAACGAATAGAGAAGGATAGATAGCCAACATTTGATCTGCCATCTTCCATGTATCTTCAATGGTCCCAAAGTGCTTCCACTACACTTTAACCTACTCGATTGCTTGGTTCCGAAGCACAAGCATATTTTTCTGCAATATACACTGACGTTCCGATTGGAATTATCCATTCCACCTGCAATACAGGCCAGTCAATCACGTGATCAACATCTTTAACATGCCTCTTAAGAAATGACACATGGAAAACATCATGGAATTTCACTATTGGAGGCAGTGCAAGTCTATAGGTTACTGGTCCAATCCTTTCAAGAATCTTGAAAGGTACACAAAATTGAGGTGCCATCTTGGCACATGATCCAATGCTCAAGGATCTCTTCTTTGATTGATGTGCAAATACACTTGTTCCCCAACCTGAAACTCCTTAAAAATCATATTCTGATCTACATAAAAATTTTGTCTATCCTATGCTTCCTTTAGATTCTTCTTGATTACCTGCATTTCTTGTTCCATCTCTACCAACATGTATAATCCTCTCAACACCCTGTTCATTGTATCACACCAACTGATGGAAGTATTACAACTCCACCCATAGAGTGCCTCAAACAGACTCATCCTCAGTGACTCTTGATAACCATTATTATAAGAAAACTCAACTAATGGAATGTACTCCTCCCATATCCTTCGTTGATGCATCACACACATCCTCAAAATGCCCTGCAATATATTGTTGACCCTCTATTTCTGTCCATTTTTCTGCGGATGATAAGTTGTGGTGAAGGCCAAATCTATCCCCAAACCTATAAATAGTTCCTTCCAAAACTTGGAAGTGAACTTAACATCCTTTTCTCACACAATATTCCTTGGAATGCCATGCAAACTCACTACATCTTTTATGAAGGCATGTGCTACACCATTAGCTAAATAAGTAGACTTCACTGGAATGAAGTGTGCTACCTTTGTCAACCTATCCACCACAACCATGGTGGAATCATGATCTATAGATGTCCTCAGAAAACCTGTGATGAAGTCCATGGAAATTACCCCCCACTTCCACTCTGGAATCAAAATCGGTTGTAGTAGTCCACCTGGATGTTTACATTTCGCTTTCACCTACTAACAATCCAAACATGTCTCCACAAACTCTTCCACTTCTCTTCAAATTCGACCAATGATAGAAATTATTTACTGTTGTCAATGTCTTATGGTATCCTTGGTCACCTAAATATGGTTTTACATGAAATTATCTCAAGATAATCTTCTTGATCTCACTATCATTCGACACATAGAGTCTGTCCCTAAATTTGACTAAACCATCTATTGTAATATGATAGTCCACATCCTGATCACCTATACCCTATTGTAACCTGTGCATAATCTCCATGTACCTGTCATCTTGTTGTCTTGCATTTATGATCTGATCTTGTAAGTTGGTTCCATAATAACTCATAGCTTCTATGTGATTCACCTGTACCCTCATGCTATGATCATATGCAACCTTGTTCTCCTTATACTTGATGTACTTGATCTCAAAGTCAAACTCACTAATCATGGCCAACCATCTAGATTTTCTGGCATTTAGATTTGGTTGGTCAAATAGACACCTCAATCCACTCTGATCACTCATGAATATAAACATCCTTCCAACATGATAGTGCCTCCACATATTCAATGCATGGATAATCACTGCCAACTCAAGATCATGTGTTGGATAATTATTCTCATGCTCATTTAGTTTCTATGACTCATATCACACTACCTGTCCTTGCTACATTAAGACTCCATAGCCAATTCCTCTCTTTTAGGCATATGTACACACCACAAACTCTTTGGCTAGATCTACAATCTTTAAAATTGGAGCATTTGTCAACAACTGCTTTATTTGATCAAAATTGAATGCACATTCCTTGGTCCATTCAAATTTCTTACCTTGCCTCTGCAATGACATAATATGATATGTAATGTGAGAGAAGTTCTTGATGAACCTCCCATAATAACATGATAGCCCCATAAATGATCTTACCTCATTCACATTTCTAGGAGCTCCCCAGTCCATGATAGTCCTTATATTCTCTCGATCCACTATTATGCCTTCCTTGGAAACAACATGTCCCAAGTAATGTACCTTTGTCTGAAAGAAACTGCATTTTCTAAGCTTGGCATACAACTGATGCTCTCTCACTAATCTCAACACTGCTGCTAAGTGTTTGAAATGTTCCACCTCATTCTTAGACTATATCAAGATGTCATTGATGAATACAATAACAAAATTTTCCAAATAAGGATGCAATACACTATTCATCAAGCACATAAAATTAGCTGGAATTAGTCAAACCAAATGAAACTGCAACAAACTCATAATGCCCATACCTGGTCCGAAAATATGCCTTCTAGATTTTGTCTTCTTTAATGATTACATAATGATATCTGGATCTTGGATCGACCTTTGAGAACACTATTTCTCCCTTCAACAGATCAAACAAGTCATCAACCCTCAACGACGGATACCTGTTTTTTATTTTTACCTTGTTCAACTTCCTACAATCAATGCATAGCCTAAGGGTACGATCCTTATTCTTTAAAAACAAGTTTGGTGCACCCCACGATGATATACTTTTCCTAATGTATCCCTTGTCAAGAATTTCCTTGAACTGCAACTTCAACTCTACTAACTTTGGAGTGCTCATCCTATACAGTGCCTTTGATGCTGATGCTACCCCTGGTACCAACTTAATGGAAAATTCCACTTCTTTGTGAGGTGGTAACTCTGAAATATCTACTAGAAACAAATCCCAAAACTGTTGTAAGATCGTGTACCTTCTTAATACCTTCGCATCCTTAACATCTTTACATTTATCACTGGAAATATGTACTGTAAATAACACACACCATTTTCTACAACTAAGTTTTGCCTACATATCTATCTCCATTCTAAGTGAAGTTTCATACCCTGCAAGATCCTATGTTCCCCATTTTCATCCAAACACTCAATAGTGTTTTCATAATAGTCCACTTTAGTCCTGTGAAAATACAACCAATCCATGTCCAAAATCATACTATATTATCTTAATGGAATTACATTCAAATGTCCCAATGTAGGCATACCATTCAACTCGAACGCACAAGCTCTTACCCAATGATGCACTCTCGTCTTTGTACCTATATCCAACTACAATAACCAGGATTTTGATGCACTTCTTTATTAAAATGACACTTATCCACCAGGTCAGGACTAACATAACTATAATTAAATCTAGGGTCAATCAAAATAGAAACAACTAGATCACAAAGCTTACCATCCATCTTGATAATAGGTTCATGGTTATCCACCTGCCTATTACCCAATGTTGCATAGATACTAGGAATGCTCTGCCAACATCCAAAAATGTTTGTGCCTCATGTGCACTATAGATCAGAGGCCTACCACCCTGATTCTATGGAAAATCCACCTTGAGATGATCCTTACCACTTGTCCAACACTGCAACCATCCTGTACAGTCACCCTTATTCTGTTTCCCTTCATGTTGTGACCCATGTGCCTGTCCAACTGCATTGAACTTCTTGTAAGGTGCAACATTTTCTTTCTCACCTACATCCTAAGGCCTTGTTCTTTTTGGCTTCCATTTACCTTTAGTTTTGTCTTTCCCTTTCCAACCTTTCTGAGATTTTGTCTTGCACTTCGATTGCTCATAACAATGATTCAATTTCTCAATGAATTATTCAAGTGATTGAAGCTCGTCATACTAAATCGGATCTCTAAAATATAATGGAAATCCACTGCTAAATATCTTAATTTTTCCTTCTCATCCTTAAGATATGGTACATACCTCAATAAATTCAGGGACTTAGTCGCGTACTCCTCATATGTCATTGATCCCATCTTTAGCTCATAAAACTATTTGGCTTTATTTTCGTAGCACCTCTCTAACAAGTATTTCTTCCTAAAAATTCTCTTGAATTCATGCCAACTCATCTCTTCTATATTGGTGTCTCTAACCCGCTTCACATTTTCCCACCAGACGTATACTTTCCCTTTGAGGCTGAAGATAGCTATTCTGGCTTTCATATTCTCTATGTATTCATGCAACTCATATAATTTCTTCATCCCAAGTAACCATGCCTTTGCATCCTTTGGCTTCTTCAAATTCCCATCAAAGGTAGGTGGCTTGGATTTCTTGAACTCATCTAGAAAATATCCCCTATCACTGCTCCTATACGGATGGTAACAATGATAATCATAGTGCTTCTCAGAACTAGAACTAGAATAGAACCTATGTCCATCACCTCTCCTATCTGGAGTATCTAAGAGCTTGCCATCTTGGATTGTTTCATCCCTATCTAAGATGTGCCCACCATGAGATCTACTGCCATATTCCCCATTAGTCATGTCCTTCTTCCCATGGCTGATCCGAAATGGTACCTATCTCTGCAATTATGACAAACTTTGAAGGTTTATCACTTTGAATTTTTCTTACTTCTCTTGTGCCTGAATGATCTTGTAATTATCCACTTCACAACTTCTTATTTATGCCTTCAAGATTCTCAATGTGTCTTTTATGTTAGAAGAGTGCCCAACACCATGTTTCTCATCTGATCCATAGGGAGAGTCTTGTGAACTATAGTATACCATCTTACTCATCATATTTAATCTTCTTCTTGCAAGTATACCATGCTAGCTTAAACCAAAACATAACATAATCAACATACCTCAGTATATTTCAGGAGAGAATATATTTTCTACAAGATCAACTAGATTAGCGCAATACATGTATAAACATAATCATATCAGTATATAAACATCATTTCAATCATTATCTAGTTGTCAATGCATGACTGTACTAACCACATACCTTGACCTCATGCACGACAATTATCGTCATGTCAATGTATGCATAACAACATATAAACATTTACATGAATAACCAATGAATAACCAACATACACTCATAACGACCACATCCAACAACAACACCATCAACTTTCACATGGTGACATGACTGCGACCATGACCAACACCATGCATACACCACAAGCACATATACCACAAGTACATAGAACACATATGTAACTAACATTTATGCATGACCAACACACCACCCATCTAGTCCAAGGGGTGAACCATGCTCTGATACCACTCTAAAAAGCCCTCCTCCCACATTTACCCAAGCTAATCGATCCACTGGGGTAAACATGTGATGAGATGTTACTATGATGAGATTCAACTCCCCATGTATAGTTAAGGAAGTGGAACCGACAATATAAGACCATTCCAACCTTCCACACATGCTACAAAACCTTCAGGAGCCAACCAACCCTTCCAGGTGACCAACCCATGAGACAACTTGAAATTTTACTGACATGCACCCTCAGTCGCTCCCATGACAAGTCGTGCATGTGACTAAGGCCTTCCAGTTGCTCCCACAGTAAGGTATGCTAGCAACTATTGAATTTGTTAAGTAGTTATGTGCCAACGACCCCATATTTTCAGCCACTTTTTTAGGGATAGGTCTCAAGCCACTGCCTAGAACTTCATGAAACTTTCAGAAATGATAAATAATAATGGAATAAGGCTACTAATTCAATCACTAGTACAAGCACTTGATCTGACACCTACTATCCATGATAGGAATTTCATCAAATATGTCGTCAATATGTAATCTACAGGTCATAAAAATAAATATGAGCATGGGGGTCTCATACTTATTTGAGATTCATCAAGAAGAATTGTTTCCTTATCACAACAGTTGCATTATCATCTATTAACTCATATATTCATTGTACATTCATTTTCTAATAAAAACATGGTGAGATCCTTAGATCAAGTTTATCATTAAACATACTCATAAACATCATATAACCAACAAAATTAACAAGGATATAATAGCCATAAAAATCACATATGGACTAGTACATTTACACATGAAATACCAAGGAGAAGGATCTCTTATTGATGAATGCATAATCCAACCAGGTTTGGGACTTCCATGAACCACATGACCATAGGTTTGGCTAAACCAAATCTTTCTTTCAGTGAATCACCCCCGTGCCATATTCCAAGCATGAACGTGGGACCCACAACAAAACTACTCTAGGTTTCCTTAGGATATACTACAATCCCTACCAAATCACTAGGTCCTAAACAAGCATGGATGCCTTCCTATCTCTCCACCTACATCATGATTAAGTTTCTTGTCGCCTAGTCTCTAGGCTTTACTATCTATCCCGACATTCACCGGCTAAGGATTCCTAGTCCTAATCAAGATTCCACCCTCCAAGATTTACCGTATATCTCTCCATTCATTGTTCGAGGATTCCTAGGCCTGATCGAGGGCACACACCTCTAGGTTTTACCATATATCCTTCTATTCACCGATCACGGATTCCTAGACCCACTGAGGTACATAAAATCTAGCTTTAATGTAATCCCACCTTCTCTAGTCCAGGGATTCTTAGGCCTTGTGTTCTTCCTCAAAGACCACCTCACTCAGTTTTGAAACCATCCAAAAATCCATGTCAACCAAATAAAAGAGAACCCATCACACCATGCCTATTCGAAAATGGAAAGGTAAGGTTGAAAATCACTGTCACACCTGACAAAACCAATGCCAATGACAACAAGAGAAAAAAATACACGCATGCATATACCATGCATGCCAAATCTAGCAAAGAAATCATACATGCAAATCAATACCTGCAAATAATATTTTTGTATTCACTTGATCCTTCTTTCCTTACTTGATATTTGCTTCCCTTTTCTTTCTTTGTCCTTCCTTTGCTTCCCTTGATCCAATGCTAGAGTTCTCCAAGAATGCTTTAAGTGATCAAGAGCATGAGAGAGAGATAATAGAGAGAGAGCTCCAAAACTAAACAGAAAAAAAGGTAACAATTGATCCTTAGAATCATTTTTATTAATTATTTTCAGACCAGGAGGTAACTCCTCAAATATAATCGCATTATTCATTCAGGTTGTTCATTATTATATACAAGAGGGAGTGACCGTTTAGTTCATCTCCTGATGACTCTCCATTTTCTCTATTATTTATTTACACTAATTACAATTGTTCACCCAATCCCTATGATTAGGTGTCAACATTCCCCCCCTTAAACTGAAGGGATGTTAGTGAGTGCAAGCATCATTCTGAATCTTTCAAGTTTTTCTCTTCCAAGCACTTTGATGTAGATGCTTGCAATCTACTCATTAGTGGAACAATGGCAAAGATGGATTGTTTTGGCCTCAACATGATGTCGAATCAAATAATATTTTGTATTGATGTGCTTCATTCGATCATGGAACTTTGGGTTCCTGGCCAACTTTATTGCCGAGGTATTGTCAATCATGAGTGGAGTCGATTGTACTTGTTTTACCTGCAAATCTTCTATAATTTTCCTAAGCCACACAATTTCGTTTGTTGCCTCAGCTACTACCACATATTCTACCTCTGTTGTGGAATTTGTTGGAACTAATTGTTTGCGTGATCTCCAGGAGACAACTCTTGATCCAAGACTCATAGCATAACCAAGAGTAGATACCCCAGTTTCTTTGTCTCCATTGAAGTCTAAACCAGAGTATCTAATCAAGCTGAAGTCGCCCACCTGTGTATACTTAATTCCAAAGTCTTGAGTTCCCTTCAAGTACTTTAGAACTATTTTTGCAGCAGACTAATGTCCCTCACAAGGCTTTTGCATAAACCTGGAGAGGATTCCAACAGCAAATGAAATGTCTGTTCTGGTAGTAGTTAGGTAGTTGATACTTCCTACAAGCTGTCTATATTTTGTTGCATCCTCAAATTCTTTTCTTTGATGGATGTGAGCTTTAGGTTTTGTTCCATTGGAGTAGCTAGAGGATTGCATTCAATCATGCCAAACCTGTTCAATAGATCTCCAATGTACTTCTTTTGAGAAAGGATTATGGACTTCGGATGTTGAGTTACTTCAATACCAAGATAGTAATGAACATAGCCCAAATCAATCATTTCAAAATCTTTCCTCAATTCCTTCATTATGGATGCAATGTAGCTCTCATTATTCCCTGTCATCAAAAGATCATCTACATATACCATAAGATATACAACTGTTTTGCCAACCTTCTTGACAAACAAAGTTACATCATCAAGATCATAATGTTTGAAGTTGAGTTTCAGAAGATGCTCAGTTATTTTTTCATACCAGGCTCGCAGTGCTTGTTTGAGGCCATACAAGGATTTCACAACTTTGCATACTTTATGCTCATGTCCTTTTACAGCAAATCCTTTAGGCTGGGACATAAAAACATTCTCTTTCAGATCTCCATTCAAGAAAGCAGTTTTTACATCCATTTGATGGACTTTCCAACTGTTCTAAGCTGCTAGGGCAAAGAGTGTCCGGATGATAGCCCATTTTGCTGTGGGGGAAAAATTCTCCTCATAATCGACCCCTTCCTTTTGTGCAAAACCTTTTGCCACAAGCCTAGCTTTGTGCTTGTCAAGTGAGCTATCAGCTTTATAATTGTTCTTGTAAACCCACTTGCAACCAATTGGTTTGGTTCCCAATGGAGGATCAACTAGCTTCCAAGTGCTAATCTTTATCAAGGCATCATACTCTTTTTGCATTGCTTCTTTCCATTCATCATGAGGCGCAACTTCTTTGAAGGAAGTTGGTTCAAAATATGTAGACAAATTCAGTTCATAATCATAAGAAACATCCATATCAATAGGTGAATTAGAGTCATCTACCTCACCTCCATTTTGTCGAGTTGAATTTCTAGTTCCTGTCTTTCCAACCTCATCAGGATGAACACTTTCAAGTGTCTTTGTCAGCCACTTTGGGGGACCTTTCTGAGATGGTCCAGGCTGCTCTGTTGATTGAGTTGGGATTGAATCAATATTGAGTCTCCCAATTCTGTCAATCACATCACTCAAAGTATCATCCATTGTTGGAGTTTCATGTGGGGAAGAGAGTGCTTCAGAAGAAGATTCCACAGGTTGATCTAGTATAGGAATCCCCCCTTCAAGATGTGGAATATGATTATCAAATTCTTGAAATGATTTCGAATTTGTGAAACTATCCAAGCGATCAAGTTTCCGCTCAACAACATTATCAGTTTTGGATGATTTAAGAAAGATTACATCTCTAGATAAAACAAACTTTTTATTGACTTCATCATAGAGACGGCATGCTTTGGAGGTGTTTGAATACCCCAGGAAGATACAATGACGACTTCTTACACCAAGTTTTTTTCTATGTACCTTTGGTATCAAGGCATAACATGTGGAACCAAAGACCCTGAGATGCTTTACCAAAGGAATGTACCCATACCACATTTCATAAAGAGTCGTGTTTCTAATAGCATTAGATGGACATCTATTCTTTATATATACAACACATAGAACTGCATTAGCCCAAAACATTTTTGAAAAACATCATGGAGCACACCATATTTAAGATTGTCTTATTCATTCTTTCAGCTACTCCGTTCTGTTGGGGATTATAAGGCACAGTTGTTTGATTTTTGATCCCATGTTGGCGAAGATAGTTTTCAAATTCATTTGAAGTTTATTATTTTCCATTATCAGTGAAAATAGAGCCAATATGAGATTGTGCATCATTTTCAATCCATGTATGAAAGTTCTTGAATGTTTGAAAAGCATCAGATTGTTATTCAATAAATAAACCCAACACATTCTGGTGTAGTCATCAATAAATTTCATCATATATTTATTTCCATTTGTAGAATAAAGAAGCATTGGACCACATAAATCTGAATGAATGAGTTCAAGTTTTCTATGTGCTCTAGAATATGAATCATGAAAAGACTATTTGCTATGCTTTCCTAGAATGCAAGCATCACATTGCTTAAGTTACCTAAGAATTGTAGGCAAACCAGTAACACCATTTTTCTTCAATAAGTGAAGGTTGTCATAGTTCAAGTGTCCAAATCTAGCATGCCATAATAAACTTGATGGAAATGTACCTTCTTCATAATGAGAATTGTATGAGAAATTTTGTGGACGAGCAGAGGTACCCTGCAATTTGAGAAGCCTTTCTTCTTCTATCCCCGTCATGACAAGTGAGTGATCTGATGCTTTTCTCACCTCAAGCTTGTCATAAAACATATGAATGGAGTGTCCTTGCTAGCGGATGTGGACCAAGGACAACAAGTTTCTCGTCAGCTATGGGAGATATAAAACATGATGCAGAAGAAAGTCCGGATGACCAGGAAATTTAAGCCTGATTGTACCAAGCCATGATGGCTTGAGTTTTAATTTGTCTGCAAAGTATACTGATCCATCAACATTGTCAAAAAATTCTTCAAAAAAATCTCTTCTAAAAGTCATGTGGCAAGTTGCTCCTGAATCAAGCAACCAATCATTTTTCCGAGAAGCAAGTGAAGCATTAAATAAACCTTCATTTACTCCAATATTACAGTATGCCACAACGTAGTGAGAAGATTCAAGTGCTTTACCTTTCTCTTTGTCATTAGTTTTACCTTTGGTTTGGTTTCTTTCATGCTCAATTCTGTCCCAAGGAAACTTACATGTGGATGCATCATGTGATCCATCTCTTTTGCAGCGTATGCAGTGCAGATCTGACTTTTCTCCTTGAGAGTGTCTGGCCCCCCTGCCTCTGAAATTTCTTCCTCTTCCTCTTCGACCACCTCTTCCTCTCGAAGAATCTTGAGCAAGATTCTTCTCTCTATGTGCAAGGCACACAACCTCTTCAAAACACTGAGGAGTTGTCCTCTTCCCAAAGATTTCTCTCTTTCAACAGTTTTTTTTCACAAGGGAGTCAAAGGTAATATCTTTGAGGTTTACATTTGCTTGAAATGACTCAAGATAATTTGAGTAAGTGGGATAAACTGCCTTGAGAAAAGCTAGCAGAGGAATGTACAGTTCAACATTAGTGACTTTGATATCATGCATAATAGATTTTAGTTCTAATGGAAGAGAAAGAGGATCATCATTTTGTAATTCAAGGGTGAACAATTTAATCATGAGTTGAACAACACTTCAAGTGCAGGGTGTGATTCATTGAGTTCCTTTAGTTTTTGTAAGGCTTTGAAAGCATTTGAAAATGGTGAAATATGGCGACTCACCTCTTCATTTACTAATGCTGCAATCAATGCATAAGGATTGATGTTCTTATTTTCCCAAATGGTGAATTCCTTGTCTGAGGTAGGGTGTTATGGCTCTTTGTCTCCATCTCCAACACACACTCCTTTCCACAACTCATTATAAATGAGAGTGTGTTTGATTTTCCCTGACCATTCTGGATAGTTCTCATTCCTGGTGAGAACCACTCCCATAATAGATATCAAAGAGTGCATTTTAAAAATGTATTATGTAAAAAAATCGCTCTTCTGCTGGTGAAAAAATGACACATGAGGTTGACGTATGAGGTTGATGAAAATGAGGTGGTAGTCTGTAATTCGACTACTGGTTAACTTTGTAACCAATTAGCTACGCTTAAATCCAGTTCTGTATGTGGATTTTCCCCCTAAGGGTCTCACTTATCTGACTAATCACTGTTGATCCCTTATGTACTTCTCCTTTTAGCAACTGCTTCAATTCGCACCGTTGATCTCACTTCTCCAAATCCAATGGATATCACGTCGTTTTCTCACCAACTAACCCAGACGATCTCCACCGTTGATGTGACTCGTGCAATTGAATGGTTATCGTACAATCTCATAACGAAACCAAAAGGAATTAAAACCGTAGTTCATAACCTTATCGCATCCGAAATTTAAATTAACTCACATGCATCTTCTGACATGATCACCGTCAGATCTGACCCATCTAATCGAATGGCTATCACGTCACCCACTCGCCAACTATCTTGGCCAATCTCCACTGTCGATTAATCCTGCTTGATCCAACAGCTATTGTGTAATCTTGCATGAAATCTTGCACGATGCGTAACAAATCGAGAACGAGTGAGAAAAGTGGTTTTCTCATGCTATGTATCGCCCACTAAGGTTAGTCACGTGAAATTTAGGAATACCATTTCCAACCTTTAGGGTGCGCGAGATACCACTTACCGCTTGCCGAATACTACCCACGTGCTTAATTCAAAAGATGCTTAAGAAAAGGTTTAGCGCTTAAACTCAATATTAACACTTAACACTAATTGACTGTGTAAATAAAATATATGAACAGAGAAAAATACCCGATTAGGGTCCAGAACGCCGATACACAGTCATAAGAGAATTTCATTCATCACACCCGTGTTTAACACTATGAAACCAAGAGAGTGATACCTCAATTGTGCTTGTGGAGAAGTTGCCTCACATAACCAGCTGAACGTCTGCAGCAGTTGCCAGAGAGGGGCATCAGTTGCAAGAGAGGAGTTACAAAGCAAAGAGGGAAGCCAAAAATGGTGTTGGCTCTATTACCATGTCAAACCAGGAGGTAACTCCTCAAATGTAATCGTATTATTCATTCAGGTTGTTCATTATTATATACAAGAGGGAGTGATTGTTCAGTTCATCTCCTGATGAATCTCCATTTTCTCTATTATTTATTTACACTAATTACAGTTGTTCACCCAATCCCTATGATTAGGTGTCAACAATTAGTCCTCTATTTTCTTCAGTTTTCCTTTATTTTCCTTCATTTTCCTCCTCACGTGCAACTTGTGACCTTTCACCTTCATTTTCTCCTAATATCCATTATTTCCATAAATAAAATGTCAATTAATGCCTCATGCCTTTCCAAATCCTTTGCCATTTCCTTTACCAATTTCCTTAGCCTTAATAAACCAAATGAACACCCACACTAGGATGTTTTCCTAACATTCATCTTGGAATATTTGTCCCATGACCTTGGCTATTATTTTTCCTTTATTAACTTTATTACATGGAATTTCGACCAAGGTTGTTACACATTGCACAGGCACCATCTTGATGGGTTGTGCTATGTCTCTATAATCTTGTGTAAAATAATGTGCTCATGAACTTGTTACAGACTGAGCATGTGTGAGCAGGTGACTTTGACACTTACAATCCAAGAGGGATCTCAAAGAATTAACAAGGCATCAATCAACCAAGAAGCTACTATGGAACAACCGATTGTAAGATCCTCAGTAGGCTCCAAAATTCAAGTGTAGGAAAAAATTTGGAGGTTGTTTGTCGCAACGAAAACATGTTCCTAAAGCTTATGAGAATTCATCAAGATTTTTTTTGAAGGAAACTACTTGTTGGATTGAGGGATGCCGCATAAACATAGTTTCGTAAAAAATTGTTGATGTGTAGAAGATAGATCATAATCACCTAGGTTAAGGCCTTCGATTTCTTGCCCCTTTCCATAGTTTTGATTATTTTCCCTAATATTTATGGCATTAATAGGAAAGGGTAAGGGGAGATAGGATCAACTTGTCAAATACCTCTAAATGGGGTAAAGATTCAATATGGAAAACCATTGACTAAAATAAGAAAAAATATTTTGAGAACAAAGCTAAGACCCAATGAATCCATTTCTTATCAAATCCAAAACTTGAGAGCATATGGAAAATAAACCACCAACAAAGGCGATCAAAATAAATAGAAATTTCAAGATTGATGGACATACCGAGTTTCTTTAAAAATTTGAGGGAATGAATGTGTTCCTAAGGCAAACATTTGTTTCTAAAATTTTCCAACCCTCCACATAACTAGTCTAATCTAGGGAAACAAGGGAGGGATGCAAGGTCTTGAGTCTATTAGTAATGTCCTTAGATATCAATAAAAATAATGAAAAGATCTATAGGATGAAAATCAAAGGGATTCTCAATTTTTATGCTCTTGAGAATAAGGGTGAGGACAGTAGAATCTAAGGATGAGAGAATTGAGGTTGATTTTATAGGGTCTTCCAACAAGAGCCAAACTTCTTCCCCCATAATGAACTTCCAACAATTATGGAAAAATTCCATGGTAGATCCATCTAACCCTAATTATTTTCCTTTAGAAAAGTTCATAACTACCTCTTCAACCTCCGACAAAGTTATTTCCCTTAAAATCCCTTCCTTTTGTTCCAGATAACAATCTAGTATTATTCTTAATTATATTTATAATTGTCAACCTCCTATCCTGAAGTGGATCACTAAGGATATTTTGATAAATTTGACTACTTCTCACTCTATCTCTCTATGGTCTTCTAATTTCTACCTCTGTGAATTTCTAAGACTAGAGATTCCATTGTGTTTCCTACTTTGAAATAATGAATGATGAAAAAATTTGGAGTTTTTCCCCTTACCTAAGCCATTTATTTCCGGAATTCTACTTTTGTAAGATCTCTTCACACTTAAGTCTTTCTTCTAATTGAAGTTGACTTATGGTCAATAATACTCCAACAAGAGAGTAGAGTTTCCATCCCTGATTTCCCAAAATATATGATCCTAAATGAGAAAATGGTTTCTTAATGCTACATTCCAAAGATGTGAAACTTTGATGTTATAATTGGACTAGTTGAGATTCCTCTATGTTTGGGGAATGTTTTCCTTCCATATTTGGCTGCAAAATGCAGTGGAATTATTGAGCAATTTCCACTAGGTTTTG
Source organism: Pinus tabuliformis (assembly GCA_031772625.1). Lineage (NCBI taxonomy): Eukaryota > Viridiplantae > Streptophyta > Pinopsida > Pinales > Pinaceae > Pinus > Pinus tabuliformis. Next base: position 564,415,663 of record CM062818.1, on the reverse strand, counting down.
ACTCCTAGATATTGAATTAGAAAAACTTGCCATTTCCATTTCCTTTTCACTCCTCACTAGAGGAAGGATCTCTTAATGTTTTTTATGTTTTGTAGAATTTATTTGGGAGAAACTATGGTTGAGAGAAGATAGAGAGGAAGATATTGTAAAACAAACTCAAGAAGGATTAGTTTACCAACAATATTTAAAGATCTATGTCCAACATGATGGATTTTTTTTCAAATTTTAGCAATATTTCTTCCCAGTCTTGTAGAAAGAGAGGGTTCTCCACCAAGGGGGGGTCCAAGGTATTTGGATGATAGGGAAGTACTTTGAAAGCCAAAGAGTCTTGAGATATTAGCTTAATATCCAGGAGGGTGTTGAATAAGAAGATATGAGATTTCAATAAATTAATGTAGGTTCCTAAATATTTTGAGAAGCCATCAAGGATTTGTTTAAAAGAAACGTCTCGTTGGACCGAGGGATGCTCCATAAGAAGAGCATCATCAACAAATTGTTGATGTGTAGAATATAGAGTAGAATAACCTAGGTTGAGGACTTTGATTTTCTTGTCCCTTTCCACATATTTGATTGTTTCCCCTAAGACTTCTTAACCTGACAAGAAAAGGTAAGGGGAGATAGGATCACCTTATCGAATACCTCTAAATGGGGTAAAGATGAAATATGACAAATCATTGACTCAAATTGAGAAAATATATTTCCAAAACTAAGTTATGGCCTAGTGAATCCATTTCTCATCAAATCCAATTTTGAGAGCATATGCAAAATAAACCACCAACTAAGGCAATCAAATGTTTTATAATATAAATTTTGATGAACATACCAAGTTTCTTTAAGAATTTGAGGGAATGAAAGTGCTTATGAGGCAAAATAATGTTGTATAAAAATTTTCGACCCTCCACATAGCTAGTTTTATTCAAGGAAATAAGGGATGGAAGTAAGTTCTTCATTCTATTAGTAATGACCTTAGAGACAGTTTTGTAAATGACATTTAAAAGAGTTATGTGATGAGAATTAGAGGGATTCTCAAAATTGATCCTTTCGGGAATAAGGGTGAGAAAGGTAACATCTAAGGATGGGAGAATTGAAGTTGATTTTGTAGGGTATTCCACTAAGAGCCAAACATACTACCCCTAGTGTTCCAACAATCATGGAAAAAGTCCATGGTAAACCCATCTGACCCTAATTATTTTCCTCTAGGAAAGTTCATAAATTCCTCTTCCACTCTAACTAAGTGATTTCCTATAAAATCATTTTTTTTTAGAGAACAATCTAGTAATGTTCATACTTATCTTTCTAATTTTCAGCCTCTTATCTTGAATTAGATTAGTAAGGATATTCCAATAAAAATTGACTAGTTCTCAATCTATCTCTCTATGGTCTTCTAGTTTCTTCCTCTCTGAATTTATAATACTAGAGATTCCATTGTACTGCCTATGCTAAATTATTGAATGATGAAATAATTTGGAGTTTTCCCCCTTCGTTAAGCCATTGATTTATGGAATATTTCTTCCATGAGATCTCTTCCCACTTAATTATTTCTTTTAACTAAATTTGACTTATGGCCAATAATCCTCCAAAAAGAAAGTAGAGTTCCCCTCCCCGATTTCCCAAAATTTGTCATCCTAAAGGAGATAATAGTTTATATAGGCTACATTCCAAATATGTGAACCTTTGATGTTATAATTATATTATTTGAGATTCCTATATGTTTGGGGAATATTTTTCCTTCCATATTTGGTTGCATAGTGCACTGTTGTGTTTAATTTCCTACAAGTGTGCTCGTTTCTTTCCTACAATAGTGGTTTTGATTGCAAGAGTGTTTCAGTTTTCTTGGTGACTTGTGAAAACATCTCAATTTCTTTCCACGTGACATTCATTTAGAGAGCCATCTTTAAAAGCACATGAGATATTGTACTAAGATTTATGGTGCATGATAGTTCACAAGTTCCATACAAAACTCAAATTGATAATTAAAAGTATAGTTCTCCAGTTATCTACTCAATAATTAGGAGATAGTTTCCTAATTTTTGTTTCTTGATTTTGAGTATTTATTTCTTCAATTAAGTAAATTTCCTTTTTAAGAAATTTTTATGATCAATTTTTAACCTTTATTTACAACAACTTACTCTAGATAGAATGCCTTTTTAATTTGTCATGTCCAAAGTTAGAGATAGGTAAGGTAGAATTGTTATTTCCATCAAAAAACCCCATAAAACTAACAATGTATGTCGATATTGAGAGAAAAAGGCGCACATCCAACCGAACTACTTGACTCCCATAATAAGTTCCCTTGGCAAGAACAAATCTGAAATATCTAATCAGGAATCCAAAATTGCACAATTTTAATCTGCATCAATGGAGGTTAAGTTTACTAAAGATTCAATAAGTGATTTGTTCAATTTTAGAGAGCTGATTTTTCCCGACTCTCATAAATCACCGTTGGAAGAAGATAATAAGCCTTAATATGAGAGGCAAGCACCTTTAGATTCCTTGTTCAAGAATTGGATCAGGAAACAAAAATTAAGAATATTCCCCACTTAGCTTTGTCGAACTTTCATGATCTATCCAAGGAAGAGCTTGACAAATTCCTCTTTGAATTTTATGTACTCTACAAGAGTTATGATTATGTGACAAAGACTCGAAATTTGAAACTTTTCCTTGCCACCCTCTAAAACACTAAATATTGTTGGTTCATGAGTCTTGTAAAGATTCCATATGCACTTAGAGTCAAATGAAACAAAAAATCTAGGAGAAATATTAAGATTAATGCAAAGAAAAAGAAAAGAGGGAGTAAGTCTTCAAAAGGACACAAAATGAAGATGTAAGTCTTGAGTATTATGTTGAAATATTCAACTATAATCTCCATAAAGAAATCCAAGAAAATTTGGCTCTCGAGATATTACATTTCTTTCTATTGAGAGGGATCTGACATGTTTGCATTGAAATTATCAACCTAATGGGTGGAGGAGATGTCTCTCAACAATCCTATGATGTCATCATTGAGCTATGTTGGAGATATGCCATGGGCAATTCAAAAGTCAGTAGAGTATCCAAATATATACTGACAAGAGTTATAAAAACTATTGGAAATGGGGTTACAAGGGAGGAAATTGGGAATATGTTGGAAGGTCTTAAAATTGATATACTAGATTAATTAATCTCCCAATTAAACACATTGCATATAAACAAAAATAAAGGGGAAGCAAAGTTAGCTTTGGAAAACAATTTCCAAAGTGTAGAAGGAAATACCCACTGAAGTAGTGTTTGTTGGACCAAATTGAGACATGTATTACATGTAATGAGGACACTTCTACCATCAAGTTCCCATCCCTATCAGGATTTACTTCTATCTAACAGGATGCAGGGTAACTTGAGTAGTTATGTTTCATCTCTCGAAAAAACCATGGTAGCCAAAACTTATAGGTATGGGAGAATTTTTGCTAATTTTATAGGATCTTCCACCAAATGCCAGACATATTCTGAAAATATCTTCCAATATTCATTGAAAAAGTACATGGTAAAATGATCTGACCCTAGTTATTTTGCTCCGAGAAAGTTCATAACTACCTCTCCAACCTCTGACAAAGTGATTTCCTCTCAAATCCCTTCATTTTGTTTTGGAGAAAAATATAGTAATGTTATTAATTATGTTTCTAATTGTTAGCCTCCTATCCTAAATTGGATCTGTAAGGATATTCTGATAAAATTTGACTAGTTTCCACTCTCTCTCTCTCTATTATTTTAGCTTATTCCCCTATAAATTTCTAAGACTATAGATTCCATTGTAATACCTATGTTGAATTATTGAACGGCGATTTTTTATTTTATTTTTCCCCTTCCTTAAGCCATTGGTTTCTATAATTTTTCTTCCATAATATCTCTTCCCACTTAAGTCTTTCTTCAAAGTGAAGTTAACTTATGGTCAATAATCCTCCAAGAAAGAGTAGGGTTTCCATCCCCTATTTTCCAAAATTTGTGATCTTGAATCAAATAATGGTTTCTCCAATCTATATTCTAAATATTTTAATTACCATGTTATAATTGGATTAGTTGAGATTCCTCTATATTTGGGGAATAATATCCTTCCATATCTAGCTACATAATGCAATAGAATTTTTGAGCAATTTCCACTAGGTTTTTTCTCCCGAAGCTTGACTTAGAATCTCTAGATCCCTTGATCCCATCCCTCCTTGAGATTTTAGCCTACAAGGTTTTTCCTAGGTAACAATATCCCATTTCCATTTCCTTTTTGCTCCTCGCAAGAAGACATTTTTCTGAATTTTTTTGATCTTATGCAGAATTGATTTCAGAGTAGCTAGTGCTAATATAATATAAAGAGGAAGAGATTGCAATTAAAAATTAAGAAGGATTATTCTGCCAATAATATTTAGAGATCTAAAATTCAAACATGGTAATGTTTTTTCAAATTTTAGCGATAGTTCTTCTCAAACCTATAGATGGAGAGGGTTCTCCACTAAGGGGACTCTAACATATTTGGATGGAATGGAACTCCTTTGAAATCCCAAGAGCCTTGAGATATGTAATTGAATAGTTAGAGGGGTGTTGAAGAAGAAGATATAAAATTTCAGTAAATTAATGAAGGTTCCTAAAACTTGTAAGAATTCATCAAGGATTTCTTTTAAGGAAACTTCTTGTTGGACTAAGGGATGCCCCATAAGAAGAGTGTCATCAACAAATTGTTGATTTTTAGAAGATAGATCTGAATCACCCAAGTGAGACCTTTGATTTTCTTGTCACTTTCTATAGACTTGATTGTTTTCCCTAAGCTTTCTAGCACTAACATGAAAAGATAGGGGGAGATAGGATCACATTGTTGGATACCTATAAATGGGATAAAGATTCAACATGGAAAACCATTGAATAAAATTAAGAAGAAATCTTTTGATAATAGAGCTAAGACCTACTGAATCCATTTCTCATCAAATCCAAAGTTTGAGAGCATATGGAAAATAAAACACCAACTAAGGTGATCAAAATATTTAGAAATATGAAGTATAATGAACATACCAAGTTTCTTTAAGAATTTGAGGGAATGGATGTTCTCATGAGGAAAGATTTTATTGTCTAAAATTTTCTGATCCTCCACATAACCAGTCTGATATGGCGAAATAAGGGGTGTAAGTAAGGTCTTGATACTATTAGCAATGAGTTTAGAGATAATTTTGTAATGCAAAGATATATTGGATGAAAAATAGATGGATTCTCAATTTTCATCTTTTGGGAATAAGTGTGAGAAAGGTAGCATCTAAGGATGGGAGAATTGAGGTTTATTTTCTAGGGTCTTTCACAAAGAGCCGAACATCTTCCCCCACAATGTTCCAACAATCATAGACAAAATCCTTGGTAAATCCCTCTAACCCTAGTTATTATCCTATAGTCAAGTTCATAACTACCTCTTCAACCTCCAAAAAAGTGACTTCATGTAAAATCCCTTCATTTTGTTTCGTAGAAAAATCTAGTAATTTTCTTAATTATATTTGTAGTTTTCAACCTTTTGTCCTCAATTAGATCAATAAGGATATTCTGATAAAGAATGACTAGTTCTCACTCTATCTCTCTATGGTGTTCAAGATTTTCCCCTTTAAATTTACAAGACTAGAGATTCCATTGTGATGCTTATGCTAAAATATTGAATGATGAAAAAATTTGGAGTTTTTTCCCCTTCTTTAATTCATTAATTTATCCAAGGAAAGTTTTAAGGATGGAAGTTTATCTTAAAGTTTAGAAACCTTGGCGAATCTTATTAGTCCCTAATATGCAAACTATAAAAAATTTGGTGATATTTTTGTAGAAATATTTATATTTCCAATGATTTTATATTAGTCTATATAAAATTTTGTCTATTGTTAAGGTAAAATAATTTTGTAATATAAAAGTTTGGTGAATCATTTTTAGGAAAAAATGGAAATCGCCAAATCGTTTTTTTTCGAAAAGCATGGAAAATTAACCCACTTGCAAAGAGCCCCTAAAATTTTCCCTGGATTTATCTTCCATAATATCTCTTTATGCTTGAGTCTTTTATCTAATTGAAATTGACTTATGGTCAATAATTATACAATAAGAGAACAGAGTTCCCATCCCCAATTTCCCAGAATCTGTGAACCTAATGAGATAATGTTTTCTCCGGGCTACATTTCAAAGATGTGAACCTTTAATGTTGTAATTGGATTAGTTGAGATTCCTCTATTTTTCAAGAATATTTTCCTTCCATATTTGGTTGCACAGTGCACTAGAATTTTTGAGAAATTCCCACTAGGTTTTGTCTCTTGAAGCTTGACTTAGAATCTCCATAGCCCTTAGTCCCACTCCTCCTCGAGATTTCAACCTATAGACTTTGTCTTAGGAAACATGATTCCATTTCCATTCCTTTTTCACTCCTTGTTGGAGGAAGGTTCTATTAATGTTTTTCATCTTCTATATAATTTATTTAGGAGCGACTAGGGTTGAGATAAGATATAGAGGAAGAGCTTGCAATACAGACTTAAGAAGGATTAGTCTACCGAAAATACTTAAATATCTAAAAGTCCAACATGATAAGTGTTTTTCAGAATTTAGCAATTTTTCTTCCTAGACCTGTAGATAGAGAGGGTTATCCCCTGAGGGGGATCCAAGGTATTTAGATGAAAGGGAACTCTTTTGAAAGTCGAAGAGTCTTGAGATATGTATTTGAATAGCTAGGGGAGCGTTGAAGAAGAAGATACGGTATTTTAGTAAATTAATGGAGGTTCCTAAAGCTTCTAAGAAGTCATCAAGGATTTTTGTGAAGGAAACCTCATGTTTAACCGAGGGATGACCCATAAGAAGAGTGTTATAAAAAACTGTTGATGTGTAGAAGATAGATCAAAATCACATAGGTTGAGGAATTTTATTTTCAAGTCAATTTCCACAAATTTGATTGTTTTCCATAAGCCTTCTAGCACTAACAAGAAAACGGTAAGGGGGGATAGGATCACCTTATCAAATACCTCTAAGTGGGGTAAAGATGCAATATGAAAATTAATTGACTAAAATTGAGAAAATATCTTTCTAAAATTGAGATATGACCTAGTGAATCCATTTCTCATCAAATCCAAATTTTGAGAGCATATTAAAAATAAACTGCCAAATAAGGAAATCAAAAGCTTTATAATATCAAGTTTGATGAGCATACCAAGTTTCTTTAAGAGCTTGAGGGAATGAATGTGCTCATAGCTAGTTTATCCAAGGAAATAAGGGAGGGAAATAAGGTCTTGAGTCTATTAGCAATGACCTTAGAGATAATTTTGTAAATGGCCTTGCAAATGGCTATGTGATGAAAATAAGAGGGATTCTCAAATTTAATGCTTTTTGGAATAAGGGTGAAAAAGGTGGCATCTAAGGATGGAATAAATAATGCTTATTTTCTAGGTTCTTCCACCAAGATCTAGACATACAACCCCACATTGTTCCAAAAGTCATGGAAAACTTCCCTAGTAAAACCATATGATTCTAATTATTTTAGGAAAGTTCATAAATTCCTCTTGAACTTCAACAAAGTGATTTCCTATAAAATCCCTTTATTTTGGTAAAGTGAACAATCTATTAATGTTCCTAATTATCTTTCTAATTGTCAGTCTCTAGTCCTGAATTAGATTAGTAAGGATATTACAATAAACATTGACTAGTTTTCATTCTATCTCTCTATGATTTTATATCTTTTTCCCTTACGAATTTATGAGACTAGAGATCCATTGTGTTGTCTATGTTAAATTATTGAACGATGAAAAAAATTAGAGTTTTTCCCCTTCCTTAATCCATTGATTTCAAGACTTCTAATTCCATAATATCTCTTCCCACTTAATTCTTTCTGCTAACTGAAGTTGACTTATGGTCAATAATCCTCCAAGAAGAGAGAAAAGTTCCCATCCTTGTTTTCCCAAAATCTATGATCCTAAAGGAGATAACAATTTCTTTAGGATACATTCCAGATATGTGAACCTTTGATGTTATAATTGGATTAGTTGAGATTCATCTATCTTTGGGGAACATTTTTCCTTCCACATCTTGTTTCATAGAGCACTATATTTTTTGAGCAATTTCCATAATGTTTCTTCTCTCAGAGCTTGAGGTGGAATCTCTAGATACCTTAATCCCATCCCTCCTTGAGTTTTCAACCTACATACCTTGTCCTAGGAAATAGCATCCCATTTCCATTCCCTTTTAAATCCTTTCCAAAGGAAGGTTATTTAAGTTTTTTTTTTTATCTTTAGCAGAATAGACTTGGGAGAAGCTAGGGCTGATGGAAGATAGAGAGGAAGAGCTTGCAACATAGACTTAAGAATAATTAATCTATCAACAATATTTAAACATCTAAAAGTCCAACATACTAGACTTTTTATGTTTTTAATTTGAGCAATAGTTTGTCCCATACCTATAGAAGAAGAGGGTTCTCCACCAAGGGAGATCCAAGATATTTGGATGGATGGGAACTCCTTTTAAAGCCAAAGAGTCTTGAGATATGTAGTTGAACGAATAGGGGAGTGTTGAAGAAGAATATATATGAGATTTTATTAAATTAATGGAGGTTCCTAAATATTTTGAGAATTCATCAAGGATTTGTTAAAGGAAACTCCCTATTGGACCAAGGGATGCCCCATAAGAAGAGTGTCATAAAAAAATTGATGATGTGTAGAGAATAGATCAGAATCACCTAGGTTGAGATGTTTGATTTTATTTTCCCTTCCCATAGATTTTATTATTTCCCTAAGCCTTTTGGTTGATCTAGACATATGCAAGAACACAAAAAAATACAAAAATACACGTATACACAAAGATGCAACATAAATAAAACTTCATTTCATTAATATCAAAGAACTGAAATATGCTTACATACATAAATGGAAATAATCTAGCTCGGGCGATGGTAGCTTATGTCTGAGAAGAGATGTGGTAGATACATGCCTTTGAACTATGATACAATGAGGCTGGAAGGCCTAGATATTATTGAGAAATAATGGAAAACCCTAAACATCCAAAACCCTAACCCTAGGAGATGAAGTGCCAAAACTATGGGCCCTATTTGGTTAAATTGGTACATCAACTTCCTGGGATTGTAACTTTGGCATATGATCTTCGTTTGATGTGCACAATACCTCGGTAGAAATATCTATCCGAGGACTACAAATTTTGACTAAAAACATGAGATGATGTCTCATTTTCATGTTTTCCCAAAAAAATGTTGTTTAGGGCCTCAAAATGGCTCTGGAAGTTCAGGACTCAAAAAAACTACCAAAAATATTAAATTGTGCTATAGTTAAGGAAACTAAAAAACTGAAAGAAACAATGGTGGGGGTCCAAGGGGAATAGGCAGGTGGCCACCAATATCCACGTGGCTCAGACCTCCCCACTTAGGAAATAGTGGTCCCCATTACGTTGAGTGTCTCCATGAGATGGGGAAACTTTTGCTGAACTTGGTCCCTAGTGAGCCACATGCCTTGGTGTAGGAATTGGACAACTTTGACAACCCGATACAATTGTATTTGTTGTTAGCGAGTATTTTTGATATGTGTGTTGATGATCCAATTAGTTGTGGCATGTTCCATGCAGTATGGGTTGAACTCTATTGGTGTGAGTTGCTCTGCAATGTCTGATGTGTCTAGTAATAGTGGAAAGTATGGTTGAAGGTGGTCCACATTGAATATTGGGTGTAGGCCAAGGAATGGTGGAATGATGAGCTCCAAATAATTTCTCCCTATATCCTTAGTGATGGTGTAAGGCCCATATCATAGCGGGTGAAGCTTTCGATGGGGCCCAACGAGGCACTCCTTCTGCAAATGTAACCAAAATTTTTCGCCCACCAAGAACTTGTGTCATACCCAATGCTGATCATGACACTACTTCTACTTAACACACTACTTGTACTTAGCATTGGCTTTGTCCAATATGTCATGTACCTATTGGAGGATGTGATGAATGTGCTCAATGAAGTTCTTAGCCCTGTCAGCTTCAGACTGTACATGAGTTGAATCTTCAAGAGTAGTTGCAAATGGTATGGCCACTTCAATGGGACATAGTGACTAGAATCCCAATCCCACCTGAAAAGCGATGTGGCCAGTTGAGATATGGAGAGCTATGTTGTAGGTATGCTATACATAGGGGAGTCTTTCATCCCATGTGTGTGGATGCTTCGAGTTGTACATGCGCAGAATGTGTACAATCATTTGTTGACGACCTATGTTTGAGCATTAGTTTGGGGGTGGAAATTCGTGGACTTAGTGAGCTTGGTATACAACATCGACCAGAGATTTGACCAAAATGTACTTAGGAACCTGTTGTCCTGATCTAAGATAATGGACTGTGGGATCCCAAAGTGTACCCACACCCATTCAAATAAGATATTACCAGTGGATTCTTCTATGATACTCTTCTTGTAGGTCGCCAGAATGGCCATCTTATAGAATCGATCGACGACCATGAAAATGTAGTTGTTGCCATGCTTAGTAGAAGGAATTACCGACATGTAATCCAAGGAGATGGATTCCCAAGGTCGACTAGGAGTAAGCAGAGGAGTATATAAGCCTTGCTTCTTGATGGTCAGTTTGGTAATGGCGTAGGAAGTGTAGGATCTGATGTACTTCCCACATCCTGTCGGAGGTTTGGCCAATAAAAATACTTCTTCAACGCTGCCACTATTTTCTCTACCCTAAAATGTCCAATGACCCAAATGTAGTGTTCCTCCTAAATCATCTTGGCACGCTCGCTTGAAGGAACACAAAGGTGTCCCAAGTGGCATAAAAGTGCATCCTGGAGGTGAAAATTTAGAACTTTCTTGCCTTCCAAGAGCATTTGGTATGTGTTGTCAAATTATGGATCACTCTTGTAAAGATGCAGCCACCCCGTAGTCTCATGCCCACAAGAGTTGAGCACAGTGGTCAACGCCATGACCGATGGTCGGCTGAGGCAGTCTGCAACATTGTTGGTGCTTCCCTTCTTATACTTAATGTTCAAATGGAACTGTTGAAAGTATGTGGACCATTTTTATGGCGATCGTTATCCAACTCCCCTCGTGTCTGTATGAACTACAGGGGTCGGTGGTCTATGTGGATGACCATTTCCTTCCCCATAATGTAATGCTTCCACTTTCGGCAGACCTGCACAATGGAATACATCTCTTTTTCATAGGTGGGATGCTTTCAGACTGCTTCTAAAAGTTTCTCACTATGATATGCCACTAGATGCCCATGTTGAGTAAGAATTGCACCAATAGCATAGTCATAGGCATCTGTTTCGATCTCAAATGATTGTTGCAGGTCCAGTAATCTGAGCACTAGTACAAAGTAGAGGTGATACTTCAACTCAAAAATGCCTTTTGTTGAGATTCAGACCAAAAGAAAATTTCTTTCACTCCTCCCTTGGTGACCTGACTCAAAGGCCAAGTGATATGAGAGAACCCCAACACAAACCTATGGTAGAAGTTGGCAAGGCCCAAACATTTGTGGAGCTCTGTTAGAGTGGTTGGTGTTGGCCAATCCTGAATGACTTTTATCTTTTTTGGGTCCACATCCACACCCTGCTCATCAATAATGTACCCTGGATATTGAACCTGGGTCATACCAAAAGTCCATTTCTCCAAATTGGCATATAACTTATGTTGCCATAGGGTTTGGAGGACCTGTCAAATATGGTTGAGGTTCTCTTCCCAAATCTGGCTGAAGATCAGAATGTCATCCAAATACAGCACCACGAATGAGTTGGTGAAGGGTCGCAAGATGTCATCCATCAGCCTCATGAAGGTTGTGGGGGCATTTGTCAACATGAAAGGCATGACCAACCATTAAAAAAGGCCCTCCTTGGATTTGAAGGTAACCTTCCACACATTGGAGGGTTTGATCGATACCTGGTGATAACTAGACTTCAATTCAATCTTGTTGAAATATTTGGCCCCCTTAAGCTGGTCTAGATGGTCATCAATCTGTGGGATTGGATACCTATTCCAGACAGTGATCTTGTTCAGCGCCCAATAGTCAATAAAAAGTCTCCAAGTCCCATCCTTCTTTTGTAACAAATGATCAGGCTCCCATAGGGTGATGAACTTGGCCTGATGGGCCCTTTATACAACAACTCTTGAATCTACCTCTTGATTACATCGTTCTCCAGAATAGAGCATCGATGGATCATTCCATTTAATAGCAACCCACCTAGGGTCAGATCGATCGAGTGCTTGACCTGACATTGTAGAGGTACCCCTGTGGATGAGGTCAAGATGTCCATGCACTCCTCAACAACCTTGTCCATCTGTTGTTGTCATGTAGAGGAGCACTGTCTGGAGGCCGTGGCCACAATCTTATTCTTTCCCTGAGGAAAAATCATAAGGAAAACAAATTTCCTGGTCTGGGAAATGACCTTATTACATTTCTTCACAATGATCAAAGAAATGGCGATAGGTGGTGCTACCTATGGTATCCTGTACAACTTATCACCCAAAGTAATAATAACAGTGCGAGGCATAGACTCATACACAACATGCCGCTTCCACAAGTATGGTTGGCCTAATAATGCATCACAAAATTCAAGAGGAGAAACATCACACAATATCTCATCCATGAAGGGCTTGATGTTGTAGGGCAAGTGACACTGTTGGATGATGTGAAGATCTCTCCCTTGGTGAAGCCACGTAATGGTGTACAGTTACGGGTGTGGTGTGGTTGGTAGGCCCAATCGCTTCATGACCTTTGCTGAAATGAGGTTGTTTTGGCTCTTGTTGTCGACAATGAACTGCAGTGGGGAACCCTTCACCCACATCTATGAGTGGAAGAGCCACTCCCTCTCCTCTTGACCTTCAGGCTCATCCTTATGGATCTTGGTGATGGCAGCGATGGCACTAGGATCCGCATCAATAATCTGCTTCCCTTTTTCATTCCCCGTGTTGGTTTCTAACTCAGATTCAGAACATGCATCTGATTCAGAAGCCTTCAGTTCGACCACTAGTGACTGCTTGGCTCGGCACTCACTTGAGTTGTGAGTGGGGCTCTTATGGAACTCACACCATTTCCTTGTGTCCTTGTTTGTCTTTGTGTTGTTGTTCTTTGCTTGCGGCTTCGACGGGTTTTCTTGGGTCAACCCGCCTTGGATTTGTCCTTTGTTCTACGGCTTGGGGGAAACTTTCCCTTACTTTGGATTTGCAGATCCAAAGTCTTGCTTCTTCTATTTAAATTTCTGCTCGATATTGACAATGTATCGATAGGTGGCGCCAAGCGAGGATATGTCCAGGAACTCCATCTCGTCCTGGATGTACTTGTGTATATAGCCACGGTACTTGAGTACCAAATGCTGCTCAAAATCCTTGATACATAGCTTCGTGTGAAGGGTATGGAAAACATTTGTGAACTCCGACACATCTTGGTCCCTTTCCTGCCGCAGTGTGGTCCACTTTATGTATTTATCTTCATAGCTCCTAATAGGGTAATATTGTTCCTTGATGGCATATAGAAAAGAATTCCAAGTGAGTGTGGCTAAAAACAATGAGGATCCCCTCTCATTCTTTTGTTCATATTAGGTTTCCCACCAATCCTTGACATGTGGGGCAGATTTGAGAAGTGCAAAAGCAATCTTTCCTGATTGGAAAAGTCATGAACTAAAAAATATCCTTCCAATAGATTTAACTATCTATCTATGACATCTGCATCTATCTGGCCTTCAAAAATGGGAATATCAAAGTTAACTTGTACCTTAAAAGGAGTGGCGCCTCTAGAGTAACTGCAAGATGAAGATGTGTTGTCTGTGGGTAGCATCAAAGAATCTGGGTAAAGTTATCCATCATTGTGTTCCTCTATCAATCAAGGGATTCCTCGAGAAACATTTTGAAAGGATCTTCCGCCCCCTCATATTTCTTTTCTTCCACCATGGGAGGCTATCAAGGTTTGCGAGGTTGGCCTTGCAAAGGTTCAACCAATTTAATCCCTAACTCCTTATACCCTAACCTCATTGGCGACATGCAAATAAAATTAGAGAAAGAGAAGACCGCTCTGATACCATTGATCCAATCTTATGCAGGAACACAAAAAAATACAAAAATACACATATACATCGAGATGAAAGAGAAATAACACTTCATTTATTAATATCAAAGAACTAAAATATGCTTATGTACAAAAATGGAAATAAACTAGCTCGGGCAATGGTAGCTTATCTCTAAGAAGATATGTGGTGGATACATGTCTCTAAAATATGTTACAATGAGGCTTGAATACTTATTTATTATTGATAAATAATGGAAAACCCTAAACATCCAAAAACCTTACCCTAGGAGATAAAGCGCCAAAACTATGGGCCCTATTTGGGTAAATTGGTACATCAACTTCCTGGGGTCGTAACTTTGGCATACGATCTTCGTTTGATGCGCACAATACCTCATTAGAAATATATATTTGAGGACTACAACTTTCTACTACAAACACGAGTCATTAACTCATGTTTTCTTGTTCTCCCAGAAAAATGTCGTTTAGGGCCTCAAAACGGCTCCGGAAGTTCAAGACCCGAAAAACTGCCAAAAATAGTAAATTGTGCTACAATTAAGGAAACTGAAAAATTGAAAGAAATAGTGATGGGGGTCCAAGTGGAATAGGTGGGTGGCCACCAATATCCACTTAGATCATTGGAATTAAATGGAAAAGTTAGGGGGAGATAGGATCACCTTATCATATACCTTTAAATAGGGTAAAGATTCATTATGGCATACCATTTACTAAAATTGAAAAAAAAAAAAAAAAAAAAAAAAAAAACTTCCGAGAATATAGCTATGACCCAGTAAATCCATTTCTCATCAATTACAAAATATGAGAGCATATGGAAAATAACCCACCAACTAAGGCAATTAAAATATTTATATATATCAAGTTTGATGAACACACCATGTTTCATTAATAATTTGAGTGAATCAATGTGGTCATGAGGCAAAACAATACTGTCTAAAAATTTTTGATCCTCCACATAGCTAGACTAATCCAGGGAAATAAGGGAGAGAAGTAAGGTCTTCAGTATATTAGCACTGACCTTAGATATATTTTTGTAAATTACATTGCAAAGAGATTTAGATGAAAATCATATGGATTCTCAATTTTTTTGCTTTTGGAAATAACATTGAGAAATGTAGCATCTAAGAATGGGAGAATTAAGGTTAATTTTCTAGGGTCTTCCACCAAGAGCTAGACATATTCCCCAACAACGTTCCAAAAACCATGGAAAATTTACATGTTAAGAACATCTGACCCTAGTTATTTTCCTCTGGGGAAGTTCATAGCTAGCTCTTCAACCTCCGACAATGTGATTTCCTATAAAATGCCTTCATTTTTTAGACAAAAAACTATTATTGTTCTTAATTCTTTCTAATTTTCATCCACTTATCCTAAATTGGATGATTAAGGATATTCCAATAAAAATTGACTAGTTCTCACTCTTCTCTCTATGGTGTTCTAGCTTCCACCCCTGCAATTTATGAAACTAGAGATTCCATTTTGCTTCCTATGTTGAATTATTGAAGGATGAACATTTTGGATTTTCCCCTAAAGCCATTAATTTTTGGGATTCTTCTTCCATAAGATATCTTCCAGTTTGTGTCTTTCTTTTAATTGAAGTTGACTTATGGCTAATAATCCTCCAAGAAGAAAGCATAGTTCCCACCCTCAATCTCCCATAATTTGTGATCCTAAATGAGGTAATAGTTTCTCCAAGCTACATTCCAAATATGTGAACCTTTTATGTTATAATTGGATTAGTTGAGATTCCTCAATGTTGGGGAACATTTTTCCTTCCAAATTTGGCTACAAAATGCAATACAATTTTTTAGCAACTTTCACTAGGTTTTTTCTCCCAGAGCTTGACATAGAATCTCTACAGGGAAAATTTTAAGAACCCCCCCTAAATTTATAAATATAATAAATGGGCAAATCTCCATGGTATATAGGAAAAATGGAAGGCGATTTTATCAATAATATAATATGTATATATAATTTTTTGGCGAATCTCTCACCAGGCATGGCGAATATTTTACTCAATTATAAAATCTTGTAAGATCTTGGCGAGTCTTTCACTAAATAATAAAACTTTGTAAAGTCCTAGTGAATCTTAGCATAGGCTACATGCTGGTTTAATTCCCCCATTTAAATAGGCTACATTCCAGGTGAATACCATGGGTCAATACCATGTGCCATTTTGGTGAATACCATGGGTCAATACTATGTGCCATTTTTATTTTTATTAATTCTAATATTAGGGTTAATAATGGTTTTTTGCATGGTATTAATAACAATCTAGTCCATGGTATTTGTCCCATAGTATTTTGGCCATAGGTTTCACCTAAATATAACCCATTTTTTGAGTGTCCGTAAATATAAGGTAACTTATGGAGTAAATATAAAAAAATGTTTTATTTGTTTACCATACCTCTCGTTTATTTATATTTTTATTAATTTACCATACCTCTTTTACAAATATGGTATTTGGCCCATAGGATTCACTTAAATAAAACCTTTTTCTTGAGCCTTCATAAATAGAACGAGGGTTATGGACTAAATATAAAAAGAGGTTTTATTTATTTACGATACGTCTAGTTTATTTATATTTTTATTTATTTACCATACCGTTTGAGTAAGTATAAAAAGACGTTTTATTTATTTACCATACCTCCACTTTACTTATATTTTTATTTGTTTACACCGTTACATGTATATAAGGTGACTTATGGAGTAAATATAAAAAATGTTTTATTTATTTACCATACCTCTCATTTATTTATATTTTTATTAATTTACCATACCTCTTTTATAAATATGGTATTTGGCCCATAGGATTCACTTAAATAAAACCTATTCTTGAAAATGGGCGAATGGATTCACTTAAATAAAACCTATTCTTGAAAATGGGCGAATGGAAGGTTGTAAGTCCTAATTTCAAGGGCTAAATTTACCTTTTTTACCCTCTCCCTTAAAATAAGGTGGGCTATTTGAGGTGATTTGTAAAAATGTACTATGATACAAAATATTCGCCCACTAAAAATTTAAAACCCCTTAATTTCGCCAAAGGGCGAACATTCGCCCCTAAAATTATCCTTGAATCTCTAGATCCCTTAATCCCATCACTCCTTGAAATCTCAGCCTACAGACTTTTTCCTAGGCAACAATATCCCACTTCCATTCATTTTGTTCTCTTTTTTGGAGGAAGGTTATATGAATTATTTTGATCTTCTGTAGAATTGATTTGGGAGAAGATATGGCTAGGAGAAGATAAAGAGGAAGATCTTGCAAGATAGACTTAAGAAGGATTAGTCTACTAGTAATATTTAAAGATATAAAATTCTAAGATGATAGTTTTTTTGTAAAATTTGAGAAATAATTCTTCCCATACCTATATACAGATAAGGTTATCCAACAATGGGGCTGCAAGGTATTTGGATGAAAGGGAAATCCTTTGAAATCTGAAGGGGCTTGAGTTATGTAGATGAATAGCTAGGGGAGTGTCAAAGAAGAAGATATGAGATTTCAGTAAATTAATGGAGGTTCCTAAAGCTTCTGAGAAGTCATAAAGGATTTGTTTGAAGCAAACCACATGTTGGACTAAGGGACATTCCATAAGAAAATTGTCATAAAAAAAACTACTGATGTATAGAAAATAGACCAGAATCACCGAAGTTGATGTCTTTGATTTCCTTGTCCCTTTCCATATATTTGATTGTATTTCCTAAGCCTTCTAGAACTAACAGGAAAAGGTTGGGGGAGGTAGGATCACCTTGTTAGATACCTCTAAATGGGTTAAAGATGCAATATGGGAAACCATTGACTAAAATAGAGAAAAAAAAAAAAATTGAGAACATAGCTAAGACCCGATGAATCTATTTCTCATCAAATCCAAAATTCAGAAGCATATGGAAAATAAAAAACCAACTAAGGCAATCAAAAGCTTTAGAAATATCAAGTTTGATGAACATACCAAGTTTTTTTAAGAATTTGAGGGAATGAATGTGCTCATGAGGCAAAGAATGTTGTCTAAATTTTTTTGCCCCACCACATAGCTAGTTTGATTTGGGAAAATAACGGAGGGAAGTAAGGCCTTGAAACTATTACCAATGACCTTACAAAGAATTTTGTAAATGACATTGCAAAGAGATAATGGGTGAAAATTAGAGTGATTCTCAAATTTGATGCCTTTTGGGAAAAGGTTGAGAAAGATAGCATTTAATGATGGGATAATTGAAGATGATTTTCTAGGGTCTTCCACCAAGGTCCACACATCTTCTCCCACAATATTCCAAAATTGATGGAAAAATTCCATGGTAAAATCATATGTCCCTAATTATTTTCCCTAGAGAAAGTTCATAACTACCTGTTCAACCTACGACAATGTGATTTCCTATAAAATCCATCCATTTTGTTTTAAATAATAATCCATTAATGTTCTTAATTATATTTCTAATTGTTAGCATCCTATATTTAATTGGATCAGTAAGGATATTCCAATAAAGATTGACTAGTTCTCACTCTATCTCTATATGGTTTTGTAGCTTCTTCCCTATGAATTTCTAAGACTAGAGATTATGTTGTGCTTCCTCTACCGAATTATTGAACGATGAAAACTTATTAGAGGAATTTTTATTTCTAAAATGGCCTCCTAAGGAAATTATAAAATAATAGTGGAAATAATAAAATAAGATTAGATTACATCATCAAATTTTAGATGGAAAAAGGAAAAAGCTACTTTTGCAACTCATATTTTCAACTTATCTCCCTATGGGTTTACTCAAATTTTGAGCACGGACAATTGTTGGATGAAAAATTTGATTCTTCATCCAAGGATTACGCATGTCGAATACTTTTGATGGACCCCGATACATGAAAAATGAGAAATAAATGAAAAATATGATTGCAATCACATTTTTTCATGTATTTCTCATTTTTCGTGTAGCAAGGTCCATCGAAAGTATGTAACATGGGTAGCAACATGGGTACTCCTTGGATGAGGAATTAAATTTTTCCTCCAACAAGTACTCCTACTTGAAATTTGAGTAAAAACTTAGGGAGATAAGTTGAAAATAAGATTTGAAAAAGTAGTTTTATTATTTTATTATTTGTTAATCTTTTTAATTTTTTACTCCAAAAATGGTGAATCATCCCCCATGGTTGGCATCATAATATTGAATCCTATTGGTTCTTATAAAGTTTATTTTGTTTGTACATTTTTCTTAGGAGGCCCATTTTATACCTCAGAATTTCTCTAATTTGAAATGGAGTTTTTTAACCCTACCTTAAGCCATTGATTTCTGGAATTCTTCTTCCATAAGATATCTTCTTGCTTAAGTATTCATTCTAACTGAAGATCACTTATTGAATTCCTTTTGATAAATTTCCTTCTATCTTCCTTCTTCTATTATTGTCTACTAGATGGATTCCATTTCTTACTCTAATATTTTCTATTCCTCGTGTATGTTACCAAATTCAAGTTTTTCCAATTTTTTAATTTCTTCTTGAGGTATTTTAATTGTTGTTGAATGTGATACATGATTGCACCTTCATTGGACTTAGATTCCTTCCTCCAGCTTAAATTTTTTTCATAAAGGTAGAGTGTCTTGTCTAGAAAGGTTCAGATCTAAATGACCTATTTTTTGGATTGTCATTCCAATCCATTGTCAAGATAATTGGCCATTGGTCTGATCCATGACAAAGCAGAATGGAAGCTTCAAAAATTGAGACTAGTAATAAGAAATTATTTATACATGAAAAATATATCAAAATGGGAAGAGATTTGAAATAACCCCCCCCCCCCCGGGATTTTATTATTCTAGGTAAAGATGCAATTATTTGTTTCCACCAACCATTTTAGAGAGATTTGAGAATTCTAAAAATTGCATGGAATCATCATCTAGTCTTGTAATGCCTCCATTTTTATAGCTTAGGGATTTGATAATGTTAAAATTTCCTCCAAGGATCCAATAATATTCCCTATTAAACTAAAAATTTTGAATACATTCAGAAGGAATACATTTTTCTCCCCTAGAGTAGTTGGACCATATACACTAGTTGTATATTCTTTCCTAGTCGAGATGATTCAATGGAATCTGGTTATTAAAGGTATTGAGGTAGCAACAAAGAATTATAGGGATATGGTTCCTAGGTTCGAAATAATGGAAATGCATGTTGATGCTCATTTTTCATAATTAATTATACAATTACAACCTTTGCATATACCTTTCATGATTTTTTCCATAACTTGAAAATAACAGTTTGTTTCCAGCAACATCAATATGTTTAGTTTTTCTATGCTAACTTTATTCTTAAGAATCGTTTGTTTTATCTCTCCATTGAGGCCTGTTAAATTCAAAGAGATGAATTTAATTACAAACTATGGGGGTTAGGAAGGTAGGTCTCAGTCATTAATGAATCCCTACCAGTATTGACGAAGTATTCTCTGATCTCTTGAATGAGCTTCTTGTTTCTTTTACTTCCTCTTCTTTGTCTTCTTTCATAGACTTTGGGTTTTCCTTTGTAGGTTTTTTATTTTTAATTCGAAAGGATGAAGAAGGGGGTGTGATATTATCTTAAGCTTGCTAATACATAACTTCCTAAAACTTTATATAGGAACTTTTTATTAGATGCACTTCTTCTTGAAGGATGATACTTACATCCTTCGATTTCCATTCAAGGGCTAGTGTATGAAGATCCATGTTAGTTAGTTTTATTTCTTCTGCCTCTCCAACCTTTGTGTTTTCTTTCTTTTCTTCTTCCATATCCACATATTCTAGCTAATTATCTTGACCCTCTTTTCAGGAATGCTCCTAATTGATTATTCATTGAATTTTATAGAGCTTTATTTGTCATATCTTCTCATTGTTTTCTCTCCCTATTCTGATGTGTCTTCCTCCAACTTGTGAAGGATCGTGTACTTGTTTCCATTTTTTTTTCCTCCTAGATGTATATCACTCGTTCCTCTTCTAGCAATTTTTCTCCCATTAGAAACCCTCATGTATTCATCTCGATTTTCCTCCTGGGAAGTCTTGGAGGGTTTCAGAATGAATCTATCTTAGAATGATAAATAAGTCCCCTAGAACAAGAAGACGCCTTAGATGGAATGTACGAGCTAGGGTAATTCCCTGTAGAAGAGCATAATATTCTACTAAATTGTTGGAAAGAACTCCTAGTTTCCATGCATATTGTCCTTCGATTATTCCCCTGAGGTGAAATATTCTGGCCCGCACCCCCCCCCCCAACAACACCTATCTCCCATAGATTTTAATTCTATCAATATTAATATTAATGTAAAATTGTCTTAATTATGCATTTATTATGCATCGAGATGAATCAAATCCATTCAAATACAAACCTTGTTTTAAGTTTCTCATTTTAAAAATAGGTTTTAATCTCAAGGGATTTGATCCCTTTAAGTGCATGATGATTGGTTCTTTAGACACACACACATATATTTTTCAATTAGGTTAATATCAAGTGATTGGGAGGAATGATTGGGACCATCCCCATCCAAGTTCAATTCTCACAACTGATATGATGAGCTTTGATGTAATGGCTTCAATCCTTGTTGAGAATGAATAGGTCCTCAAGGACCAAAACATGTATATTATTTATATGGAATCTATTGTTAGGTCCCTATAATACTAGTTTAGCCCCTATATTTTTATTTTTATGCCCTTACATTATTATTTTTATGTAGGCCCTAATTATATTTTGACTTGTTAGACTCTTATACATACCAAGGAGGTTTTATCATTTGAATCATCCAATAATTGTTCATTTATTTGATGTAAAGGGAGGTTTCCTCCTCAAAGCGGATTGTTTTCTATTCATTGATCTATTTTTTATTGTGTTTCTATGCAATTTTTATCTGGTTACATAACATTTGGTATTAGAGCTCTAGATTCTATGGTTTTGTTGCTTCAAATGGGTCATTGTGGATTTTTCACTATAACTTTTTCTGTGATGCTTTAGATTGTGAAATTGTTACTAAGTGGAGAAAAAATCTCTATGAACATCTAGTTACAATTTCATACCTTGGTTCGCTAGATTTTGGGTGATATGATCCAAGTTAGGGTTTCTGTATACTCTAGAATTTAATCTCAAATGAGGTGTCCCGAGAAAAATCATCATAAATTTCTCTTCAAGAATCATATTTGTATTCCATAAAACGTGGTTTAAATTGTACATACTTTATTTTTTCAAGTATGAGTTTCAGGTCTGAAGGTTAAAACAATGACATGTAGTAGCCCATACAAGTTCACTCTACTAAACCAGTCCATAATCAGGTTATCATGGGATATTTGGAATAACTTTATCTTGAAAAATCAAATATTTCTCTAACATGTAGGGTTGGAAATAAGACACAAAGAGATACCTCGGGATGAATTTCAGACTTTGGGAGGCCAGGATCACAGAGATACAACAATGTCAAGGTAAACTAGATCAACAAGCTCAAAATCAAGCTCTTAAAAGGTGTGTATTTTAAATTTGCATGACTTTTGTTTGAAAATTCATTTGAACTGATTAAAAGGGCATAGTGAAGCATAGATATCATTATTTTGGTTAAAAAATGACTCACAACAAAAAATGATACACCCATTAAGCCCACAAAAATCTCTACTATGACGCATGAAGAAGAGGACGAAATGCAACATGATGTGTCAAAATTACAAGAACAAGTGCAACAATTTTCACCCTCACAAAGAGAAACCAAAAATGAATTGTAAGTTATGATGAATGTTAAGAGGGATAGTTTAGAAGAAAAAATAAAAGGGGACATGGAAGGTTTGAAGAATGTTTTAGAAGCAAAAATAAAAGGTTTGAAGGAAGGTTTGACAAAGTTGTTACAAGAAATTCTTCCTAGTGGTGATAAGGTATTCCATGAAAATAATGATGAGAACAAAAGTAATGTGAATCATGACTTTAGAGAGTCTAAATTTGGGTTTAAAAACCACCTCATTCCAAAGATCGATATGAGGAAGTTTGATGGCAAGGATCCAGTAACATGGATAGTATAGATGAAGCAATTCTTTCATCTACATGATTTGTAACACACACAAAAGGTATGCTCTGCATCTTTATATTTAGAACCCAATCATTTTGTGTGGTATTGATGGTTTTGTTTTCGTAAATCACTTATCACCTGGATAATTTTTACAGAGGAATTGGTAGAAAATTATAAGGATACAAAGAGCAATACCTTCTTTAACCAATTGATAAATCTAAAAAAAAAAGTTCAATGGTAGAGCACAATGAGGAATTTCAAAGTTTGAATATCAAGGCAACATATATTCGAGAGAAACATTTGATTTATGTCATCATAGGGACTTTAAATGATAACATCCAACATGAGGTTAACCTTTGGGAACCTAATTCACTGGAGAATACGTTCAGGGTGACAAGAAAAGTTGAAAGCAAAATTATGGCAACAAGGAGATCTACCACTCACAACTATAAAGATGGAAATATTTCCACTCCTAGACTCCCACAACCTACAAGGTTTAAACCAAAACAACTTGAGTAAAAAGGAGCAAAAGGGCTTTGGTGCAGCTATCATAGACAATACACTAAAGGTCATAAGTGTGCTGAGAAGAAATTATTTTACAGAGATTGTGAAGAGGAGGAAGAAAATGAACAATAAAAATCAAAAGAAGAAGTCATACACTAGGAACCAACCCCAAGGGTTGGAAAAGAAGAAATGAATCCCAACATATCTTGTAATGCATTGGAGGAAATTACCATTCCTCAAACTCTCAAGACAGAAGGATATATCAAGAAGAAAAAGGTATTAGTACTGATTGATTCTACCTATAATTTTATTCATTGTAAGATAACCAAGAATTTAAATTTCTTTCTATATCTAGCACCAAAGTGTCAAGTGATGGTTGCAAATGGAGTAACTATAAATTTCTCATGGAAGTGTCATAATATCAATCTAACCATGGGGAAATATGTATTGAATAGTCCAATTCTTTCCATTCTGATGAGGGTGTTGATGTTGTATTAGGAGTCTCGTGGTTACAATCTTTCGGGACAAAAAATTTTAATTTTCAAGAACTTTTCTTGAAATTTTTTAGAGAAGGAAAGGAAATTGAATTAATGGGTATCTCAGGGAAACCCACAAAGATAACTATCTCTAATGGCATGAAAAATATTTTGAAGAAGGAAAAACGAGGGATAATTGCATAATTATGCTGACTAGATGGTCAAACATATAAGTCATCCATTTCTCTAGATTTCCAAAGAGTCCTTGATAGTCATACCAAGTTATTTGAGACTCCCAAAGGTCTCCCGCCTATTTATTATCATGATCATGCTATTCACTTGATTCCAAGAAGTGTTCCTCCAAACCTAAAAGCTTACAAATATCCCTATGCCTAAAAGTGTGAAATTAAACATATGGTTGCAGAAATGCTAGAGGCAAGTATAATTGAACATAACCAAAGTTTTTTCTATTCTCCAGTAGTATTAGTGAGCAAGAAGGATGGATCATGGTGTATGTGTCTGGATTATAAAGAGCTCAACAAGCTCACTATTAAAGATAAATTTCCTATTCATGCCATTGATGATTTGTTGTATGAACTACATGGAGTGATTTACTTGACCAAGTTGGATCTTCATTCAAGATATCATCAAATTAGAATAAATATAGAAGACAATCCAAAAACAAAATTTAGAACTCATGAAGGTCATTGCGAATTTTTGGTCATGCCTTTTGGCCTTACTAATGCACCTTCCATATTGCAAGGTTTTCTTAATTCCACTTTCAAACACTTCCTTAGAAAATTTGTGTTTGTATTGTTTGATGATATACTAATCTACAACAAGTATCAAAAATATGATGTTCAGCATGTTGATAGGGTGTTCAAACCATTGGAGGAGAAACGTTTGTATGAAAAACCATCCAAATATTTCTTTTGGGTACAAGAAGTGGCATATTTGGGTCATATTGTATCCGATGAAAGTATTAAGGTAAACCCTAACAAAATTAAAGCCACCAAGGAATGAAAAATCCCCACAACCTTAAGGAATATTTGAGGATTTCTCAAGTTGATAGGATATTATGACAAATTTTTAAAGAATTATGGGAAAATAAAAACACCTCTAACAATATTACTATAGAAAGATGCATTTTTTTGGACTCTGAAAGCAACTAAGGCCTTTGAACATCTTAAAGAGGCAAAATGTAGAGCTTCAATCTTAGCTACACTAGACTTCACATAAACCTTTATTGTGGAATGTGATGCCTCGGGAATGGCATTGGTGTTGTTTTAATGCAAGAAGGAAGACCCATTTCTTTTGAAAGTTGTCCAATCAAGGGAAAATATTTACACAAACTTATTTATGAGAAGGAAATGTTGGCAATAATACAGGCCCTAAAGTAATGAAACCCTTACCAAATGGGAATACACTTCAAGGTAAAAATAGGTCATAACAATCTTAAATACTTATTTGAACAAAGATTATCTTTAGAAGAGTAGCAAAAAATGGTCATAGATATGTTGGGTTATGACTTTGAATTGTCTATAAAAAAAGGAAGAAAAATGTTGTTGCAGATGCACTCTCAAGAAGGGATGAGGATGTGGAGGCATTGCTTTGTGCCATTTCTATTATCCAGCTTGATTGAATAATTGAAGCAAGGGATGGATGGAATAATGACAAAGAGGTGTGGACACTGATTCAAAATTCATAGTAAAATACCAGTGCATCTGATATGTTTATCTAGAAAAATGATTCATTGTGGTACAAAGATCACTTATATCTATGTAAGAACTCCCAACTCAAACAAAAGGTTCTTTTGTAATTTCACACCACTCCTATAGGAGGGCACTAATGATTTTTAAAAAGTTACCATAGGGTCAAGAAGGAATTTTTTTTAGATGGCCTTAAATATGATATTCAAAAGTTTGTGGTAGAATGTTTGGTTTTCCAACAAAATAAAGTTGAGACAGTTAATACCCTAGGTCTTTTACAACCATTATTCATTCCAATTCAGCATTGGGAGGATTTTCTCAATGGATTTTGTCATAGGTTTAGTCAAGTCCAAAGGAAGGAGTGTCATCATGGTGGTAGTTGACATACTTTAAAAATAGGAACTTTTTTTGCGCTATATCGTCCTTTCAAAGTCAATATAGTTGCTACTGTATTTGTGGAAACAGTTCAAAAGATACATGGAAACCCAAAGATTATTGTAAGTGACAGAGATCCCATTTTAACATTGTTATCGATCAAACGAGAAAATGACCTAATACAATTTTTTTTTGAGGTAACAAAAAATCACTCGATTTTGAAAAGTGGTGATTCAGAATAAACAATTTGTTTTTTGGAGCATATTTTTGGAACTTAAAATTTTCTTATGTATCAAGTATGAACATTTTTTTTTAAATGTTAGTGATTTTCATGCTAGTTTTGAAAAGTGTTGATGCAGCATAAACACAAATTTTTTAGAGGGCTTATTTTTAACACTTTAAATTTTTTTATATATCTAGTATGAACGTTTTTTTTTTGTTAGTGATTTTCATGTTGATTTTCAAAAGTGTTGATGCAGCATCAACACAATTTTTTTTAGAGGGCTTATTTTTTGCACTATAATTTTTTTTTATGTATCTAATATGAACATTTTTTTTTATAGTGATTTTCATGCTGATTTTCAAAAGTGTTGATGCAACATCAACACAACTTTTTCTAGAGGGCTTATTTTTGACACTTTAAATTTTTTTATGTATCTCATATGAACATTTTTTTTGTTAGTGATTTACATCTTGATTTTGAAAAGTGCTAACGCAGTATCAAACATTTTTGTTTAGAGGGCTTATTTTTTACACTTTAAATTTTCAAAAGTGATAAGTGTAGATATTTTTTTAATGTTAGTGATTTTCATATTGATAATAAAACATAAAAAAACAAAATAAAAAAACATGACAAAAAAATCAAATATATATATATATATATATATATATATATATAAACAATAAAAAAAAAAGTAAAAAAACAAAATTAACTTGTAAAAAAAACAATAAAAAATATCAAAATATTCAAATATTCAAAAAATAATAATAATAACACAAAAAAAATACAAAAGAAAACAAATATTCAAAAAAAATAAAAATAATACAAAAGAAAACAAATTTTCAAATATTGAAAAAGAATAAAAACAATAAAAAATTAAAACACAAAATAAAAAAAATAAAAAAATTAATAACAAGTAATAAAACATAAAATAAAAAGACAAAAAACATGACAAAAAAATCAAATATAAAAAATATATTTAAAAAATAAAAAATTAAAATTAAAATTTACTAAAATATCTAAATTTTAAAAAAATAAAATAAAATAAATAGAAAATATTTAAAAAATACAACACAATTTAAGAAAAAAAAAGATAAAAAACCAATGTTTTTGAAAAAAAAAATTTGAAATTAAAAATAATAATAATAATACTCATGAAAATTTAAAAAAAAAATGTGTGTATATATATATATATTAAACATTAAAATAAAAAAATATTTAAAATTTAAAAATTAAAAATTAAATATTCAAATGAAACATTATAATATAAATCATTTAAAAAAAAAATTAAAAAAAAATAATAACATTAAAAAAAAAAAAAAACAAAGAAAAAACCCTGCCACCCCAGGACCTGTTGGGCTGGGTCGATTATGCCCAACACTTCACCGTAGGAATTTATCAGTTGTTTATATTTGTTGTATAATCTGACCACTAGAAAGAAACTTCATACTTAAATTCACTATTTTAAATCATGAATATATTCACTACTTTAAATCATGCATATATTCTACCGTTTTAAATCTGTGTCATCAACTCATATTGGTTGAATATTTTAAGGAATTAAATGGTTTGAACAAATGTCATGCATGTACTTATTCAACCTTAACTTCATACTAAATCTGATGATGCTAAATCATAGACGTCACTGAATGCAAAAGTTTACTGAAGCTAAACTTCTGGTGAAGAAAATTACAATGGTTCAGTATCAAAACATCAAATCACTCCAACTTATTCAAGTTTTTTGCTACAAAAATGCCTTCAATACATCATGTTGACCTTGTCAAAGTTTTCTGATTACACTTCGCCGCACATTTACATAAATTACAACTAATGGAATTTACACTATGCTGCACATTACATAAATTACAACTAATGGCATTTTTGGATATATTTAAGACAAAAGAACATTGATATATGTATGAAAGGGTTAAATACAACACATACTATAGGGAGGAGGCCCCACTTTCTTGGTGAGAAGGCACTTGTTGTTTGTGATCCTGTTGTGGGGTTATGGATAAGGGTTATGAATCTTATCCAGAACCAATGCTCCATCCACACTCTGCTAATCTCTTCAATGGGCACGTTCTTGGTTTCAGGGAGAAAGAAGTAGACGAATACAATTATGATGACCACCCATCCAGTGAAGAAGAGGAAGATCCCGAATTTGAAGTGACCCAGCATCGCCAAGAATGCTTACGCAATGACGAAAGTGAATAAAAGATTCATTGACACATTGATTGATTGCCCCGCTGACTGGATCTCCAAGGGGAAGATCTCGTTGGGAACAAGCCAACCGAGGGGACCCCACGACCATGCAGAGGAAGCCATGAATATGCATATCACCACCACCACAAATACAGAGTACCCCATCGATAAATATCTGTGTCCGGACGTTCCAAACTTGATTCCTAAAAGCAAAGCCACGAGGGCCACAGGGGTGGACCGGGTGGCAATCTGTGATTCTTCTTTTTGTTGTGGCGTGAGCGCATGATGTAACAGTCAGGGCAGTTTGTTTGCATGTTCCCCGCCGTGCTCGAGTCTTGCGGAGTTGCGTCTGCAGCGTATTCAGTTTCATGGAGACCCGGATGACAGTTTCATGGAGACCCGGATGACAGGGCGCGGCGTTTGAAAATTGTTTTCATGTAAAGGCTATCAGCCTATTCTAACACTCATTTGTATCAATATATGTAAAAAAAAAAACCATAACGCTTCTATAGGGAACTAACCCCTCCCACTTCGAAAATAGATAACATCACAACTCCCACTACTAAAGAATCATACACTAATGCAATCTCTATTGAATACACCCAGAATCAAATAGCTTCAGAAAATCATTCACTGCATTGACCCGTGAAAACCAAAATGCGATACAAAATTTAAACCACCCAAAGGTGTCCAACGATCTTGTTTTGAATGTTTTTTTGGAGATAAAACAATTATCTCAACCAACTAACCAGGTATCTAGTTTTGAATGTTTTTTTGGAATGGCAAGTGGAAAACACGCATTGCCTACCAGACACCAAATTTATTTATAGAAAGGTCACTCTCTCCCACTCAAGTTCCGAGCGACGGTTGTTCATTTTTCGTTGCTCTACTAAATATTTTTTATTTCTAGGCTGCAATATTTTGTTATTCAACGTATTTTTAAATTAAAGAACATAAATCAAATATAACATCTTTATCCAAAAATAATTAGATAATATTTATGATCTTTAGCTTCTACATTCTGTGAATGTAATGTATATCTACCAAAATTAACTAATACTTTCCAAAGAATTTGCAAGGTGACACAGCCGGCATCTACTAGGTACAGTAAGCACATGGTTTTCCTTCAACATCGCATTCTACAAATAAACTCTATTCCAAAAGGATATCTTCAGGGCCGTGGGATGGCTTCCCCTTCTCCAAACAATGAATGCTATAAGTCTATAAAATAGCAAAAGTGGCGTTGATTATTGCTCTGTGCTCGACAGACCATGACTACTAGTTCACAGTCACCATGATCAACCACATCAGAAGAAAAACAATTCAGTTGATGGGATTATTTTTCATGACAGTCTTCATGTTCGCCCTTGCTATTCCATACTACCACTGGTGAGGCAGTACTGCATGTACCAGCGTATTTTGTCGCGGAAATCACATGGCCTTCTGGGTACTCTATGCCTTCACCTTCTTCTTTTCAAACTTCGGTCCAAATGCCACTACATTCATTGTGCCAATGGAAATCTTCCTGGCAAGGCTTCATTCAACTGGCCATGACATATCAACAGCAACAGGAAAAGCAGGAGCCATAATCAGAGCCTTAGGTTTTGTCTACGCATCCGAGAACACTCATATAACTGAAGTCGACAAAGGCTACCACACGGGTATTGGCATAAATAATACTCTGATGATCTTAGGAGTAACAAATGCTCTTGGTTTTCTTTACACAATTATGATCCTTGAAACAAACGACAAATCCTTTAATATTTTTCTAATATTTTAATTTTGTTATTGTTTTTTATTTTCATTTTTTTAATTATTTTGTTCCTATTTTATTTTATTTTTAACTTTTAAAAAATACTTTTTATTTGTTTTTGTTAATTTTTTATTTTTTTCCTTAAATTATGTTATATTTTTTAAATATTTTCCATTTTTTAATTTTTTTTGTTTTTTATATTTTATCTTTTTGTTTAAAATTTTAAATTTTACTAGTAAATTTTGATTTTTTTTTTTTTTTTTACATTTTTTAGTTTTTTATTTTCTCATATATATATATATATGATATTTTTATGTTATGTTTTTTATTTTATGTTTTATTACTTTTTATTATTATTTTATAAATTTTGTGTTTTTATTTTTTATTGTTTTTATCTTTTCGCAATATTTCAAAATTTGTTTTCTTGTATTATTTTTTATGTGTTTTTTTATTGTTTTTTAATATATTTGAATTATTTGATATTTTCTTTTTTCTTTTTTTGGTTCTTTTTTAACGAGTTAATTTTGTTTTTTTTTACTTTTCTATTGGTTTTTTTTCCTTTTCTTTTTTAAGGATTTTTAGTCATAATTTTTTTCCATACAATGTCATGTTTGAAATATTTTGAAAACTTACATTTTTTTTCAGTCATAATATTTGGTTTTAATTCCATGGTTGAAAAATTGTCAATATTTTAATGTTTTTGTAAGTCATGAATATTTTATCTTTAATGCTATGGTTGAAAACAATTATAAGTATTTTTTCTGAAGTTCATGCTTGAAAATCGTTGGAAATTTAAAGATTTTTAGAGTCATCGTATTTTATTTTTTACATCATTATTAAAAAATGTTGAAAATTAACCTTGAAAAAAAAAAAAAATGGACGTTATTCCAGCATCAACTTTTTTTTTCAAGGTGTTTTTTGCACACAAAAATTTAGTTAAAATTCAAGTTTTACTGTCATTTTTAAAAAATGTTGAAAATGTACCCAAAAAAAAATCAACATCAATACTTTTCATTTTCAACCTGTTTTTTCATGTTTTTTGAGGGTTTTTGGCCTAGAGTACCCGTTTTGAGGTAATAGTTCTCATTTGATCAGTAACTATGTTTTTTCACTCGAAATTTTTGGAGATAATTATTTTCTTGTCTAGGTACTCAATTAGCTGATAGCTCATCTTAACATCCTCATTCTGAATGGAAAACAGAGATTGTGAACAAATGTTTGGAAGGATATCTTCATTGCTTTGTATATAATAAATAAACACAATGGTTCAAGTGGTTACCTCTGGAAAAATGGTGGTACAACATTTCCTTCTACACCACAACAAAAATGACCTTGTTTATGACACTTTATGGATATCATCCACTGTCCATCACATTGTCTTTAAGAGACAATTCTAAGGTTCAAGCAATGGAAGATCCATCGAGCATCAACAACAAGTTCTCTAACTCTTAAAGGATAACCTGACTCTGGTGTAGAATCGAATGAAACAACTTGTAGATCAACATTGTAGTGAAAGAATATTTGACATCACCGATTGGGTACTTTTACAGATACAGCGATACAAAATCATTTCCCTAGAGAAAGCTAAGAAGTATAATAAATTATCACCCAAGTACTATGGTCCTTACAAGGTTTTGCAAAACATTGGTACGTTGGCATACAAATTGGAGTTTCCTACATCCTCGTGATTACAACCAGTTTTCCATGTTTCATGCTTAAAGAAGGTTATAAGTGAGAAGCTCCCATTTCAAAATATATTGCCATAACTTGACAAGGAAGGAAAAATCATATTGCAACCTTAAGCAATCATGGAAACAAGAATCTAGCAACTACAAAATTGATCAATTTTAGAGTATCTCATTAAGTGGAAGAACTTACCTGTTGAATATTCCACATCGGAGGATGAGTATTTTATACACAAGCATCCAAAACTACTCAAGCATTGAAGGAAACACTTTTTTGAAGGAGAGGGGCATGGTAGGTTCCTATAATACTATTGTAGCCCCCATATTGTTATTTTTATGCCCCATAGAAGCCCACTATTATTATTGATTTGCACTTACATTATTATTGTTATGTAGGCCCTAATTATATTTTGACTCTTTAGACTCCTATATATATCAAGGAGGTATTGTCATTTTAATCATCCAAGAATTGTTCATGTATGTGATGTAAAGGGAGGTTTCCCCCTCGAAGTGGCTTATTATATGGTTGTTTATCTATTTTTTCTTATTTTTCTATGCTATTTTGATTTGGTTACTTTATATATGTATATATAGTAAATTGGGTTATATCTGGTGGTTCGGAGGAATGGTTGTTATCATCCCCATTGGGGTTCCAATCCCTGCTAGTGACATGATGAGCTTCAAATCACCTATCAATTCCATATTAAGTACTGAAAGAATTGCATATTTCCCTCATATTGGGAAGTAGAAAGTATATATATATCTATATATATATATATATATATATATATATATATTGTCAATTGAGTTTATCTCTAGTGGTTGGGTAGAATGGTTGTTATCATCCCCACAGAGGTTCAAATCCATATTAGTGACATGATTAGATTTAATTCTTTGATAAATGTTGCTATATTGGCTTTGAGCCTTGCGAACTCTTGAGTATACATATGGGTTTGTTTGGTACCAACAATCTCACTCTAATCCTTGGACTGAGAGGGAGGATTATTTCATTCCTCACACACACACACATAATGTTGATATAAAATTATTTTACTTCAGGCCATTGAAATATTCAATTTATGGCCAAGATTGAAAAATACGTATTAGTATTATTTTAAATGCTACATGTCAATTGCATGTTCAACATGGAAAGAATGACACATCTCCTTCATATTGGGTTGTGTAAAGGTCTCTTTAATGAATTCCTCACACACACACACACACACACACACATAATATTGATGTAAAATTATTTTACTTCAGACCATTGGAATATTCAATTTATGGCCAAGATTGAAAAATATTTATTAGTATTATTTTAAATGCTACATGTCAATTGCATGTTGAACATGGAAGGAATGACACATCTCCTTCATATTGGGTTGTTTAAAGGTATATTTAATGAAATAAGATTTTTTTACCTTTTTTAAAGCTAAAAACACAATTATATTTCACGTTATAAACAAAATAATGATACAACCATTAATTGGTGGGTCGTTTCCTCAAGGGAAATTAAACCCCCCACTAGCTTAATATCCATACATATGTTCATATTTTGATTTGTCTATAAGGTAGTATAATAGATCAATTGAAAATACCCATGTCAAGGGTTAGACATAGTGGGCTGGGGATTTCTCCTTAGTTGGCCTGTCTCCAAATCTCTTGGTTCTCTTCTCCTAATTGTGAGCATAACATGAAGGTTGGCTACCCTCCTCAACAAGAATTGTGTTGGATTGAGCGCATTATAGCTCCCCTTATTCCCTCTAATTGTATGCTTCTTCAAACACTTAGGTGTCTAGGAAGATAATGCCAAATATAATATTGCATATTACTTCAAATTTCCCCTCAAATATTCTGATTATGTGTAAGGCATCGTCCTAGTCAACCTTAGCCTTCTCTAGACCTTGAGCAATGAAAGTATTTACTAGCCAATAACTTTTTTCAATTTAAAAAAAATGGTTTCTCTTGTGCATGATTTAGTAGGGTTTATAACCCATCCCTAGATTTCCTCTAGAATTTGGGATTATAGGAGACCACTGCTTCTTTTGCACTTCCTCCTCTAGCCTCTCTACTTCTTATTTAGCATCCTTCAAATATTTACCACAAAAAAATATTCCACTTCACATGATTCCCTAGTAGCTTGTGGTGGATGAGTGGGATGGGTCAAAGAGGAACCCCTACCAACCCATCTGCCCTTTCCTTTCCTGTCTTTTCCAACCTTGTCATCCTCATGTTCCATAAGATCTTAACTACCTAAAACACTCATTTAGACAAAATCCAACCCAAAAAATCCTCAACATACAAGAATTATAACACACAAGGGATAAGGCTGAGATGTCACCCACGCTAGTTCCTCCTTCTACTAAATAAAGAAGGAAATAATGCCCGTCACGAAACCCATGACATGAAACATATAGACTAAGGAGAATACATAAGAGGGGAGACTGAGCTATTTGACAGTAGAGGAGCTAGGATAAGGAAGGGTGGCATGTTCACCTCACCATCCTTTATCTCTCCTCTCACTAGTGGGCTTACGAAAATGTGTATCACTATCATCCAATCATCCTACGGGAGGGTTGTTGTGTCTTCCCTTAAGGGACTTGTGTCCCTCCTTATTCCATCATCCCATTTCTCATAATGATGGTAGGATATAACTCTAGCCCATTCCCATCTCATCCTCCATCCCAACTCAAACTTCATTATCTACTACATCCAATACACACCTTCATATACTTCGTGAATCATCACAACGTTAGTCTAGATTGGAGAGGGGGCAAGGATGGGGGAGGTGGAACTCCCACTCCTCCAAATTATTTACCCTCTACTTTGTACTAGGGAGAAACCAATCAATTTTTTTTTAATAATAAAGATGACAAGTTCATTAGAGTGGAAAACATGCAATATGTGTGGGTTGTCATGTCCCCGCCAGTTGACATCCCATTGGAGTGGGAATTTTTTAACTTTTAATAACTTTATGTTTGTGTGCGTGTGCACCCACGGGGCATAGAGAAGATAGTGACAAGGTTTTATGTTAGGGAATTCCATGGTGTAAAGGTCACAGGATGGTGTGGCACAAGCTAGATGTGATACCTATGTGATATTGACGGCTTAGATGCCCCTAGGTCATGGCTACACAAGTCACAAGTTATTCATGCCAGTCATCTCATGAATAACATAAACTAGCAAACAATATACATACATACATATAGATACATAACATTAACTATTATATTAAGCATTGAAGAAGAAATGACCTATTGACATAATACAAAACGTTTCACTTTCAACTACTTTATCTCTCTTTATTTAAAGTAGGTATAAAATTATTGCTCTTAGAGGCGCTCTCTAGTCTAGTGTGGAAGAGATGTTGTAATGTACTATCTTATCCTATTATGTAAACATTTTGACTTGGTCACATTAAATTAAAATAAATAAATTATTAATTATAATTACTATTAAACCATAAAATTAATAATAATTAGCTTTATTATTAGTATTATTAATTAGTACTTTATTAGTAATAAGAACATTTATTACTAATAACTTTCTAATTAATACTAATAACAAAATATTATTATTATTATCTTTATCATTTAATAATTATTCTTAATAAAATGTGAATATAATAATATTGATTATTAATTACAACTAACATTAAAACTTATTAATAAAATTTACTAATATATATAAAAATTAAAATTAAAATAAATAAAAATAAAAATTTTATTATGTTCATGCAAATTTCTTATTTTATCTTCTTTATGGTTTTGCTTCATTTCTGGATTTGTTGGTCAGATCTCCTCCTCTTTTCTTGCATCCATCCCATATTTGTTTCCTCTCACCCTTCTCTTCTTTGCATATTGGTCCTCAAGATGAGTCTTGTTATAGACTCAAAATATATGCTGAAAAATATAGATGCTATGTATAATCCAAATCAAAACTCTCAAAATTCTCACCACAAAAATCTACAAACTCTCATAATTATTAATTAATAGCTAAAATAAAATTGAGGTGAAATAATCAATTTACCATTAGTAGTTTTTGGGCTCTAGGTTTTGACAACACATGGTTTTCACAACTTTTAGAGTATTGGGAAAAAATGTTCGAAGGCGATGATAGCCTTGGTCTATGATTTAGTGGTGATCGACCATGGACGGTGGCAAGAGTGCTTGGAGTCTGAAGGTGATTGTCCCTTTCATGGGTCTTCATGTTAGGAGGGTTCACTTTTGATCTTATGCTATAATTTTCTTTGTTGTAGAGGTAGGGAGGGTTATTTTACTATGAAGTTTTATTTCACCTTGGTGGAGGAGTTTACCCATGAAAGATAAAGCTTTCACTTGGTCCTCTTCCTCTTGGTTTCTTTTGTGGGGATTTTTTTCTTGACTCCTTTTTTTTACTCACGAATTTCTTGGTAGAGTGTTATTCTTGCAATATCTGAGTGGGGAACACGGTTAACCAGGACTAGGTAGACTATGATTCAAGGACTCCTTTCTAGAGTTCTATATTTAATCAACCTGGTGGCTTTGAACCTTTTAGTGAAGGATGTATTTCTTACATAGGAAATGTCGAAAGGGGCTTTCTAGCTTCTAAAGGATTCGCGTGGCCAGAGCAATGTTTACTTGTTGAGGTTTCATATCCCCCATCCATCAATTTTCCTTATTTCACATTGATGGTTACTCATGTGAGTAATTTTTTCGCTCCAGTATATTTCTCTCAAGTTGGTTTTCAGGGTGGTTTTCCTCCTTTGGTCCCACCCACTCCTCGTTCTGGTATGTCACGACTTTCCAAGTTGTTTTATACCATATTTCTAGATTTGGGTGTTTCATTTCCAGCTATTAGTGATGAGGTGTCATATTTTCTAGTTTCCCTTCTAGGGGTGGTATCCTTGTGTCACAAGAGGCTCTTTCTAATGCATATGTTAAAATTGTGCCTCTTCCTTAATGGGGGTCATTTTACCTTAGTTCCTTGATTTCTAGGATGGTCATGCACATACAAAGGATGGCTTGTGCCCGACAGCTCTGAAAGTAGATTTAGAAAGCCCTAGTCCATTAGATTCGAGCGACAAAGGAAACCCTATTGACAAGAAAAATAAGTTGAGTGTTTTTAGGCAAGACACATTTACAACACCATACAATTTATGCCTCACAAATGATGTGGAGATGTCTCATGTGGTGGATCTTGTAGAGAAATCATTGGTCGGTTGAGCGAGAGGTCGTAATTTTTGCAAAGAGACCCTTATTAAATTGTGGTATCAGATGGTTTTCACTAGGGTTTCAGATGTACTAGATAATTCTATGTTAGAAAAAGGTTGGATTAAACTCATATTCAAGAAAACAATTGTGTCTAAATAAGTGTGGTCTATTGATTCCACTCCCATCATTCTCAAATTTTGGTCGCCTACCTTTGATGCTGGTACAGAGAGGCTTGATGTTTTCCTTGTTTTGGTGTGGTTCCTAGGGTTTCGACCCATATGTGGAATCCTCAAACCTTTTCAAATATGGGACATAACCTAGGATGCTTTTTGGAGGCTAATTAATCATTTCGAGAGTTGAAGGATATGTCTATGGCAAGGATTTTAGTCAGTCTAGATCTGAGGAAGAAACTTCATGATATAATGAATATTGGAACTAATGGGGTTCAGCTATAAATTCTCAATTATGAAGGGCTCCCTTTCTAGTGTCATAGGTGTCACAAATATGGAAATTTGATCCAAATTTTAAGGTTTCCTTCAAGAATCAATTGTTCTCAGAACAAACCATGAGAAAACAAAGGAAAAAGGTAATGGTGGTGGATGTTGAAGGAGGGTTTCTTTCTGATGAGGGGTAGCTGAGGATTTTCTAGCATCATTGACCTTTGTGGTCCCTATTTCAATGTACACTACTATGATTGTCTCTTGCTTAGCTAAATCCACGGTGGCACCAGTGTCCACTGAATACACGTCAAAAACTCATGCACCATCTTTGGGTACCTTTGAACTCATTCCTCGTGTCTCTTTACTTGCTAGTTCTTTTTTGGAACTTAGCATGGATAGAGTTTGTTCCTCTATGGGTGTTAGTGTGGTTGTTCCTTTGAAGTTATTTTCTCCTTTTTCCTGCCTAAAAGAAACTTGTTCCATCCCTCCTAGTTATATGGGTTACACTTCTCCTAGGGCGTCGGTTTCTTCATGTTTTTCTGGGATTATGAATGGAAGTGTCATTTTAGACAATCTCAAGTCAAGGATTATTCTCTCAATGTCTGAGGGTTTCTTAGGTGGGGGGGTTGGGTTAGGTCACATTTCTAGTTTTGTTATTCCATCAAAGGGTATGGGACGGAAGTCTCAAATCTCACAGACCAAAGAAAAGGCTTATGAGGAAATGGTTGTGGGTAGACAAACTTCAATTGAAGGGGCACTTATAACATTTCTAGCCCTTTGTGGGGTGCCCAAATGAAGGTTCTTTAATTTAATTATAGGGGTTTTGGTGAGCAAACCTTAAAAAATTGCACTAAGGTGATTGTTTTAGGTTGAGCATCCTGGTGTCATTTTCCTTTAAGAAACTCTTATGGAGGGAGAGATAAACATTAAACTTTTAGAATTTATTCTACCTACTTGGCATTTCTATGCTTCGAATTTCTGTGGTCGATCAGGGGGTCTGACATTGGGGTGAGATTCTAGGAAGTTCCAGGTCAATCATATATGGAGTGTCCACTTCAAATTAAGGATGTCTGGATTCTCAATTGAACTTGAATACTCTTTCTATTTTATAAATATATGTGGTCCAAATGAGGACCAGGTGGTATTCTTGAATGATTTTTTCAACAATACTATCCTAAATGTGGATAATATGATTGTCAATGGTGGTCTGAATTTATCCTTCGGTGAGGATGAATCATGGGGTAAGCATGCAAAAATTGACCCTTTTTCAAAAAAATTCGCACATCACATTAATTATATGAACCTTTTCTGATATTGTTTCGGGTTGTATTTCACCCACTTGGAGGAATATGTGGGTGGGGGATGATTATATTGAAAAAAGGATAGATTAATTTCTTGTCCGTGAGGTTATGATTCATAGCTTCCCTGTCCTTTGGAAATGGGTGGGCTCTGGGGATGTATATGATCATGCCTCCACAAAGGGGCGCCAACAAGGACTCAACACAACCTTTATTGCATTAATCCCAAAAGTCGACAACCCTTATTCTTCGAGGAGTTTATACCTATTTCATTATGTAATTATGTCTACAAGGTAATTTCAAAGGTTATTTCTAAAAGTATTAAGCCTATCCTTTATATGAACATTTCTCAGGAACAATTTGGTTTCTTGGAGGGAATGAATATTCACGAAGCCATAGGTGTGGCGTAAGAGTGCCTTCATAGTCAGAAGGCCCTAAAGAAAAAGGGGTTGTTATAAAGATCGATCTATTGAAGGCATACAATAAAGTTAATTGGATCTTTATTCACCTTCTCTTAACTCATGTTGGGTTCGATGTTCCATTCATCAATTGGATTATGAGTTGTGTGATATCTGTCTTTCACTATTCTTATCAATGGTTTTTCTGCCTCCTTTTTTTCAGCTCAACTAGGATTAATCCAAGGGTGTCCTTTATCGTTGTTACCATTTCTTGCTGGTGGAAAAAGGCCTTAGTCACATTATTGTTGCAGAAAAAGGAGGGGTGAATTTAAAGGGGTGGCAGTTTCTTAAATCTTATGAATACTCACTTACTCTTTATTGATGATATCCTTATTTTTTGTAATGGGGAGGCTAGAAATATTCAGAAACTACATGAAATACTCCTTTTTTCTGGATAGGCCATGGGTAAGGTTATAAATGAGTGTAAATCCTCTATTTCCACTTTCAATCTAAATGATAAAGAAATTCAAAATATCAGTTCTATTTTCCCTTTTGCGTTCTCTAACCTTGAAGGATGCCTCAAGTATCTAGGCTTCCATTTAAAGAACAATTGTTATAAAAAGGATGATTGGAAGTGCTTAATTGCAAAGTTGGATAAAAGG
Source organism: Pinus tabuliformis (assembly GCA_031772625.1). Taxonomy (NCBI): domain Eukaryota; kingdom Viridiplantae; phylum Streptophyta; class Pinopsida; order Pinales; family Pinaceae; genus Pinus; species Pinus tabuliformis. Next base: position 564,375,745 of record CM062818.1, on the reverse strand, counting down.
CTAAAGTGTTGGAGTTTTCAATGGATTTCTAGGGTTAAAAGACTAGTTTTCATTAAATCAATCCTATAAGCTATCCTAGTCTACTGGATGTCTTTGTCATGGATTCCTAAAGGTGTGTTGGAACAATCTAGGAGGATTCGCTTCAAGTTCATATGGGAGGGTTCGCAAGATCAATTTTTTCTTCCTTGGGCCAAATGGTCCCATCTTGTTGTGCCAAAACATCTTGGTGGTTGGGGTTTAAAAAATATTTTCTTGTTCTCCAAGGATTTGGTTGCCAAGTGCGAGTGGTGTCTCTTAACTTTAAACTGTGTATGGACTCATGTTATTTCTCATTAAGATATTTCTCCTTATTCTCTATATGAATGAGTTCATCTTCAAGACAATCTGATACAAAATATTTAAGTGGTTTGGCAGGATGTATGAAACTCATTTCACTTGATTTCCTCTGGGTTGGCTTGGAATATTGGTAATGGGGCTAGGGGTTGGTTGGGTATGGAACTGCGTCCAAGTAGTGGTATCAATAATATATTATCTTAGGAACTTATTGACCAGCTCAGGAATCATTTCCTTTCAACAATTTTTCATATTAGCAACCCTACTTGAACCACTCATTAGAAACAAGGTTGGTTTTCTGCTGATAATTTAAATTACATGGGAAATTCAAGAGCTAATGGGTCTTATTCATAAATTCTTTATACACATTTCATATTCTTCTATCTAATTATAAGGATGAACCGATATGGTTCATGGCTCCATATGGAGTATATAATCCAAAAATTGGTTATATAAAATTAAATATTTTGGCTTAGAATATTGATCTTCTTTGGTATTGGCGTGTTCTATGGAAATCTAAGTGTCCCTCTATTGTAGCTACTACAACACCCTCCAGAATTTTGGTTTACACTCAATTTCAGAGCCTTCCTTGGTCTTTTATATTGTTGTCGCAAACATTAGAGCTTATTTCATGAACTCTCTTGCAACATGTTAGCTTAGTGGGTCCTGACCCAGGTTCAGAGTTAGTTTTTCCAAACAAATCTTTACACTACTGGCCCTTTCAGAATCAATCCACGGAGTGCGGACTGAAGTCTCACCCAAAGCAGTATGGGGTGATGCTGGAACCAAGTTTCCACACCTAGAGATTAGTTTAATGTCATTTTATGCCCTAAGCTTGCCTTCACGCAGATCGATAAGTCCTTAGGGCTTATCGATATAACTTCCCTTAATCAGATTCTATACCTCTACGATCATTCATGACTATCTTTCGCGGACCCTAAACAAGTGAATCAACCACTTACGTGCCTCTATGATTACCCTTAATCCCATATTTACCCAGATTGGTTTAGTCATTCGATAAATTTAACATGCAACCAGATATTCTTCGAGTAAACAGTTATTATTACTTGCGTTCATATAACAACATAAATCATGTAAAGTCGCGAGTCAATACAATATTATTTCATAACCCATCATTCATCACAACATAAAAGCGCATTCATGCATAATAGAAATAAATAGATAAGCATAGGAAATGGTGGAATAATCTCGTTATTAATACTTCAGTTCTACTTACAGACTCGAGACTTCCCTACACACTCAACAGCAGGGGTCCACACACTCAGCTATGGACTCTACTCTAGGCCTCTGCACAAACAGCTGCAGAGCCTATCTTCTACTCTAATACATCTTTGCTCTTACTTCTACTGACCCATTACATTCATCATCATCCTCTTCGTCATGCCTTAGACTCTCTAAGACTCTCATACTTATACAATCTCCATGGTCCGCAGACCATGGGTAGATCTATAAAGCTGACACAACTTACATAAAAGAAGGGTAAAACCCTTAATGACACTTCACTATCTACGTGCTCTGCAACCACAAATTGTGGAGACTTTACATTCTTTACAACAAAACTTGGGATTTTCACCCCAAAACTTGGGCTTTTGCCCCAAAATTGACCCTAGGGGGCCCTGTCCCAACAGGCCCCCAACGCAAACATTATGAATCACCCTCGAGTCACTCTATTGGAATGGAGATCTTAATGTGGAGACCTCCCAGCTCAACTTGTACTACTACTACCTCAGTTGTGCTCTGTGTGGCTGCATGTTTGATCTGCTCCACCAGCTACTCTGTTGCGAGTCCTACACTATCTCCCCCCCCCCCCCAACTACTAGCACAAACTCTTGGTACACAGATGTGCACCAATACCTTAAGCATGAAATAGTTACCTCCCACTTTTTTGCATGGTAGAAGAGGGAACTCATACTTAAAGCATTATCTTATCAGTTGGTGCATGGGGTGTTGTTCAAAAAGCACCACAATGGAGTACTACTCAGATGTTTTGGAAGCACTTGGTTCAGAAAAGGTATGGTGTGATCTCCACGACGAACTAGATAGGGGACACTTCACATGAAGCACCACAATGCATAAGGTTATGCGGGATGACTTTTGCTAGCCTAAATTATTCAAAGATGCTCATGCTTACGCCCGCAAGTGTTTAGTCTGTCAAAGGTGTGCTGGCATAAACAAGAAGTTAGTCACTCCACTACATCTCATTGTAGTGGAAGATCCTTTTCAATGGTGGGGCTTGGACATTATTAGGGTAATTTTCCTGCATTCATCAAAGCAACACCGCTACATCCTAACTGCCATAGATTACTTAATGCGGTGGACAAAAGTAGTTCCGCTCAAATAGGTGAATGATCAAGAAGTCATTAGCTTTCTATAGTAGAACATCATTTGTAGGTTCGACATTCCTACTTTACTTGTTTTCGACAATGAAACATATTTTTCATTGTTAAGGCTCTATGATTTTGCATTGGAAAATGGTATCATATTGAAACATTCAACTAATTATTATCCACGGGAGAATGGTCTTGTTGAATCCATGAATAAGAACCTAATCTGCATTATCAAAAAGATCATATTCTTTGAGCAGCAAAACTAGCACTCTGTTTTGGTAAATTCCTTATGGGTTGACAAAGTCACGCTAAAACATTCCTTGAACACCTACCCTTACTTCCTGGTCTATGGAAAAGAATACATCCTCCCGCCCAACATCTACTTTCCTGCTCTCCAACTCTCACAAGAATCCCAAGGCAAGCCATGTCTGTTAGTTTAGCATAGGATGGATACCCTTCATAAGCTACAGGAAGAAAGGTTGAAAGCAAAAGAAAAAATTTCACTTCACCAGAATCATATCAAGAGGTGGTTTGACAAGAAGTTTGCAGGGAAAAACAACTTCAGTGTGGGTGAATTAGTCTTAAAGTGGGATAAAGCTCACAAGGACAAAGGCAAACACACTAAGTTTCAGTCCCTATTTATTGGGCCCTTCACACTGCATGAAAATCTTGGCTAACACACTTATCATCTTCAATCACTTGACGGGAAGATTGACTCTCCCCCTGTCAATGACCAAGACTTAAAACAATATTTTCAATGAAGATCTAGGGTTGTGCCATACACTGTGTACATAGTCTTTATTTTGTTATTTGTTTGTTTGTTTCAATTTTGTTTTGCTTCTCATTATGTGAATAAGTATTGTGCATGAACATGTTGTGGATTCTAAGTATGTGTGTGGCCAAACTATAAAGAGTCTTGTGACACTTCAACATTTTGCTAGCCTTTTGTCCGTCTTCCTTGTGTTAGTTACATCTTTTTAGCTAATGAAGTTCTAACGGAAAATACGATCCATCCATAAATAGAGTTTTGGTCCAACCATGAACCCATGTTTAGTCTGGAAACCTCATGCCTACACTCGGTATTTATGTTTTAGTGTCCTCAAGCTTATCCAACTAGTAGAAATGAAGAAGGGAAAAAATCTAAATGAGAAAACCTTAATTAGAGGTCTCTATATGCTTCTCTGAAGGAACAAACTCTTCTACTCTCAATAAGTTGAGATCCCTCTTCCTCCCTAAAATAAATAAGTGCCAATGCACAACTCTCTTTAAATAAATAAATAAAGGTGAAAGAAGAGAAAGGCTTCCTCTGCAGAGAGCCAAGAAAGAAACTCCGCTAGGGTACTGTCCAGGATCGCTGGTAGCGGAGAAATGTTTGTGTTCCTGTGTGACTTTGTCAGAGTATTGTCAAGGCCTGTTAGTAACAGAGCAAGACCAAAGATGAAAAATTAAACTCTGGAAATCTTAATCTCATGAGCTACACTACCCTTCTGAACTTGAAAAATTGTGATTATGTTGAATCCTATGTTGTGTTCAACCAAGAAGATATAGAGGGGACCATGTCTGTTCGTGGGGTAAGTGGGAAGGCCAAAGTAATCTGCACGATGAATCAATACTCCCTAAAGAACCAAGGCCTTGCACAGAAGAATTTAACCAAGACAGAGAAACCAGAGTTCAACCAATGTGTTTCCAAGTGTTGTAGCTACAACAACACCCTCCAAAATTTTGGCTTACACTCAATTTCGAAGCCTTCCTTGGTCTTTAATATTGATGTTGCAAACATTAGAGCTTATTTCATGAATTCTCTTACAACACTTTGTATCATTTTTCATGTTAGGTTAACTGTTGTATTTTGGTATGTTGGTTGTTGCGCAATGTTTGCAAGCATATTCTGATGGTTTCAAAGGTCTGACTTTGTGTATATGAGTTTTTCTAACTATGTAAACATTTGTCGCACCCATACACAAATTCTTGAGCACTATCGCACAAGTGTCGTCATAGTCACCCTAAAGTCTATCTTAAGTGTCACACTTGTCGCATCTTGTCGTAAGGAAGTCACACGGAGGGAAATGCTTTGTTCATGTGTTAGGATGATCTATGTTGTTGTGTGGTTAAATTATGATAAGTGTTTGATCACATTCAATGTTCATCACAGTTCATCACTTATCCCACACTTAGCCATTTTCGAAAAATCTTCCTAACCGAGCAAGTTAGCTTCACTGGGCCCCAACTGAACTACTCACTATGTAGTATACACACTCTAAGATGTGACCTTGCTTCTTGATACCACAAAACAAGCTATCCCTATCTCCCAGGACTGTTTCACTGAGCAATTCATGTGCCCAACTCCCAACCTTGACCCCCATACTTGCACATTTATGTATCCCAACCTGGTTTGAACTACACACTTTTCATATTCAAGCCTCAATATATTCCCCTAGTTGCTGGAACTATGTAATTAATAGAAGCCCAGCTTCCCAAACTTCCTAGTGTCAATTCCCTCGACCTGGCCCCATTATATCCAAAAACTGTGAATCTTGTCCTTCAAGCCTCCCTGAGTTGTGCATTGCGCAGTATCAGAGCTCAAGCTCTTCCCCCTGATTACTGGAACTACGCACTATGAAGTCACTGAGTCCCTCTTCTTATCCTATCACTTTTCTCGAGCTTAGTTGATGGATCAAAATGCATCATCTTAGACTAGGGGGTTTTCAGATTGACGTCATATTAGCATGAGTGAATTGTAGGAACAAGTACACTATCATGTCATGGCAAGATGATGGAGAAGGAGAAGAAGGAGGGAAGCATGCCTAAAGAATCTCTTGTAGCTAAACTCACAAGTTGATCAATCGAGAGAAAGCAAAGGGACACAAGTTTGCGACCACCATCCAAGACTAAATATCATTGAAGATTTTGCATCCCCAAGCCATGGGAAGGTGAAGAGAAAGCATATTCAAGAAGACATCTAGAGCTTAGCAGCAACAATGACTTGACATTGCCACTTCATCAAGCAGTCCAAGTCAGAAATTTCATGTCATGAGTGGTCATATGCTACATCACTATTATGGACCATGTGTATTGTATTCAAATGTATTGTAAAGTGGAAGTCCAAAGGAGACACATGGAATGTAAAGAGTCATGTAAGTTGGAAATTCATAATTCAAACAATCATGAGGGTAGTCAAAGAGTCACCCTTAGTTATATATACTCCCTCATTGTACGAGCAAAGGACTTTTCACCTTAGCTCCTCCTACAAGGCATTAGAGAGATCATCTATTTCTTTGAGGAGCAAGGATTGGCTCCAATGCTCCAGTATTAGGGCTAGTAATGTACATTGTAAACATGTGTCTTGGAACTTTTACTTAATAATAGAAGCCTTCATGCATGGACTACGAATGTTTGTAATATTATTCAATGGATGTTTGTATTTCATGTTTGCTTTCACATGTGCTAAGATAGTTGAACTATTTCATTTATTTTGGTTCTTGTCTTATTGAGAATGTGTTGTAATGGTCATTATTGTTGTCCCATCCTTGTGGACTATTCCACGGGATATTAGACAAACATTTCTTTGTTTGTTCCTTATAATGGTTGTCGCATCCAGTGTGGACTATTCTGCTGGGTGTTAGACGAACTCTTTTGGTTCATGTGTGTCTCTTCTTGGGTGGTACTATTACCTCTCACTTAAAGGCTCACTTTTCTCCCCCCTCTGTAGCAGAAGAACCTTGACATAATTGCAACTGAACACTCACTAGGAACATCCCCTTGATTTTTGAAGATACCTTTGCATCCCCCTCTCTTGTTGATAGTTAGAGACAAGGAAAATATTTAATAATTCGACAACTAAGCCTTTATACCAGGTGGGACTCCTACACCAAATGGTGTGAGGTATAATTGGGACTTCACATTGGGAAGATCCCCTAAATGTTGGTGGGTCTAGCACCGCCAACACCCTCAAAATATAGGCTTTTTTCATGGCGTATTATTGAAGGAAAAGTTTCGACATGGGATGTTACACAAAATCGGTTTTTGCTGGTGCACATTCTGCAAGGGTAGTACATAATCTATTGATCATGTATTTGTTCATTTCTCTTTCTCTAAGCATGTTTGGGCCTCCAGTAGGGATGTCCTAGGTCATGCATGTACTTGGATGGGGCTTTCCTTTTTGGACATTTAGAATTCTTGGGTTGAGGATCATAGGGAAACTAGATCTTTTCGAGATATCCACTAATTATTAACTGGGGTATTTGGTTGGATCATAATAAATTGATTTTGCATGACTCTTTATCTTATCCAGTTCATGTTGCAACATATGGTATTATTATTTTGGCTCACTACTTGTAGGCAAGGCCCATGCTCAGGGAAGGATTGTTCTGATTGAGGCCCCAGGTGTTAACTCCCCTTGGGGTTATTTTGACTGGGAATCTCATGAAGAGGTTTCATTATGTTGGGGGGTGGGGGGGTGTGGGGGGGTTGTTCTTCACCTTTTGGAACATCATTATTTTCATGTCAATTTGGGTATGGGGAAGGGCTCCAACAATTGGGCATAACTTTTAGCTTGCAAATCATTAATTATCTATGCTTCAAAAAAAATGTTAACAACATCAGATCTCTTGTGACTCTTTAATGGTTGTGAATTAGGTCAATGAGACCCAAGTGTGTTGTACCATTTCCCTTGCTCATATATTGGAGGATATCATGCATCTGAAATCTGCTTATATTTCTTTCTCATGCATTCATGCTTTCAGGAAATATAACAAGACTATTGATAAGATTTATAAGGAAGGCATGCACATGGATTGGGGGCTTTGGCAAGTGACCGAAGTGGCAATGTTAGAACACTTTCAATTTTTCCATCGTCCTTTTATGGACGAACATATGGTTGATACACAAGAAAGACCTTTGGATCTGAGTCCTATATATTGTATTTGTTTTTCTATTTTTGGACATTGCTACTTATTATATTAGAATAACATATATTAGATTAAACTATTTTTTTTGCTTTATATAATAAATAGTGCTTATAAATATCGTTAATCACTTATCAATTCCATATCCAACATGAAAGTGATTACACATATTCTTCACATTGAGTTGTAAAAAGTACTTGTTAACACAATAATCTTAAATCGACAAAAAAAAATTATTAACTATTAAAAACATATAATTAAATATATTCGTAATCAATAAATAATAGATTTATGTATTTAAAAATACATAATTTTTTTTAATTAATCCATATGTTTAAATATGTAGATATTTAGGTCGACTTAATTTACGAAAATCTAAACTGTATTTTTGAATATATTCAATAATGAAATTATTTTCTTTTATAGTAATTTATGATATAGATGAATTAATTATTAATTCTTTTTATTTATTATTATGAGGATGTATGAATGAGGGATTTGTACTTTAAATATCATAGTTTATAGGAGTCGTCTATGGAGGCGGAGGAACTGCCCGGAATGGGCAAAAAAATTCAAAAAAACTTGTAGATGCAGTGTTTGAATCATGTTTTTTATGGTGGAAATGGATTGAGCACCATCAAAAACATCTAGAGTACCTAAAATTATGAATTATAACAACTTTTACTTGGATTTTTTCAAAATATGGCCATAATTTCAATAACTTTCAGGGCAAAAAGGCATAATTTTTTATACTATGGCTAGTTTATATAATATTTCATCATCATTTAAGTTGTCCAAATTATTCTAATAAACTAATGATTGATTAATATTATTATTATTATTATTATTATTAAACTAACTAGATAAATTTGACGAATTATGTTGCATGTAATGCACATGTGGTATACTTACTTTTAGAATGAATGTTTCAAGAAAGAAAATGAATGGAATGATGTATATTATGTTGAAAATGTTTTTAAAAAGGATGGTAAGTTTGGTGACAATAATAAATATTTATTATAGGTCTAGAATTCAAGTTATAAGCAATGTTTTGTTAATTTATTTTTAAATGATTGTTTTTTTGGAAAAAAATATTATAATTTAGTTGTTATTTATTAATTATCAATATCATATTAATAGTATCTGATAAGGTTGCGAGGATCCTCAAAATGCATAAGGTTCCTTCTACCTTTAGACCCTTTAACACCATCCGTAGCTCCCTTAGATCGATAAAAGACCCCATTAACCCCAAGGACATGAAAGGTGTCTATGTTATTATTTGCTCTTATGGAACCCCCTATGTTGGTGAGATGGGGCGTTCTATTAATAAAAGGATTCAAGAACACTCAGTTGACATAAAACATGGGAGGACCCAATCTTCTACCTTGGGAAAGCACGCGGAAAAGACTAAGTATCACATATGCATTGAGAAGGCATGGGTCATTGCCAAGATTGCTCCTTTTCATCACTGGAAGTTTAGGGAGGGCATAGAAATTGAAAAAAGGCCGAGGAATCTCAATAGGGATGACGGCTAGAAAATTAGCAGCTATTGGATCCCTGCCCTTTTGTCCTAGCCGCTCCCTCCCCCCTTCCCCGCCCTCGCCCCCACCCCCACCCCTTGTCTTGTTCTTGTCCATGTGGTCTTCTTTTTTATCTCCCCCTCATCTTCTTGATCTTTTTTTCTACCTCGTCTCTTTGTTTTTTATTCAATCTTTAGTATTTTATTTTAATTTTACTAGTTCTCCTTCACTCCTTCTAGATTGGAAAATAAGAACAAAATGTTTGAATAGGTAATAGGAATCCTTTGAATTAACATAGTTGTATAAATAAATGAAATAATAATTTTCTATTCTAATCATCGATGTAAAATATTTATCTTACCAACCCTTTAGATATAATTAAATGAAATTAATATTGAATTAACTAACTGCTGGGTAGCGAAGGCCCCATGTAACGGTTTTGGGGCTCAAAGCCCACAATTTTGGGTAAAATTATGGAAAAGGCTCTGCGAGGTGTGCAGAGCACGAATTGTAATGAGTCAAGTCAAAGGGTTGTCCACCTGAAAATAATGTAAGAAAATAGAAAGTGAATCAGCCTGCCCATGGTTCGCAGACCATGGGAATGTATAAATAGAGCAAGGCTCTAAGGTTAGAAGTAAGTTTTTGGTTTTGATCTTGAATGTTATGGGTTTATGAAGACAATATTCTCTATGAGTCTGTAAGTCTGAGTCAAGGGTGTTGGTAGATAGATAGAGGCTCTGCAGCTATGTGCACAGAGGCCTGGTAGAGTCTGCAGCTGTGTGCACGAACCCTTGCAACTAAGTGTGCAGGATGGATCTGGTTTTATTAACAGAAGATAAATAAAGATAATAAGTTCTGAAACATTGTGTGCTTTATCGCAAATCTATCTGTTGCTTATGTTCTAAATTTATGCACTACCTTTTTTTTTAATTATGATAGTGCGCACTGGGTTTTGTTGTTGAATGTTTGCTTAAAGACTGTAAGAAGAAGATCAGATCTGTAATAAATTCATTAATAAGAAAGTGCATTTGTGCGGATCTATGCGGAAGCTCGACAGCAGTACAAAGTGGTGTGAGGCCACAGAATGGTTCGCGACCCCTCCAGACCACATCAAGACATCCCAAGGGTGCGGAAACTTGGTTCCAGCACCCTCCCATACTACCTCGAGTGAGACTTCAGTCCGCGCTCTGCAGACTGTTGCCGAAAGGGCCGGTAGTGCGAGATTTGTTTGGCTAATAACTCTTCCGAACTTGGGTCAGGCCCCAACAAGCCAACAAATGGTTCTGTTGCCGGGACCGGGATCTGCCTAAGGGATGTCTGATGTCGGAACACTGGAACCCTACAAAGAAAGAACTTGAAGATTGGTTGGATCAGAAGCTTCACGAGTTCGTGGTACAGGAAAATAGAAATCCGTGGATATCTAAGGAAAGGTGGCTGGATCGCTACATATACACAGAGATCCATGAGATCTTCTTCACGTCCTTCTCGACAAAATTGTATGAGTGGATCGCAAGGCTAGCTGATAATCAGGGAAGGTGCAGACTGGATTGGCCCATCGTGTGGACTTCAGAGTTGGTGCGTAGGCTGGACGCATTTGAAGATAAAATCGCACGGGCAGTAGATCACTGGTTGGATCAAATAATAGGAGGGTTTATCACCGAATTCGCGATAGACACAACTGTTAGTTACAGTGAAGCAGAAAGGCGCTTTCTCCAAGGACTGTGGGGTAAATACATCAAATCATGAATGCTTGGATTAAAATGTTGTTATGTGAAAAACGGGTTATGCGCATCCATTGATGTCTGGGGTAACGAGGAGCGGAAAAGGCTACCAAGGGATCAAAGGATTGGAAAATAGTCCTCTAATTTCACTTCTGCAAGAAAGCGAGGAGGAGCTCGCAGGGTTCTCTCCAAGAAGTGCACTCCGATTGATAAAGCAACGCATTCCACTAATACCACCGTCATCCACGCCATCACCTACTTCACCTACATCAAACCCATCTTCACTTACCCCACCTCTGCCACCACTGAGGGTTGGAATGGCGCGTGCAATTAAGTTGACTATATTTAGAGGCATAGGAAATGAGGAACCATATCAGTTCTGGTTCATGGTAAAGGTTGTATGGGAAGCCCAAGGTGTTACAGATGATAACATCAAAATGGCCACTCTGGTAAGTGCACTGCAAGATCGCGTGTTGACATGGTATATGAAGTACTTTAGCGATCACCTGAATGCGGGAATAGCAGTGATCTAGGATGCATTGAAAAACGAATTTAGCAAGCCAAAATCAGAGACGTAGTCGATCATCAGGTTCAAGGAGATCGTGATGCTACCTGGTGAAGCCTCGTGGGATCTGGATCAAAGATTAAAGAGTACAATTTGCAAGGCTAACATGACACTGATGGTTGCGCAGCACTGCGCATGGTTTGTGGCGTCTTTGACACCACATCTAAGGACGGCGCTATCACAACAAAAGATCTCAACCCAAGCTGAAGCGTTTGAGACAAAAATGAGGTTGCATGAAACTCCAATACAAGATCTGGGGTTGGGAGTTCAGCGAATCCACGCATAACTACAAAACCTGTTTAGAAATGCAAAGTTTGAAGCAAGAAAGGGTGCCCCGACCGGAGGCGCATACAGAAGTGGGGTGTATCAAATGCAAAGGTCAAGGTCACGACAAGGACCACTGCCCTGTATTCGTGAACTATCTGGTGGGAGGGGGGCCGATGCCATTAATGCTAGAGGTACAAGCAGGGCCAAGTGCAGCGCCCGTGCTCTGGTGCATGATTTGTCAAGTAGGAGGAAAGCATGCAATAGAAAACTATCACCTATTTCAGAAGTATACCCAGACTTCGCAACAACTGTATTGCAACTTTTGTAGATCAGTGGGTCACGATGAGTGAACGTGTCGAAGCTACGAGCTGATGATGAGGAGGACCCCAGTCTATCGAATGCAGACTAAGGCACAGGGTTTCAACCCAGCCATAGGGCCACGTGGTGGATTCCAAGGACGCAGGCGAGGAAGAGGAGGAATCGGGCCTAGACGAGGACACAGACAACTGATCTGTTATAATTGCAGAGAGCCGGGACAATACGCTCGCGAGTTTTCTAACCCGACAAGAATATCTTGTCCATACTATGAGTAGTTTGACCATGAAATGGTAGATTGTCCGATGCTGATTGCCCAAATGCATGAAAAGGGGGTATTACAGCCTACTCCAACTCAAAATATCCAAATGATGAGGTCTGAACGTGCGAAGAGGACCCTAGCATAAATATGGTACTGAGGAGTGGCGCAACTACAGGGGGAGATGCAAGGAAACAGCCCGGAGAAGATGGGAAGGGTCGCGATGCTCCTACAAAGGAACCTGACTTTGAGATGGAACAGGTGAAGGGGATGTCTAAGGAAGCTCAGAAGAGCTTCACGGAAGTCTCTACTCCAGGTAGTAGGGATCCAATTGAGCCGGGAATGGATCCCTCTATGCTTACTACCTTTTTAGAGACATGTATGAAGCTGCTACGCAACAATAAGGCAGTTAAAGGACTACAAGAGCTTATCAGTAGGTGCGTCGGATTAAGGGAGCCGCGCGTAGTTTGGAAATTGGGAAAACATACTCTACACACCGAGCGGGAGATGTGAATGATGGCGCAAATCGGTGAGTATGAGATGGATCAGGACATCCTGGATTTTGGGTCGGATGTGAATGTGTTGCCTAAGCAAACGTGGGAACGCATGGGTAGGCCTACACTATAGTGGTCTCCTATTCAACTACGAATGGCCAACCAGCAAAAGATCTTACTGATGGGAAGATTGCAAGGGGTGACAATGGACATTGAAGGCATAAGTACGCAAACAGACTTTGAGGTAATAGAAATTGTTGATGATAGTAATCCATACCCTGCGTTGCTAGGAATAGATTGGGCCACAGACATGAATGGGGTCATCAACTTAAAAAGACGAAAGATGACATTCGAGAAAAATTCACTCCGTGTTATAGTTCCACTAGATCCAACCAAAGGAGTGCACTACACCGAACCAGTGCGCGACGAGGACAGTGACGAGGAACTAGACTGCATCTACCAGATAACAGCACAAGACCAAGATCGGGTGAATCCCACAGTGGATGGGAGAATCTCATGGGAGTGTGATAGTTCCTGCACATCGGATTCAGATGAGGAGATCGAATGATGGCAGAACCGATTGCATGAAGTCACAACACTCAACTGTAACATGATGATTAGATCACTACGACGTGTGACAACCGAAGTACAACAATGGGCAGTGAACAATGGTGTAACAAATGAGGAGGACTTCGTCCACCTCTGTGGAACTTCAATCATAAAGCAGAAGTGGCATGGTGCGATGGAAGAAGCACTGCGCGCGGCAATCACACCAGTGTGGCGTGCACATAGGAAGATGAGGTGGAATGAGCGCGAAGGTAGAAGGTGGTTCTGGGTACAGGTTGGAGGAAATCCGCAGTGAACGCAGCCAGGGCAGCCACGATGAAGCAGTTTGGGAACCCATCTACAATGGAGGGCATCGTTGTATGCTGTACAACCATCGACCCAACTGAATCTGCACGTAATAGGGGTTTGTTGGGCCGATAAGACCATAAACAAAGTAGGGTGTGTGAAGAGAACTCTATCCACGGTCGGACGCAATGAAACCAGGGAAGTGAAGAGAATTTCCCCGACCCCTGCCCCTGCAGTTCGACCTGAACGAGAAGACCTGGACGAAGGGATCCGGTAGTTGCAGGAAGCCATTTGGCATGGCAGCGTGAGACTTCGCGAACTAGAGGAAGTGGGGGCAAGGCTAAGGAGGAAAAGCATGAGGCTGGACGAAGAAATTGACAAAATAAAAATAGGAGTCACACAAACGGGTCGCGCGAACGTGCGAATGAGGGGGCCAGACCTGGACAACCCTCCTACGATACTAGAATGAGCTGTGACCCTACTGTCATGGTTGCGACTGCATCCTATTGTGCAAGTGAGCACAAACCGCAATGCGCTACCTGATTCAAAGGTACGCGAAGTGTACCCGCAGCCTAGGCTAGCAAGAAAGAGGAAGGCTTGCATGAGGGGTGCGACCACCTGACTATTTATAGGAGGCCCAATCCCACTGCTCCACGCAGTTGAAAGAGGGTGCGGGACTATAAAAAAATTTATAGGAAGGTTGCACAATTCAGTCGTGGCACGCAGGGCCTGTCAAAAGCATAGAACGCGTCCACGTACCAGGGACTACACTACCACATGGGAAGGATGGAAGGTAATTGTTGCAGCTACTGTTCATGACAAGATGTCCCATTTAAGACATCGAGGAGCGAGCAGCAGGCCATTAAGACACAAGGTTGCATGGATTTGCTGCCAAAATTGCATTAATACGCCACAAACGAGGAACACGGCCGAATTTGAAGTCGAAAGGGTATATAAAGCACAAGTGGCTTATTACCACATACCCTTTGGCCCCGTGCATAGTAAGTTGTTCAGGGTTCAAATAGAGCGGCACAGGATGAATGAGGCAGTCGTAAAAGGAAGTCCATGGTTTAAAGACCTGGTGAAGGTAATACAGGAGTCCCTACTCAAGTCAATATCCACAACAAAGGACGTTCCAACCGAAATCCCTAAATCACCGACGACACCGCGGACCAAGAAGAACCCACAAGTAGCAGGACCAGTCTGGATGTCTCCGCGAAATCTGTGATTCGGCAAATTGTCGATGGAGGAAAAAGGAAAAATCGTTACTATTGAGAGTGATGAAGAGGAAGAGGATCCTCCGACCTATGTCGAAGAAATAGAACCTGAAGAAGAAACAGAAGAAGATATATAGCCAGTAAAGTGACTCAAGTATGTTCCTCCAAGGAAAGGGAAGGCCAAGGTACCTAAAGATTTGGATGTTGTTAACAGCATACTCATCACCACATCTCTCCCTAAAGGGGTTATGTTTGAAGGCACGGCGACCGGCTGCATCCCTACTATGAAATTTTAAGACTAGGACCTTGCGGATACTGAGACGTTTACCCATTTGGAAACTAGCGAATTAATGGAGCAAAGCACGGAGGGGGCTATTACAACCCTACAACCGCAAGAATGGTTGGGAAAGGTAGAAGAGGCGGGGCTACTCTGCCTCCTGTCAATTCCACATTTTCATCGGCCCCCCATTACAATATTAGTCATTAAGAAACTGCTCTACCTGGACACGATGGGTACTTATGGATAGACAAACCCATCCCCATCATGGCAGAGCTCATTCAAAGGATCTGTTAGCTTCCCTGTGAACGTAGGGACCCCACGAAAATCATTAATATGAGTAGCGATTTGACGATGATGGAAGCCCTAAAAAAGAAATGCAAATTGGAGAAAAAGCAGATAGGGTATGTTATTGACAGTATTTCGGACAAAGGTGTCCGCATTGCTACGTAGTTTTTGGTAGGAAAAGTGATGCGGAAATGCCAAGGCAATGAGGTCCCAACAATAGTTGTCGCGCTAGTTGAGCAATGCGCATAAGGGGAACAATTCAATTGGGTGCAGTTCCTCTGTGACGAATTCTTGACCAATTACAGGGAGGCCCAAGAGGAGGGTAAGACCTTCCACTATGTGTGGTTGTTGTTATCCATCCTTTTGGTTACAAGTGAATTACTTGAAGATAGTTAGTTTCCTTCCCTGGACCAGGATTGGCCAGAGGCTGCAAAATACGCGTCGCTCTAGGCGACGAAGGACGCCGCAAGAATCTGGGAAGTCAAGATTTTTTGGATACTGATGGATGCGAACATCCGATAGTGGATCAACCAGCAACCCCGTCTATCTACCGAGATATATGACAGTGTGAAGAACGTAGCCGATTTTAAGGTGGATATGCACCATGTATACATCCGAGCGCACAAGGATCCAGAACAGACGTGGACCACACTTCCCTTCATTGCCATTGACGAGGTTATTTTTGTGGTATTAGATACCTGGCCACTGGAGTGGCGCAGACTAGATGCGGTAGGGCACGATGAGACCACCATCCAAAAACAGAAGGCTGAGGCCAAGCACTTAGCACAACAGAAGCGAAACGAACAACACATTGCGGAAGTACAGGCGGCCCGGGAGGCAGCGCAGGCTTCTATAGCTAAGGTGCTAGCAGGAGTGGATGCTACGACAGAGGACAAAAGCGGCCCAAATGTGACCACAGAGCCGGCCACGGATACAGGGATGGAAGGTACGACGCCAACCACCACCGGTTTGCCCTTAAAATGACCATGGCCGACAGAACGGTCAAAGCCACAGAAGAAGACCAAGGCGTCTAAGTTGGACGGGGAACTTGTCACATTGACCAAAGGTGACCTGGGCGACATCGGGGATATAGTTCGCGAAGTCACCCAGGAGGCGCTCGACGAGGCCATGACTGAACAACAAACTGTGTTAGGGGCGATCCACGCATAGCTGCAGGAATTCGGAGCATGAGCCTCACAGTCGAGAATCATCGCTACCCATGGAGCTACGGGTATGTCAGCAACTGAGCAGCTACTACAGGCCAAAATGGCTAATACTATCGTACTCCCAGTAGGAGCATTGACAGCAGAGAATGTGGCGGACAGAGCTATGGTAGGCCGGCTTACGGGGCTTGGATTAAATTTGGCTGCCCTCCCATGCGAGAGCTTATACCAGCTCCAGGACAGTGCAATGATGGAGCTCCGTGCTAGGGAAGGACGTGCGGTACATGTACTTAGTGAGCAGTGAATTAACATAGAACAGTTGAGCCTCCAACGTGATGAAGCGGTAGCACAAAATCGACAGTTGGAGCAAATTGTGGGGGAAGCATGTTGTCGTGCCCCTAAGCTGGAGATTGTGGCAAATTTACCTATCGACATACGAATCCACAAGTTGGCTAGTGGGTTCTACGAAGCAAAGGAAGAATCTGCGAGGATCTAGTTGGTCCTCAACTTGCAGATCATCGAAATAAAAATAAAATCATAGCCCTCTACACCACCGGAGGTCACAGAGTAGCGGAGAGGCATCATTCAATCCGGGCGGGAAACAATAGCACGTGCCATGCAGGAGTGCACCGGCTTGTTGGATCAGTCACTTATTATGCTCACTTCACTACAGGAAGACCCAACCTTACAGCGGTTGGAAACAGAGGCAAGGGAGCTACAACAAGCCTATGATAATGTCAGGGGGACCACGCAGATGGTTGCTATTATGCAGCGCTTGGCCAAGATGAGGGAGGCCCAGGCTCTTAAGATACAAGCTGACGCTGCTCGGCAGAAGGAAGCAATGATTAAAGAATGTATCTAGCCTTGGCTTGATGAGGCATTTGTGGTTTCCACCACCATCGAGTGAAATATGGCACACATGCAGGCAGTATATGAACCCGGACAAGCAACTGAAACTGATACTGATGCCTCGGTGGCTTGTGTAGAACAGGTACAGCAGATGGTGGAAGATTTTGTTGCAAGTGTAAGCGAAGAGCAAACGTTGCTGAATGACCTCTGCGTGAAGATTGTGCACCAACCGAGTGACTCGAGATGAGTCACGATGATTGTCTTGGGGGCCTGTTGTGTAGCGGAGACCCCGCATAACAGCTTTGGGGCTCAAAGCCCACAAATTTGGGTAAAAGTATGGAAAATGCTCTGCGAAGTGCACGGAGCACGAATTGTAATGAGTCAAGTCAAAGGGTTGTCCGCCCAAAAATAATGTAAGAAAATAGAAAGTGAGTGAGCCTGCCCATGGTCCGCGAACCATGGGAATGTATAAATAGAGCAAGGCTCTAAGGTTAGAAGTCAGTTTTTGGTTTTGATATTGAATGTTATGGGTTTATGAAGGCAATATTCTCTCTGCATCTGTAAGTCCAAGTCAAGGGTGTTGGTAGATAGATAGAAGCTCCGCAGCTGTGTGCGCGGACCCCTGCAGCTGAGTGCACAAGGCAGATCTGGTTGTATTGACATAAGATAAATAAAGATAAGAATTTCTGAAACATTGTGTGCTTTATTGTGAATCTATCTGTTTCTTATGTTCTGAATTTATGCATAGCCTTTTTTTTAATTATGATAGCGCGCACTAGGTTTTATTGTTAAATGTTTGCTTAAAGACTGTAAGAAGAATATCAGATCTATAATAAATTCATTAATAAGAAAGCGCATTTGTGCGGATCTACGCGGAAGCTCGACAGCAGTATAGAGTGGCGCGAGGCCACAGAACGGTTCGCAACCCCTCCAGACCACATCAAGACATCCCAAGGGTGCGGAAACTTGGTTCCAACACCCTCCCCTACTACCTCGGGTGAGACTTCAGTCCGTGCTCCGCAGACTGTTGCCGAAAGGGCCGGTAGTGTGGGATTTGTTTGGCTAATAACTCTTCCGAACCTAGGTCAGGCCCCAATAAGCCAACACTAACCAATTTAAAAAAAAAAACTACTTTCGTTCTCATTAGTTCTTCAACGATTTTAATTTAATTTCCAATTTGTTTTAATTAGGAGAATTTGCTACATACTAAATACTAATAGATTCCTTAAAGTTAATATGAAGTCAATTATTAAACTATCTTAATAGGTTATACATTTAATAAACTTGTATTAATTTTTCTTATTATTATTTCATATAATTTTAATGTTATAAGTTTTTATTTGGATAGTTTTAATATTAATAAATGGATCTTTTAATAAGTTATTGATCTTGGTAGTTAAATACAAAGAATTACTTTTTATGGTATTAAATATAACAAAACCATATTTTAAATTAATTAACTAAATATTTATTTATATAGTTTTAATATGAAAAAAACCTATAAATAGCTAATTAATTCATACTCTCGAGAGTTAAATACAAACATTACCTTTATTCAACTATGGTAATAAATATAACAAAACTAATTTACATATTAATTAATTATTTAATTTTCCCTGTCCCTATCCCTTGGTCCAGTCTAGTTGCCCAGTGAAATATAGTCGTTTCCTAGTCAAATATAGTCGTTGGTACAGTCTAGTTGCCGAGTCAAATATAGTCGTTTCCTAGTCAAATTTAATTGTTGGATTATCTGCTCTCTCTATTTAACATGCAGCCATGATCTAGTTCTTCAACTTGTCCTGACAATGAACCACACTCGTTGGTTCGAAACGCGTCGACAAATGAATTATGATGTGATTTTCACTGAAAACTCTTCTCAATAAACATCATATTAATAGTTTTATGTTTTTTTCAAATTTAAATATATTAAATATATTTAAAATATAAATAAATATATATATATATATATATATATATATATAGAGAGAGAGAGAGAGAGAGAGAGAGAGAGAGAGAGAGAGAGAGAAGTCTCACTAGCATAACTAGTTGAGGATGAGCCCCGTCAATAAGGTGAACCAGGATCAAACCTCACAAGGGGTGGTTGCGCCCTGTGCTAGGGGGAGAAAACATGCTAAAAAATCTAGTTAGCTAAGGGTTGGTGTGGCCCAGGCTAAGATGTTGGTGCGATCCCTCGGTGACTTTGACAACTTAGATGCCCTTGGGGTAGCGACTCCTCAAGCCATAGGTCAAGCCTAAAAGATCAAAGAAAACTTGACAAACAAACAAACAAAAATATTTATAAATATCAATAAATATTATTAATTTTAATTTGTTTTCAAATTTAAATATGTAAAACATGGTTATGATGCAATATTACATTATAAAGGAACTACAAGTGAGAGTAAATTTTACTATGATCAAATTAATAATTTAAGATCGAGATTTTCTTTATCATTTTAATATATTTGACATATTTTTAATGTAAAAATTTAATAAAATTAAAATCATAATATTTTATATTTATGGTAGATAATTTACCATATTGTCAATAAAAATTTAACACAAATTTCTAAATTATCTATATATATATATATATATATATATATATTACATATATTCAAAATCATAATTTTAATAGCAAATATGACTAGAATTAAATATTTTAAAATTAATCCCAAATTAAAAAATAATGCCAAGGGTAACAATATATAATTACCTATTAGAAGACAATTATGACCTAAAGTGAGAATTGACCCCCAAAATCCATATATTTTATCAAGAATACCAAAATCAACCATAAATTTAAAAATAAAATTATTAATTTTTTTTATTTTTTAAAAATTAAAATATAACATTTTGCAATTATAATCTTAAGCAGCCATAATATTGTGTACAAAAACTTTAAAATAAATTTTCTAATTAAAAAGTGATGCTACTAATATCACAATTTTTCATATTAAATTTATAACTTATTGGAAAGTATCATCTTAATATTGAATAATTAATACTTTTATAACTAGAATTTTAATTCAACTCATAAATCAAAAAGTTGTAGTACTCTTGTTTTTTAACTTAGATTTATTACCATTTTAAAACTATGGCCTTAACCACCAAAATCTTAAACTCCATTTTAATTTAAAAAAAAAAAAAAAAAACAATAACATTTTTTCAATTTTTATTAAATAATAAAAAAATAAAGTTATAACTGGTTTAATCTATACATATCATTAATATCTAAAATTTTAAATTGATTAGTTAAATCTGAATATATATATATATATATATATAAATAATAATACTTATTTTAATAAATCATTAATATCTAAAATTTTAAATTGATTAGTTAAATCTGAAAAAAAATATATATATATATATATATATAATACTTATTTTCTTTATTAAAGTACAATATATATTAAAACATAATTTAATAATCTCTATTTTTAATATAACTTAAAACTAATACTATTGTTAATTTTATATATATAGTTTAAGTGAGTTTAATGGTTAAGAGTATGTGTTTCCTCTTAAGAGGTCACAGGTTCAAAACCAGAAGGGTAGAGTATGTATGCCTTCATAAACTCCGTAGTCAAATCGCTGCACAGAGATTGGTCCGATGTCCCACAAACAAGGGGGTCTCATACACCAATTTGGTTCCCTTGTTCCAAAAACAAGAGAATCTCATACACCAATTTGGTTTCTAGCTTGGTTGTGACCTTAAAATTGGATTTTATATATATATATAATCATATTCTATCTTCTTTTTTCAAATTATATATATATAGAGAGTAGTTGGACAATTTTGAAGGGAGAATAACACATATGGAGGTACATGTTTATGAAGTGTTTCACCAATCAAGGGGAAATGGCCCTGATGACTGGACTCCAGGTAATATTGATGTTTAATGATGACTATGGGTTGTGTTTTGATTCTTGGGTGGTTTTGGTCCCTTTGGACAATTGGTCTTTGGTCCTCTGGTTCTCTAGTTTTCTCTTGTTATTGTCAGTGTCTTTTTGTCACTACCATTTGGCCAACAAATACGGTAGGAGTGAAGACAATGGTATTTTGAAGCTATGCTTAGTGCAATGTAAATTTCCCTTGAATTAATAGAATATGTTGACTTACCAGAAAAAACATGTATATTTATATTATAAGTAAAGGTAAGATATTTCATCCACTCAAAGCCCTACAATAACAAGGCTCAAATTCATGAGCTCAGCATATAATTTTCAAAAATTGAATTTGGGTGGAGAAGAGAATATTCATTCCTACCAAGTATTTAAGATAAATTCAATTAACTCTATATATAATTTAAATTCAACTTTTTAATTATAAATTAATAACAAAAAAATATCTTTCCTTATTTCCCTGTTTCCAATGTTAGCATTTTTTTTTTGTCTTCCTAGACATTTTAGTTACTCTTTTTTGATGTACATTTTATGTTTTGATATGCTTCTTTGTATATTCAAATGATAAGGTCTCTCCTCAGCAACTTCTATGTTATCTTCAACGCTGTGGTTTTATGATTTTTTGAGCTTATATTATTAGTCTTCAATGTTCATGAAGCACTTTTCTTGAATCTTTTTTACATACACATATAGTGTGTTTACAAAATGTAATTTTTATCTCAATCAAAATTATCATTTTTTCCTACTAATAAACAAAAAAATAAAAGACAATTTTAGGAAATTATATATATGTATGTTAACACATATATGGGCACATGTGAGAGAGATTTTTTTTTTAAGAGAATAAGAGAAGTTGTAAATAAAAAATTTAGAGTTGACTTTAGTGTGACTTTTTGGAAACTTTTTCAGTGGGTTTTTCCGGTCTAATTTCTCTAAAAGCCAGCAAGAATCTATTGAAATAACAAGTTTGATGGGTAACCCCTGCACAATCAAAGTGCCCTAGGGGTTTTTCAGGGTGTTGAATCCATATATACAATCAAAAAACAGTTTAAATAACATAAATCAACATTTTACCTCAAAATTTTTCCTTAAATTCTGACACCGTTAAGTCCAAAAAATTCCATTAAAAACAATTTAAAAAAATTAGAAAAAAAAATGAAATTTTTAATTAATATATATATATATAATATATTTTTTATTTTATTTTATTTTAAATTGTAAATTTGGAAAAAAAAATCACTATAATCATGGTTAAAAAGAAAATGCAAATCCATGTGGTGGTTAAAAATATGCTATTTCATTGATGATGGTACCTCTCTACCAAATACCTCAAATTAATTGCATAGTATGCATATTCAACGACTTGCTTCTATGATTTTGAAGGGGACGACCATGCATGTTTAGCTTTATGGTAGCGCTGACACGTAGATATTAATGTTTAGCTTTGGTGACATTTTGAGCGTTCCAATTTGACAAAGTTAAACAATGTGTCCTTGGAGGGTATTCCTTTTATTTTTTATTACTATTAATTTTTTTTAAACTATTAAAAAAGAAGAGAAAAGGCGTTAAAAATAAGTAGTTTGTTGATGGGCATTAAATGAATGTAGCTGTATATGTGATTTGTTAATGGACATTAAATGAAGAAGATTGTATATGCAGTAGTCTGATTTTTTTTGCCTTGAAAATCAAGGAAATTCTAGCAATATTTTGATAAATTCCAGTAGGGATTTTTGTAAATCTAAGTTAAAGTTGTCAAACTTCAAGATTTTGGGTGTCCCAAAGGTTTTTGATGGTGCTGAATTCATTTCCCACGATTTAAACTGTACTTCTACAAGATTTGAAATTTTTTTACCTAAATTCCAACCACTTTTGAGCATCCAAACAATTCCTCCGCCTTAATATACTTATCCGTTATATATAGCCATTTTTAAATTTTATAATTATCCGACAATAAGCCTACACTACCCCACTCATTTAATTCAATAAACATACACCACCCCCACTCATTTAATTCTTGTCATATCACAAGGAATCCATTATTTTTAATGTACCCTTCTCATTAATACTACCGAACAACTGCCTCAGATTAATTACATGGTGCGTATATATTCAACGACATCGATTTATGAATTTGAAGAGGTGAGACTATGCATTTGTAGCATTATAGGAGCGTTGACACCTAAACATAATGTGGGAGTTTGGTGAGATTGTAAGGGGTTATCAAATAGGGAGCGTTGACACCTAAACAAAATGTGCAAATTTGGTGAGATTCTAAAGGGTTTTCAACCATGTGGGCTTTTCAGAGGTCTTCCATTTTCTATCACTATTTTAATGGAAGGGAAAATATTTAATAATTTTATCAATTTAAAAGGTTCAACCATGTGGGCTTTTTAGAGGTCTTCCATCCTCTATCACCATTAAATATTTTAGAAATATTAGATGGTAGGAAAGGGTCATGATTATGTATTATAAGGAAGTAAATTATTTTAATATTAATGGTTTCATTTTTATTATACTTACTTCATTGCTTGATGGTTTGAAATTAAAATAATTTTATCAATTTGATAGGTTCAACCATGTGGGCTTTCAGAGGTCTTCCATCCTCTATCACCATTAAATATTTTAGAAATATTAAAACCGAAGGAAAGGGTCATGATTATGTATTATAAGGAAGTTAATTATTTTTAATATTAAAGATTTATGTTTATTCTATTTGATAGTCCTATATTATAAAGAAGTTTGAAATTAGAGTATAATAAAATTTGAAGTTGATTTTATAATAACTTATTACATGTTATAATGTTTATTTTACCCTATAATAAGTTAGTCTCTTTGTATCTCGCGTTGAAAGTCTTACATTAAAATGGTAGAGTACAATCTCCATGTCTTATTGGGTTTGTCACATTGGATTTTGTTCGGTACATCATGTGATATGTGTATTATTGGTGCGATCATTTTATGTTTTAATTTAAAAATTTTATTATAAGCTAATATTGATGATGATTAGGGTTATTATTAAAATTATATGATAAAATATAATTTTAATAGTATTTAAAAAGAAAATATTTTTGATTTTATTATAAAGGAAAATTATATTTTTTAAGTGTTTAAATTTTTTTTAAAAAATATAAATAAAGATATTATCACATGTTCAAAAAGCTTTCATGATTTCTTACTAATCATAAAACAATTAAATAATTTTATAAAATTGTGAATCTTTTTTTCAAAACCTCTAAAATAAGATCTTATATTATTGGTCACACACAAGGAAAATTAGAATGTACCCACCCTCACATATAAGATATAATAGAAACTATTATAGACTTATGTAAGAAGGAAGCATGTCATCAATTATAAAAAGAAATGACCCTAAATTAAATATCTTGTCTTGACACAATTAAGCCCATATCTAAGTGCTCCTCCAAAGATAGAACTCTAACCTCCAAACGTTCATTAGGAAAATATTGAGGTAAAAAAAGGGCTTCAAAGCAAAAAATACACTAACATAATCAACCTTAAAAGAACCAATAGGATTCCTCGAGGAAGCCCTAGTTCTCACTAATTGGAAAACCACTAGCCTAGAAGCCCCTCAATCAGAAAAAGAAATTATAGCCTAGTGGAACCTCAAGGTCCTAGTTCCCAATGTTCCCCTTCCTTCAAATATCACCAACAACCCCTACCCTCCCCTCTGGTCTCCTCCTCCTCCTGACCATTTCAAGCTCAATTTTGATGGTGCCTTCAAAGGAAACCTAGGGGACGCAGGAATTGGAGGGGTCATCCGCAGCCACATAGGGGAAATTCTCGGGATATATAAGGGATACATAGTGTGCGATAAAAACAATGCAAATGAACTGGAGGCATTAATGGAAGGCATCCACATAGCTCATTTACAGGACTTCTTCCCCTTAATAGTTGAAGGGGATTTCGTAATCATCATTCAAGTAACTCAACGAATCATCAACAACACTCTTGCATCCAAATGCTCAATAAGTTGGTGCCTAAACTACCACGTGCAGCAACTAGCCTCTCTCCTTGCTCAACAACAAGTCATTACCTCTCCCA
Organism: Pinus tabuliformis; assembly: GCA_031772625.1. Taxonomy (NCBI): domain Eukaryota; kingdom Viridiplantae; phylum Streptophyta; class Pinopsida; order Pinales; family Pinaceae; genus Pinus; species Pinus tabuliformis. The sequence continues at coordinate 564,350,402 of CM062818.1, read as the reverse complement.
TACCAAACGCAAAGCAAACTGCCTTGCATACTTCCTAGCTAACCAAGGTGTTGATGACCAAGAACCATGCAAGGATCAACCTAAGTCCTCTCATTGCAAAAGCCTTGCCTCCAAGGACCTCCTCCTCCCTGATTTGGGTGTCTATCAAAGTTGATCCACTTGTCAACGCATGTAGAAACCTACCACTCCACTTAGCATTCCTTCCTATCAACGTTACCTCCCATGCTTTCCTTCCTCCTTAACTCCTGTCATTTCCCTATATTTCACATGCTCAGGGCCACTGGGCTCCTCCTGCATGATTTAATGTTAATCGTTCATGTTAAATGGCGCCTCCCTCCCCTCCTCTTCACTGTCTTGCTCCAAGTCTCTCCTTGCACCTTCCCCTATTCAATTCTAGTAATCTTTGTGACCCCTGCCACTCTCCACGACCTCCATCTACCTTTAATACTCCATGAACAGGACCATGTGCGGTGTGGTGGTCATGGTTGAGGACCAAGACGACCCCCAGTTTCTTTAGAGGTGAATGCCAATTTGGCTTTTTTCCATATCCACGTCCTTGACGACATACGACACCGGATAATTGAGATGGAAACAAAGGAGGCTATTCGTGGGGGTAGTGCAATGTCCAATCTCTGGGCTCTTTGTAATCTCCTCGCTCACCACCTCCTTGCCCAGGAACGTGACCGTGCCTTTAATGCTCGAAGGATTATTGATGCCAATACCTATTCCAGTCATCTATATTCCTCCCTCTGTTGTCTCTCCCACAACCTTGGAGTGACATCCCCTCACACATCCCATCCTCTTCCTACCCAGACCCCTCTGCCCTTGTTTCGATTCCTCCCAACTCATCTTCGCCCTCCACCATCTAAGTTGTTGGGTGAATCTCTCTTGCTCCCGATATGAAGGAGACATCCACTTGTCCAATGGATATGCAATATTCTAGAGACAAGACCTGTCCTCCCTACCCCAACCCTTATAGCTGCTATATTATTGAAGAGAATATGGAATCTGAGGGTGTATGTCCTTTTACAAGCAAGCATGAACATCTTTAGAAATTCACGGCTCCTCTTGGAAAGCACAACATTAGCACAACTTTACTAGGTTCTATTGACTAATTATTTTGTAGTTTTCATGTTTATTTTCTAATAATATTGGTTCTTTTTGTAGAATTGATATTTCCATAAAGGAAACAATGACTCATCCTCAATGACCCTACACTGTCCACTGGTCATGGTTGTATTAAATTTCTAGAATTTTGTGGCCCACACTCTTCGGGGCTACTCATCTGGTTTCTCCATTTTGGGGCATATGCTTAGCCCTATGCAACCTTTTCTAGTGCCTTCAGGCAATGCTTCTCCATGCTCATTTGATTGTACTCTATGTAATATTTTCTTGTTAATATAATGTAAAAAATTTCTAACGAAAAAGAAAAGAACCAATAGGATTCAAGATGATGATGTCATACCCAAGGGTAAATTTTTTTGAAGGGGCAAGAAGAAAACTATTTTTTAAATTGTATTTTCAACTTCTCATCTTGTTGGTTTAATCAAATGTTAAGTGTAGCTGGAACTTGTTAGATGTAGAATTTAATTCCACATCGGACGAAGTAAACTTATAAGACAATAAGTTGAAAATATGATTAAAAATAAAATATTTTTCTATCTTTTCTTTTAAAATTTCATAACTTTTATTTTACTATTTTATTATTTTCCTTAGGAGGCCCATTTTAAACCTTAAAATTTTCCTAATGAGACCTCCTTAGACAAAGTGTATACTCCAGTATTTAGCTTTTGGTAAACATGTGTGAAAAACTTTATCAAATAAGTGAGAAACCTCGTTTATTGATGTGTTGATGGTAGAATAACATTATTAAAATAGAAATCCCCATTCATCCATTTGATGACTAAGGATGGATTACCATAAATTTGAAATTGTTAGACTCTTTTTTTAAGTAACCTTTAAAAGCAATCTCAAATCCATAACATCTACATAATTGTTAGAGCTATTACCCATACCACTTTTAAATTTTATATAATTCTCATAAATAAAATAAATACACCAACATTATTGTATCCATTAGGACCTTGTTTAGCCACATCGAAGAAACTCCATAATAGTGACCTTTCAATTGGGATCTCTCCCAACTATCTTGGAGGTTTTTCTTTTATATCTATTTTGTACCCTAGAAATAATGCACAAACCTATGAAAAAACTGACAATAGACACCTATTTATCTTCAAAAAGTTGAGCATTATGAGCCAAACAAATGCCACGTAAGATTGGAACAAGATTTATCTAAAATATTTCATATCCTTTGTAAGAACTAGTTCCTTCTACAAAGCTCCATAAAATTCCCAACCCATGCATTTGAGAAACATGTCCACTATCTACATCTTTCTAGAGTTGGTATGAAAAGGGACAATAAATTCATAGATAAGAAATGGTTATTAATATTTTCGATGTTGAACACAAATATGGGGTCCCTACTTACAACTATTTATCATGGCTTCATATGCCAATGCCTTATTCATTATTTTTAGCTAGATGAAGATCCTTGTCCTTTTTGGTGCCTTGATCTTCTAGAGTTTTGTCCATATCACAGTTAAGCCTTAGAAGTAAGTATAACCGTGTACCCAATGTTAATATTGCACATGCTAGAAGAATTGTTTTTAACATAGATCAAAGTTTATAGGTCCTCTCGTAGCCTAATATGTCTTATTTTAATTTAGCCAAAAACAAGTTTCAACTTTTAATGCATTACCCCTCTAAATCTAGTGATTGGGAAAAGTGTAATCCCTATTTCCAAACACTAGTAGTACCAATAGCCATAATATGACTCAATGTGAAGCCCAAGATCAAACCTATCAATGGCCACTATAACACCAAGTGTGTATCAAACAACCTACAAACCAAATATGCCAAAACTCATCCTTAAAATTTTAAACTAAGAAAATAAAAATTAAAAAATATCACTATCACCCAAAAATTTCATATTTATGTCACTATCATCCATACATCTTTCATTTACAAAAGGCTTCATCAATACAAACTATCCATATATTAGACAAAGAGTATATTACCAACCTACATCCATCTTAAACTCGGATCTATCAAGCACCAAGAGGGATCAAATCTCTCAAGGTGCAAACATCTTTTTTGAGTGTGAAACTTGAGGAAACGTTTGCACCTTGAGAGATTTCATCCCTCTTTCCAAGTTGATAGATATGGGTTTAAGATGGATCTAGGTTGGTTTTAGTCATGTACGACCATGGAAAATTTGTTGAACATCTAATTATTCTGATCATTTTAAATATGTTAAATATGTCTAAGATTAATCTAGTGATTTTAATTTTAAATTTGTTCAGTACCTCAATTTGTTGAGATGATAAAGATTGTTAATAACTTGAATGATGAAAAATGTTGAAATAAAAATTTTGAATGCAAAGAGACAATGTAACAATGTTCAATGATAGAAAATGTGAATAATAAAAATGTAGTCAATTACAAATAGTTTTCATTATAATCAATCTCAATGTATTTTCTTCTAATGTTCTTATTGTCACACTTGTTAGTTTTGCCATATTTTCATATGGATCATACAAAAAGGGTAGTTCAAATCATACACCATTGAAATATTTAACTCAAAATATTGTAGTAAACTTCATATTTTGTCTCTCTTTCTCTCTAATATTATTAGTAGCTTTCTCCAAAGTCAATTATTGCACCTTATGGAGTGTTAAACCCCAAATAAGTTTCAATAGTAGTTGTTTTCAATTACATTGTTTGAATGCAAAGTGACTAACAATGTTGAATTGTGGAAAATGGGGATAATAAGAATGCGGTCAATTACAAAGAGTTTACAGTTTCAAGAGGAAAACATTTCAAGTAAGTAAACATTTTATTTAAGATGAAAATTCAAGTATTTTATTTATGGTTGAATTAGTGTAACACATAAATCAATGCACACCATCAACAATATTTTTGTTCTTACACTAAAACCAATTTGTGCACTACTAATTTAATCTCTTTGAAATTAATGTACATCATAAATCTTGTATATTTTTACTATAGATTCAACAACTTATGTGATATGCTAAAACATGAGACAAAAATCTACTATACTCTCCAGTGGAAACCAAAATTAATAGATGAAAACAATAAACAAAAAAAAGGAAGAATATCAATCGCACATAACACAATATTTCTATGGGGAAAGAAACTGTTAAAAACCTCGACTATATATATTGCATTAACTAGAAGATCTGAGAAGAAAATACAATTCTTGTTCAACCCAAACAATTCTTGCATTGGTACAATCTAACTCTCTGCCTCACAAGCCAACTCAAGCCAACACTTAACCAATTTTGTTGCCTGCCAAGCCCCTACTTCCTCGTGCAATTCCTAAGAGAATTAACCCATATTTAATTGGGAAACCCACTCTCCATAACTGTGCAATCCATCCATAGGCCCTCAATTGATTACATGCACCATCTATACAACTTGGAAAATTATACAATTGATAATACATTGTCCCTGAACTCTAATCTCAACTGGGTCTTCCTCTGAACTGACATGCATCAGTTATTTATAAGTGAATCTTCAGTTAAATGGTGTGGCACTTAGGATCCACTGGTGCACTTCCGCCTACTAGACTCCTACTAGTTCCTCCAATAGTTAGAACTAGTTTAACTGACTATAAATCAGTTAAACTGAGTTATCTAATTACAACTCAAAAGAACTCAACCTAGGCCCCTAAAATTTAGGGATCACTCTACATGACTCTAGATAGACTTCCAACTCGAATTTCCTAAGTCAATTAAGTCAATTTAACTTAATTAACTATTACAAGTTGCTATGAGAATAGAATTTCGATTTAATTCACAATTTAATTCAAGGACAAATTAAATTGGAATTTTTTGTTGTTATTTTTAACAAATCTAGTTACATCAAATTAGAAATCAACATCTACACTAAAATCAATGCATCTATTACAAGCATTCAAATAGAATTAGAAATCAACATCTACAATGAAATCAATGCATCTAGTGCAAGCAATCAAATAGGATTAGAAATCAGTATCTATGCTGAAATCAATGCATCTAGTGCAAACAGTCAAATAGGATTAGAAATCAACATCTACACTAAAATAAATGCATCTAGTGCAAGTAATAATATAGGATTAAAAATGTAGGTTTTAACCTTGCACAAAAAATACATGCATACGAATTCTTAAAACAAAAAATATATATAATGGCAAGAACATAAAAATTATACACAGAGATTTTCTCCTAGAACCAAAAACTGAGAAAATTATTTTATTTTTTCATTATATTATTTTGAATGTTAGAATACATTATATACATGTTGAAGAATTCATAAACCTCAATCTTCCTGTATTAGAACATAATTGTAGTTCCGTTGACTGGATCTACAAAATAGCATGGGAAAAAACCATCATGCCCAAAACCATGCAATAAAAACCATGGGTAGGTCTTCCCACAATCCTTGGGTCCACATAAAAAAAAATCCTAGAGCGCTACCTTAGACCTCGTTTAGGGGAGCTATAACCCCTTGCAAACCCCCCCGATAGGGATGGTTTCCAACCCCCTACGAACTCCCCCCCCCCCCCCAATGCCCAGTGCAACATAAAAATGCCTAGGTCTAGTCATGGAAATAATATAACATGTATACCCAACAAGAAATCAACATATAGATTGAAATAAATGCATCTAGTGCAAGCAATCAAGTAGGATTAGAAATCAGCATCTAAACTGAAACCAGTGCATCTAGTACAAGCAATGAAATAAGATAGAAATCAACAACAACATTGAAATCGATGCATCTATATTAGTGAATAACATTGTATCTCCCCTCCCCTCTCTCCCACATCTCTCTCTCTCTCTCTCTCTCTCTCTTTCTCTCTCTCTCTATCTCTCTCTCTCTCATCTATATTTATATCTCCTTCCATCTCTCCTTCCTTGTATCTCTATCTCACCCCCCAAACACACATGATCTCTCTCCATATATATCTCTCTCCCCCCTCCCTCTCTTTGTCTCTCTCTTCTTCCCTCTCTCCCCCCCCATCTATGTGTGTGTGTGTGTGTGTGTGTGTGTGTGTATATGTTTCTCCTTCTTTGTCACTCTATCTCACCCCCTAATCATACTCTCTCTCTCTCTCCTTCTCTCCCTCTTCCTCACTCCCCCTCTCCTCTCTCCATCACTCTCTCTCTCTCCATCATCCACTCTCTTTATGTGTGTCCTACAACTCTATCACTCTATCCCTCCATCTTTCCTTTTGTGTCTCGCACCAAAACATACACTCTCTATGCTTCCTACAACTCTATCACTCTTTCCCTCCATCTTTCTTTCTGTATCTCACCCCAAACATACAAACACTCTCTCCATTTCTTCTTTGTCACTCCCTCTCTCTCCACCTTTCTCTCTTTATGTATTCTCATCCATTTAATTAAAAAGAAATTACATTTTATTTAAAAAATAATAATATTAATATTAATTACAAGATTTATTTTTAATAAAAAAATTTACTAGGAAAAATAAAATTCATTCATTAATAACAAAGATAAAAATCGTATTTTTTGAAAGAGTGAAATTAATTTTTTCACATAATAATTTATTATGAAAATTGAAAATTTAAATATAATATATTTAAAATTGTATTATAAAAATTTAAAATTTAAATATAATATATTTAAAATTGTATTATAAGAATTTAAAAATTATAAATTTTTTAAATGATGTAATCAAGTTTTCCGAAAATTTAAATATAATATATTTAAAATTGTATTATAAAAATTAAAAATTATAATTTTTTAAATGATGAAATCAAGTTTTCCACATTTATTTATAATTATAAGTTAAATGATTTATAAATTAATAATATATTTCTCTTTTTAAATTATTTTTTTGATAAATAAAAAAATTATTTTACAGATATCTTGCAGAAAAATCATATAACTATTTTCATGTCAAACGGTTTAGAACCACACACTAGGGTTCATCACGACAAATAATAAGATAAATATTTTAGAAAAAAGCCATAAATGGATGAAGAGTTAATTTTGTCTAACTAAATTTTTTTAATAAGCTATAATTGTAGTTATTAAAGGCCATTTAAAACATTATGTTGGTTGGTGTTGGTAAAAGGTATCATTAACATTGGACATTGAGCCTTCATTTAAGCGAACGCTGCAAAACATCGACCGTATGTGTTTTATTAAGAATCTTTTATATTATCTATATCTATATATATAATTGTTATTATTAGTTTTAATCTATATATATAAATAAAGTAAAAAATAAATTGAATATTAGATATCATTTTTGGGATTCAACTGCTTTAAGAAAGTCATTCATTTATGATCATTTTCATGAGAGTTAGTCATAATTGATTAATTTCTCATGATTTTTGAATAGTCCACTTAGCACTTATTGCATCAGGTGATGCTCACAAGGGTGAAAAAGTGGGATTGAAACTAGTCAAATGAAACACATAGTGTCAATCATCACTTCCGGGGCTTGCACCCAGTAACCAAGACTTCCCGGGAGGTCACCCATCCCAGATCGCCTCTGGCTCAAGTGCGCTTAACTGTGGAGTTTTCCCCCTAATCAGATATAGTCGTTAACTAGTTAACTAATAAAATTAAAAATTAAGTTAATATTTAAATTATATATATATATATATGATGATGATGATGATCATGATGATGGTGGTGGTGGTGGTTAACGTCCACTGAGACCAAATTGGTCTATCAGACCTACAATTTTCTTAATTTTTACTTGTCTGGCTCCTCGTCTTTCTTGGCGAGATTAGTGTTGTAGCTTTCTTTTTTTTCTCTATGGTCTTCCAACTTCCTTTATCTTGCATCTCCTTCATCTCTTCTGGTTCTTCGGACATTGGTGTCTTAGCTCCGCAATCTATTGTGTTCGTTCTTTTGAAAATAGTTGGAGAAGAAGTTTGGTCTAGGAGATTTGCTTTGCTGTTAAATGAAGATTTATTTTCTGCGGTATTCGAATCCTCATAACTGTTCATTTGTTGGGGCGGGCTTTCTCCTTGGTTGTCTTGAGAGTTGTTTCTTTCTTCCCTGATTTCTTGTGACTCAGAGTTTTCTCTAGAATATTCTTCTTTGATGAGAGTGTAGTGTTCTTTTTGTGCTCCTTCCCACCATGTAGATCTGTGGTGGTTTTTTCTAGCAAAATTTTTCTCAGAGACTTTTGGGCAATTTTTGGCTAGATGCCCTGTCTCAAAGCAGGATCGACATCTGAAGAGGACACTTTCATAATCAAGTTTCTGGTTCCACACATAGTCTTTACTTGTTAGGTTTATTTCAGTTGGGAATCTGGCGCTGAAGTCCATTTCCACACAGATGCGTGCATAGGTGGTTCTGGCATATTCCTCTGTTTCTGAGCACCTGCAGTAAAATTTCCCAATTGCATTTCTGATGGCTTTTAGCGAGGAGAGATTCCAGGGATGCAAGGGTAGGCTTGGCAATCTCACCCAAACTGGTGCTGAGGTTATCACTGCTGTAGAGGGATCGAATGATGGGTTCCATGGCTTCATGAATAGGCCTGATTTTTCCCAAAACCAAGGGCCGGAATCTAGAATACATTGTCTGCTTTCAGGATTTTCAAAATCTACTATGAATAAACCCCTAGCACAGGGGTAGATATTAATTTCATCAGAAATGACAAGCTTCCATACCTCCAAGATCCAATTGTGGAGTGCTATCAGCCGCGGCCAAAAACCATTGAACCGGCAAATTAGGGCACTTTCGGAGAACTTCAAAGCTTCATCGAGTGAGGCCTGGACCACTTGGATAGTGGGAGCTGGGGCTTCACTGACGATATGGGTAGGAGATTGCCCTCCAGAGGTAGATGAGCCACCAGTTATTTTTGCGAAGCTCAGAGCCATATTTTACTTGCCCGTAGAACCCAGCCGCAGAAAAATAATGCAGAAGATAAGATTAGATCTAGATCTGGCCGCAGAAAATTTTAGCTACCTAGATCTAGATCTAGCCGCAAAAAATTAGATCTAAAACCTAGCCGTGAAGGGAAATGGAATTACCTTCAAAAAATACCGCTGGACCTGCAAAGCATCACGCAGCTACGCGTTGGATCTGTTAAGTAGTTGACAGATAATGCGAAACAATAAAGTGGGGAAAAAAGAGCGTGATATATATATATATATATATATATATATATATATATATATATATATATATATATATATATTATCAATCTGTCCCCTCTTTCTCCCAGAGTCAAACATAGTTGTTTTCTTCTAGTTGTTAGGTTGACCTGGCTTCCTATTTAACCTTCTTCCTGGATATGTTTTTTCATTGTGTCTTGAAAATGAACCACACTTGTTGGTTCGAAACGTGTCGACCCAAATCTTCAATGTGACTTATTCTGAAAAACTCTTTATACATTAAAATTTAAGTTTTATTCATATTAAAAAATAAAAATTCCCAATATATTATTAAAGTGGGAAAAATCCAAAAATAAAATTTAGGCAAATTCAAGTTTTATTTACAAGTCAAATATTATTTATATGTCAACATTTTGTCCATTCTGCTTATATCTCCTTGGTCATTATTTCTCATTTCTTTCACTGTGCCGTAAATTTACACTATAAACCCTAAACCTTAAATAATATGTCTCTATCTTAATAGACCCAACTCTGTCGAAGAAAGTTGACGTGGATATATGGTGGAGAGAGAAGAGAATTAACCAAATCAAAAGAATAACCCAATCTTTAAGGTAGATATTCCTTTGTATTTATTTAATGCAACTTAGAATTAGGACCTAACGTTTCTTCAAACATGCACATACATATTTTTATAATTTTACATTTCTTAAATCAAGGATATTTATGACCTTATATTTATTTTACATTTCTTTTGATTTAGCGAAGATATTTATGTGAGTTTGTCTATATATTAAAAGACTCAATTTACAATTATCTTGATTACATAAAGATGAAGTAATATGGGAAGAGATCTATGTAAGATTTAATGGTTCATAATGGGTCATGACATAGTGTGGGTTAGATTCATTACTTCTCATGTTTGAAGTTAATATTTGAAGTTTAATTTGTGTGAAAGATTACATATGTGATAGCTTAGTGATTTATTAAATCATATAAGCATTGAGTTTAACTAATAATAAGTATAATCTATTTTTTCTTAAAATAACTTAAGAACTTTAGTATGATACATAACTATATTCGTAACATTGGTAGGTAATCTATAGATTTGTTAATTTCCAAAGCTCAAAATCTTTTGTTGACTTGATCCGAATTTAATTAGGTTCTATGAAATGATGAGCTGCAATAATAATTATAGGGGTATTTGATCCACGTATCACCCTCAAGTTACAAAGTTATCAAGATAATGAATGAAAAAAATGCATTAAAAATTGCAAACTTTCATAGCTTATATAATTTCTTATAATGTTTATAAACGTGCCAAATTTCTAGTAACAATATCATGAATACAATAGATTCAATGGAAGGTATTATTGATAAAGGCGTTGTATATTTAAGTCTCGGCTATGAAGGTTATCTGTAATTATCTATTCTTGACCCTCATGAAATCCACTCTATCAACAAAAATACTATTAGTGACTATTAAATGAACGGGTGATTTTAAAAGAAAAACCATGGTGTTGTGTAGTTTGGCATGAGGGGATCCATATGTTTTTGTGCCATATTTTAGGGTTTTTACTAGAGCCGATTTGTCTGAACCTACCGAGTCATTTGTTCATTTAAATTGTAGCCACATTGTGTGGAAGAACAAATCTATTCACCCAATAGTTTTGCACAAACCCCCTCATGTTCCCACCTACTCCTATTAATAGATATATAGATTGATGCAGAGATAGATAGCTAGTTTTGATTTGTTTAACTTCTTATAAATTCAACATATTAATACAAAATCAATATATTGAGTCGAAATTTAAAAGTGTTTACATACATAAAACCTACACATCTCCCTTATACTAGGTTGTAGAGCACCTCTAGGTACAATCATAATTATGTGAAAGTTAAAAAAACTTCAAACTTAAATAAATAAAAAATCAACGCTTAAATTACAACTTTATATTAAAAATTATATGAATCTATGAATATAAATACAAAACATGTGTTTCGAAAAATACATCAAAATATATATATATATATATATATATAATGTACTCCAATTATACTTATAACATTTCCACTGAATTACATAATTAACATAAATATAATAAACAATAAATATAATTTTGAATTAAATATAATAAGTGTTATATTATAATAATAATTTATTTTCGATAGGAAATTAAATTGTAACTAAGAGTAGTATTTGGTTATATATATAATATTAATGACAATTATTACTTGAAAGCACACAACTCTATTGTTATAATCTAAACGATGACATTATGGTATGCTAATTCTCATGAATACTTTCTAAGCTAAAATCACTTTCTAGTTTCAGAGTAAGACCTAAAATTACATGTAATTGGCTAAGTTCTCATCTTCCTTTGATGTATGAAAGCAAGTGAACAACCCAAGAATGAGAAAGCATCTATCTAGACTAAAGTCTACTACCTTAAAAACTACCAAAAAATCATTGCAGGTGGCATGACTTTCCTTAATTAATAATGATGATTAAACATACATTCATCAATAATAGTCCATAATAATTATTTCATTGCTAGTTAACCACTAAGTTATCATAATTTTTGCCACCTTTATACCAAATAAATAGAAAAAATAAAAAATTTACTTCCACTATCAACATTAAATATAACTTCAATTATATTAAAAAATAAATTACCTAATGTGTTAAATGTAAATCTTAATGTCAATATTTTCTCTCTTTTTTCAGTAAATTTATTATAAATTAACATAATTACATGAGCATACTACCATAAATGGTATCTCCACTGACCCTATTAAGTCAAAAATTGAAGAGTTCGAGAGGTTTAAGTCGAAAGAAAAATTATTTGATAATGATATCAATAATGTGCCAAAAACTACACAACAAAAACAAATTACATATCAGTGGTCAAATACACCACCCTTTCGGTTGTCATAATCTGGAGAATATGATCACTATTGTTAAACAAGAAGGAAATTCCATAACCATCATTTTTCTTCCCAAAGCATTCCAATTTTTTTGTGTTGTTACGGTAAGAAGCAACTAATCAACCTATAAGAGGAGTTAGAATCTAATTGAGAAGTAATACAATGAATAATTTGAGAGAAGAGAAAAGGAAAATATTTAATGAAGCTAATTAATTATCATTAATGTATAAAAAAGAAATCATCTAAAGATAAATGAATGGACATAATATATTGCAATGGAATGGAATAATAGCTTATGCAACTAACTTAGGATTAACTACATGCAAAGTATCTAAATGGAATAGTAGTTCATGCAAATGTGTTTGACATAGCTTATGCATGTCCTAATTAGCCAAGTGAAGTGTGCTTTCATGAGGGAGTTAAGTATCCAAGTTTAATCTACTAGATTATGCATTTTCATTCCTAGAAAATGGGGTCTAATCCATTTTCAAGTGCACAATTATTCCTAAAAAAAAGGAATTATCCCTAAAATAGAGGCAATAAGTGATCTAGTTGCTAAAAAATAGGATATGGCCCTATAATTAAAGAATGGAATGTACTTATTGCTAAAAAGTGAAATTTACTTAACATAAATCCTTGGAATTGATGGGTTACTAATGGTGGTTCATAAGCCCATGGTTTCCACAACCCATGGTATTTTTCCCACAATTTTACATATGATGAAATTCAAGTGCACTATAGGAGAAAGAGATAATTATGCATATGATGGAAATGAGTATGTATGTGAAAGGAAATTATGCATGTACCCCCTCCACCCTTAATCCTAATGTAAAAGAGTGTGATGCATGAAAAAATTGGGTCATGGCCATGAATCCATTTTAGGTATTTAACTACTAAAAAAATATCCCAAAAAAGTGAAGAAAGAGAGAACACCCAATGTGAAGAATCCCCCCAACCCATCTCCCCCACAAAAAAGAAGAAAATAGAGAGGATGGTGCTAAGTAGAGTAAGCAACATGCTCTCAAGTAGATATCTCCTTCACTCCCAAGTGATCTCATAACTCTATGAAGTTTTATTTGGTGAAGGAATCAGTAAAGATGTTTATAATCAATTCTATATATGGTCAATAATGTATATTGATGTTCCAATCATGAATCAACCCCCAAAAAAATGCATGTGAATCTCAATGTGATTGAGTTTTTGTCATTGAACTAGATATCTAGAGATTTGAATGGTCCTATGGTTTTAAAAATGTGTCTATAAGACGAGGACACAAAATACCAAACTTAGTGAGGATATGTTGCAACCAAATGGTTTGTTCTATTGCATTCATTGTACCTATATACTCTACTTTTCCATCAATAAATTATTGGATGACTACTTCTTACTCGACCAACAAATGGGATCTGAGTTAAAGCTCAATACATAACCAGAAGTGGAATTGCAATGTATGTCGTCACTAAATCTAATCTATGTACCAAATTATATCAAGAGTGAAATATGTTACATATTGTATCCAAAAACTATGGGTACCCTTAACATAGTAGAGAATTCTCTTTGTACCTTTCCAATGTAGTTCATGAGACTCCTGCACATACCTAGAAACTACTCCAATAACATAATAGATGTTGGGTCTAGTGTGGATGAGATAAATAAATCTCCCAACCAATAGCCTATACCATGTATTATCCACCAAATGTGTGCTACCACCATCTACAAGCATGGCTCTTGAAAGAAAAGGTGTTGTATTAGATTTGCAATCAATCATCTAAAATCTAGTGAGTAGATATAGTGCATAGTTAGAATGTACCATCTTCATTCCTGAACCTTATTAGGTGATTTTAAGACCAAAATCACTTATGTAAAAACCTAACATGCAAGGTAGATTTAATTGCAAAAATAGATGATGTTGAACTCTTGATCACTAGTAAGTCAGCTACACAAAGAAATATCAACAAGAGACAGTCAACCTATTGAAGAATGTAAATATTAGGATATGAATTACAATAAAAAAATAATTGGGATGACAAGAAGGAATCCATCTTTGTATAATAGGATCATATATCTTTCTTAAGACCTTACAAAACTTTCTACAATCCACTTACAAGAAATGAATATTAGATATGCCCTTGTGGTTGTTCCATTTATATATCCTCCTCAATTTCCCCATGAATAAATTCACTTTTCACATCCTTATGATGAACCTCCCAACATTGAGCTAATACAATGGCAAACACAATTTGAAGAGAATCCATCTTTGTAATAGGTGGAAAGTCTCATTATAGTTTATGTCTTGTACATGTGAGAATCCTTTTCCTACAAGCCATTCTTTGTACTTATTCACAAGTCCACTCACTGTCATCTTTATTCTATAAATCCATTTTCACTAAAAAAACTTCCTACCTAGAGGTATGGTAACCAAATCCCATGTTTCTTTCTTTATTATAGACTATTACTCCTCATCCATGGAAACCTCCCAATATGGAATACTTGTAGCTTTTACATAATACGAAGACTATGGATCTGTAACAATAACCATCTAATAGTGGATGAAAATCAAAGGCTTTGTAGTAGTGACTGCTTGTGGATCACCTTCAAATTTTGAGTAATTCCTCCATGTATTTATGGATCCCCAACTAAATCACATACAAATCTAAGAGTTGTTTGTGCCCAAAGTGGTCTAGTTGTCGAACTTACAGTAACATGTTCATCAATTTCATCATCTTCCTCTTCTTTATTTGAGGAACTTGAAGTGGAATCTATGAGATATACATGAACGAGAACCGGTGGATCTATAGTAGGTTCTTCATCATTTACATGAAAGGGTCCCTCTTTAAATTTGACACTTCAATGAAAAGTATTTAAGTGAAAGGATTTATTAGCCTATACCCTCAACAATATTAAAATATTCCCAAAATATGCACTATTCACTGAGGGGTTCCAAATCCCTCCTTTTCTCTAAATTAATATGTTCCCATGTGTGTGACCAAAATACCCTAAAGTGCTTGAATTTTGGCTTTTTACCACTCCAAATTTCAAATGGAGTGACTTCCTTTAATGCTTTATGAGGAACTTAGTTCTGGGTGTAAGTTGCACGATTTTTTAGCTTTAGCCCAAAGCTTTGGAATGAGGGACTTGGATTATAGCATGTAGTTTTTCATCTCCTTCAAGGATATTTCTTTTATTTTGCAACTTTGTTCTAATGTGGAGTACAAGGATTTGCATCCTACATCTCAATACTTTACTTCACACTTACACGTTTGACATATATATTCACACATTTACCCCCATTTTATGTACATAGGATATTTTTTCCCTTTCCTTGTTTCTTCTCTACAGGAGCTTTGAAGTCTCCCAGACACTAAAACGCTATTATCACTACTCGAGGAAGTATACGTAGGTGTACCTTGAACATCAAAATCAAGATCAAAACATAATTGACCTTACTCATGGATGGGAAACGAAATGAACGAATAATGCTATGGTGAATAAGATCAAGAGCCATGGTGGCTCTCCATGCCTTTCCATTTCCATTTTTTTCTTTTATATGCTTTTCAATGATGCATCCCTAACACACACCATCAAAATACGTAATGTCTAGCAATATTGTCACCATAACCTACTTGTTGAGCTATTGCATATAATAATATTTAAGGTGACCTAATATTTCTTGCCACAACCTACTTAGTTCACCACATTGTGTTACAAGTACAATAAAATGATATTTTGGATAAAATTAGAAAAAACATACAATATGTACTGGTGATTTACATTCCCAATTGCAAGCTTTGTTCCACTATAAATTTTTGTAATGACTTTTGAATTTGGTGTGAACTCCACTCACGCTTTGGTACTTGAATGGGTGATTTGATAGATGGAAAGAAGCTATATGGATAAGGAACATGTACATAGCACATTCTAAAAATTCCCATGATCTAAATCAATACTTCCTTTCCCGAATACCAAAACTAATTTATTATCGCCCACTAAGGTGGTAGGATTGGTGCATGGGCCTAAAGAAGTAAATATTTCTTGTGATGAGACCATATGGATTGAGGCTCCTAAATCAAAAACCCGTGTAGATGATGACAAAGGGACAATAGCGAGTGCATGACTTGTTTCCTTGCTTTTAGCTTTATCATCTTGTGGGATTTTAGATTTCTTAACTTTTTTCTTGATATTATCAAGTACATTGATATTATACCTCTCAAGAACATGGGTCATCTGATCAATCTACTTCTTCATATATGCGTATTCTTCATGATTAGGTTTCTTGCAATAAGAACATATCACCTTATCCTTATTTTTTTCTTAATTTTAGAGTTGGAGGACTCCTATATAGATTTTAGATTGCACTCATTCTAACCTTGGTCTTTTTTCCTTTTGAATTACTGTTTAAGTTTGTTTCTAATCCTGCTTCCCTCATTTTTAGCAAGTTGATGCACCTTTCTTGCCTTGAGGGAACCCATTCGAACAAATTTATCTTGTATATGTGAGAGAAATGAAACAATATCATCCAATGAAGGCATCTTCCAAGTAGCTCATAATGTGGATTGTTGGGACTCAGAAATGTCATATTTTCATCCACCTTTTTCTTCACTATTCCTTACATTTCATCATCCCATTAACCTGTTATCATATCACTTTCATACATACATTTGGGTTTCACCTTCTTATTTTCCATTTATTCATTTTTGTATTATAAGTGAATTTATGATTAATTATTAAAAAATGTACATATTTTTATATATCTCAAGAATATGTGAGTTTTGTGATGTGTAGGAAATATGTGAGGAATTAATATCTCATCCACCATATCAAGGAGATAATTATGCAAGCCTTTTCCTAAGGAGAAAATCATGGAGGAATATCTTATCCTAAGGAGAAAATCATGGAGACATATCTTATCCAAGATATGAGAGAGATTTGTGGGATCATGTTTGAGAGATTTGTGTGATGATATCTTGTAATAACGGGAAACTAGTTGAGAGTGCTTGAGAGAATATTGGATATGTAATTATGGAAAGGTTATCTTCCTCATGTATATAAGAGAGTGCTCTCTCTTCACTGGAATGAATAATGAATAATGAATAATGGAGAATGGAGATTAATTTTGATTCTTTTATTGTTATGATTTGTAATTTAGTTATTGTAATATAATTTGACATAGTTTTATTGTTGTGAGCTCATATCTGTTGTTTGCCATTCACTTCTTCACATGTTGTATTGCTTTTCTTTTATGCAATTTCCTGCTTTCCTAGTTAGTGTTTCAATGCTTTAATTTGATTTCAGTAATTTAGATTAGATTAGATTAGTTCCACTTCAGTCCTGCATATATAGTGCATGTGTCTCGTAAGTCTACGGACCTTGGATTGACAAATTAAATAGTTGGGTAAGTACTACAACGGAATTAAACGAACATAGTTTCACCCAACATTTTGGCGCCGTTGCCAGGGAGGCACGATGGATTGAAGTTTAGTTTGATTTTTTTTTTATGCAAGTGTGTTTAGACATGTTCCTAACTCCGAGGTGTTAAGGCGGTAAGACGTGGGGAACAGCCTACGCATCGCATTCGAGATACCGTAATGGGCTCGACCTCTTATGGATCAGGGCATGTAGGGTGTGTTTACATTTATGCAAGTGTGAATTTTAATTTTTGCAAGTGTGTTTGATTTTCTCAACTGTGAAGAGTGTTTGATGAATTCATGGCTCATGGTTATAATTGAAGCATTCGATTACTCAATTAATGAGCAGTCCTTGTAAGAGGGTTTAATTGAGTATTGAATTCAAGATTATTTCTGTGGTCCTTTTGTTTTTAATTCAATTTTTAGTGTGCTGATTTTTATTTGCTTTTCTCTTTCAACATGGTTTTATAATGAGTGTCAGCTTGGAACTACTCACTCAGATCCTTGCAGAAGTCAGAATCTCCTCTTCCCTGGAAAAGGAGATCTTGACAAAAATTGAAAGTTCAACTACTCCCCAAGAAATATCAACATCTGAAGAATCTTGCGTATCTGATGGCGAACAATCATTAGAACAAGAGATCGAGGAAGAAGAGCAGCAGATCGGAGAAGAAGAACAGGAGTTGCAGCATGATCTGAGTGAGAGAAACTGTGCCTATCAAAGCTTCATCGAACAATGGTTCCAGGTAAGTACTAGATTAGATTCATTTTTTAATCTTTTAGTTGATTTGCAGTTACAGCAACTAGACTCATTCACTGTCAAATATTTTCATCCATCATTTGAAAACTTGCTACTGAATCTATTGTTGTCACTGCTACGTGAATGGCTTCATTGGAAGTTTAACTACACGTAACTAAATTGTAAATTCTGATTAGTATAGAGTAGGTAGGCTTTCAAGTTTTAGTTTTTGCTTTCATTTTTAGTTCTGCTTTTACCTAGATGATCCAGGTGGATATTGGTGGCCACCTGCCAAGTCCACCTAGACCCCCACCATTGTCCCTCTTGACATTTTCAGTTTCCTTAATTATAGCACAATTTACTATTTTTAGCAGTTTTCGGGTCCTAAACTTCCGGAGCCGTTTTGAGGCCCTAAACGACGTTTTTTGGGAAATCCTGCTTCCTGTGATTTTTTAGATAAAAAATTGTTGTTTGCGTTATAGTCCTCAGAAAGATCTTTTCAACGGGCTATCATGCGCGTAAAACGGAGATCGTATGCCAAAGTTACGACCCCGGGAAGTTGATGTACCAATTTACCCAAACGGGGCCCATAGTTTGGCGTTTTCATCTTCTAGGGTTAGGTTTTGGAATGTTAAGGGTTTTCCATTGTTTCTCAATAATAAATAGGCCTTCGAGCCTCATTGTAAAGACAGTTCAAAACAGTTCAGAGGCATGTAGCTGACACATCTCTTCTCAGAGATAAGCTACCATCGCCCTAGCTGGGTTATTTCTATTTGTAAGCATATTTCAATATTCTCCATTAATGAAATGAAGTATTATTTCCGCGGCATCTCTGTTTTTACGGTTATCGCATATTATTATTTCTGTTGCATCTCCGTTTTTATGGTTATCGCATCTCTGTATTTATGGTTATCTATGTAATCTATTGCGTTCCTGTTTAAATCCGGATCAGTGATATCAGAGCGGTCTGCTTCTTCTCTGTTTTTCTTTGCATGTCCCCAACGAGGTCGGGATATAAGGAGTTAGGGCTTGAACTGGTCGAACCTTTGCAAGACCAGCCTCGCAAATCTCGACGTCCTCCCATGGCGGATGAGAAGAAAGACGAGGGGGCAGGAGATCCTATCAAAATCTTGCTCGAAGAAGCGCTCGAGCGGCAAAGGAACGCGATGATGGATAGCTTTGCGCAGATCCTTCAGCGGCTACCCAGAGGCGACGCATCGGCTTCCAACAGCTACTCTGGAAACGCCACACCGTTTAAGGTACAAGTTAATTTTGAAATCCCCATCTTCGAGGGTCAAATAGACGCAGATGCCGTAGATAAATGGTTAAATCTGCTAGATGGGTATTTTTCTGTTCACGAATTTTCAAGTCGGGAGAAGATTGTTTTCGCTCTTCTCAAAGCAGCCCCCCACGTCAAGGACTGGTGGGAAACCTATTGCGAGCAGAAGGATGAAAGTACAGGCTCACTATTTTCAACCGCACCCACTTGGAATGACTTCCGGGATGCCATCAAGGAGCAGTACTACCCCGTCGGAAGCTATGAGGACAAATACATCAAATGGACCACACTGCGGCAGGGACGAGACCAAGATGTGTCGGAGTTCACAAACATTTTTCATACCCTTCGCACACAGTTGGGTATCAAAGATTCTGAGCTGCATCTAGTACTCAAATACCGCTGCTGCCTACACAGATACATCCAGGAAGAGATGGAGTTCTTGAACATCTCCTCACTCGGCACAGCATACCGATACGTTGTCAAAATCGAGCAAAAGTTCAAACAGAAGAAGCGAGACTTTGGATCTGCAAATCCAAAGCCCAAAGGACAAAGCCAAGGCGGGGTGACCCAAGACAACCCGTCGAAGCTGCAAGAAAATAACAACACCACGAAGCCGAAGAAGGACACAGGAAAGTGGTGTGAGTTCCACAAGAGTCCCACTCATAACACAAGTGAGTGTCGGACCAAGCAGTCGCTGGTGGCCGAGTTGAAGGCTTCCGAATCAGATGCATGTTCCGACTCTGAGTCAGAACCCGACAAGGGGAATGACAAAGGGAAGCAGATTATTGATGCGGATCCCAGCGCCACTGTTGCTACTGCCAAGATCCAGAAAAATGAGCCCGAAGATCCAGAGGAGGGGGAACGTCTTTTCCACTCACAGATGTGGGTGAAGGGTTCGCCGCTGCAATTCATTGTCGACAGTGGCAGCCAAAAGAACCTCATTTCAGCAGAGGTCGTGAAGCGGTTGGGCCTACCAACTACACCACACCCACAGCCGTACAGTATCGGTTGGCTTCACGAAGGACGAGATCTCAAAGTTCGCCAGCAGTGCCGCCTTCCCTACAGCATCAAGCCCTTCACAGACGAGGTATTGTGTGATGTTACACCTCTGGATGTTTGTGATGTACTATTAGGCCAACCATACTTGTGGAGGCGACATGCTGTGTATGAGTCAAGGCCTCGCGCTGTCATCATTTCTTTGGATAATTCATTATACAGGATACCAGAGGTAGCCCCACCTACCGCCACCTCTTTGATCACTGCTAAGAAAGGCAGCAAGCTCATCTCACAGACTAGGAAATTTATTTTCTGTCTGGTTCGTTCCCAAAGTAAGGGGAAGATCGTTGCTACATCCATGACCCCCGCGAAGGGTTCCTCCACACAACAGCAGCAACAAAGGGATACAGTCATGACAGAACACAGGAACAACTTCTCGTTACCTGGAGGGGTACCACACAAGTTTCAGGTGGGCGACAAAGTTTGGTTACATCTGCAGAGGGAGCGCCTTACCAGAACCCATCAGAAACTCAGACCACTTCGACATGGTCCTTACACCATTACCAAAGCTATGGGAGACAATGCATTTGAGCTCAGCATTCCCCCATTCCTTGGCCTGCACCCGGTGTTCAATGTCGACCGCCTTCGGCCATACTTTCCACCATTACTAGACACGTCCGACATTGCAGAACAACTCACACCCACAGAGTTAAATCCAGCTTGCATGGAACAAGTTGCAACTGATCGGATCATGGACACACAGATCAAGCACACTCGCCAGCAGAATATTCAACTGTATCGAGTTGTCAAAGCAGGCCAACTCCTTCACAATGGCAAGTGGCTCACCAGGGACCAAGTTCAG
Organism: Pinus tabuliformis; assembly: GCA_031772625.1. Lineage (NCBI taxonomy): Eukaryota > Viridiplantae > Streptophyta > Pinopsida > Pinales > Pinaceae > Pinus > Pinus tabuliformis. The sequence goes on along the minus strand of CM062818.1, from coordinate 564,329,033 downwards.
CAAAAGTTTCCCCATCTCATGGAGGAACTCAACGCAATGGGGACCATTGCTTCCTAAGGGGGGAGGAATGATCCAGGTGGATATTGGTGGCCACCTGCCAAGTCCACCTAGACCCCCACCATTGTCCCTCTTGACATTTTCAGTTTCCTTAATTATAGCACAATTTACTATTTTTAGCAGTTTTCGGGTCCTAAACTTCCGGAGCCGTTTTGAGGCCCTAAACGACGTTTTTTGGGAAATCCTGCTTCCTGTGATTTTTTAGATAAATAATCGTTGTTTGCGTTATAGTCCTCAGAAAGATCTTTTCAACGGGCTATCATGCGCGTAAAACGGAGATCGTATGCCAAAGTTACGACCCCGGGAAGTTGATGTACCAATTTACCCAAACGGGGCCCATAGTTTGGCGTTTTCATCTTCTAGGGTTAGGTTTTGGAATGTTAAGGGTTTTCCATTGTTTCTCAATAATAAATAGGCCTTCGAGCCTCATTGTAAAGACAGTTCAAAACAGTTCAGAGGCATGTAGCCGACACATCTCTTCTCAGAGATAAGCTACCATCGCCCTAGCTGGGTTATTTCTATTTGTAAGCATATTTCAATATTCTCCATTAATGAAATGAAGTATTATTTCCGCGGCATCTCTGTTTTTACGGTTATCGCATATTATTATTTCTGTTGCATCTCCGTTTTTATGGTTATCGCATCTCTGTATTTATGGTTATCTATGTAATCTATTGCGTTCCTGTTTAAATCCGGATCACTAGAATAAGTATGCTCTCCTCCTGCGTCTTTGTACGATCTCGAGGATCAGAAAATAGGTTTCAGTTTTGCTTAGAATAAGTATGCTCTCCTCCTGCGTCTTTGTACGATCTTGAGGATCAGAAAATAGGGATGATTTCAAGAATAAATTTATGGCTTGCAATATGCTTCATCACAAACATCTTTCAATATGCAACTCATTTTGTCCATTTTGTCCATTTTGGTGGTGATTTAACCCACCCCACTCAAATCTGCCATTGCTGGAGTCCTTTCTCCACTGTAACACTCCTTCCCCACAATTCGATCTACCATCCGGTGACTTGCTTTTATTTATCTGCACACCAATTTCCACACTCTAGTTCGACCTACTCACCCTCGAGTAATCTGTCCACGCATTCATGTTGTTCTACCTGAACTCACAAAGGGCTTAAGAGCACTATGGGTGTTCCATTGTTGTGCAAGAGCGTGAAGAAACCAAGGCCAATGTCGTCCAGCAAGGGAGATTCTTTGGCTGTTCAGCGTCAGCCTCAGCCTCAACACCATCCTCATCACACACTGCTCAGACTCTGGCCTCTGGCCCCTTAGCAGCCGGTCCAGGTACCGCTTCACCACCGAACAGCAGAGCTATGGCCACCGCTAACGTACACAAGATGATGGCCTTCCTTGGAGCCGCATTGGTTGAAGGAGCCACCTTCCGTTTTTCAGCCAGATGCCTCATGCATTCTCTCCATATTCTATTTCCATTTATATTTTCTTTCTTTGATTCATTGGATTCTAAAACAGCCGTTCACAAGTCTTGCGCCATTCAAGAGTACATTTAAATGGGGAATGCGCTCCATCACGCCATTTTCATTCATCGATTACTTTGCTTACAGGGCTGTTCAAGGTCATATCTGAGATTGTATTGTATTGTTACAGTTTTTTTTTGCAATAAACTAAGGAGCCCTATGTTTCAGCACGGTTTTAGTATGCAGGCTGATGACTAGCTTTCAAGGAAATGAGGAGCCAAAAGTCCAGGAGGTAATTGATTTTAATATACAAACTGATGACAGGCATTCAAGTGTTGTCGAATATTCAAAAAGGTAGAAACATGCTTTAACTGAAACGAAATTTGCGGAAGGCAACGTTGTTCAGAATATCGAGTTTACAAATAGAACGGTGGCTTACGCAAAACATCGGGAAAGAATACGAACAGTTCCGAACGCAATCGGCCCATAAGACACTCTATATACAAGATGATAGCCATCTTTACGGATCCCGAGCGTAGCAACCATACTTAATTAGCGAGTTTCACCTTCATGGTCATACTGATCCGCTGTTGACTTTTTTTTTTTGATTCGCCTCCTATCCCTTCTGGTGTTATGCCTTCCTCTTAAGGAGAGCGGTATATGATTCATCGACAGCAGATGTTTGACATCCGGACATACGTGCTATTGGTGTTCCTTTCCTTGAGGGGCCTTGTTTACCTTAGTATTCCCTCCCTTGTACCCCACTTTGGCTGAGCTATACATGATCTTCAGGTCCGGTTCTAGATGTTTACCACGCCAACAGCAGAGCCCATACCTCGCTCATTTCCAGTCCCGGTAAATGACCCCGTTCCATATCCAATTGATTCACCAACGTTAGAAGCAAAGGCAGCTAACTAAATGGGTCTAGTCGAATAAGTGTTAGTTTCAGGTCCTATCCCAGATTCTGTTACCCGAGCATAAACACATAAACAAAGGGTGCATAACAATTTCCGGAGCCTCTCCCTCGAGTATAGCCTAAGCATCGGAGGGCAGAAGGATAGACAGGAGCATAGATGGAAAGAAAAATATTGAACCGCAGGCGGCCAATACCAAATTAAACATGATTCGAACAGAAAGTGATTTCTTCCATTATGTTTTGGAATGTTTAGGACAATATAACCTGAGGCATTTATGGTTAATGTAGATTGGAAAGAGAGAAAGTGTTGCGGTTGCTTTGCTTGAACATTTGAAAAATACAATGTCATTTATTTTCATTTTCAAGGAAAGCGGGAGGAAGGAATTTACTTAAAAAAAATACAAAATAAAATATCAAAAGAGAAAAAAAATAATAAATAATAATAATAATAATAATAATAAAAAATAAAATTTCCCTCAATCGTTTATAAACAAACTACTTGTTCCCTAACAAATACAAAATCTTTTCAAATGTTTTACATCACTTTTCCTGCAAACCCATACAAACATTTTGAAAAAGTATTGCACAATCAATGAATACATTGCATGGGGACATGCAATATTTCTAGTTGGGGGGGAACTAAAAGTATTTTTTTTGTGAATTTGTGGGCAAGAGTTAGGATGTATATACTAACAAGTGAAATGGACATTTCATAAATTCTTGAAAATAAGCTGATTTGTTTTTGAAGTCACTTCATACAGGAATGATCAATGGAGATGGCACACGAAGATGACAATTTTTATGCAAGAATGGTGCTAAGTTTTTCAGAGTATGCAAAGTGATTTTTCGAAATCACAATGAAACTTGCATCATTGGACGCTTGACGGAACAAATTCTTCACTGCACATATCATGACATTTTCCACTACATAAAAATCCTTTTGCGTCATGATTACTTCCCTTTTTCCTTCCAAACGCTTAGACCATCCTTGTGTTGTAGCCCATCTTCCATTTCCTTATCTTTCATGACTTCATGCACGCCTATTTTTCTGAATCGCATACATCCCTTTATCCTTTTCAGTTTATTTTTGCCTTCTAGTTTGCCTTTTGAATAAAACTCATTCCCTTTCCATGATTACATTGCCTTGATTTCCTAGCCATGCTGATCCACACTACTTGTCCGTGAGTTCTTTCCATCTATAGTCCTACCAAATCTTTTTGTACAAACTCGCGTTGACTGATGTGGGATTCCTTAAGGCCCACCTTTCAACAAGTCTTGCCCCATCGACATCAGCACCTTATCTGGGAAATAGACTAGAGTTCATTTTGAGTACCTAAAGGCTTGCATGCCTTAATGGCAAGCTCTCTTGCTGGCGATCATGGGAATACATCAATGTCCCTTGATCATTAGATCTTGCAAGTGGCTCGACCTCGACACATCCATTCGCACTTCGCAAGATGTACTCCGGTACCTTGGCACTCATTGACATCAATGGTGAGTTGCCTCGCATTGGTTAACGGCATACATCAATGGCCGGTAATCCAATGATTTCTTTTCATGCTCGACATCGACACATTCATTCGCATGTTTAGAATTGTACCATCGGGTTTGTAGTGGGTGAAGACTATACACTTTTTCATGACTCCCTCAGCAGTTACAGCAGTATGCATTCTGATCTATGAGAGTACCACAGTACCACTTTCAGCATTTATCTTTTCCATGATTCAGCATCAGCAGTTCAGATTCCTTCATTCTCCAGGATCTGGTTTCATCAGTCACATTTTTCTGATCCAGCAGCAGCAGCAGCTACATTCCTATTGCATACTTCATCATTCTTGGGTAAGTAGAGGTATGTTGTTTTCTAATCTTTAATCATGCAATTCCTTATATGCTAACTTGAATATTTTGGAAAATTCCCTCACCATGCTACATTTCCTTTCATGCGCCATGTTAAGTTGCATGCAGACATGCAACCAATTCAGTTGAGGGGGGGAGAACTACATTCACTACATATTCACTTCCATGATTCCATTTCTTCACCACTATCACTCCATTTACCATTCACCAACATTTATTTTCCAATGATACTTTGTTGCACTTTGTTTCATACGCAATATTGGCATGCTTCATTAATATTACAAAAGGGCTTTCTTATGCACATTATGATCTCCAGTGAGTGTTTACATTATTGAAGAAAAGAGAATAGAAAATGAAATGAATGTTGTTAACACAAGAACCAACATTCTTTGTATTCATGGTTGTCACACAAGAACCAACCATATTCATGGTTGTCACACAAGAACTAACCATATTCATGGTTGTCACACAAGAACCAACCATAAGAAAATGTAAATTGTTACTAAATGTCTCTCACATATCCTGGAAACATTTAAGACATCATCATGTAAAGCCAAAGTTCAATATGCCAAATGTTCTTAAAAGATACCCATGCATGGTTGCATGAGGACATGCAACAAGTTCAGTTGGGGAGGATGTTGGGACTCAGAAATGTCATATTTTCATCCACCTTTTTCTTCACTATTCCTTACATTTCATCATCCCATTAACCTGTTATCATATCACTTTCATACATACATTTGGGTTTCACCTTCTTATTTTCCATTTTATTCATTTTTGTATTATAAGTGAATTTATGATTAATTATTAAAAAATGTACATATTTTTATATATCTCAAGAATATGTGAGTTTTGTGATGTGTAGGAAATATGTGAGGAATTAATATCTCCTCCACCATATCAAGGAGATAATTATGCAAGCCTTTTCCTAAGGAGAAAATCATGGAGGTATATCTTATCCTAAGGAGAAAATCATGGAGACATATCTTATCCAAGATATGAGAGAGATTTGTGGGATCATGTTTGAGAGATTTGTGTGATGATATCTTGTAATAACGGGAAACTAGTTGAGAGTGCTTGAGAGAATATTGGATATGTAATTATGGAAAGGTTATCTTCCTCATGTATATAAGAGAGTGCTCTCTCTTCATTGGAATGAATAATGAATAATGAATAATGGAGAATGGAGATTAACTTTGATTCTTTTATTGTTATGATTTGTAATTTAGTTATTGTAATATAATTTGACATAGTTTTATTGTTGTGAGCTCATATCTGTTGTTTTCCATTCACTTCTTCACATGTTGTATTGCTTTTCTTTTATGCAATTTCCTACTTTCCTAGTTAGTGTTTCAATGCTTTAATTTGATTTCAGTAATTTAGATTAGATTAGATTAGTTCCACTTCAGTCCTGCATATATAGTGCATGTGTCTTGTAAGTCTACGGACCTCAGATTGACAAATTAAATAGTTGGGTAAGTACTACAACAGAATTAAACGAACATAGTTTCACCCAACATGGATTTTGTTGCATAGAAGGTAGAAATAAAAGCTAAGTATTTAGGACCCAATTTCGACAAAATTGAGAAAATGAGTTACACTTCCCTCTCATGTATGCCACATAATTTGAGTTGAATAAATAGTTAAAATTGGTGAAGAAATATTGGGTAGTGTTGAAGTTGTGTTGATTGTGCCATATTTTAGGGTTTTTACTAAGCCAATTTGTCTGAACCTACTGAGTCATTTGTTCATTTAAATTGTAGCCACATTGTGTGAAAGAACAAATCTATTCACTCGATAGTTTTGCACAAACCCCCTCATGTTCCCACCTACTCCTATTGATAGATATATAGATTGATGCAGAGATAGATAGCTAGATTTTCTTTGTTTAACTTCTTATAAATTCAACATATTAATACAAAATCAATATATTGAGTCGAAATTTAAAAGTGTTTAAATACATTACACCTACACATCTTCCTTATACTAGGTTGTAGAGCACCTCTACGTACAATCATAATTATGTGAAAGTTAAAAAACTTCAAACTTAAGTGAAAAAATATGTCAGACCAGGAGGTAACTCCTCAAATGTGATTGATTTATTCATTCAGGTTGTTCATTATTATATACAAGAGGGAGTGATTGTTCAGTTCATCCCAATGACTCTCCATTTCTTCTATTATTTATTTACACTAACTACAGTTGTTCACCCAATCCCTATGATTAGGTGTCAACATTCCCCCCCTTAATCTGAAGGGATGTTGGTGAGTCCAAGAATCATTCTGAATCTTTCAAGCTTTTCTCTTCCAAGTGCTTTGGTGAAGATGTCTGCAATCTGTTCATTAGTGGAAAAATGGTGGAGATGGATTGTTTTGGCCTCAACATGATGTCCATGCCCTAATTATCCAAGTGAAGTGAAGTGTGCTTTCTCTTTGTCATTAGTTTTACCTTTGGGTGCAAGAACATCATGTTTTTACCTTTGGCTAATTAGGGCATGCATAGTGAAGGGATTCAGGTGCAAGAACAAAGATTCATCTTGGATGGATCGCTTCTTTGCAATGGGCTTCAATAGCCAAGAAGATATTTCACTCATACAACAGGATTTGTTCTCGAATATTGAAAATTCTTGCAGTTGAGTTTTCTCCATCATCTCACTTTGTATCTAATAGGGGGGGAAATGATGGTCATCTACAAGCTTCAAAGCCACATCAACCAAGCCTGAGCCACAACGTGCCATACCAAATTCAGAGTTGTAGCCAGAGACAAAGATGCCCTTGAGCATGCCTTCAATTGGGGACACTTCCTCTAGCAGAAGACTTCAGCTTCATGCCAAATTTGGAAGAGTTCTGAGAACTGTACTAAGCATTCGAGTGTTGGTGGTCATCCTTAAACCACCTCCCTTATACCAACATTTCAGAGAGCACATTCACCTATCCTTTGGAAAGAGTTTATGTTAGTAATAACTCTTCTTACTAGACAAAACATCTCTCTCTCTTTCTCTTGACAAAAATATGTAAGAAAAATACAAAGGATTTCAAACTCTTCCTCCCTTTTGAGCTTGATACAAATACATGAGAAAAATCTCATAATTTGCAGCCTATTAGAAATAAAACCCATCCCCTTCCCTTCAGAAAGAACCTACTTTTAAACTCTCTTTCAATACATTACATCAAATATCCTCCTTCCTTCTATTTCCTCCTTGGCTACAACTACTTCTATTTTCCAACTCATGCTTCAATAATTTAGATTAAAATCATTGGAAAAACAAGTACAATATTTTCTCAACCAATAGAATTATTACAAGCTTTATTCATTTTCTAATCCAGGTACTTTTGTTGTATAACATGTTTAAAATCTTTATGCACATGACTTCTCCTAATTGAGGATCTTGAACTTTTACTTTCTTTATATGACTATGAACATGTTCTCTTCTTAATTCATATGTTTTTCTCTTGCAAAAAATACATTAAATATAATCACTAATATCTATTTTTGGAAAAATATATTCATGGAAGAAAATAAACTAATATGAATAACCTTCTATCTAACTTATTCCTCTAGATCTGCATTAACTTTGCCCCAAGCCATGAACTCTGGATAATCTGATTCATATAAGTATTGTAAGAATATATCATCGACGCACCCTTCCCACAACTATCCTGGAGTGAAAAGAATTCTTTTGATGGCATGCAGGGCTTCAGTCAATCATTGGTCACTATCTCTGAATGAGAAACTGCTACTGAACTATTTAGCCATAATGTCCCAATCTCCAGCCTGCCTTTGAAGTTCTTACTATATATACCATGTTTGGGGAATTTTACCCAAGGTATGTATGAACATGTGTATCCATAACTCCTTTGGGACTCACTCCTTTCTCCATCTACTTTTTTAGTTCTGTAGATGTTTCTCAAGATCAGAGTTCCCCCTATACTTTGCAAGCTCCCGTGGGTGGTCTCCTTCTTGCCTAAACCTTTCCCTCATGGCCCACTTGATCTTATCCTAGTCACAAAGGGTGTTGTGATGTGCTCCCCACCATCGCACTGGGGTGGATTGCAATGCAATGTCCAATAACGGGACCTTGTGTCTTTCCCTTATAGTTCTGTCAACTTTATTCAGAAAAAAAATCTACTAATTCTATGCCATGGAAGGTTGGATAATTACTTACCTCTATTCCAATCCAGTTCACTTGGCATATCTTGGCACAGTATCTGGTATCAACCTCATATCCTCCTTGTTTCCAAGCATCCCAAGCAGCTTCCGAGCCGACTTTTGAGCTATGTATGCTTCTCCAACTGATTGATCCTCATGTTGTGGGATTGATGTAGTCTTCTATCTTTTTCTGTAGTTAGCCGGTACAACTTATCTAACATTCCAAGCTCATCTCGATCATCTACTGGTTCAGTGAATCTTGACCCTTGATACAGATCTAGTGGTTGTATTACCCACACCCCTTCTACCTCAAAAATCATCAAATCTTTTAAGGTCAATGATGGCATAGTTCTCATATGCCTAGTCGATACCAAGAAGTTAGGTAGGGGTCTTTGTCGCTCATTATGTCTATCACTTCAAATTCGACGTGTCTCTTTACCCATGCCACATCTACCTCCACATCTTCTAGCCTCCCGATGGGTAAGATGCGGTACTAGTTTTCCATCCATAGTTGAATTGGTGAGTATTTCAGTTGCGGCTTCCCCAGCACTTCCCATGTTTTTCAGGGTAGGATGTTAACATCTGACCCTAGATCTAGCATTGTATCTTTAATATGAAATTCTGCAACTTGATCTTTGATCCAAAATTCCTTATAGGTACTTTTCTTGTTCCTCCAGACTCTCTTCGTATGTATTTCAGGAATATTTATTGAGATTTCTCCTTCTCTTGCTTCCACTTTTGATAACACTACTTTCAGACTCTTGTGCAAATCCCTTAGCATTTGTTTGTTATCAAAAATTTGTTGGAATATCCTTAACCATTCCTTAATTGGTCGAGAACTCACAATTATGACTGAGTTCGTCACTTTGTGCTTTTGAGACTCTATTAAGTTGGTGAACATTTTGGCTGCTTCTTGATAGTATTGCCTCTGTTGTGTAGGGTTGTATGATCGCTTCGAGGATGCCACCTAAAAAATTGAGGGTTGGTCTGATTCTCCACGAACATTCCCTGTATTCTTACCTCCTCTAGTGACTATGTTTATATTGGATAGAAAGACAATGTCAGCAGTCTGTGGCTTTGCATTTATCAAGTTAGTTCCCCATTGCTTGGTCCTTTCTTCCCATCTCGCAATCAGCTTGGGGTAATCTTCTATGGCATGTGCATTGACCCGGCATTGAGAGCACCAAGGCCTTCTTGGGAGCAGGCAATCCCTTATGACTTGTCCCTCCTCATTGCAGTTGTAGCACCTCACGGGGCCTCCACTCCCTGTTCTCCCTCCTCTCATACCTCCTCCACATCCTCCATGACCAGTTTCATTTATCCTGAATATTGACGAGTCTGATCGCTCTGCCAAGGCATCCAACACCGGGCACTGATTGGTGTGGTGAGTTGTGGATGCACAGAACTCATAGTAATTGTTGTTAGGTACATTGGAGTACTTCTGTAATATTGGACATAGTCGCGACAGGTATCTATAGCTTCTACAGACCTCACAGTAGTATGGTGTATTCCATCCCGGGAAGGCTCCTTGCGATCCTACCGTCACAACACCTGCTATTGGCAGGGCCCCCGATGATCCTACAAGGCCCGCTGAACTACTTGTGCCTCTCAGTCTTGGGAATTTACTCACTACATGACCCTTTATTAGGCTATGAGTGCACCATACATTGGGTCTCACAAGTTGAACTGACTATAAGTCTTTTAACTTATCCGTCAGACTGGAAATCTGGTTTTGGAGGCCCATGATCGATGGATCCTAAGAACTCATTCCTTTCTGATACTCATGGGGGTACCCTACCATAGCCTCTATACGTGTTGCTTTCTCTAAAGCATCTTAGAGAGTTTTAATCTTCTGTTGTGTCAATGGGGTCTGAGTAAGGGGTAGGAGCACCTTAATAAACCAATCCATCTGGTGATTTGTGTCTATTGTATAGCTTAACATGGAAATTGCATATTTGAACCTCTGCATTAATTCCCAAGCAGTCTCTCCTTCCTTTTGCTTGATCTCCCACAGTTCTAACAATCCTTACTGATTCGCTTGTGGTAGTTTGAACTCTTGCAAAAAGCTCTTCTTGATGTCGTCTACAGAGGAATTATGATTCATCTCTACCCATTTGATGAACCACCTTAAATCTCTCTCCCTCAGGGTAGTCTAAAGTTCAATCAAATTGATATTGTTCGATGTTTGGCAAGCTCTCCATATTGCTTCGCATAGGTACCAATGATGTTCCACATCCTCATTCCCCTGACCAGAGAACTCAAGATATCTAGTAAAGGATCATACCATGTTGGTTCGAGTATGTGTTAGGAGCATAAATCCTTGGGCTCCAGGTTGTTGAGATCCTTGCAATCCCAAGTTACTAATACTATTATTCCCACTATTGTTAGATTTTCTAAAACTCATCTTATATCTAACATGCACACTGTGTACATGTATCACTTTAAGTAACTTAGCAAGAAATTTATCAGGGCTATTATAAAGCACCAGTGGAAGGTCAGGGTGAATGCTACCTAAAATTTTGGGATTCTACTGTTGGATTTCATCTCGCGTATCATTCTCCACAAACAATCGCCTCATCACATCGCACATCTCATCTTCGATTTCTTCCTCGAGATTGTTGTAATCACTTCCTACGGAACCTTCCCCACAACCTAGGAGGGAGGACTCTTTTCGTTCTTTGGGCTTTCATTTGTCCTGTTGACGTCTCTCTCTTGCTTTGGGTCCTTTACCATCTTATTTATCTCCTTTGAACCCTTCAGCACCACTCCTTCTTGGTGGGGTCCTTCGACTCTCTCTTTCAGTGCCTATAGCGCTCTTTCCTACCACTTTTCTACTGCAAGCTCTCTCCTTTGCTCTCTGACATCTCTAGATCTTTGTGATCCTTCTATATCCATTCCTTCATCAACATCACAGTTCCTCAAATGGTGGCATTCTTCCCCTTAGATCCTTCTCCCAGCATACGGGTTTTACGCTACCATACTCACTCCTTGGAAAGGTATCAAACCTTCCTCCACCATCAGTATCTTAAGCCAAAAGGGTACCTCTTTCAGCAATTTTCCTCTCAACCCCAATCTGAATATTGCATCCACTTTTGAGAAGGACTGGTAACTCTCTTCTGCTAAGTCGACCACGTACCCCTCTATGGTAGTATGCACCCATAAATCTACTTCCCTCATCAAGTCGTTATCCAAGTGTTGGAGCACCATGAGATTTGTGGGGACCCAATCGCAACGTACTGACATCAGTCCTTTTGGAATGTTTTTTCTTTTAGTCTCCTTAACCAGTTGTACAGCTCCTTCGAAAATTTACACCAGAAGTTCTCGTACTGGTCACTTGTAGCCTCTGAGTATAATACTTCTTTTTTCACCTTAGAGGTAGATTGGTTTCGAAGGGTGGTATGCTCTGTCATGAACCGATCCACCTGATTATCCCACCAGTCTCGTATTAAATTCCTTCTTAAAGATCCCCGATACCATATTCTGAACCACTTCTTGTGATTTTTGGTCCCGGAAACAGAACCATATTTTGGCACAAAAATGTTATTAGGGAAGAGACCCTGGGTTCAGACACAAGGGGCCAACAAGGCTCTGTTGTAGTCTAGGACAACGTCGACATTTTCACCTTACCCAATGGGTAAGGAGTCTCACCCGAGGAGTGCCACAATCGAAGATAGGAATGGTTGGAGGGGTATCAATGAGATCCAAACATAAACCATCAATAGCTTAAAGAGATCATTCATCACAACATCATAGTATTACAATCACTATATTCATCAAGAAAATGCCCATTAATTAAAATTTAGCAGGTCCATAAATTAGAACAATACACCTAACCATAATATAACATCTAAACTGTCTCATTCATTCATTAACATCAACATAAGGAAATTTTATACAAAGTACATAAGGCACGAAACCTTTCATCAAATACATGGAATGATATAAACACGGGATGCCTCAGACCTTTGGCCAAGTCTAGCTCTGGCCCTTCCGCAACTGCTCAAGTCCTCGGGACCCTGTTCTTCTAAACTCCTGACCTTTGTCGGATACCAACCCCTTTCCCTTGTTTTCTTCTACTTTTATCTTTTATTCCGTCGTCCCCACCTCTAGTTTTGTTCAGCTTCCCTTGCCCTCAGTTGCTTTCCTCCCTCCCACTTGTCTGCTCGGTTGTTCTTGTTTGTTCTCGCCACCTTGTCGCAACTGTCTGTTTGTTGTATGTCCTTGATTCCATCCCCGATTTTCATCTCTGCAACTCAACCATTGCTCCCACCACCTGTTCTTTGCCTTTGTTCTCGCAAAACTTCAAAATTCAAAACAAAGGCCCCAACATTTTGCTAAGGGTTTCCTGAGGTGTCTACATGTACTAGAGGTTCTTGGAAATTTGTGGAAGAAGTGGAAGCAATTTTTAGGAAAATAAAGTTAAAATTTACCTAATTACAAGAAATTTCACGGTCTTCCCATGGCCACAATGTAGCACTAGCTCAATGTTATGGTATTCCCATTGTATGCCTACACAGTTTGGTGCAATACTTCTAGTTTATGCCAACGCAGTTTTCCTATAGATGCTAAAAGGAAATCATAGGTTCTAAAACAATGTTTTGGATGAGATAATTGATGTGATTGACTAATGTTGAATTGGCCTCTATTGTTCACAATCTAAGAGATGTGAATGGACTATAAAAACCATAGAAACACATTAATAAATTGCTCACGGTGTCAATGGTCATGTTGGCTCATCAACCTGGTACAAAATCACGTTGGCATGGTCCACAAATGAAATATGAAAACGTTAATAATTGTTATGGTTGGTTCCACTAAGAATGGAGTTGTTTTGGTCATTGAAAGTTAATGAATTAATGTGTTGTGGTAAAGATATCAAAGTTGAATATTATTTCATGGATTGGTTTGGTAAAAATTGTTATGGATGCATTGAGTTGGTCATTATGGAGTTGAACATGATCCATTTTTGTTATGGATCAAATTTCTTGATGGAATACCATCGAACAAGGTCAAGGTTTTTTTCCCATGGTAACGATTAGGCCGATGTGATTTGGTCAATCCTCCAAAGCTATAAATACAGAGTGTGATCTATCATTGGTGTATGTGTTTTTTAGGATTGATCACTCTCTTTTGTTTTGGCACCAACATAGATTTTAATTGGTTCTTATTATATATTTTTTTTGGCACAAAAGTTGATCCAAATAATATTAATGCTTGATATGAGAAATAATGCATTAGATATATGTGGATCGATTGGGTTATATTATGTGTTATGGTATAGGGTGACAAAGTGGTGAAGAAGAAACTAGCTTGATCAAGCCCAAATAATCAAGTTTGATATGGTCCCTGTTGATTATGGAACACGATAATTATTTTGATGGATCTTATATGAGTTAGTGATGGACTCATCCTAGTTTGAATAGTGTGTGTTTGGTTGAAAAGTTACATGTGTATGAAGTGAAATAATGATAATGTAGAAGAGCATACCTTTAGAAGTGTACAAGCTTAGAGCGCAGTCCGATTAGATTGTGTACATAGGAAGAAAAAGAAAGTATGCATGCAAGTTGGGTGTTGTAATAGTACAAGAGGCAGTGCAATCTTTTTCCAGTCGAAATTGTTAAAGGAGAGCCAACACTGGAATGAGTGAGAGACATATGCGATGTGTAGTTAGGATTCATCTAAGATTTATTTGACAGAACCCTATGTGTATGAAGTGAAAAAGGAATCCAATCTAGCTAGTTGTGGCAAGGTTAGATAATTTTCAAAGTTCCTAAGTAATCAATGCATATGATTGCTATAATAGAGAATGGTCTATAGTGTAATTATTATCTAGTGTGAATGGACATAGATCAGTGGAAATCCTTGTGTGCATCAATGCATAGATAGAATCTGAGATTACCTATCTATTGAATTTGATTGATGTTGTTATAGAGCATGTAGCACAGTTGTCAAAGAATGATTATGGCTGACAATGTTTTGCAGGTTTTAACTTGGTGCCCTTGATGTATGGTATATTTTATTGCTAATATGGTTGTTGAAGGTTAGTATTAGTTCTATTTTCCAATGTTATGTATTGCAAATATCAATGAAGTTGCCCACTTGATATTGAAAGTGTGATATTTGTCTGAACAACATAACTAGAATCAAACTTGTGGATCAAGGGTTAGCATACCTATGAGATTGTTTGTGCTTTATCATAAATATATATCCTTTAGATTTATTGTATCTACCTATAGTTGATGACCAGATACTAGAGATTATGTGCAGCAAGAGGTTTGTTATCTTGTGCAAAAGATAGAGTATTAGTGTTGGGTTTATGTTCCTATTTTTTTGCTAACACTTGTATATGTGTGTTGTAAGAGATTGTATTGGTTAGGAGCTAATGTTGTTGCTGGTGTCAATGTGTGGTATGGTCATATGAGGCTTTTGTTAAGTCAATATTGTCATGTATGGTTGAGATGATGAAGTTTTGTATTATATGGGGAGAATGTTGGCTAAGATATCTTTGTTGTGAGGGTCAGAATCTGAATATGTTGTTAAGGTTTGTCATTAGACATACTACCAATTTGAAATGTGTTGAATTAGAGTTTCTTGTGATGTTACTATAAGGGTCTTAGTTTTAATGTATGATTTTTTTTTGAGTGTTGAGTGATATGTTTGTGTGGTCATATGGATGTTTTGTAGCTTGTGCTATCACTAATGTATACTTCAGTTAGGGTAGTAGGGCATTAAGGTATTTTCATTAGGGAATTTCATCAAACAATTTATATGCAATGAATCATTAAACCATTTGAGCATTTCTTCAAACACTTTGCATGCAAACAAATCGAGGAAAATTTTAAGGGCTAATAGTCATAGATGGGCTAATTTTTCATGCCTTTTCCAAAAAAAAACTAGCCAATTTGCATTTTTTCTAAAAATGATTCACCCAATTTTTATAGGATAAAATTGTTTTACCTTAAAAAATGTCAAAATTTTGTAAAGGCTACATAAAATCATTATAAATTTGAATATTTTTATGAAAATATAGCCAAATATTTTACAATTTTCATATTAGAGAATAATAAGATTCGTCAAGGTCTCTAAACTTCAAGATAAATTTCCATCCTTAAATTTTTTGTTGAGACTAATGTAGCAAATTCCTCAAGGAATATCTCCTAAATTATATATGTCCAATTTCTAAAAAGTAAACGATATGATCAATGGGAGTTCCCCAATCTATAGTCCAACTTTCAACCTCTCGAACCTTCCAGATGAAAATTTATAGCAAAAATGTGTTTGATGCATGATTTTAGGAGCATCTAGAAAGCTTGACTTCCTATGATCATATATATTAAAATATAGCAACCCAAGATCTAAAAGTTGGACTAGATGATTAGCAAGATTTCCCCTCACTATGGTCTAATGTTATTCTTTTGGAACCTCCAAAAGAAATGATACAGCAGAAATTCCAACATG
The DNA here is from genome assembly GCA_031772625.1 of Pinus tabuliformis. Taxonomy (NCBI): domain Eukaryota; kingdom Viridiplantae; phylum Streptophyta; class Pinopsida; order Pinales; family Pinaceae; genus Pinus; species Pinus tabuliformis. The sequence continues at coordinate 564,313,169 of CM062818.1, read as the reverse complement.
ACCTATTTGATGCATGATTTTTAGGAGCATCTAAAAAAACATGACTCAAGATTTGAAAGTTGGACCAGATAATTATCAAGATTTACCCTCACTAAGGTAAAGTTTCATCTTCTGGAATCTCCTAGAAGAAAAGTTATAACAGAAATTCCAACATGACATGCTTAAATATGCATCTAGGAATCTCAACTTTCTCTATTCATATTTCCTAAAATTTTGTGACCCAAGATCCGATAATTAGGACCAAAGGATCAGAGGGATTTCCCCTCATTGTGGTCCAATATTTAGCTTCTGGAACCTCCAAGAAAAAAACTTGTAGCATAAATTTCATCAGGCTTGTTTAAAGAAGAAGCTAGGAAGTATATCTTCCTCAACTAATGTTTTTACAAAATTTAATACATATAAAAAGCTACAACCAATAGTATAACAGTTACAACCATGATAAATTTTCTTATGGGTAAATGCATGTACATATAAACTTGTTGAAAAGATAAATTAAATAATCATGCATATCATTAAATCATTGATGATATAAATACTGATTAACAGAGAAATAAATATTTATATATTGCAGCTAGAAAAATACTGGAAACTAAAGTAGGGTGAGCCACATTCCACCCTACCATAGGCTAAAATGTGGTGCAATTTTTCTCTTAGTAGACCACCCCCGTCAATATATTTATTCCTTAAGGAGAACTTAAGTCAGTGGTATTTCAAACACTTAGATTTATATCATATTTTAACACCATAAGTGAACGCCATTCTCCTTCACACACACACACACAAGAAAACTTAGTTATTGACCTTTCCATCTTTGGTGAGGCTCACATTCACATAAATATCATGATGGTTTGTATGGCACAAGGGAGTCTTTTTTTTATCTCTCCAGTCCCTTGTCCCTCCTCTCTTTAGTGCTATATGTTCCACACACACAACCAGGAAAATTGCTAGTCCTCAAAGCCATCTAATCCAAAGAAAAAACACTACAACACATTCACTTCTTTTCACAAAAGTTATTGCTCACAACTCTTAACCAGCTATAATGCCTGAACCTCTCTAGCTTTTGTCACCAATATTTTTTCCAACTCTAATTTTCTAAGTGGGAGAGAGAGATGTACGAGAAATTAATAGAAGAGAGAAAAACTAGAAGCTTAAGAATTAAGAAGAAGAACACCCTTGATTGCTTATCCCTCTTATTTTTATAATCACACCTCAACCATTCATCTTCTCATCCTTTCTGCTTCTTGGGAAGACTGACCATCACATCAAAGGGAAATATTCACCCAAGGTATATTTTTCCTATTAAGTCAATTTTTCCCCTCACCAAGGGATCATAATCTGTTGGTTGTCATCTTTTTTTAGTTCTGACATTTGTATTGATAAAAATACGCAATACATCATATAATAGAGTTTGACATCATAGCATCAATGTTGGCACCCCAACATTATATGTTATTAATTACATTACAAAATTTGTGTTAATGAAAGGGGTGGCATAGCCATGGTCTCAAACAAGTTGTAAATTTAACCCTAAAAAAATGGTCCTAAACATAGTTATTTACTTGATAAAACCCTAGATAGTTTTTGTTTTGTTTATATCACATTTAGTTGATAAAACCCTAGATAGTTTGAAAGGATTTATTATTAAGGCTTCACATTGGGTTAAGGGAAAATACAAATATTGAGTTTTTTTTGTTTGGTTTTGTTTTGTTTTATTTCACATTATTTCTTTTTTTTTGCTTTGAGTATCTGTAAGTTGGAGATTTAAAAGTTATATTTTATTGGGAAAAAATTTAAATAATATGAAATTAGTGAATTTATATTATTTTTTTTGGCTCATATTTATTAATGTATTACTTTAATAGAATATGGTTAATTTTTTCATATTTTGAGAAAGTTTATTTAATTGGTAGCTTATTTAAATTGTAGATAATTTTTAAAGGAAACCCTATAATGTCAAGAGGTTGGATCTCAGTTTTTGAGTATAAAGAGGAGCAAGAGATCTAACATGTGACTTTCTTTTTTTAACGTTGTTTCTTTGGTTGTCAATGATATTTTTCAAAAAAATGTTATTTAATTCAAGATGTTATTTGCAAGGTTGTAATGTAATGGTTATATCTTTGTTGTGTTGAGGTGAAAAGACCTCAGTTTTGGTGTTAGAATTTTTTGGTACAAGGTAGGAATGAACATGTGAGGCTATTAATCAAATCTCCCAGTCTATATTCTGAATTTGTATGTTCTAGGACTAGTGATGTTTATGCATGTATAAGTCTATAATGGTCTTATTTCTATAGTTGTTAGGGATATTTATCACTTGTATATTATCTTTTTGGAATATATAGGATCTTTTCTATGGAAAGAAATTTTTTTGAAAGGAATGTCTTCAAAATGTTTAGTAATGATGATGATAATAATAATTTAATTTAAGGTCATTATTAAGTCAAATATTAAATTGGTGCAAGAGATTCCTTTGTTTGTGAGATAAGAAACTCATCTCCCCACAATCATTTGATTATTAAATTCTATGAAGGTGTACATACTCTAACCCTTTGGATTTGAACCTATATATGAATGCACTTTAAAAGAGAAGATATTTATTTATAGAAGGATTTTGAAATGAGAGAGAGAGAGAGAGAGAGGAATGTCTTCAAAATTTTTAGTAATGATGATGATAATAATAATTTAATTTAAGGTCATTATTAAGTCGAATATTAAATTGGTGCAAGAGATTCCTTTGTTTGTGAGATAAGAGACTCATCTCCCCACAATCATTTGATTATTAAATTCTATGAAGGTGTACATAGTCTAACCCTTTGGATTTGAACCTATATGTGAGTGCACTTTAAAAGAGAAGATATTTATTTATAGAAGGATTTTGAAATTAGAGAGAAGATATTTATTTATAGAAGGATTTTGAAATGTGTGAGAGAGAGAGAGAGAGAGAAAGCACGAGCGCGAGAGGGAGGAGAGGGAGAGAGCGGGGGCGAAGAGAGAGAGAGAGAGAGAGAGAGAGAGAGAGAGAGAGAGAGAGAGACAGAGAAATATGTGAGAGAGAGAGACAGAGAGAGAGAAAAATATATGTGAGAGAGAGAGAGAGAGAGATAAGTAAAATATGAGAGAGAGAGAGAGAGAGAGAGAGAGAGAGAGAGAGAGAGAGATAGAGAGAGATAAGTAAAATATGAGAGAGAGAGAGAGAGAGAGAGAGAGAGAGAGAGAGAGAGAATGATATATATATATATATATATATATATATATATATATATATCGAGAGAGAGAGAGAGAGATAGAGAGAGAGAGAAATATTAAACTTTGAAAGTTATTGTCTTTTAGTTTTATTTTTTTCTTGAAATATAATGTATTTTGGTCTAGTCTAGTTTCACTTACGACAGATTGAAGACATAAATCTAGGACTAGTTAAGTACTTCCGATTAATGGTCAATGTGAGAGAGAGAGAGAGAGAGAGAGAGGAATGTCTTCAAAATGTTTAGTAATGATGATGATAATAATAATTTAATTTAATAAGGTCATTATTAAGTCAAATATTAAATTGGTGCAAGAGATTCCTTTGTTTTTGAGATAAGAGACTCATCTCCCCACAATCATTTGATTATTAAATTCTATGAAGGTGTACATACTCTAACCCTTTGGATTTAAACCTATATGTGAGTGCACTTTAAAAGAGAAGATATTTATTTATAGAAGGATTTTGAAATTAGAGAGAAGATATTTATTTATAGAAGGATTTTGAAATGAGAGAATGAGAGAGAGAGAGAGAGATTATTTATAGAAGGATTTTGAAATTAGAGAGAAGATATTTGAGAGAGAGATTATTTATAGAAGGATTTTGAAATTAGAGAGAAGATATTTATTTATAGAAGGATTTTGAAATTAGAGAGAGAGAGAGATTATATTTTTTAGGTGAAATATCAAAACTAGGATTTTATTAAATTTATTTGAGCGGTTGATTTTGATTTGATGATTTAGAATCCTAGAACTTTTAGAATTTGTTTTGATCATTAAAACCCATATATTTGATCAAAACTTTGCCTGAAAATTCAACTTCTCATTACTAAAACGGTAGTACTTTGGTGTTTTTGTTATGACAATTTGATGAAAACATTGAACATGTTAAGTTATTTGTCATACATTATAAGAAAATATGCAAATTGTTCACCACTTATTTACAAAGATAACATATATTATTGTGTGTGTATGTGTGTGTATATGTGTGTATAAGATCCTCAATTCTTATGAAGTGATGTTATATCACTTATTTATTTATAGAGAGGTGCACCACTCATTCACATGGATAACAAATTCTCATTTCACATTTCACATTTCACATGGTATGATAGTAGGCTAATTGTCACATGGAGAAAAATAACAATAGTACATAAATTGTTGTGAATTTATAGATATATTTTCCTTCATCCTAAAACTACTTAGAGAAAAAAAAAGTAATAAATATCTCTCTCTCTCTCTCTCTCTCTCTCTCTCTCTCTCTCTCTCTCTCTCGCTCTCTCTCTCTCGCTCTCTCTCTCTCTCTCTCTCTCTCTCTATCTCTCTCTCTCTCTCTCTCTCTCTCTCTCGCTCTCTCTCTCTCTCTATATATATATATATTCCAGGGAAAAAAATTAAAAGTAAAAAAATACAGTTTTAGATGTTGATATCTCATTGATTCCAAATACTAACGAATGACAAAAACAAAACATAAAAGTCAACAAAAGTTGTCCTAAACATAAGTCTGACAATGAAAAAAAAAAGATGCATAATGTAAGTATCTTGCTAATATCATCCTTTGTCGATGATAATTGTACGAAATAGAAAAAATAGGAATCTATAGATGATGTTGTAAACATTTATCTAACTCATAAAATGAAAAATGAAAAAATAGAGTGTAGTCTAGCTAGAGTCATGAGGCATGAAAATATTCAGAAGTGGAGTCCTAAGTTTTTTCATGTATCTTCTAGTTTACTTTTTCTAGTGCCAATCTGTCTTTTGATAAGGCATCCAATTCTTTGTTCCTTTCCTCATAGACATGTTCAAAAGATATTAGTCTGGAAAAAGGAGTGAAAAGTTTTATGCTTTAGAAGAGAGCATGAAGAGAGTAATTTTGGAGTTCATAGTTATCATTCATCCAGTACATGACTAGTTGGGAGTCTCCAAATATTTGAATCAATTGAATTCATTTATCTTTTACTAGATGATGAAGGAGTTTTAAACTCATGAGTTCAACAAAATTATTTGATGTTGGACCTAGCCCAATTGTGAAAGATATGAGTGTGAGGATAACAAATGGATAATCCCTCCAACACCCCTTCATAAATGGAGATCCTTGTGCCACATTGTCGAAAAAATCCCATGGAAAATTTTGGTTTATCTACAAATCAGGTAATGGTTAATGAAGGGGAGTATGATCTACAGTTGGTTAAGTCTTCATAATTGCCAAAATTTGATTAATCATATGAAGAGGAGAGGGGAATTTTCCTTTGAAAATGGCATGGATTCAAGACAACCAAATGCCCCAAGATACAAGAGAGGAAGAGCCATAAAAAAAAATTGTGGAACAAAAAACTAATTTTGTAAAGAAATCTCAATAGAATCCTCATGCCACTTAATAGTGATCCTCATAGCCTTCTACTATTTTTTCCACGCTTCTTTAGCAAATGGACAAGAAAGCACAATATGGAGGTTTGATTCTTCCTCCTGGGGAGGACAAATAATATCTCCCTAGACCATGAAAATATTCCTTTTGTAGAAAGACCCAAGTGAAAATTTATTATTTATCAAGAGTGACATGAAAATTTTTGACTTAGTTGGGCATCTTAGCTTCTAAATCATTTTTTTGCACCATGGGACTAGACCAAGGTCTACATCTTGGGCAAGAGTAATATATAGAGATCAAATAAGTTGATTAGCACAATTCATGTAGAATACATAGGAGTTTTGGATGGATTTGATATACGAGTCCCAATTATTAACAATGTCACCATCAAGGTTTAGGTCCTTTCTAGAGAGCCAAAAAGTGAGCTATAAGATATGATTGTGTCTCAATTCTTGATTTAGTAAGAAGCAAGAATCAATATTAACTCTTTGAATGAGTAATGGAAGTAGGAGATGTTGGTTCTAACACCTAATCCAAGGGTCTTACCAATGCGAATTTGAGATCCATCCCCAATATGCCAAATCAACCATTTACCAATGAGAGGGAAATGTTCAATAATGGATTTCCATATGATAGATCCACTTGATGATTTTTTCTTGGGTCCCTTATCCAATCCAAAATAGAGATATGTGGGACATATTTAGCCTTGGTTACCTGGTCCCAAAATCCATAGCCATGGATAACTCTCCAAACACTTCGTAACTAAGGATTTAGAGAATAAGAATGTTCTTCAAATTTGAATCCCCCAATACCTTTAGCTTGGTAAATCATAAGAATAATTCTTTTGTGGTCCTCACAACCTACCCAAAGGAACCTAAATGATAATTGTTAAATTTTCCAGAATTCCTTTTTGAACCCATGCCAAGGAGGTCAAATATATTGAGATTACATCAAGGAAAAATTTAACCAAAACCAATCATCCAAACCCTGAGGGCCATTTACAACACCAAACATGAATTTTCCTTTCAAATTTTGCTATAATCCAAATCCAACCATTCCTTTAATAACCATTTGGATTTCGATAGAATACTAGATATTTGAATCTAGAGTTGACATCCCTAGCCACAATGGAGAGCAAGCCTAAGATATACATATTGTCTAGATTAGATATGCCACAGAAAAATATGGCATATTTTTTATTGTTGATACACATGTTAGTATAATTACAGAAGGGGGAGATAAGGTCCTCCAAGCGTTCAATGCTTTGAATGTTCCCTTCTCAGAAGATTAGGATGTCATCAACAAAAATCAAGTGGGAGGTAGAAGAAGTAGAATTTATGGCTATAGCTCTCATCAATGTTATGTTCAAAGAATCCCTTCTCAAGTAGTCGAGCCTCTCAGCCACCAGATGGAAGAGAAAGGGAGAAAGTGAACACCCTTATATGGGACCTCTCTCTACATTAAAAAATGAGGTCATTGATTCATTAATAAGAATAACAAATGAAGTGAAGAATATGTGGCTCATAGTCCATGAAAAAATTGATAATAGAATCCTAGATGAATCAAGAGCAATCGGATGTAGAGCCACCTGAATCTATCAAAGGTCTTCGATAGAGTCAGATGGATTTATATCCAATTTCTCTTAATTCATTTGAGCTTCTACTCTTTGCATTAAAAGGATGTGGTTGATTCATTAATAAGAATAACAAAGCAAGTATAGGATATGAATCTCATAATCCATGAAACAAATTGACAATAGAAGCCCAAACGAACCAAGAACAATCGGATGTAAAGCCACCTAACTCTATTGAATGCCTTCAATAGATCTACTTTAAAAATTATTTTTTGGGCGATCAAAATGTATATAATGGAGCCCTTAGCCATACCAACAACTCTGTGTATTTGTCTCCCCCTTAGGAAGTCAAATTGACTGGGGGAAGGATAATGAATGAATCATTATTTATTTATAAAATAAAAATTATCTAATGACAAAAAAACACAGAATGTAACGGAAAATGCAACATTGATGTTATCTTAACAATAGACACAACACCAACATGAACTAGATGTTTCTAATTCCAATGGAAATTTGATCCTAGAGTAAATCGGAAATGTTAGGTTTGACACTAGAGTAGAACGATGATGTTAGTATGATGTGCAAACAACACCCATGTATCATTTTAACACACGAAAAATGACACAAAGTGGCGTTTATAACACAACAACAACACAAAAACGATGTAAGTACAATATCCCCAATTACGTCTTACATCTACAAAAATAGAAATAACAAAGGGAAGTGACACAATTACAACACATGGTAACCTTACTTTAGTAGTGCATTAATGTGTTCTACTTATCAAGATTTTTCCAATAGTCCAAAGAACACCTTAATTAGATTTTGTATGCGTGAAAGATATGTCAACATATCTTTCACCATTAAAGTACCAAGTGGATGCCACATTAGCTTCCATCATTGGCACATGTAGAGTTAGGTATGTTTGGGCTTTAAAGAATATTCTAAAAGGTTCAAAGATTAAATCTTAATTGAAAGTTTAGACTTGCAAAAACGTTAATTCTAACCTTAATGGCTATAAACACGTGTTAAACATTGAGTTACAAAAAAAGAAAAAACTTCCAATCTTATCACATTTAATTAGTTATTCCATAATTACACGTAATCAAAAAGTATAATGTCAAAATGTCAATTTTACTTTATAGTGAATCAATCTCTATTTTATCCCTTATTATAAATTAGATAATAATAATATCTCATTTTACTTTATTTTATCTATATTTTACCATTCTCATTTCTCACTAAAATCTCTTACAATAATTTTTTTATTATATATTTTTATTTTTATTTTCATCCATACTTATTCTAAAATCACAATTTTTTCCTATTATTTTCACTTAATTTTTATTTTAAATATAAATTATGATTATATTAATAATAAAAAATTGTAAAAAATAATATATGATCTCATATTTTCCTAAAATATTTTGAAACTTATTGTGTTGACATGTCAAACGATTATTTATGAAACCTCTCCACCAAATACTACAAAATTTCCATTTGCATATTGAAACCCATTTATTTATTATATTAATATATGGTGATCATGAACATACAAGACTTTTGGCTCAACCTTCACTATGCACTTATTAGATGTCATATCATAATTGATTATATATTGAAAATAACTCATCTACTTCCCAGTCACCATACCAATGGAGATGGGAGGAGATTGAAGGTTAATTTTTAGGTTGCATTGGCTAACAACTTTATGTTAATTGAAATTTTTATAATTGTAATTCAAAGATTCAGCTTTACTATAAATTGCATTTGGGAAATTATTTTTTATTATTTTATAGGTGTAATAATTAATGATGGGTTATTAAGGTATTTTTAATAGGAAAGTAGTTGGTTTTTTTTAATAAAATGAAAATAATTAGAGAACTAATAACTTCAAAATATCAGTTATTATTATTATATTATATATAACTATTTTATAAATATCATTAATGAGTGGGATATAACATATTTATAAATATTATAAACGAGTTGGATATAACATATCTTCAAAGACTTAGACCCAAGTAGTTAAAGAAATAAATTAGTTATCAAAACATTAGAGTTAATATCTTTTCACTATAAATTTAATTTTTAAAAAACTAATTTTTTATTAAATAAAATTTCAAAATATTTATAGTTTTAATCCTTCAAATTAAATATATATATATATATATATATATATATATATATATATATATATATATATATTGAAACGTTTATTTTAATATTCTTAATCATAAAAATAAATAAAAATAAAAAAAACATATATTATAATTTATTCTCTAAAATTTAGAAATTTAAAAACAATTAAAAATATAAAAAAAAAATCATAATTTTATTTATGTAAATAGGATAAAGGAATACTAAATATGTTATAAAAATAAAATTTTTTAATTATTTATTATTATAATTTGCTTATGTGATTTTATTTTTAAAAGAATTATAATTTTAAATTAACAAAATAAATTAATTAATTAAAAAAATCAAAACTATAAGCAATATTCAAAAAACCCTTTTTTTTCAAATAAAATGGTATAATATTAATGTTTATGTTTTACAAATTTTTAAAATATATATAATTAATAAAAATAAATATTTAAAATATAACATTATGAAATATTCAAATTGATAATTAACTTTAATCTAACAAAAATATAATTATATATATATAAGAAAGATTAATCTGAGTATTTAAATTTTACAATATAAAGAATATTATCAAGAATGATCAATGTCAATCTATTTTTTTTCCATTTTTATTATAGCTACATGATTTTTGATGATCAATATTGTGTATATGTATAAGTCTAAGATAAATTTGATTGTTTGAAATTTACTTACCTCTACCAATTAATTGAAAATATAAATCGTATTATTGAAAACAATCAATGTCAATTTATCTTCTTTAATTTTAATATAGCAATACAATTTTTAAATTATCAAAATTATGTATATTTATACATTTGAAATAAAACTAATCATTTTAAATTTACTCAATTTCCTAAATTTATTAAAAATATAAAGAGTATAATTTACGAATATACTTCTAGAGTGAAATCAATACATATTATGTGTGGATTATAATCTATTTGTCAATTTTTAAATGTCTTGATTTTAATATAAATATCAACTTCTAACGCATTAATTTTATTACTTGTTTCTAATGCATTGATTTTAAAGTAGGTGTCTTTTTAATTTTATTAATTTTAGTGCAAATGTCTTTCTATTGTTATTGTTTTTCATGTGTGGTTCTATTTTTATTACATATAGAAATATATTGTTATTGTTTTTCATGTGGTTTTATTTTTATTATATATAAAAATATATAATGGTTGATTCCAATGTGGAGGTCAATTTTTATTTCTACCTCAAGAGCAAGGATGGTCTAAAAAATATAGTTGCTTTATACACTCTTACTAGTTCTCCAATTTTATCTTAAGGTAAATTTGTGGATGTATGTAATTTAAGATACATGTTTCATTGTTTGCCATGCAATTTTATTACCACAAGTGCACTTACACTTAGTCAAGCTAGGTGCACCATATTCCAAAATCGCATATGATACCTTTCTTGGTCTTTTCTCACTCTCGTGTATCCCTATTGAGTGTTTTCTCTATAAAATTAATTTGTATATAATGTGAAACAAATATTTAAAAAATATTAATGTTTAATTAAAAAAATGAATTTTAATATAAGTTTTAATATAATATAAGTAAATGTAATATTAATGGTTAGTATAAATATTTTTAAAAGATTTACCAAATTTTTTTATTTTAGTTATGGGTGATGAATAACATTAACGATAATGAAGATAAATGAAAAAATTGTGAATTTGTTTCAGATCTGCAAAATACTTATTAGAAAATTTTGCAAAGAACAACATGCAAAATAGAAAAGAAAATAGTAGTATATAGAACAGTGCAAACCCAATGGAATAAATTATTTTTATTATTAGCATAATTATAACAAATTACACCTGATAGAGAGAAACACTGATATGGATTTCTAGCATCTCCCTTCGCAGGATGGGTCTTTTTGTTCCCTTGCGCTTCAACAACTTTTCTCTCTCTCTCAAAACATTGTAATGAGCAAAATGGAAAATGGATGTGTGAACTCAAGTGGGGGCTCAAGAGTCATAAGACAATAGCGACGATGATGAAATGGTCATGTGTGGAGAGTGAGAAGAAAACCTTTCTATTATAATAAAATGTTAGGATAGATCTAGATCTAGAAAAATAATAAAAAGTTATTAGATCAAATCAAGATCTAGCCATTAGGAGTATTTTATTATATTTTAAAGAGGGAAAGATTATTTGAAATGGTCAAACATCTTTGTTTAGTAAACTAACTCAAAAATAATGATTTATTGAGTTAATTTAAAAATGGTTAAAGTAATTAACAAATAAAATATGATTTATTAATTACTTTAAGGAGATATTGTTGTTATATGGGATTTACGATTGCGGACAAAAGTATCTCCCCTAGGTAGGTGGCTAACCTAGAACAACATAGAGACAAGGAACACAATGTTTTTCCTTAAAGTAAATAGATGACGAAGTGAGGTCTACCTGGAATCCTTCGCACACTTAGCTCATTCTTTAGCTTGGAAGCTCCAATTCCAGCTTCGAATGCCAAAATTAGAATCTGCACAGTCATATAACACAAGTCAAGAAACTACGAGATCTATGTAGTATCATCTTAGTACTTCATTCAATAGATCAACGTGGTATTGAAATAAGTGAAATAACAACATCACATATAGGAAAACAATGATTTCTTTGCATTAATATAAATGGAAGGAGATTACAACCATAAGTAGCAGTTGGTCTTATAGAAGAGCTACTCCAGGTTGTTGTCTTGTCCTTTCCTTTTCACAATATGCACCTCCAATCACCCTAAATACATGAGAATATGACCACTCACTACAACAACATAAGGGCAGAATCACTCTCCAAAAGCCAACCCCCAACCACATAGAAGGCTAGAAATATATAGAGAAGTAGGGTAAGTTGGGAGTTCTTATCCAATTACCAATCTAGGATAAGAGATCCACCTTTGACGGACAAATGGGATCAAAGGATAAGTGGTGAAAACGCTAAAGTAGGGAAGGATAGGATCCAAATGTTTTATCCAAGGTAAGTATTTGAAACAACTTCTGGAAACTCCTAGAAGGGGAAGCTTCCGGAATCTTGACCATTCTTCCATATTTCTAGAACCAACGCAAGTGCAAAAGGGAGCAACCTACTGGTGACCAACACAGGCCATAGTGGAGAAACCTGTTGGTGAACACACACAGGTACGCTTACAGGGAGCATTGGTCCTCAAACTAGCTCAGATGAAGCAATTTAGGGTTGAAACTCTCGGGGGTGAAGGGAACATGCTTAGGGCTTTGTGCAAGATGGTGACAAGGGGAATAGGATGTTGATTGATCCCATTAGGAGGCTCACTGATTGGATATGACAAAATGAACGATAACAATGGTCAAAGTGAGTTGGAGATAATTACTAAATAATGATTTAATAATTATCTGATTAGAGAAATAAAACATAAATAAGGAATAATAAATAAATAATTATTTATTTAATTATTCTTGGATGATTTAATCAAAAGGGGCTAGAAATAATCATCAAATAAATATTTAATAATTATTTTGAAATAATAAGGAATAAATAATTATTTATTTTATTATTCTTATAGGTTTTTTGGATTTTTAATCAGAAATAATTTAAGAAAATGGTTCTCTAAATTATTTTCTAAGGTTAAAGTGGGTTTTAATGTGTAAAAACCCATACTACATGGTGTATTTCAATCAACCTAGTAGAAAATGGCTAGGTGATCATTTTTTAGGTGATAGCAGATTTCCCCCAATGTATGAGTGTTAGGAGCACATCATATGACCAAAATACATTGTAGGTTCACTTTCACGAGACACAGAAGGGTAGTCAGAGAGAGAGAGAGAGAGAGAGAGAGAGAGAGAGAGAGAGAGAGAGAACCATTATTATAAGCATCGGACAAGAGAAGCCATTGGAATTAAGAAATATCCTAACAATATTAACAGAGATATTGGCCTTGAAATTAATAACAATTGGCTCCCCTTGCTCTACAAAAAACTCTATTGACACTTGCTTTCCTTTCTACTTCTTCACATCTTCTTCTCTATCTACCCTTCTCCCCCATTGGATTTCTTTCTCCCCATTGGACATCTCACACACACCTAGTGAATGTTGGGACAATCTATTGAATCACTAGACCATCAAGTGTACTACTCTTGATCGTTCAATAATGAGTTGGACTTGGGCATGCGAGAAATGACCAAGTCAATGGGAAATGGTGATTCCCTTTCTTTGATCCACAACACTAGGAAATGATGAAGGCTAGAACCAAGGTACACTACCCTCTAGCCACTAATCTTCTGGAATAAATGTGTTGAAATCGATAGAAGAAGGTTCATCAGAGGTGAGACAATGAGGAGTCCTCAACAAAGGCACGAGGAACATAACAATGTGGTTGATAGAGTCTGACACTAGGGATGATAAGGGAAAATAAGGTGACATGTGGACTTATGAATTGCCTTATCATAGCATCATATGCAAGGTTGACCTGGCAACAACTAACATGATTCCATACGGGATGGTTAATTACTCAAGCAAATGCTTTTCAAAGACATGTGAGGATATCTAGAGACCAAATATTAGCAACACAAGATGAATGCAGCACCTGGAGGGATAATATACTGTAACAAGACTCAATGGGTCATGTAACAGACACCATGATACATAAGAGTATCTCATCTCTGATGCTTCGAATAAGGGTGACTCAATAATGTTGCCACATGGGAAATGCCCAAAGGGGACCATAAAAACATGAGTAAATATTGATGACTCATGAAGAAACTCGACACATAATTTGACAGGTGCAAAGACAAAGCAGTGCCTGAGTACGAGCGGCTGATATGAAGAGATTCAGTTTTAATAGGTGGCAAAGTGAGACCTCATGGAAAAAATTGCTTCCTATGAAAGTTTGAAATTACCAAAAACAAAGAGAAACCCATTATATAGCTCAATGAGAGCATTCCAATGGTGTTGACTGTTCGTCAAATTGATCTATGGTTTACTCATAATGGCCAAGGGAAATATTAGGGTTTTTCCTATAAAAGGGTTTCGTACCTCCAATTCCAATTCATTTGTGCATTGTGTTGTTGGAGAATTTGGAGAGAGGGAGAGAGCTCTAAATCTTGGCAATCTCATAAAGGAACAACCTTGAGGGAGACATTTGGATGAGTTTTTGGAGTGGCATTGTGTTCCAAGTGCTTGAATAAGAGATTCGAGCATCTAACCCTACTAACACAAAATCCTCCAGAGGATGATGAGTATATGTAGGGACATATGTGACCTAAATTTTATATGTATGGTGATAGCATGTTATGGACATGCTAGATATATTTAGAATAATGGATTCCAAACACTTTTATGGATGTACATAATATGGTTATGTACTTTGTGTGTCGTCACCATTTGTTATTATGATTGTCTTCTTATCAGAAGAATGGATTAATGTTGTGGGAGAAAGGAAATGGTGGGTTGTTAATATCATGTGGTATTACATATATGGATCAAATGGACTAAATTTATGGGTTCACATACATGGTGTCACCATACCAATGAGTGGCTTCAAATACAATGAATTGGTGCTCACCTAAAAGAGACTAAGTTTGCACCACAACAATGTCTAAGGGAGTAGGTTGTTGATGGAAGATGGAAGACTGATTAAGTGGATCATCCCTAGGGTGATCAGGAGTGATATGAGACTCTAGAGGTTCTTCAAGATGGGGAAGAATAGTGGTACTAGAGTTGGAACTACCAGATGCACTAGGAGGATTGGGGAGAATTGCTTCTTCTAGACCCTCAAAAATGGATGCCCCCTTACTCAAACATTATGTGGCAATATAATGGCCACAAGGTGGTTGTGGTTCGAATTCCTAGGTTCGAAGTAAGGGGTTATTGAATCAATCATCATCATGGGAGACATGGTTCACATACACAATGTCTTCTATGGGAGATTGTTGACAAGTGGATTCAAAGTCCATTGATGTTGAGACCAAAATGTCTTTAAAGGATGGCTCTAAAGAAGCGTATTTAGAGACTCCTAAGGGGTATGAAGAGGTCGATCCCACGGATGATGACATGTAAGAACGAAATCTTCTATCATTTCAACATTATGAAGAGGAATAACTATGGTTGGTTGAGTAGCCTCATGTCCTGGCGACAAATTGGGGCCAGGATCTGCAGGTAGAGAAGGAGGGTCACTACGAGAGGTATCTAGTTCAAGAAGAATGTGGAGTGCATTGCAAAAGATGTTGAGATGAGGACAGTGATGAGAATAATGTTTGTAAGTCTATAAGATGTACCAAAACCCTCACTTTAGCTATTTGTGATGAATATCCTTAAAAACAATGAAGATAAATGGAAAAATTGTTAGTTCTCTTCAGATCTGCAAAAAACTTATTAGAAAACGCTGCAAATAAAAGCATGCAAAATAGAAAAGAAAATAACAATATATAGAATAGTGCAAACCCAATGGAAGAAATGTTTTTTATTAGTAAGATAATTATAACAAATTACACCTAATGGAGAGAAACATTGATATGGATCTCTAGCATCCCCCTCCATAAGATGGGTTCTTTTGTTCCGTTGCACTTTAGCAACTTTTATCTCCCTGTCAAAAAACTACAATGAGAAAAATGGAAAATGGATGTGTGAACTCAAAGGGGAGTTCAAGAGTCATAAGACAATAGTGACAACAATGAAATGGTCATGTGTAGAGAGTGGGAAGAAAACATATATATTTATAATAAAATGTTAGGATAGATCTAGTTCTAGAAAAATTATAAAAAAATTATTAGACGAAATCAAGTTCTAACTGTTAGGAATATTTTATTATATTTTGATTATTTGAAATGGTTAAATATCTTTATTTAGTAAATTAACTCAAAAATAATGATTTATTGAGTTAATTTAGAAAATGATTAAAGTAATTAACAAATAAAAATTATTTATTAATTACTTTAAGAAGATATGGTCAAAGAGTTAGAGATAATTACTAAATAATGATTTAATAATTATCTAAATTAGAGAATTAAATGATAAATTTGGAATAATAAATAAATAATAATTTATTTAATTATTCCTTGGTGATTTAATAAAAAATGGTTTAGAAATAATCATTAAATAATGATTTAATAATTATTTCGAAAGAATAATAAATAAATAATAATTTATTTAATTATTCTTATGAGTTTTTTGGGTTTTAATCAGAAATAATTTAGGAAAATGGTTCTCTAAATTATTTCCTATGGTGAAAGTGGGTTTTAATGTGTAAAAAATCATACTGCATGGTGTATTTTGATCAACCTAGTAGGCAATGTCTAGGTGATCGTTTTTTAGGTGATAACATTAACTTCAAGTTCAAATCTGAAAAATAAATTAACACTTGGGATAAAAGCAATTTCTATCAAGGATGCAAATTAGAGAAAATTTGCACTATATTCTACCATAAAATTCAAAACAGGGAATCAAAAATATGGAAATTTGGATTATATAAATTTTATATCAAAATTATAATGATGTAAAGCAATCTTTTCACTACAATCTTTTTGTTATCTCACAATGCATCATCTTTGATTATTTCGTTGGATTGATAGAAATTGAGCAATTGGATTGATGTGAATTCAAAGTGCATTGATTTATTCATTATCTTTGTAAACTTCGTTATCTAATACAACTCTAAGTTTACTCTAAAATTAATTTATATTCTTTTACTTTAAAGTTAATTGGCATTTAAAAAAAAGGTGAGTATTTCTTATTATTTTTAATGTAATGTTATGTATGTGACAACATCTCCCCATACTGAAATGTAAAAAGTCTCTTTACCCGAATAAACAATATTTCGCACATTTTTCTATTAAATATCAAATCTTTACCAAAAGCCCAGATTTCAACACCATAGTTACCATACTTAACCTGGACTCAATCACCTTCACATATATACCTGTACCTGGGATAATAAAAAATAATATATCTCTGAAACGAAGAAAATAAACATTCAAAAATTATATCATACACCATGCTTCTTGCATTTCTCCTTTAAAACATCACACCAAGAGCCCAAGTTTCAACACCATGGTGGCCATACTTAATATTGACTTGATCACCTTTATATCTATAATTGGGGGATGAAAAAAGTCATGTATCTTTAAAATGACGAAAGTAAACATTGAAAGGAATCAACCACAGATATGATATGTCGTATAAAGACAGGAGAGGCTTATGCCAAAATATATGTCGTATAAAGACAGGAGAGGCTTATGCCAAAATTTATTGATATAAAAGATTTAAAATTGACTTAGATGTTAATTAAATATTTGGTTTTTTATAAATTTAGAAGAAAAAATGATTTTAAATTACAAACTCATGTATTAACTTCAGATTACTTAATGATTTTATAATTTAAAATCAAAAACTCTAATTTTAAAATACATATATTTTTATTAAAAATATATAATGGAATTAACAATGAAGGAGATTTTGCGTATGTCTATTATCATTACAACTACGAGGTATATCATAATATTTTTAATGTGGACATGGGTTAATTAGAGAGTTGAATCAAGAACTTCATAATATTTTATATAACATGTTTTGCTAATTGAACTACACCCTCCAAGGTTATTAAAAATATTAAAAAAAAATTCAAAATAAAAATAAAAAATGATCTTATCAATGATATTCACTATTGTTTTAAGGTGAAAATTATGACCTTTTGCAACTATAATCTTAAAATTCCATAAGGTTATTAACAAAAACCATAAAGTAATCTTGAATTACTAAATACTAATTATAGTAACACCTTAGTGTGGACATGGGTTAATCAAGGGATATAAACACATTAAAATCAATTTAAAAACTAAAAAATGATGATATCAATGACACTCTTTATATTTTGAGGTGAAAATTATGACATTTTGCAACTATGATCTTAAAATTCCATAAAGTTATTATCCATGCCTTAACAACTAGTATCATTGCAATAAAAAAAAATTAAAACATCCAAATCAAAAAAGGGTGCTAAATGGGTGAAAATGTGAATATGGGTAACACTTTTCCTTATTTTTTGATATTTTCATTTTTTAGGTCTTCGTCAAACATTTTCATAGTTAGCAATCATTTTTTTCTAAAATATATTTAGATAGAAAAGTATAGTATTACAACAATACACACTATTTTTTTCATAAATTTTTATATTAGTATTAGTTCTCTCAACACCTATTAACCATAAAACCCTAAATCCAAATTGTTTCCCATTTTCACATTTTCACCAAATCTAACATACATTTTTCAAGGTTAAAATTGAAAAATATTTGAAACGATGTCTTTAATAACAATAGTATTTAATTTAGTTTTTTTTTAATTATATATATATATATAGAGAGAGAGAGGGGGGGGGGAGGGAGCGGAGGGGGATAATTTCACTCCATTTTTATTTTTTCTTCTATTTTTTAATGATAATTTTGTTTGTGACACTTTTTTTTTCAAATCAATGTTTTTAAAATATTATAATTTTAAATTTTAAAAAAATAAGTGTTATTGGTAGTATATTTTTTCAAATTAAAGATTGATTTTAAGGTTATTGTTACAATTGCACCATTTATTAAGGCCTAAGTTCCCAAAAAGTCGTAACTTTAACCCTAAAAAAGAAAGGAAGTTAAAGGAAAATAATATTAACCTATAGTATCATAAGTCTTTAACCTTATTTAATCAAAATCTTTGTATTATGTTACCTTAAGGTGTGGATTAATTATATGAATGGTGTAAATAAGCTCTCAATAGAGATATGTGGCCCCTTCACACCATGCAATTGTACCCCATGTTTTTTTGGGTCATTAAAAGTGAGATTGAATTATGGGAGAATTTAAATTATTGAAGAGTTTGAATTATCAACAAGGTTGAATTGTCGAATAGGTTGGAATGACAATTCTATTCAAAAGACCCTTCTATCTCAAATCATCGGTATGTTCGAATTACCATTTGGTAAGGGAATTCAAATTATGAATTGTTGGGAGAGTTCAAAATTCCATTTAATTGGGAAATTAGCACGAGTTATCATTATACTACGAATATTTGGGAGACTCCCCTTTAAGAGTAAGCAAACATAAAACTATTATAGGAATTATGTCAAGTTACAACTGATAAATATGAATGAAATGAAATTTGCATGTAATGATGATTGATGTCATTAATTAAATTAACTACAATTGAGAATCCCTAGAATCCCATGAGTGATATTTTCCAAACAACCCATATTGGAACCCTAAAAGGAAGTGGGACAGCTTAAGGGACTACCAAGTAGATGAATGGATACCATTCTTTGGGTTGTGTAGGTTAATGGGGAAAGAGACTTGTGCATTAGAACTATTGTAGGTGGAAAATTAATTGTGAACATGTAAATTGGGCTATGTGAAGAAAGCTAGATCTATTCATAGGTAAATTCATCCTTGTGGATTCATAGCCTTAGCTTATGGGTGGTATTTTTCAGAAATAGAATTGATGCAATAGGGAGCATGTGGTTGTGTGGAATACCCTTCTTCTACAACAATTTAGTAGATAGTTCTCCAAAAGATAAGTGTCCATGACTTGCTTATGATTATATTAAATGAGTATTATTAATGTCAACCTTATATTAGTTTCTAGTTGCTCAACCCTATTTGCAAATGTAAGTCTAATTTTAAATTTATAGCATTATGATAACTAAATGGTTTCATTATATTATATAGTCTTGAATTATAGTCCCTATGAAATGTTAATTAATCAATGGTAAGGGGTAAGAAATGTATAGGAAAGGAATTCAAATATATCGTATTAAAGTAATAAATTTATAGTAAAATGGGTGGTTCCAAGAAGTGTCTCATACCCTCACCAAAGTATAAAGGGTATTGAGTACGTTACATATTAATAAAGTTTGTTTTGGATTAAAAAATTACAACTTGTTTAAAAACATGGCCTTAAAAATCAATCTCATTCGAACCATATCCTTGAAATTAACTTTTGAGTGAAGTAGTGCTACTATTACCACCCTATTTTGGACGCGTTTAAAATTATAACTTGATTTAAATAATGGCATTAATAATCGATACTATTGCAATTTAAATCATAAAATCAACTTCCAAATCAAAAAAAGTGTTACCCATAATATATTTTCAAATTTTATTTATTTTCATGAATTTAAAATTGCAACATTTTTTAACCATGACTTAAAAGAGTGTCCATGGGGCTTTGAATTGATGGTAAATAGGTGAATTGTTAAGGCAATCCTTGTGATATGTCACCGCTTCAAATCCCTTGTGGGTGTTATCTTACAAGCAAAAACAAAAGGACCTGAAAACCCAACATTGTTATAAATAAAATCATATTTTAAAACTTCAATATTATAAGAATAAGAATAATAATAATAAAACATAATTTTTTTTAAATCTTAAAAAAAAAAAAAAAAAAAAACATGTTTAAAAAAACAAAAAACACAACTTCAACCTCATTCAATCTATTCAAACACAAACATATATACATAAACTACTATTGCATTGCAACTTGGTCCTTACCAAGATGTTAGAAAAAACATAATGAATAGTGAAACCTAATATTACAAACTACACTTTGTCAAAAGATAATTATTTACTCATAATTAAAGCTAAAGGAGATTTAGATCTTATGAAAATCAAATTCATATGATAATTATTAAAAATAAATTAGGTTTTGACATTATTATAATAATTGATACATTCATACTATATCATAAATATTAGTTGTTGATACTATGCAATTAGAAAGAAGTAATATATACGGATACACATTAATGTATATAATGTTGTCAAAAAATCTTCTCAAAATTATCAACTTTAAAGAAAAAAATAATTGAAAAAAGCTTTTTCCACTTGTTATAATTTTTTTAATCTTTTAATTTTAGTTTTATTACCTTTTAATTTTTAATTTTTCCTTTATTTTTCAATATTGCCAATTTAGTGGCCACCATTTATATTAGTATAATATTTAATTAATATGATATTAAGATAATATTATATATTATATGGTGATAAGGGATGAAGGGAACATGCTTAGGGCTTTGTGCAAAATGGTGATAAGGGGGAATAAGATGTTGATTGATCCCATTAGGAGGCTCACTAATCGGATAGGACAAAATGGCCTATAACAATGGTCAAAGTGAGTTGGAGACAATTACTAAATAATGATTTAATAATTATCCCATTAGAGAAATAAAACATAAATAAGGAATAATAAATAAATAATTAATTAATTAATTACTCTTGGATGATTTAATCAAAAGGGGTTATAAATAATCATCAAATAATTATTTAATAATTATTTCGAAATAATAATGAGTAAATAATTATTTATTTAATTATTCTTATAGGTTTTTTGGGTTTTTAATCAGAAATAATTTAGGAAAATGGTTCTCTAAATTAATTTCTAAGATGAAAGTGGATTTTAATGTGTAAAAGCCCATACTACGTGGTGTATTTCGATCAACCTAGTAGAAAATGGATAGGTGATCATTTTTTAGGTGATAGCAAATTTCCCCCCAATGTATGAGTGTTAGGAGCACATCGTATGACCAAAATACATTGTAGGTTCACTTTCATGAGACACCAAAGGGGAGTTAGAGAGAGGGCGGGAGATAGAACCATTATTATAAGTGTCGGATGAGAGAAGACATTGAAATTTAGAAATATCCTAACAATATTAACGGAGATATTGGCCTTGAAATTAATAACAATTGGCTCCCCTTTCTCTACAAAAAACTATTGACATTTGTTTTCCTTTGTACTTCTTCACATTTTCTTCTCTATCTACCCTTCTCCCCCATTAGACTTCTTTCTCCCCATTTGACATCTCGCACACACCAGTGAATGTTTTGACAATCTATTGAATCACTAGACCATCAAGTGTAATACTCTTGATCGTGCAATAATGAGTTGGAGTTGAGCACATGAGAAATGACCAAGTCAAAGGGAAATGGTGATTCCCTTTATTTGATCCACAACACCATGAAATGATGAAGGTTGGAACGAAGGTACACTACCCTCTAGGCCACTAATCTCCTGGAATAAATGTGTTGAAGTCAATAGAAGAGGGTTCGCTAGAGGTGAGGCAATGAGGAGCCCTTAACAAAGGCACGAGGAACATAACAATGTGGCTGATGGAGTCTAACACCAAGGATGATAAGGTAAAATAAGGTGATGGGTGGACTTATGAATTCCCTTATCATATCATCATATGTAAGGTTGACCTAGCAGCGACTGACACGATTCCATAGGGGATAGTCAATTACTCAGGCAAATACTTTTCAAAGACATATAAGGATATATAGAGACCAAATATGAGCAAGAAAAGATGAATGTGGCACCTGGAGGGATAATATATTGTAACAGGACTCAATGGGACATGGAACAAATGTCATGAGACATAAGGGTATCTGATCTCTGATGTTCCAAATAAAGATGACTCAATAATGTTTCCACATGGGAAATGCCCAAAGGGGACCATAAAAACATGAGTGAATATTGATGACTCATGAAGAAAATCGACACATAATTTGACAGGTACAAATACAAAGTAGTGTGAGAGTACGAGCAACCGATATGAAGAGATTTGGTTTTAATAGGTGGCAAAGTGAGACCTCATGGAAAAAATTTCTTCCTAGGAAAGTTTAAAATTACCAAAAACAAAGTGAAACCCATTATATAGCTGAATGAGAGATTTCCAATGGTGTATACGGTTTTTCAAAATGATCTATGGTTTCCTCGTAATGGCCAAGGGAAATATTAGGGTTTTTCCTATAAAAGGGCTTCGTGCCCCCAATTCCAATTCATTTGTGCATTGTGTTGTTGAAGAATTTGGAGAGAGGGAGAGAGCCCTAAATCTTGGCAAGGTCATAGTGGAAAAACCTTGAAGGAGACATTTGGATGAGTTTGTGGAGTGGCATTGTGTTCCAAGTGCTTGAATAAGAGATTCGAACATCTAACCCTACTAACACGAGATCCTCCAAAGGACAATGAGTAGATGTAGGGGCATATGTTCCCCAATTTTTGTATGTATGGTGATAGGATGTTATGGACATGATAGATGTATTTAGAATAATGTATTCCAAACACTTGTATGGATGTTCATAATATGGTTATGTACTTTGTGTGTCATCATCATTTATTATTATGATTGTATTCTTATAAGAAGAATGGATTAATGCAGTGGGAGAAAGGAAATGGTGGATTGTTAATCTCACGTGGTACTGCATATATGGATCAAATGGACTAAACTTATGGGTTCACATACATGGTGTCTCCATACCAAAGAGTGGCTTCAAATACAATGAACTGATGCTCACATAAAAGAGATTGAGGTTGCACCACAACAATGTCTAAGGGACTAGGTTGTTGATGGAAGATGGAAGAATGATTAAGTGGACCAACCCTAGGGTGATCTGGAGTGATATGGGACTCTAGATTCTCTTCGAGATGGGAAAGAATAGTGGTACTAGAGTCGGAACTACCATATGCACTAGGAGGGTTGGGGAGAATTACCTCTTCTGGACTCTCAAAAGTGGATGCCCCCTTACTCAAACATTATGTGGCAATATAATGGCCACAAGGTGGTTGTGGTTCAAATTCCTAGCTTCGAAGTAAGGGGTTATTAAACCAATCATCATCATGGGAGACATGATTCACATACACAACGTCTTCTATGGGAGATTGTTGACAGGTGGATTCGAAGTCCATTGATGTTGAGACCAAAGTGTCTTTAGAGGATGGCTCTAAAGAAGCATATTCAGAAACTCCTAAGGGGTATGAAGAGGTCAATCCCATGGATGATGACATGTAAAGAACGAAATATTCTATCATTTCAACATCAGGATGAGGAATAAATATGGTTGGTTGAGTAGCCTCATGTCTTAGCAACAAATTGGGGGCAGGATCTGCAAGTAGAGGAGGGTCACTACGAGTGATATCTAGTTCATGAAGAATGTGGAGTGTATTGCAAAAGATGTTGAGATGAGGACAATGATGAGAATAATGTTTGTAAGTCTAGAAGATGTACCAAAAACCATCACTTTAGCTATTTGTGACGAATAACCCTAACAAAAATGAAGATAAATGGAAAAATTTCTAATTCTCTTTAGATTTGCAAAACACTTGTTAGAAAACCCTGAAAATAAAAACATGCAGAATAGAAAAGAAAATAACATTATATAGAACAGTGCAAACCCAGTGGAAGATATTATTGTGATGATTATAACAAATTACACCTAATGGAGAGAAACACTATGGATCTCTAGCATCCCCCTTCGTAGGATGGGTTCTTTTGTTCCCTTGCACTTTAGCAGCTTTTATCTCTTTGTCAAAAAGTTGCAATGAGAAAAATGGAAAATGGATGTGTGAACTCAAGGGGGAGTTCAATAGTCATAAGACAATAGTGACGACGGTGAAATGGTCATGTGTAGAGAGTGGGAAGAAAGCATCTCTATTTATAATAAAATATTAGGATAGATCTAGTTCTAAAAAAATAATAAAAAAAAATATTAGACCAAATCAAGTTCTAATTGTTAGGAATATTTTATTATATTTTGATTATTTGAAATAGTTAAATATCTTTATTTAATAAATTAACTCAAAATAATGATTTATTGAGTTAATTTAGAAAATGGTTGAAGTAATTAACAAATAAAGATGATTTATTAATTAATTTAAGAAGATATGGTCAAAGAGTTAGATATAATTACTAAATAAAGATTTAATAATTATCTAAATTAGAGAAATAAAAGGATAAATATGGAATAATAAATAAATAATAATTTATTTTCTGTATTCAAGCTTCTGTGATCCATAATGAATTAAGCAAAGCCTTTCGGTAGAAATCACATAAGAGAAATTTTTGGCCGACGCGTCAAACCAACAAGTGTGGTTCATCATCAACACTAGATGAAGAGGCAGACCATGGCAAAGGCTTAAATAGAGAGAAATGTAGAGAAATAACTTCCAAGTAACGGCTATATTTGAACAATAATATTTAAATTATGATATTAATTTATTAATATATTAAAAACAAATATTATTAAGTAACGAGTATATTAAACATCTAGTTTTTGAAAAATAATATTTAAATAATGATATTAATTTATTAAAAATATTTATAGGTAAATAATGATTTATTTAATTATTCCTAGATGATTTAATCAAAATGGTTTAGAAATAATCATTAAATAATGATTTAATAATTATTTCGAAAGAATAATAAATAAATAATGATTTATTTAATTATTCTTATGGGTTTTTTGGGTTTTAATCAGAAATAATTTAGGAAAATGGTTCTCTAAATTATTTCCTAAGGTGAAAGTGGGTTTTAATGTGTAAAAATTCATACTACATGGTGTATTTTGATCAACCTAGTAGGAAATGGCTAGGTGATCATTTTTTAGGTGATAACATTAACTTCAAATTCAAAGATGAGAAATAAATTAACATTTTTGGATAAAGCAATTTCTATCAAAGATGCAAATTAGAAAAAAATTGCACTATATTCTACCATAAAATTCAAAACAGGGAATTAAAAATATGTAAATTTGAATTATAAAAATTTTATATCAAAATCATAATGATGTAAAGCAATATTTTCACTACAATTTTTTCGTTATCTCACAATGCATCATCTTTGATTATTTCATTGAATTGATAGAAATTGAGCAATTGCACTGATGTGAAATAATAAACATTTCTTGTTAACCATCTCTAATTATTTCATTCATTAATAAAGACCAAGTGAATTTATTACTGTAAATTTAAGTTATATTAAATTATTCTTTTATTACCATAAATAATTACACTAATGTTAATATAAATTTGAATTTATTATAAAATTAATTTATATTTTTTAATTTTAAAATTTAATATTTAAAAAATAATGTAAATATTATTTTTAATATATTATTATATACATCACAACATATCTCCATACTAAAATATAACATAAACCATGCTTCTTGCATTTCTCCTTTAAAACATCACGCCGACAGCCTAAGTTTCAACACCATGGTGGCCATACTTAATATTGACTTGATCACCTTTATATCTATAATTGGGGGATGATAAAAAGTCATGTATCTTTAAAATGACGAAAGTAAACATCGAAAGGAATCAACCACAGATGTGATATGTCGTATAAAGTAAGGAGAGGCTTATGCCAAAATTTATTGATATAAAAGTTTTAAAATTGACTTAGATGTTAATTAAATATTTGGTTTGGTTTTTTATAAATTTAGAAGAAAAAGTGATTTTAAATTACAAATTCGTGGATTAAATTCATATTAATTACTAATTTCATAATTTAAAATCAAAAATTCTAATTTTAATATATATATATATATATATATTCAGAATATATAATGGAATCAACATTGAAAGTGATTTTCAATCTAGACTCATAGGATTTAGCTCTGCAATCCTAATGGTAAGACGACCATGAGTTAGGCGGTGCAGGAAAACCAAAAACTGTAGCAAGCAATAAACGCAGAAACCAAGAACTAGCAGAAATGACAGAGGAGGAGAGGAGGAGAGAGATCCCCTCCTATTGAGATGCAGCGGCAGGGAAAGGCCAGAACACCAGCAACCAAGCAGAAGAAACAAGAAAACCGGGACCTGTCCTTGGAGCACGATGGCAGGCAGGCAGCAGAGGCAAGTGTTTACCATGTGCAGTGAAGAAACCAAGATTTATAATCTTGATGAACAAACTAGAGCGATACAGAAGCTACATGAAAGACCATGCACTAATATGCAAATTCATCGGAGTTTCGCTGACAGAAAAAGACCTCATCAGATAGATCCAACAAAAATGGCAACCTTGAGGCCATATCGAGCTAATGCTGGGAGCAAGAGGCTTCTTCACGGTAATCTTCTCGAACCTGCAAGATAAAGAAAAAGTGTTTGAAAATGGCTTATGCTTTCGTTATAATGTTGGACTGTTTATGAAATACTAGGAAGAATGTTATAACCCTAATAAGGAAAAATTCTTAGCAGCCCCGGTATGGGTAAGGTTATTCGGGCTACCAATGGATTTTTAGGATTTAGAAATCCTAGAGGGTATAGGAAACACAATAGGAAACTTTGTTAAAATAGTTGAAACTACAAAAAATGGAAGATACACTTCATATGCTAGAATTTGTGTCTGCATGAATATAGCTAACCTTATTCCAGATACAGTCAAGCTAGAGTATCATGAGGAAGTATGGAAGCAAACCCTTGACTATGAGCACATTCCATTCAGATGCAGAAGATGTCATGAGTATGGACATCTATTCAAGGAATGCCCACTCAACATAGAAGAAGAGGAGCGAAGAAACAAACAACAGAGGAAAAATCAAGAAGACAAGGAAGGGTTTCAGGAAGTAAAAAGCAAAAGAAGACACACAAGAGAGAACCCCAGTGAAGGAAGGAAAGAACAACAAACCCAGCCAAGTAATACAAACAGCTTTGAAATCCTACAAGAAGAAGAAGAAGATAATGAGACCCAAACAATGGATTATCAGGGAGAAAAGGGAAAGGAAAGCAGCACAAGTCAAGGCAAATCACATACTAAGAGAAAGGCACAAAGTGAACCAACAAAAAAGGAGGAAAAGGAAGCGAGGGAAAAGATGGACAACGCAGTAATGGAAATTGACACAAGCAGAGGAGAAGAACTAAGCTCAGAAGAAGAAGTATTGCGGAAACTTCTAGATGAATGGAGACACCTGGATGAAAGATTCATTCCAGAAGAGCAAAAAAGAATATATAGAGAAACATTTTAACAGTACCAAGCAAAGTAGGGATAGGGAAAGTTGGAAATGGTAGAACAACTAGGCCTCCAACAGGATAATACTCATGACCATCAAAGAAAAGCAAAAGGCAGGAAAAAAAGAGGTAGGCGAAATATACAGGAATCGATACAGATCATGGGAGAAATGTTGATGAACACCGAAAGAGTAGTTCCGCTCTCGGCGGTATTCCACCAGTCAAGCCAAGCACCCCAATGATAATCACATACTGGAATATAAGAGGCATGAATAGTAAAGGAAAACAGAGACACTTAGCAGAAAGGCTAAGAAAAGAAAAACCCCAACTAATGTTACTATAGGAAATAAAAATCTCAGGAAGGAAAATGGAGGAAATCCTAAATAAAATCAAACCGAAATATGAATGCATGACCATAGATGCGAAAGACAGTGCGCGAGGCATAGCAATATTATGGAACCCTGTAGAAATCACAGCAGATTACTGGGTAGGAATGAAAAGAATACTCACGGTGAAAGTTCCGGTTAATCAGAAATAGAGAATGGTTTCTAGTTTTGGAAGTATATGGCCCTCATACACCAACGGAAAGAGGAAGCTTCCTCCTCCAACTTCAGCAGCTAGGAAACCTTCATGAAGAAAAGTTGTGGTTGATAGCAGGAGACTTTAACATGACAACATCAAAAGATGAGAAGAAATGGGGACTGCAAAGAGAAGAGCCAGAGATGGAGAGATTCAGGGACCTTCAGGCAGAACTGAAAATGGTAGATATCCCAACCATAAATGGAAAATACACATGGAACAATTGACGAGGAGGGAACAAACAAATAGCATCAAGGCTAAACAGATTCCTAGCAACAGAACACTTAGGAGACTGAGACTAGGATGGAAGGAAGAAATAAAATGCACACTTCCAACTCATATTAAAAGACTTCAAAGGAAGGATAAAGAAGTGGAATAGAGAATAATTTGGAGATATTCAAAAGGAACAAGAAACGCTCAAAATAAGGATGAAATGAATACAACAGAAAATCATAGATGAAGGGAGAAATGAAGAACTGGAAGAAGAAGGATTGGTGCTAAATAAACTGAAGGAAAGAAGAAAACAAGAGGAAATCTTATGGAAACAAAAATCAAGAATCCAATGGCTAAAAGAAGGAGAAAGAAACACGAAATTCTTCCATAAGGCAATGCTACAGCACCAACAGAAAAATAGAATATTCTCCCTAAAAGACAACCAAGGCAACAGGCTAACACAGAAAGCTGAAATGGAGAATTTGATGGTACAACATTTTAAAGAGCTCCTGATAGAACCCAATATCAGAAGGGAGGATGACATTAATAAAATTAGTCAACATATCCCTAAAATAGTGACTAGAAACTAGAACTTGGCACTCCTAAGGGTCATAATGAAAGCAGAGGTGGAGGAGGTAATAAAAAAGATGGCAAAGAATAAATCACCTGGGCCGGAAGGATTCACCTCTGAATTCTATCAAGCCACATGGAACTTCATGAGTCAAGATATAGTGAATGCAGTAGGAGAGTCTCGATGCACCAAAAGAATGCACCCAGCCTTGAATACTACATTCCTAGCCCTAATACCAAAGACAGAGAACTCAGAAGAACCATAAGGATTCTGATCGATAGTGCTCTACAACGTTTTATATAAAATACTAGCTATAATCATGGTGAATAGACTAAAACCAATACTACCGGATTTGATATCCTAGGAGTAGACAGGATTTGTCAAAGGCAGACAAATAACAGATAGCATAGTGGTAGCACAAGAAGCAATTCACTCACTAAAAAATTCAAAAACCAAAGGGATGTTGATAAAACTAGACCTAGCCAAAGCTTATGACAGACTTAGTTGGGGATACCTCCAACAAATCCTAAAGGCATATGGTTTTGATGACAAGTGGATAAACTGCGTAATGTCAATGATAACTATGTCAGTTATGTTAGTACTACTAAACGGGTCACCAATAGAAGCCTTCAATCCTTCCAGAGGACTCAGGTAGGGTGACTCGATATCCCCGTTCTTGTTTATCCTCGCAGCGGATGGACTAGGAAGACTAATAAAAGCCAAAGTTAATAGCGAAAAACTGAAGGGATTACGACTATGGGGAAATGACCTACCTCTAACCCACCAACAATTTGTCGATGATGTTATGTTATATGGATAGGCAACACTCAAAGAAGCAAAAAAAATAATGGAAATTCTCACAGAATTCACAGGGGCCTCGGGGACAAAGATAAGTAAAGAAAAATATGAAATTTATTTCTTCAATACCCAAGCTTCCTCCCAAGCCTTCCTGGCAAGAACCATGGGATTCAGAGTCAGGAAATTACCTACAAAGTACTTAGGCATCCTGTTAAATGACAAGCAAAACAGAGTTGCTAATTGGGGTACCCTGATGGGTAAGATTCAAAAGAGAATGCAAAACTAGACATTCAGGGCACTGAACATCCCAAGCCGCATAATCCTACTAAAATCGGTGCTCCAATCCATATCGATCTATCAATTGACCAGCCAAGCCACACCTAAAACAATCTGCCAAAAAATGGTAGATATGTTTAAAAAGTTCCTATGGCAAGGGTCGAGTAAGATAAAAAAATGGGCGCTTCTATCTTGGAGTTGGCTAAGTAAATCCCTAAAAGAAGGAGGACTAGGCCTGAGAGACCCATACATCTTGAACCAGGTAATGGGGGCAAATTTATGGTGGCGATGGATACAGGGAGGGGACAACCTGTGGAAAAAACTATGGGAGAGAAAATACGAGATGCCCAGGTCTCCAGAAGGAAAGCTGAGAAGCCAAACCAAGAAGAAAGGCTCTGCAATTTGGAACTTGGCAAGAGCCAACAGGGATCTAATCAGGGAGCATAGCTTCTGGGAAGTAAGAGAGGGGGATAACGTGAATTTATGGGAAGAGGCGTGGCAACAGAGAGAAAAACTCAACAAATAGCCTCTACTCCAAGAGATCCACTAGTTCACCATCCAAACTGAGGGCGATACAGTATGAAACTACTGGAGCCCGGAGTCAAATGGATATTGGAGAAAGTGGAAACAAAAGGAAAACTGGCTAGAAGCACCTGTAATAGCTCACTGGGAAATATATGAAAAGGAAATGGCAACAAGGAAAGTAGTGGTCAAAGAAGGGATGGACACTCTAAGATGGGGAAATAGAATCAAAGGTATGTTCACAATAGCAGAAGGATACCATATAAAAGTAGGATACAACAAACACCCAGAAACAAAAAAATGGGAAAGCATATGGAAAACAAAAACATGGCCGAAGGTAGCATTCTTTACCTGGATCCTGAGCCATGGGAGAGCACTAACATGGGACTAGCTAAGGAAAAAAGGAACGCAAGGCCCATCGTGATGCGCCCTCTGCCGAGAACAGGAAGAAACCATGGAGCATTTAACCAACGCTTGCAAAGTCAACGGCAACCTGTGGAGACAACATCAGCAACTTTTTGAAATTAGTGACAGAGACATAAACAACATGAAAATAACGATAGAGAATTGGAGGAACAAACCTTACCAGAATACAATCCTGAACAGGGCTTGGAAACTCTCAATAGGATTCATTCTGTGGAACATTTGGAAAGAGTAGAACCGCCTGATTTTCAAGGAGGATGGTAGAGAAAATAACGAGATATGGAACCAAATCATCTAGAATATCAGAGAGACCATTCTCACAAAGAGGTGGTACGAGGAGGATTGGAAAATTTACCAAACAAAGACAAGAATAATGACACGCCTGCAACTAAATCAGAGTATGACGAACAAGATAGCAAGGAAACACCAAACTAATGAGATGGAAGAGGTCAATCACTACAGAAATCCTCAAAAGGGGTTCATCGAGTTGAATTTCGATGGGCAGCGAAAGGAAACCTAGGAGAGGTGGGGACTAGCGGAGTATTTAAAGACGACAGGGGAACAATGCTTAGAATCTACGCAATGGACTGTGACAACGGAACAAACAAAGAAGCAGAGCTTCATGCACTGAAAAGAGGGCTGGAAATTTCCATAAGGGAGGAATAACAAAAGCTACAGATAGAAGGAGATGTGAAACTGGTAGTGGATATAGTCAAACAACTACAACAAGGAACACCAGCATAAAAAATCATCCGTAGCTGGAGAATCGCCTAGTTGGTGAAGGATATAAGTAAACTCCTAAGACATGTAGCCTACATCCTTCCCACCCATGTGAGAAGGAAGGACAATGAACCAGTGGACAGTCTGGAAAATTAGGGTTGTAGGAATGGTGGAAGAACTCTGGATGCAAGTGAGGTCGAGCTAATTCAGACGAAGGAGATGGAAAACTTAATGCAACTCCTCAAAAAAGACAAAGAAGGAGAGAGGAATTCCAGATCCAGGAACATCAGCGAAAATCTAAAGAAACCAGGGAGGTGTGGCCGGGAAGGGGAAGGAAGAGGACATGTGGGGGAAAGGACAAATGCAGAGAATGAAGTGAGTAGACAGGTAATCTGGCAGGTGACGGAGCAGGGCATAGAAGGTACAACTCCTGAGATTACGAGGGCAGTGACGGATGAGAACGAAAAAGAGGAGGGCAAGGTAGAAAGCAAGAGGGTGGGCAGAAGAATGATACCAAGTGGCGGAACAAGGACAGTAGTAACATGGCAAGAGCAGTTGGGAGAGAGTGTGGATTAATGAGAGGCAATGATAGAAAGGATAGAAGGGCAGCATCCCGAGATGAGGATGGAGGGATTCGTGTCGGTAACAAAGCCAGACATGTGGTAGTAAAGGCAAGGGACCGGAGGAAGAGAGGAATAAAACTTAACAAAAATAAGAATATAGCAAATTGCATGCAGACGAAGACGAGGAAAGCTAGCGAGAAGGAAGGTGGCAGAAGAGCGAAGATGCGGGTGGCAGAAGGAAGAGGTAACAAATCGGCAAGTTGGTATGTATTCCTTTCACTCCACATTCTTGCTAGACTCAAAAGTATTTTTAGTAGGAAAATAGGAATACTGAGTGGGAACATGTATAAGGCTATAAAAAAGGATAACAGAACTTCCCGCGATAAGAGAAAAACCAATTCCGCAAAGCATCTAAATTTCTAGGGCAGGGAGATTGGGTGGGAGGGTATCGCACCCAGGAAGGGAGAGGGCCATCCTGGGAAAAAAATCCTGTAGTATTCCTCGAAAGAACATGACCCTAGCCAGACCTGTTAGATTTGATGGGAGCGAGCTAGTAGACAAAAGGGAAGAAACCTGGGAGGGAAAAAACCTAAGGATTAGAGGGAACCAAGCAATCATGCAACCTAGGGGGAGGGAAGGAGAGCCGGCTCCAGGAAACCTGTTGACAAGACAGGGAGACCTTGGGAAAGGTGGAAACAAAACCTGACCTCATCCGGGGAGGAACCCATGAGGTCGACTAAAATGGAAAGGCAGGGCATAGATTGCTGCTAGGGGAGGAAAAAGGGAAGAAACCCAAGAAAATACCAAACCCTGACCAAAAAAAGGACTGGCTCTAAACCCAATCTGACCAAAAACCCGAAGGTAGCAAATACAGGAAAGGGAAAGAAAATGAGCAAGTGGGAAATTGCTTTGATTCAATATTATAACTCTGATAAATGCATCAATTTTGTGATAGGTATATTAACATACCGGGGAAAGTATAGTGAACATAACAGAGAACACCAGGAAGAAGATAGCTGCAGCTAGGCAGGGAGAAAAATGGCCCCCAGGAGAGGAAAGAGAGTAACCAAGATGGAAGAAGGAACAAGTGGGCTGACCAGGAAAAGAGGTAGGAAACCAGGCAGTGAACATATGAAGACAATCATCGATGCCTACATGACAGGGAATCCACCGGACATTAGAGCCCAGATTTCGAGTTGGGAGGGGGAACTGAACGATAGTATTAATCACCGGGACATCCCCATGGAAGAGTGGGAAAGCATGGTGTCGGACCCCGGGAACACTCATGGGAGGCATTCCCTATTCAGGAAAACCATACAATAGTATTGGGTAATGAAGAACGTGGTGGCAGGGGCCATGACCCTACATCGAGAACAAACTGCGAGAAAAGAAGCAGAGGCATAGGACAAGAACAAGGAAAAGGACCCAGTCAGGGCAAAACTACTCAGGGAGATAACGACAATACAAATACAGACCTACAGAAATAACTTGGCCCTAGGTAGAATTGAACAAACTCTGAAATACCTGAAGTGGAGAATTGAGCAACTAAGTGAGATTCCAGGATCCAGTGCCAAGGCACCAGCCCCAGTAATATCCTCAGATGAGGATTGAAGCAGTGAACCAGTTTGATATCAAAAAGGCCTCCTTTGATGAAATGCATTTACATGTTTAATTTGTTTTCTAGGAATAGTAGTATTGACAGTCAAAACAGTGATGCTAAATGGATAGCAATAAACCTATTTAAATTTTGGACAGGGTTTAAAACTCACAGTGGTTATCTGGTTTCCTTTGGGCAAGTAAACCACCTGGAGAAAATGGTTGTTAAAATTTTTGAAAATTGAATATAAATAGAGGAACTGTCAAGTTTACAAAAAAAAAAAACATTGAAGGTGATTTTGTGTATGTCTACTATCATTATAACCATTGGGTGCATCACAATATTTTTAATGTGGATATGGGTTAATCGAGAGGGTTGAATCAAGAATCTCATAATATTTTATATAACATGTTTTGCTAATTGAACTACACCCTCAAGGTTTATTAAAAACATGAAAACCAATTTCAAAATAAAAATAAAAAAATGATCTTATCAATGATATTCACTATTTTCTTAGGTGAAAATTATGACCTTTTGCAACTATAATCTTAAAATTCCATAAAGTTATTAACAAAAACCATAAAATCAATCTTGTATTAATAAATACTATTGATAGTAACACCTTAGTGTGGACATGGGTTAATCAAGGGGGTGAACTAAAAACATCATAATATTTTACATAACATGCTTTGCCAATTGAGTTACACCTCCAAGGAATATTAAAAATATTAAAATCAATTTAAAAACTAAAAAATGATTATATTAATGACACTCTTTATATTTTGAGGTGAAAACTATTACACTTTGCAACTATGATCCCAAAATTCCATAAGTTTATTAACCATGCCTTAACAACTAGTGCAATAAAAAAAATTAAAACATCCAAATCAAAAAAATGGTGTTAAATGGGTGAAAATGTGAATATGGGTAACACTTTTCCTTATTTTTTATATTTTCATTTTTTAGGTCTTCGTCAACATTTCCATAATTAGCAATCATTTTTTTCTTAAAAAAAATTAGATAGAAAAATATAGTATTACAACAGTGTGTACTATTTTTTCATGAAATTTTCTATTAGTATTAGTTCTCTCAACACCTATTAACCATAAAACCCTAATTCCAAAGTGTTTCCCATTTTCACGTTTTCACCAAAACCTAGCATACATTTCATTTTTCAAAGTTAAAATTGAAATGTGTTTGAAACCATGTCTTTAATAACAATAGTATTTAATTTAGATTATATATATATATATATATATATATATATATATATATTCACTTTATTTTTATTTTTTCTTCCTTTTTTAATGATGATTTTGTTTGTAACACTTTTTCTTTTCAAATCAATGTTTTTAAAATATTATAATATTAAATTTAAAAAAAAAATGTTATTGGTATTAGCTTTTTTAGAATTAAATATTAATTTTAAATTTATTGTTACAATTGCACCATTTATTAATGCCACGATTCCCAAAAAGTCGTAACTTTAACCCTAGAAATGAAAGAGAGTTAAAATAAAATAATATTATCTAATAGTATCGTAAGTATTTAACCTTATTTAATTAAAACTTTTTAATCTCTATAATATTTATTTTAAGGTGTGGATTAATTGTATGAATGGTGTAAATAAGCTCTCTCGGTAGAGATATGTGGCCCTTTCACACTATGCAATTTTACCCCATGTTTTTTTGGTCATTAAAAGGGAGATTGAATTATGGGAGAATTTAAATTATTGAAGAGTTTGAATTATCAAGAAGGTTGAATTATCGGATAGGTTGGAATGACCATTCTATTCAAAAGATCCTCCTATCTCAAATCATCGGTATGTTCGAATTACCATTTGGTAGGGTAATTCAGATTATGAATTGTTAGGAGAGTTCAAATTTCCATTTAATTGGGAAATTAGCACGAGTTATCATTATACTACGAATATTTGGGAGACTTCTCTTTAAGAATAAGAAAACATAAAATTATTATAGGAATTATGTCAAGTTACCTCTGATAAATATGAATGAAATGAAATTTTCATATAATGATGATTGATGTCATTAATTAAATTAACTACAATTGAGAATCCCTAGAATCCCATGAGTGATGTTTCCCAAGCAACTCATATTAGAACCCTAAAAGGAAGTGGGACAACTTAAGGGACTACAAAGTAGAGGAGTGGATATCATTCTTTGGGTTGTGTAGGTTAATGGGGAAAGAGACTTGTGCAATGGAACTATTGTAGGTGGAAAATTAATTGTGAACTTGAAAATTGGGCTATGTGAAGAAAGTTAGATCTATTCATAGGTAAATTCATTCTTGTGGATTCACAGTCTTAGCTTTTGGGTAGTCTTTTTCGGAATTAGAATTGATGCAATAAGGAGCATGTGGTTGTGTGGAATGCCCTTCTTCTACAACAATTTAGTAGATAGTTCTCCAAAAGATAAGTGTCCATGACTTTCTTATGATTGTATTAAATAAATATTATTAATGTCAAGCTTATATTAATTTCTAGTTGCTTAACTCTGTTTGCAAATGTAAGTCTCATTTTAAATTTATAGCGGTATGATAACTAAATGGTTTCATTATATTATATAGTCTTGAATTATAATCCATGTGGCATGTTAATTAATCAATGGTAAGGGGTAAGAAATGTATAGGAAAGGAATTCAAATCTATGGTATTAAAGTAATGAATTGATAGTAAAATGGGTGGTTCCAAGAAGTGTCTCATACCCTCATACCCTAACCAAAGTATAAAGGGTATTGAGTATGTTACATATTAATAAAGTTTTTTTTTGGATTAAAAAGATTACAACTTGTTTAAAAACATGGCCTTAAAAATCAATCACATTCGAACCATATCTTTAAAATTAACGTTTGAGTGAAGTAGTGCTACTATTACTACCCTATTTTGGAGGGGTTTAAAATTATAACTTGTTTGAAATAATGGCATTAATAATTGATACTATTGTAATTGAAATCTTAAAATCAACCTCCAAGTCAAAAAAGGTGTTACCCATAATATATTTTCAAATTTTATTTATTTTCATGAATTTAAAATTGCAACATTTTTTAACCATGACCTAAAAGAGTGCCCATGGGGCTTTGAATTGATGGTGAATAAGTGAATCGTTAAGGCACTCCTTGTGATATGTCACTGGTTCAAATCCCTTGTGGGTGTTATCTTACAAGAAAAAACAAAAGGACCTGAAAAACCAACACCGTTATAAATAAAATGATTTTTTAAAACTTCAACAGTATAAGAATAAGAATAAGAATAATAAACACATTTTTTAAATAATCTAAAAAAAAATTAGAAAATACATGTTCAAAATAAACATAAAACACAACTTGAACCTCATTCACCCTATTAAAACACAAACAAATATACATAAACAATTGTTGCAATGCAACTTAGTCCTTACCAAGATGTTAGAAAAAACATAATGAATAGTGAAACTTAAAATGGAAAACTACACTTTGTCAAAAGATAATTATTTACTCATAATTAAAGCAAAAGGAGATTTAGATCTTATGAAAACAAATTCTCATGAATAATTATTAAAAATAAATTAGGTTTTGAACTTATTATAATAATTGATACATTCATTATACTATCTCCCATATATTAGTTGTTGATATTATGCAATTAGAAAGAAGTAATATATACAGATACACATTAATGTATATAATGTTGTTAAAAAATCTTCACAAAATTATCAACTTTAAAGAGAAAATAATTGGAAAAGCTTTTTCCACTCGTTATAATTTTTTTAATCTTTTAATTTTAGCATTATTACCTTTTATTTTTATTTTTTCCTTTATTTTTCAATATTGCCAATTTAGTGGCCACCATTTATATTAGCATATATTATTATAATATGATATTAAGATAATATTATATATTATATATAAGTGTTATATTATATTGTCTTCTTTTTTTAAAGTCGTATCTATATTGCAATAGAAAATATTTACATCAGTTGAGCAAAATTACTATCTTTGGTCTTCCATTTTGGAAACTAGGTAGTAAAGTAGAGAGTCAAGAACTTGCAAAAGTAGAGAAGAGTCCATGAAAAACAGAGACCAAAACCACTTGCTAGCACATTCAAGGGGAGACCAACAATAAGAGACAAAAATTGATTATTGAGTTGTTTGGAGGTATTTTCTTCCTTTTCTCATGCGGACGGAAATCCATCTTGAGAAGTTATTGGGAGTAGATGGCATGGAGATGATGACTACATTTCCTTGAGGCATTTATATTTCTAGAGGATCTAAAACAGTGCTTGCTTCCTTATTACTATATGAGTGATCTAATTCATGAAGATGTTTATGCCTGCTTGTAGATGAAGCTAGGATCATGGTTGTATCTCTCTCTTCTCCTTCTGAGGGATCTAGACAATAGTGGGGAGATGGAAAAGGCAGATGAGAGATCACATTCTATGAGATGAGTTGGCGTTGTGGGGGGGTTGAGCTAAGGGTGAAGAACTAGGTTTGGCTACATTTGATTTTTGTTTTTGCATGTTATCTTGCTTGTGAGCTAAGGAATTTTATATCCTTTTATGTTTTTCCATCCTTGATTTTTTTTTCTTGGCATCAAGGGGATGAGAATGTGTTTGACAAGAAGGGTAACCATTATGGAGATTACTTGGCTATAGATAGGACCTACGGCAGAACGTCACGTTTTCAAAATCCATTCGCTGCAAAATGGTTACGCCATTCTAATTGAGAAGGATCCTAACAAGATCTATTTCGACACGTATGTGTGCAAAGGTTACAATACACTTCTCTATCATGTTTGTATCTATTTTAATCAAATAACCTAAAGAGTTTTCTAGCTAGGACCTATGGAGTTAACAAATGAATGGGTATATTAGGAAGTCTTACCCAAATAATAAAGGGTTGAATTCAATAAACCATTAATAAAAGGAGAGCCAAGAGTGGCCCCAAAACCAGGGTCCTTAATCAAAAAATCTTTGATGGTCCTATCATTTTTTTAAAAAAACCACGAAGAAGCCCTTCAAATAGAAATATAGATATGTATTCGAGGACCAATTTTGGTGCACTGATTCCTACAGCATGAATGTTTATGGCCAAAGCCCATTAAAATGACAAATTATGGCATTCCTCTGATAAGATAAGTTGAAAATATCGAATTGGGGTTCTTCCACCTCTATTTCTAGAATATATTTCACTTGTTCTACAAATGAAATCCCATTCTAATATATTTTTGGAAGTTGGTTGTGAGAGACCTTCCTTTAGAGAATCATTAAAGGATTATTGTTGAGAGGAAAAGGGTGCATCTTATTATTTGGTTCCTTTGTCCAGTATTGCAAATAAGTGGATTAAGGAATCTTTTCTTATGCCATAATATTTGAGAAAAGGCCTTATTTTACCATGGATTATAGTTGCAAGTGTAGAGTCAAATTTTATGGCCTCCACCTTCAAAAAAAGGGTACCCACTAAGACTGGCCTCACAAAGACTGAAAATATCAAGTGATCTAAAGAAATGGCATCACCTTGAAGGAGGTGAGAACTTTGCTACAAAAAAAAATCCTCATAGTTTAAAAGATCTACAACAATGACAACATAGTGAGGGAGCTTTGAACGAAGGGGAGAATCTTGAAGATGAAAATCCCCTAGAGACAAGGTCACAACCAAAGACTTTAGGATTTCCATCATCATCATTGAAAATTCTCACATAATTTCAGGTCCAGAGCCGATTATAATTAGATACGTAATGTCCAAAAACAAGATAAATAACATGAAAGACAATAAGCTTTCTAAGATTGCTTTAAACTCCAATCAAAACCATTTACAACTCAAGTGTATATTATATTATATAGTTAATACTAATTAGTTAACCATATAATATAGTATATATCTATTAATAATTGTTATATATTATAATAATATATACTTGTGTGTGTGTGTGTGTGTGTGTGTTATAATTATAATGTATGTTCTCTTTTTTTTAGCTTGGAATGAAAGCACAAGAAAACCAAGAGTACTTCCCCACATTTCGTGGATGGTAAACTAGGTAAACCGTTGGCTTAGATTATTGGGCTTCGCCCCAAGGGAACCAAAGAGATTCAAACATGTGATCAGCAAAAACTAGAAACAATATCAAATAACTTCATGTTTGGCTCTAGACCACTTGAGCTAACCCTTGGAGCTTTATAATATATTCTTGCTATATAATTATAATTATATTATATTTTATATATTATAATATTGATTTATATATGTGTGTCAATGTGTGTGTGTGGATACTATGTATATAATATTAATTATAAATAAATATTATACTCACTATATCCATATATTATATCTTTTTGTAAGTCCCAAGGGTTAGCTCAGTTGTTCGAGTTCTCGTTGTTAAGTACTTAGCTGGTTGGGAGGTCACAAGGTCAAATCTCTTTGATGCCCTTGGGGTTAGGCCTTTCTTTTTTGCTCAACGGGTAGATCCCTTTAGGTTGATCTACTTGGATTTTTCTGTGGTTGTAGTGACCACCCAATGTTTGTGAAACACCCTTAAAAGATATTATATATTTGTGTAATTATAAATTAATATTAGAACTAATAATTTTTTTGTAAGTAAGCAAAATTTTCATTACATTTTCAGTAAATTAGATAGAGTACATGAATGGATTAACATTTGCATACAATGTATGATATGATTACATTCAGGGTACCAAAACCATACTATCTTGGTGTATACTGGGGAGAGACCATCTTCCCTTGAGAGGGAAATGAGACCGTTCTCCCGATAAATCTTGAGGATATATTTTGATACCAAAATACATCAATAAAAACATGCATGACAAAGACAACAAAAAAGCATAGCAAAAATAGTGACAAAGCATAAACTGTGAAAACATTTCCTAGAACTTGTTAATGGTCCTGATCATTATTGGCAGGATATTAGAAAGGGTTGTCGTATCCTTATGGAATCCATAGAATTCATTACCACTCATAAACACACCATACCAGCTGATGGTGGCCTTATGTTGTGAAGTTTCACCTTCCTAAGTAGTTATAGTGGTAGCCTTATTGGATGCAATGTGAACTTTCTCCACTTGAGCAGAAGTTTGAGCTTGCTCCCTAATGCCACCCGATTCCCTTTCCTTTGATTTCTAAGGGCCTTATAACTTAGGGATGGGAGGTTTGGATCCTTGAAAAAGAGATCTTGAATTTTCTAATTGTGCCGACAAATTAGGAGAAGCTAAAGGTGGTGGAGGAGGGAATCGAATTCCTGAAGCCCTGAAAGGGTTCTCAAAGCCAAATGAGCCTGTACCAGAGGAAATTCCATGTTCTAAATTCTTCCTTCTTCAATTTATATGACTTCTTCTTGGTCCCTCAGATGACGACCTAAAATGTTCCTGACCACTAGGGACCATCACCAGTATTCATGAGCTCTTGAGCTTCCATGGCAGTGATCGGGAGCCTAATATGTTGAGGCAAATCTTTAGCATATTTCTCCAATCTTGGACCATGCCAAGTCAAGGGAGGATGACCCTGCCCACCGCACTTGGCATGACCTCTTTCTCATACCATGGCCACTTGGGAAGAAGAATTTCTACTCACAATTCTAATCTCCTTTGCCTTAGTTTCACAACAAATGCAGCAAAGGTTAAAAATGGAGTCTAGCAAAAATTATAGTGACTAGTGACAGAGACTAGCAACGTCATTCCAAGAGTGAGTGCAATAGAGGCTAACAACAGATTAATGGAGCAATGAAATAATTGCTTGTGGTAGAGGCAAACAAGTGTAACAAAGGCTAGTTTATAAGGCTAGCGAGAGCTATGGGGATTTGAAATAGATATTAACAAATGTAATGGAGGTGAGTTACCTATTGAGCATAATAAATGTATGAATGTATGTTCTCCTACAAATTAACCCCAAAATCCATATCCCTAGTACGGTGTAAATTCCCAGGTTTTGTTCGTTCACAACCCTTGCTCTCACATTGAATGTGAGTTGCACAAGAATTTGAGTGAGATCATCACCCAACCTTGGCCATAAATGTGTTATGGTGTGCTGGCATGGATGGCAATAGTATATGCATTGAGTGAAGAGGCACTTCAATGCGGGAATGTTAGAATTAATATTGTATTATATATAATAATCTTTTATATTTTAAGATTAGTTAATTAAGATTATATGTTGAAGTTATATATTAATATTTAATACTAATTAGTTAACCATATAATGTAATATATAGCTATTAATATATATATATATATATATATATATATATATATATATATATATATATATATATATATCTATATATATATATATATATATATATATATATATATATATATATTATAACATATGTTTCTTATACAATTATAATTATTTTGTAGTTTATATATTATAATATTGATTTATAGTATTATTAATGTATGTGGCTATATATAGACTCTTCTCTGTAAATTCTAGGGTTTTTTCTACATAATTGTCTATGCTTGGCTCTGTGAGAGGGGTATGTACTCCCTCTTTTAGCCATATTGCTTTAGTAGTTCATAATGAGTGGATCTACTAAAATTTCTCGTCAATCTCCTCATCTTCGACATCCTTTTCATAGAAAAATTAGATGAATTTGGTTTTTGGGTTCATAACAAAACATCCATTGGGTGCATCATGCCAAGCTATAAATCCAAGGTGTTTCTTGCAAAATGTTGTGCAATATTGAA
Organism: Pinus tabuliformis; assembly: GCA_031772625.1. NCBI lineage: Eukaryota > Viridiplantae > Streptophyta > Pinopsida > Pinales > Pinaceae > Pinus > Pinus tabuliformis. The sequence goes on along the minus strand of CM062818.1, from coordinate 564,270,153 downwards.
AATATGAGGTTAAATCTAGTAAGATTGAAGAATGTATCCAATCTTATATGCAATATCTGGCATGCTCTTATCTGCAAATTTATTGGATTATGGCCTTCTAAAAAAGCTTTAGTTGGGTGGATATGAAATAAATAGAACCCCCTGGGTCAAGTAGAATTTGAGTTAGGTTGCAAGGGTCTTTAAATAGTCATTTTCTCTATCTTAGAAGGGACATCGAGGGTTTTTGAAGGAGGGTCATATTTTTTCAAAAATGCAGGGATCTTCATGCAGTTACAGAAGGAGCAATATAATCTGGAGAAGGAGGATTTCCTTGCATCCTCGATGTGGGTTCATCACTTTTATCTCCCAAAAAGAATATTTGGAGGAGGAAACCTTTGAAGGCATCAGTAATTCCATCATAAAATTTGTCAAAGTACCAAATGCTACCAAGAGAGGGAGGTACATTCCATATTCACATATATGTGTTTATATGAATATTTCTCAGCCTCTTCCAACCTCAATAGATATTTACTATTAAGATAATGTTTGGAAGCAATCTCTATATTATAAGCAAGTCCCCTTTATATTCAAGTGTTGTCATATATGAACATCTTATTAGAGATTGTCTGAGGAATACCAAGGAAACATTTGAAGAAAACCATTCTCATAAGGGTCTCTATAGCACGTCAACATTTAATCATGTATGCAATCAATAGAAGGTAAATCCCATAAACCTATAGAGTTCATGCAAAATTATCTTGAAGAGAATCAACAAAATCCATTACCATAGGAGATGATTAGCCCCCTTTCCGAAGAAGTTGAAGCAAAATCCATACCAAAAGATATGGATATAGATGACCCACGATTGATTATCCTTGTGGAAGCATGGCATGGAAAAGATGTGATGGACATGCTAGTTTACAAGGATGGGATTTTTTATAAGGCGTATCATTGAAGCAAGAAATTGGGCTGAAGTTCCTCACAATTTAGTCTTGGGGTTCAGATGATGGATTTCAATGTGGTCTCCAGGAAAGGCAAAGAGACCAAAAAATGAAGTTGTAAGAGAAATAAGGCACTAATCCAACAAGATGGTGAACAATTAGTGAACTCAGGGAAAGTCATGCAAATGTCAAAGGCATTCCCCCCTTTGAAATATTGAATCCCTAAGGAGTTTTCTATGTTTTTATGATTATCATAGTAGTTTTCTAATAGCCTATTCTTGATAGGCAGTTTATTAGTTTCAAGTATCTCCTAGATTTTAGTTCTCTTTTGGAAATTCAAACCACACGTAACTTTCTTTGTTTAATGAAATGGTGTTTTTACTCCCATATATATATATATATATATATATATATATATATATATATATATGCAAGAAAATAAACAAATATTAAACTCATTATATCCATATATTCTATCTTTGTGTAATTATAAATGACTTTTATATATATATATATATATATATATATATATATATATATATATATATATATATATATATATATTGATGTTTTATATTTTAATATTAGTTAATTAATATTATATATTAATAATTAATATATAGTTACTAATATATTATGACTTATTACAAATATATCATATCAAACCAAGTTGGCCCCAAGGGTTAGCTCAAGTGGTGCAGATCTAGATGTGAAGTTATTTGATAGTGTTGCTAGTTATTGTTGGTCAAGGTTTCCACTCTTTTCCATTCCCTTAGAGTCAGGCACCATAATCAGGGCCAATAGTTTACCTGGTTTACCATCCACGAAATATGGGGAACTACTCTGGGGTTTCCTAGAGTAGTTCCCCATATTTCGTGATAGGCCAAATGTTTTTATGTTCTGCTCGGCTTTAAAAGTTAGTTAATCACTAAAAAATCAATAAAACTTGGATTATTTTTAGTCTAAAAATTAGTTAATCCACTTTTATGGAGTCATAAAGTTAGAAAAGCTAGGAAACTCAACAAAAGCTCCAAAAAGAAATGGAGTCTTACTTGCAGTTGTTCAAAAACACTTCAATCTATCCACCAATAACAATAATATAATAGATAAATGAAATTCATATATATATATATATATATATATATATATAATGCAAAAAAATATAATAAAATTTTTTATTAAGAAAAAGTCAATGATAAGTCTATTACTATAGTCCTAGCCTTTGATGGGAAAATATATATATATATATATATATATATATATATATATATATATATATATATATATATATATCCTCGAAATTACCTTTGTGTTATGTCCCTATAACACTAGGGATTCCCCCATTACTATTGCCATTGTATCCCTTATTGTTATTATTGTTCAATCTATCCACCAATAACAATAATATAATAGATAGATATATATATATATAATAGATAAATGAAATTAAATATATATATATAATGCAAAAAAATATAATAAAATTTTTATTAAGAAAAAGTCACAATAAGTCTATTACTATAGTCCTAGCCTTTGATGGGAAATTATATATATATAGATATAGATATAGATATCCATGAAATTACCTTTGTGTTATGTCCCTATAACACTAGTGATTCCCCCATTACTATTGTCATTATATCCCTTATTATTATTTTGTGCCCCTATTGTCCCCATATTGTTATTGTTGTGCCCTTATATTATTATTGTTATGTCGGCTTTGATTATATTGTGACCCCTTAGACTCTATATATAGAAAGGAGGTTTAGTCATTTGTATCATTCAAGGATTGTTCATTTGTGTAATGTAAAGGAGTTTTCCCCCTCGAAGAGATTGATTTTGAAGTCGTTGATCTATCTTTTCTATCTTTTTGTGAGTTAGTTCATAACATTTGGTATCAGAGCTTTGGATTCTAGGGTTTCGCTGCTCCAAATAGGTCATCATGGCATTTTCTCTATAACTGTTTTTATGTGACATTTCAGATGCTAAAAAAAAACCCATTTGAGCTGAAATCTTGTTGATCCTCGAGTTTGAATTTCAAATCTTGTCTCTCTATATTTTCATAGATATGATCTAAGGAAGTTAGGTTTTTGCGAGCTCCCAAATTTCATCCCAAACAGGTGACCTTGGGAAAATCGTCATAACTTTCTCTCTAAGTATAATATTGAATTTCATAAGAAGTTAAAGAAAGAGGACGGATTGTAGTTTTCTATGCATCATTGTTAGGTCCGAAGGTTGAAACATGGATATTTAGCACTTCGTACAAGTTCACTCTACTAAAAGAGTGTATAATCAAGTCATCTTGGGAGATTGGGCATAACTCCTTCTTGGAGAATCAAATTTAGATCATACTGGTGGCGTTGGAAAGAAGACTCAAAGGGCTACCATAGTTCGCAATTTCATACCTTGGAGACCCAAAATTTCAAAGATACATCAGATTCAATATCGAGCTCCTACAAAGTGAAAAAAGGTGTGTAGTTTTTTTTTTTATTTTGCATAAGTTTGTTTTGAAAATTTAGTTTTAAGGAATTCAAAGTGCATAATGAAGCATAATTATCATTAATTGATGCCCCGAATAAAGAAAATGGAACACCTAGTAAGAAACTTGAAAGCTCTAGCATGACTCATGAAAAAGAGGTAGAAATGCAACATGATATATCAAAATTACGAGACCAAGTGCAACAAATTTCACTCTCACAAAAAGTAACAAAATCTCAGATGGAAGATTTAAAGAAAAACATGGAAGCTAAGATGGATGGTTTAAAGAAAAGCATGGAAGCTAAGATGGAGGGTTTAAATAAAGGTGTGGAAGCTAAGATGGAAGGAAAAATGGAAGATTTGAAGACAAATTTGACAAAGTTGCTACAAGAAATGTTTATTAATGGTGAAAGGGTAGTAAAAGAAACTCATAATGAGAACAAGATAAATGTTAATCATTATTTCATAGACTCTAACATTGGATTGAAGGCCCACCATGTTCCAAAAATTAATATGGGGAAGTTTGATGGCAAGGATCTTGTAACATGGATACTACAGATGGAGCAATATTTTGATCTCCATAATGTGCAAAACACACAAAAGGTACGCATTGCAACTTTATATTTGGAACGAAATCAGTTTGTATGGTATCGATGGCTTTGCTCTCGTAAAAAAATTGTCACTTGGGAAATTTTTACAAAATGAATTATAGCACATTATGAAGATACAAAAAGCAACACATTTTTTAGCCAGTTGATAAATCTCAAACAAAAGGGTTCAATGATGGAGCACATTCGGGACTTCCAAAAATTGAATATAAGGATAAAATATATTCCAGAGGAGCATAGGATTGATGTGTTCATAGGGACTTTAAAGGATACCATTCAACATGAGGTTCTCCTTTGGGAACCTGATTCATTGGAGAAGGCATTTAGGTTGGCAAGAAAAATGGAAAGCAAAATTATGGAAACAAGGAAGCCTACCACTCACAACTATAAAGATGAAAGTGTTGTTGCCCCTAGCCTTCCACAACCTACAAGGTTGACACCACAACAATTGGAAGGAAAAATAGCAAAAGGGATTTGTTATAGTTGTGATATAAAATACACTAAAGGTCATAAGTGTGTTGAGAAAAAATTATTTTACATAGATTATGAAGAGGAGGAAGAAAAGGAACAAGAAACATAAAAAGAATAGGATATACACCAGGAACAAACCCTAGAGAAAGAAGAAATGAATCTGACCATATCTTGTAATGCATTGGCTGGAATTACCACTCCTCAAACTATCAGGATAGAAGTACATATCAAGAAGAAAAAGGTAATAGTGTTGATTGATTCAGGAAGTACCCATAATTTTATTCATTGTAAGATAGCCAAGGAATTGAATTGCTTCCTATATCCAGCACAAGAGTGTCAAGTGATGGTTGTAAGTGGAGGAACCATAAATTTCTCTAGAAAGTGCCATACTATCAAGCTATCCATAGGAGAATATGTATTGAATAGCCCAATTCTTTCCATTCCAATGGGTGGTGATGATGTTGTACTAGGATTCCAATGGCTACAATCCTTGGGTACAATAGTTTTTAATTTTCAAGAAATTTTCATGGAATTTTGTTTGGAAGGAAAGGAAATTGAATTAAGGGGTATCGCAGGGAAACCGAAAAATATAATCAGCTCTAACGGAATGACAAATCTTCTAAAGAAAGAACAAGGACGCATAATTGTATAATTATGTTCACTAGAGGTTCCCACACCGAAATAATTTATTTCTCCAGATCACCAAATAGTCTTGGACAATCATTCCAAGGTATTTGAGACTCCCGAAGGCCTCCCACCTATCCGTGACCATGATCATGCTATTCATTTGATTCCAGGAATTGTTCCTCCAAACATCAGGCCTTACAAATATCCCTATGCCCAAAAGAGTGAAATTTAATGTATGGTTGCAAAAAAGGTTGGTATAATTCAACCTAGTCAAAGTTCTTTCTCTACTCTAGTGGTATTGGTGCACAAGAAGGATGGATCATAGTGGATGTGTCCGGATTATAAGGAGATTAAGAAGATCACTATTAAATATAAATTTAGCATTTCTGTCATTGATGAATTATTGGATGAATTGCATGGATCAATTTACTTCACCAAGTTGGATCTGCATTCAGGATATCATCAAATTAGAATGAAGTCTGAAGACATTTCGAAAACAACATTTAGAACTCATGAGGGTCATTATGAATTTTGGTCATGCCTTTTTGCCTTACCAATTCACCTTCTACATTTTAAGGTTTGATGAATTCCATTTTCAAACCCTTTGTTAGAAAATTTGTGTTCGTATTTTATGATGATATACTAATCCACGGCAAGTCTTGGAAGGATCATGTACAACATGTTGATAGGGTGCTCAAAATATTGGAGGAGAAACAATTATATTCAAAAAGCTTCAAATGTTTCTTTGGAGTACAAGAGGTGGAATATCTGGGTCATATTGTATCTCATGAAGGTGTCAAGGTAGACCCTAGTAAAATTAAAGCCATTAAGGAATGGAAAATCCCCACATCCATAAAGCACAAGGATTTCTTGGGTTGACAAGGTATTATCGCAAGTTTGTTAAGAATTATGGGATACTAGCAGCACCTCTAACAACATTATTGAAGAAAGATGCATTTTCATGGACTCCAGAAGCAACAAAGGCCTTTGAACATCTTAAAGAGGAAATGTGCCAAGCACCAGTCTTAGCTATGTTGGACTTCACAAAAACCTTTATTGTGGAATGTGATGCCTCAAGAAATGGAATTGGTGTTGTTTCAATGCAAGAAGAAAGATCCATTTCTTTCGAAAGCCATCCAATCAAAGGAAAGTATTTACACAAATCTATTTATGAGAAGGAAATGTTGGAAATACTATATGAACTTAAGAAATGGTGACCCTACCTAATGGGACGACACTTCAAGGTAAAAATGGATCATGATAGTCTTAAATACTTTTTAGAACAAATAATATTTTCAAAAGAGAAGCAAAAATGGGTCACAAAGATGTTGGGTTATGACTTTGAAATCATCTACAAAAAAGGGAAGAAAAATGTTGTGGCAGATGCACTCTCAAGAAAGGATGAGGATGTGGAAGCATTTATTTGTGCCATTTCTATTATCCAACCATATTGGATAAACGAAGCAAGCAATGAATGGAAGATTGACGAAGAAGTGTGGGCACTCATTCAAAAGTCACAACAAGATCCCATTAAATATGATACATTTAGCTGGAAAAATGATTCGTTATGGTACAAAGATCGCCTATACCTATGTAAGAATTCCCAACTCAAACAAAAGATTCTTATGGAATTGCACACTTCTCCCTTAAGAGAACACTTGGATTTTTAAAAACTTACCACAAGGTTAAGAAGGAATTTTTTTGCGATGGCCTTAAATCGGATATTTAAAAGTTTGTGGCGAAATGTTTGGTTTTCCAATAAAATAAATTTGAAACAATTAAAACCCCAAGTCTATTACTACCTTTATCCATTCAAATCTAACGTTGGGAGGAGGTTTCAGTGGATTTTATCACAGGTTTACCCAAGTCCAAAGGAAAGAGTGTCATCATGGTGGTTGGCTTGATGGGGCCTGACCCAGGTGTGGATTTAATTAGCCAAACAAATCCCTACACTACTAGCCCTTTCGGCATCAGCCCGCGGAGCACGGATTGAAGTCTCACCCGAAGTAGTATGAGGGGATGTTGGAAGCAAGTTTCTGCACCCTTGAGATGTCTGAGGGGTCGATTTAGTCCAACAGTGCCTACCTTCACGTAGGTCACTTCGCGTGTTGTGATGACCTGCGAGGCCTTCGCGATCTATTATAATCACCTTGGTGCAGCCCTAACCAGGGGCTGAGGTGATTTCACGCTCCTATGGCAATGATCTACGCTATTTCCCTAAATTATACCACATATCTTACTTACCATCTTACTAAGGTTAGTTAACTTCGCATAAACAGATATTTTATCTTGCATTCACATATTCAACATATTCATACATGTTCATACACCACATAAACAACAAAAATGTAATTTATACCCAATACATTCAATACAGAAAACAGGAGATAAATACACAAGAATGATATAAAACTTCTCTTTATTAATGCTTCAACGGTTACATACTCAATCTACCCTGCACACTCAGTTGTAGACAACTAGACCTCTACGCACTCAGCGGTAGAGACTTCTCCTACTCTATGACCCAAAGACTCGACTTTTCCCTTAGATCTTCCACTATGCTTCTATTCCATGATCCTTAATTTCCTTTTCTACAACTTAGAGCCTCGCTCTATTTATACAATCCCATGGTCCACGGACCATGGGTAGATCTCTATAGCCGACATTACATTACAAAATTAAGGGCAAACAAACCTATGACTCATTTACAAGCTACGCGCTCCGCGCCCACAAAATGCAGTCTTTACATCAAAGATACAATTTATGACCAAAATCTGGGCTACAAGCCCCAAAACTTTCCTTGGGAGATCCCATGCCCAATAGGCCCCCAACACAAACATCGTGACCAACCCTCGAGTCACTCTGTCGGTGTAGAGATCTTTGCATGAAGACCTGCCAACTCTGCCTGGACTGCTGTAATATCGACAATGCACTGAGACGCTGCCTGCTGCACATGCTGGACGCGTTGTTCAGAAACCATTGTAGCTGAACTGCTTCCCTGAACCTGTTCCTATGTGCCCTGCATCTACGTGAGATTTTCTTCAATAGAGGCTGTAATGATGAACGCCTCATCAATCCATGGTTGTATGCGTGCCTTCAAAACAACTTCCTTGTGTTGAGCAACATCCACCTGCTCCTTGAGTGCTTTTTCCTGTTGCATCCATGTGAGTCTTTGTGCAAGGGAAACCATCTATGCGGTCCCTTTTATCTCACCATATTTCTGCTACAGCTTGCGCGCCTCTATTTCTAAGCGGTTGTATGTTCGGGTCCTCCTGTAGAGTGGTGAGAACCTCAAACGACTCTTCAAATAGCCTGGTGCAGTCTTTCACTGCACTGTTGACCTCTGCTATGGCCATTGTAATCGCGCTGGCACACTGTTCCTTAACCTTTGGTAGCTTTGAAGGTTGCACCTTCAATTGTAGCTCGGCGACATGAAGGTTTAGCTCCAGCTGAACCTTGGCCATCTCTTCCTTAGCCTCGCGTACCCTGCTGCTAGTTTTCGGATGCGTGCCTCTGCTAGTTCCTCTGCTTAGATGGCTAGCTCCGGGACCATCTGGTAAGCTTCATCGACCACCTACACAATTTGTCGATTCTGCACCACTACCTCGTCACGCTATAGGCTCAACTATTCAATGTTGATGCACTGCTCGCTCATGACCTGGAGCGCGCAACCCTCCCTAGCTCGCAGTTCTGCAGTAACTCCATCCTACAAAACATAGAGCATCTCCCAAGGGAGCATAACCATGTTTATCCTGATCCCCTTTAATCCGCCGACCATAGCCCTTTCGACCTCATTTTTGGTCATGAGTGCTCCCTCTAGCAGCACTATGGTGTTGGTCATGCGGGCACGCAACATTTCCTCAGTCGTTGTCATGCCTAGTGCGAGGCTAGTTGACATAATACCAGCCTGTGGAGTGCGCACCTGCAACTCCTATATCTAGACTCGGAGGGCCCCCAACACCATCTAGTGTTCCTCCGCAACCTACTGGAGGGCCTCCGTAGTGATTTTTGGTCCATTAATACTCCCTTGGCGATAGCTTTTCCCAAATCTAGCCCATAACATTTGCCTTAAATGCCTGCCACCCACTCCAATTGGTCTCAAACCAAGCATTACATCGTGAATAGTAACTGTAACAGTCACTTTCCAACCAACCCACGTGGCAGCGTAGCTACCCTCGCGCTGTCACGGACCCTGTGACACTTTGCTTCTGCCCGCAGTCTTGACATCATACAGCTCCTGGGCATAGTAGTTTATAGTCCTGCGCCTCCTTTTAGCTGCCTGGAGTGCTAAGACTGTGCATCCTACGACTAGTCAGATGGTCAAGCCACCTATGTACGCCTTCAAACGACTATCGTTGACTTTTCCTGGGAAGAGTTCTCCATTTAACTTTTCCAACTGCACCACGCCACCATCTGTGATCTCCTTAATAACATACGGTCCCATCCAATGCATTATGAGCCCCTGGGAATTTATCAAACTTACTATCATATAGCAACACCAAATCATTCACCTTGAAGGTGCGCAACTTAATATGTCGATCGTGCTAGGCATTTTCGCACTGCTTCTGTACTTGCTAGTGAAATCCAACCAAAAACCGCTCTTCTTCAAGCTCCTCCAACTGCACGAACCTCTCCTCCAGGGCTCCATGATCCATCATACCTGTGAGCGTCACTATGTGCAGACTAGATATGATGTATTCCATAGGCATTAGAGCTTCCACTCCATAGACAAGCCGGAAAGGTGTTTGTTCTATCAGTTTCTTGCATGTCATCCTATAAGCCCATAATACTGTGGGTACGCATAGGTCCCAATCACTTCATTGTGCATTACATACCTTCGTCAGCGCGTTGCACATCATATTAAATGCTTCTGCATGGATGACCTTCTGCGCGATTTTCCTTCCTACGTACTATATTTCCAACATTAAGAGCCATATGCACATTTGTCCCCCTAACACATACTTATTGACCATACCTTTCAGCACAAACTTCATGTGCATCCGCACAGGTTGTTTTCCATATGCCTGCATCCACTTTGCCAGATTCACGTGCAAACCATTTCGTCCATTGTATTTTTCTATCAATCGCACCATAGGCTTCCCAAATCATGTGCACATCATCCTTCTACATTCGTGCCAGTCGTCAAAGCTCCTTTCGTGCGTACCCCACCACCTTGCGGGCATAGCGCGCAGTACCCAATCCGAGGTCTGGAAGCGTTACTTTTCCGGCACTTCCCTTTCAAATTTATTCAAGATGGTATCTACCTCACTTAGGCCATCATAAGTAGGAAGGTCTCTTACTTTTTTTGATACGCAGTGCAATGACCTTGTCATCATATTGAAAATAAATGTAGTTACCTCATGTAATCGATTCTACCACTTCTCTGTCTCCTCATCTAAATCCAAAATACATGAGCTTTCGCGCTCCCATGCAATCCGTCCATCCACAGTGGGATTCACCCAATCCTGGTTTCACATTGTTATCTTATAGATGTAATCCAAATCATCATAACTTTCATAGTCGCGCACCGGCTCTGTATAGCGCGATCCTTCAACAGGGTCCAGGGGTATAACTACGCATAGTGACTTCTTCTCAAAAATCATCTTGCGCTTCTTCAGACTAATCACCTCATTCATGTGAGTGGTCCAATCAATTCCTAAGAGCACGGGGTAGGGATTGTTGTCATCAACAATCTATATCACTTCAAATTCTGCTAGTGCACTTTCTCCCTCAATATCCACAGTGATTCCCTGCAATCGCCCCATGGGTATTATCTTTTGTTGGTTCGCCATTCGTGGTTGAATACGATACCATTTTAGCATAGGTCTCCCCATTCACTCCCATGTCTACTTTGGCAGAATGTTCACATCTAATCCTAAATCCAGAATTACTTGATCCATTTCATATTCTCCAATTTGTGCGGTTAACCTCATTTCTCTTCCTGTCCTTGTCTTATGCTTTCCAATATTTCTAACCAAGCATGGTTCTCCTGGCACAGTCCCACTGCATCTGTTACTGAGTTCCTGCAATCCTTTTACAACTTTACTGTCGCGCAGTAACTTCATACATGTTTCCAAGAATGTTGTCAGCATGGATGGGTCCATCTTCGGCTCCGGTCTATCTTTGCTTCCTGAAGTGGAAGCCTCCATGAAGCTCTTCTTAGCTTCCATGAAGGTTTCCCAAGTGCGCTCCAAATCAAACTCTGCTTCTTTCTTCGAAGCTTTGCAAACCCAAGTACTATCTTCTAGTTGTTTGCCTTTGTCATCTCCTATCGTGATTCCACTTCGGAGCACAATGTTCACATTTGGATCTTCCTCACGTGGCTCAGACCTCATCATCTACAAGTTTTGAGTTGGAGGAGGTGGTAGTGCTCCTTTGTCGCGTATCCTAGCTATCAGCGTAGGACAATCTTCGGTCTCATGATCAAACAAGTTGCAATACAAACATGACAGACACATTGGGTTTGTACAATTGTAGGCATAATGTCCTAGACCTCCGCAATTGCAGCATATCAAATATATGTGACCTCTTCCAGGTCCTCCTCCACTTCGGCCTCGTCCACGCCCCTAAAATCCTATTCACGCCACTCCTGCATTCTGGTCTAGGGGCCGCGATTCGGCCTGAACTTTGTAGGTGGGAGTTCTATCCATCATCAACTCATAGCTTCTACAAGTGCGCTCATCGTGTCCCACCAACCAACAAAAGTTACAGAAAGTTTTCTGCGAATTTTGTGTATACTTCTGTAACAAATGGCAATTGTTCGTAGCATGTTTTCCACCTATTTGATAAATCACGCACCATAAAGCAGGCACTGCGCTAGTTCCTGCTTGCACTTTCAACCTTAATAGCATCGGTCCTCCTCCTGTGAGGTAATTTGTGAAGTCCAGGTAGTGGTCCTTGTCATGACCTTGACCTTTGCATTTTATGCACCATACCTCTTCACGCACTTCTGGTCAAGTTGTCCTGTCCTATTTCAAACTTTGCATCTCCAGGCATAAATTCTTCAGCTGCGCATGGATTTGCTAAGCTCCCAAGTTAGGATCCTGCATTGGGGTCTCATGTAGCCTCATCGTGATCTCTAAGGCCTCTGCCTAAGTTGTTAACTTCTGTTGTGATAGCACACTCCTCAGATGTGGTGTTAGCGATGCTACAAACCATTCGCGATGTTGTCCATTCGTTAGATTCATATTAGATTTGTGAATGATACACTTTAGTCTTTGATCCAGCTCCCAAGGAGTCTCGCCTGGTAGCATCGTGATCTCTTTGAATCCAATGATCGACTGTGCTTTAGACTTCGGCCTACGAAATTCTCTGTTTAGCACTACTTGGATATCTGTGATCCCTGAGTTTGGATTATCATTGGAGTGCTTAATATACTAGGTTAGTGCACGGTCCTATAGGGTGCTAACCAGTGTCGCTTTCTTTATATTGTCATCTATGACTCTTTCTTCTTCCCATAAGGCTCTTAGAATGAACCAAAATTGGTCTGGATCCTCATTTCCCAATCCCTTGAACACAAGAAACTTTATCGTGATTTCCATATTGAATCGCGGTGGTGGCGAAGGTGGTGTTGGCATTATGATACAAGTATTGCCCTTGATGGAAACTCTATAGGTCAACTCAGTTTTGATAATAGGATAACAAGAATATTCAGAGGCAATAGGGCAGTGGTACAGAGGATCAGGAAGATGGAACTAAGGTCTATTTATCAGAATAAAGAAGTTGAAGGAATAAGATGATGTAAGAGCAGTTTAAGAGATACACGCAGGTTCACTTAGTCCAAACAATGTATACACGCAGGTACTCATAAGAGAAATAGCGTATAACGTACACACGCACTCCCACAAGAGTCAAAGCGCATACATGTTGAAAATCATGGTTTTTGTCTGAGGTATTTGGTCCAAGGTATCTTTGGACCATGATATTGACCCTAGGTATTTAGTCTGAGGTATTTGGTCCATGGTATTTGATCCAAGGTATTGGTCCTAAGTGGATTCTATCCATGGTATTGAGAAAGGCCAAAAACTATATAAAGAAGAGAGGATCATAAGGCCAGATGTGCAAGTGAATAAGATTCTAAGGAATACTTCTATCTAAAGTATATTTTATGTTGCAGGGTTATGTTTAGGACTAGATCTAAAATATTTATGTGCAACTTGAGTTCAATATTGGATCAAGATCATGAGACCTGAAATGACTTATTATTGAATGATCTGATATTAGTTGAGGCTAGATCTGATGTTTTGCGTCTATTTTATTTGTTATCTATCATGATCTGGGTTTTTCTGAAGTCTAGAATTGCAGCAAAGTTCTAAGTCAATATTTGTAGATCTGTACGCAGGTTCGTCTCGGCAAAAGAGTGTATACACGCAGGTTTTGTTCTTTCAAGTAGCATATACAAAAGAAAGGCTTGATGTTCAAAGATGACTGATCTATCAGATCAGTGTTGCTTATTTATTGCTGCTTCTATTTTATTGTTGTATGTCAATGAAGTCTTCTTAGATCTGAATGTAAATCTGAATGCGTAAGGAGGTTGATAATTGATTGATTGTATAAGTGAGAAGAAGTGTTTTCTGTTTCCTGCCTATGTAAAGTTCTGTAAATTGGCAGTAGATGTTCAGTACATTGTTGGTTGGTATAGTTTGTCATTCAGAGATTTTATGATTCAGAATCTTTAGAGGTATACACAGGTTGGGCTGAAGGAAGTAGTGTATACACGCAGGTTTTCTTCATTGAAGTAGCATATACAATCTGACACAAATTTTTGAGGTTTCAGTTGGTTCTGAATGTTGATACAGGTTTCTGGGTTCAGCGCAGTGTTCTGATGACAGTGATCTGATTGTTTCAGATTAATTGCATGTTGGTTGATGAAGTTTGAGTTTCTAAATTTCTGATGGGTCATTGATGAGTCAAGGTCTTCATATGTCTTGATATGTGCCAAGAGCATCTAGTCTGAAAATTCATGAAACGTGGTCCCTGGTGGAAGAGTGGAGTTTTCTGTATGCTGGAACCTACATACTAGTAAACTTATTGGCTAGTACAAGAGCTAGGGGGTTGTAGCTCCCTTCCAGTAGAAGCTGGAGAATGAGATAAGGTTGTAACCTTCTGCAAGTAGAAGCCTGTGTACTGGTATGAGTCTGCACCAGTACAATATTGTAAGGGAATTTTCTTATTATTAAAAGAAGATAGAGACGATAGCAGTAGGTGGTTTTCACCAACATTTGGTTTCCACCTTAAATCTTAGTGTTCATGTGTGTTGCTTATGTGTAATGGTTTATTATGTTTATATTTCACAGGGTTACTATTTAATGATTGATGAAGTACTGATGCACTGATTAAAGGTCAACATATAATGAATTAACTGAATCATAAGTTTACTCCATAAACGTTGGTTGCCTTAAAGATAGTTGTGTGTACATTCTAGTTCCCCTCTCTAAAGTAGCGTATATAAATCTGATTATGAAAAGTAAAAATTCTTGATTTGATAATAATGATTCACCCCCCCCCCCCCACCCCACAAGTATTATTTCCAACAATTGGTGTCATAGCAAGTTCTTCAGAAGAAGCTTGATCACTTGAAGGAAGATCCATCAAGATGAATAATCACGAAAGCATGGGATCCATCAGACCGCCAATCTTCGATGGGATCAACTTTGTTTATTGGAAAATAAGAACCACAGCCTATCTACAATCTTTTGGAACATATGTTTGGGAAATTGTGGAAGGAGGATATAAATTTCTAACAACAATTCCTATAGACATAGTAGGTAAAAAGCAATATGAAACCAATGCAAAAGTTGTTAATAATTTATTAGGAAGTTTGTCACAATCAGAGTTTGTCAAAGTCATGCAGCTCAAATATTCCAAAGAGATATGGGACAAAATCTTTCAGAGCAATGAAGGAGACTCTCAGGTAAAACGTGCTAAGCTTCAAACTCTCAAAATTCAGTATGAAACTCTTAAGATACATAGTGATGAGAATATAGCTAGTTACTTATTGCATATAGATGAGGTTGTTAATTGTATGAAGAATCCGGGTGAAGAAATAAAGGAAGTTTTCTTAGTTGAGAAAATTTTGAGATCCTTGTCTACTAAATTTGAATCAAAAGTTTCTGCCATAGAAGAAAAACAGGATCTGCAGAATATCACTATGACACAGCTTCACAGAATCCTAACTGCTTTTGAGATGAGAAAAGGAGGTCCATTAGATATGAGAGAAGCCGCATTTAAAGCTTCAGCAAAAGGAAAATAAAAGGAAGAACACAATGAATCAGGACACATTTCAGAAGAAGAAGATGAGGTAAATTTTGTCAAGAAGCTTCAACGGGGTTCTAGAAGGTTTAGAGGTAAGCTACCTTTCAAATGCTTTGCTTGTGGTAGAGTCGGTCATTATGCTGCTAGATGTCCTCATAAAGATAAATATGAAAAAGGAAAGGAATATGCAAAAGGGAATAGGAAACAAGTTGTGAATATAAGGAGTTACTATACTCATGAAGATAGTGATGGTTTATCTAATAGTGATGAAGATGAAACTGGTCAAGATTACAGACTTCTCATGGCTTATGATAGCGATGATTTTTGGGATAGTTTAGAAGAGGATAGTGATGGTTTATTTAATAGTGATGATTATAGACTTCTCATGGCTTATGACAATGATGATTTTTGGGATGCTATAGAAGAGGAAAACTTTCATGAAGAAATCTCTAAAGTCAAAATTTGTTTAGAAGAAAAGAATATGATCATAGATACCTTGACATACCAACTTACTGAAAAATAAAACACAATGAAAAACTAGAATGTGAAATTGTGGGTATAAGAAAATATCTTGAGAAAACAAAATCTCTCAATATTAGATTTGCTAAAGGATCATAAACTTTAAATGAAATTATCAAAGTTTAGCGTTCTCCTCTGATAAAGACAGATCTTAGATATACTAAAGAAGCATCTCAATCACAGAAGTTGTCAACCTCCACCAAAAGCTATCTTGATGCAGCAAATACTAGTGAACAGTATGGCAATCGTCAACAAAGGCATAAAGTTGATCACCAGGTAAATCATACTCAATTGTCTCCAAGGATGAATATCAATAGAAACCACAACCAACCTCAGGAAAATCATACTCAATTTGCTCCAAAGATGAATATCAATAGAAACTACAATCAACAGGTAAATAGATTCGATAGTCGTAGAAACCTTTTTAATGGGCAATGTTTTTCATGTCATAATTTTGGGCACAAATATGCTCAATGCGTTGCTTACAAAACCATCATGACCAGAGAAGCACGATATCAAAGGAATGTAACAGGGATCAAGAGAAGTTCCTATAATAACTTTTCTCCTCTTGAAAATGAAATAGAATGCTCAATTTGTAACAACTTTGGTCATGAAGAATCTGAATGCAGGAGAAAATTTCAGAAAACACCTCAAAAGGAGAAAACGCCATTAAATCCCAAGATATGGAGAAGGAAAGAATCTCAAACAGAAAGATGTGGTATAGCCTTGTATGTAGAAGGACAATAAAATCAATGGTACATCGACAGTGGATGCTCCAAACTTATGACAAGTGACAAAGAGAAACTTCACTCATATAATGCCTTAGAAAAGGAAAAGAATGTCTCATTTGGAAATGACACTCTAGCTACCATAAAAGGTAAAGGTTCTATTTTCTTGAAAGAAAAGGTTAAAGCTGGAAATGTTATGTATGTAGATGGTTTAAAGCATAACCCGTTGAGTGTTAGTCAAATGTGTGATCAAGGAAATGAAGTGGTGTTTTGATCAAATGGATGTGTTGTTCATGAACTTGATACAGGAGATACCGTGATCAAAGGTAAAAGAACTCCAAACAACTTATACATACTCAAAGGAGGACAACAACAGTGTTATCTAAGAAAAAATGATGAAAACTAGTTGTGGCATAGAATATTGGGACATCTAAGCTTTTCTCAAATAAGAAAAGAATGCAGACTCAAGGTTGTTCATAATCTTCCAGATATCAGCATCCCAAAAAATACAATATGCAAACCATGTCAATCAGTAAGCAAACCAGAGTTCACTTCATGGAAAAATAAGGGTCAGCTAGTAAGCCTCTTGAACTTATCCATACTGATTTATGTGGACCAACAAGGAAAAAGTCACCTTGTGGAGAAGAATACTTTATTTTGTTCATTGATGATTTTTCCAGAATGTGTAGGATAGGTTTTCTAAAGCATAAAGATAAAGCATTTGAAAAGTTCCAAGCCTTCAAATCTTTGGTTGAAAATGAATTAGATCGAAAAATCAAATGCCTCAGATCTGATCAAGAAGGGTAATTTATATCGGATGAATTCTTTGACTTTTGTGAACAACGTAGAATAAAAAGGGAATTCTCCACTTCAAGAACACCTTAGCAAAATGGTGTAGTAGAAAGGATGAACAGAACAATTCAACAAATGGCTCGATCCATGCTAGATGAATCTAGAACTCCTGCAACCTTTTGGGGTGAAGCTGCATTCGTTGTTGTGACTATTCTCAAGAAAGAAAATGTTTGGGTAAATAGCACTCAAACTCCACATGAACTTTGGTATGGTAAGACTCCTATTGTAAAATAATTTAAGTTTTTGGAAGCAAACGTTTTATCAAAAGGACTGATGAAAAACTTGGTAAGTTTGAACCCAGAGAAGATGAAGGGATTCTTCTTGGTTATTCTTCCAGAAGTAAAGGATATAAATGTTATAATCAAAGACTTGGGAAAATTTTTGAAAGCATTGATGTTGTAGTTGATGAAGCATGTAGAAATCCAAAACAGATAAAATCAACAAAAGATTATGACAATGAGGAAGATGGGGATTACTTTCCCACATCAAATCAAAATTATATTGAATAAGAAACCAATCAAGCACCAGAAGAAGATATAATGGTAGAGGAAAAGACTCCATCCAGGTACATTCATCCAGAAACTCAAATTTTAGGAGAAAGGGAAGCTGGTGTACAAACAATAAGAACTATTACAAGGACCTCAAGCTATCTAGCATTAATATCCTCCACCGAACCTCAAAATGTAAATGAAGCATGCAAAGATGAATGTTGGGTCAAGGCCATGGATGAAGAACTTGAGAAAATTGAAAAGAATGACACTCGAGAATTATTTCCTAGACCTCATCATAAAAATATTATAGGAACTAAATGGATATTCAAGAACAAGCTGAATGAAAACGAAGAAGTCATTAGAAACAAGGCCAGGATTGTTTGTAAAGGGTATGCTCAACAAGAAGGTATAGATTTTGAAGAAACTTTTGCACCTGTTGCCAGACTTGAATCCATAAGAATGTTTCTTGCTCGAATTCAAAGTATACCAAATGGATGTAAAATCAGCCTTCCTTAATGGAGATTTAGAAGAAGAAGTTTATATTGAACAGCCAAAAGGATTCATTCTTGGAAATGATGCAAAACTTGTATGCAAATTCAAAAAGGCTCTTTATGGTCTGAAACAGGCTCCAAGGGCTTGGTATTACCGCCTTGACAAATATCTACACCAACAAGGTTTTACAAAATGTTCTGCAGATAGCAATTTATATATATATATATATATATATATATATATATATATATATATATATATATATATATATATATATATATATATAGATATATATATATATATATATACATATATATAGATAGATATATATATATATATATATATATAGATATATATACTGAAAATGATAAATTGCTAATAATTATTGTTTATGTTGATGATATCATTTTTGGTAGCAATGAAGAATCCATGAGTCAAAATTTTGCTTTAGTAATGTAGCAAGAATTTGAAATGTCCTTGCTTGGTGAACTTACCTATTTTCTTGGACTACAAGTTTAGCAAACTAAAGATGGTATTTTTCTTTCACAAACAAAATATCTCAAGTAGATCTTGAAAAAGTAAGGAATGGAAGATTCTAAACCTGTATGTACTCCAATGGTAACAGGATGCAGTCTCAGCTCAAATGATGAATTAGCAATAGTACATCAACCAACTTACAGATCCATGGTTGGCAGTCTTCTTTATCTAACAGGTACCCAACCTGACATCATGCATGCAATAGGAAAAGTTGGAAGATTCCAAGAAAATCCAAAGGAATCACACCTTCAGGCAGTGAAAAGAATTTTCAAATATCTTCAAGGAACTCAGGACTTTGGACTATGGTATCCTAGAGATGCAGAGCTTACTCTTCATGCATATACAGATGCAGATTGGGTAGGAAGTGTTGATGATAGAAAAATAACTAGTGGTGGTGCATTCTATATGGGTTCTAGGTTAGTGTCTTGGTCCAACAAGAAACAAAGTTAAATTGCTTTATCTATAGCTAAAGCAAAATATGTGGTTGTTGCATATTTCTGCACACAACTACTTTGGATGATGCAAACTTTGCATGACATTCAGATCACATGTACTCCACCCATCTCCATTCTATGTGATAATACAAGTGCCATCAGTATTTCAAAGAATCCAGTCATGCACTCCAAGACCAAGCACATACCCATAAAGTACCATTTTCTACGAGAACAAGTGCTTGAACAAAAGATCAAATTGGATTATGTCCCCCCCAAAGAACAGGTTGCTGATATATTCACTAAACCACTGCCTAGAGAAACATTTGAATATTTCAGACAAAAGCTGGGAGTTGTTGTTGTATCATCCTGCTGTTAAATCCAGTTTTTCAGAGGAAGTTTACTACACGCTTGTTTCATGTAGTTTATGCGTGGGTACACACGGGTTGCCTTGGCTGAAAGCGCGTATATGTTTTTCTAACAAAAAAAAATAGTGGTAGCACAAGTTCAGGGTGGGCATTCACATTCCACATTGTTGACATTATGTTTTTTGAACTTAGCTATTTCTTAGTTGCATCAGTCATTAGTGTGATATATCTTCTTCTGTCATGGTCTATTTCAATGAGTTCTATTGGTCATATGATGTAATTTATTTCCCCAATATCCTTGGGATGGATGGTATAATAATAGTTGTATTTTTGTCATGTATAAACTTTGGTATATCCCCACTTGGTTGGGCAGATGAGTCAAATATGGTGTATCCCCACTTGGTTGGGTGATTGATGTATGTATGAGTTCGTGGTCATAGGGAGGTCATACTCACTTTGTTGAGTTATAGTGTCATGTTATTATATTGAATCATCTCTCTGTAGACTCAGCATGTACTCAAGGGGAGTATGGATAGCATCATGCAAAGGAGGAGAGTAGAGTGGTCCGCCCTTTGCCCTTGATGTCAAAGAGGGAGAGTATTTTGGCATTTTGGTGTTGTATGGTATCTCTAACAGTCTTTACAGCTTGCAGTAGTCAACACCATCATGGTTTCCATCAAGTCCAAAGGGGGAGATTGTTGGAATTATGATACAAGTATTGTCCTTGATGGCAACTCTACAGGTCAACTCAGTTTTGATAAGAGGCTAACAGGAATATTTAGAGGCAATAGGTCAGTGGTACAGAGGATTAGGAAGATGGAACTAAGGTCTATTGATCAGAATAAAGAAGTTGAAGGAAGAAGATGATGTAAGAGAAGTTTAAGAGATACACACAGGTTCACTTAGTCCAAGCAGCATATACACGCAGGTACTCAGAACAGAAATAGCGTATAATGTACACACGCACTCCCACATAAGGCAAAGCACATACATGTTGAAAACCATGGTTTTTGTCTAAGGTATTTGGTCCAAGGTATCTTTTGACCATAATATTGACCCTAGGTATTTAGTCTAAGGTATTTGGTCCGTGGTATTTGATCCAAGGTATTGGTCCTAAGTGGATTCGGTCCATGGTATTGAGAAAGGCCAAAAACTATATAAAGAAGAGAGGATCATAAGGCCAGATGTGCAAGTGAATAAGATTCTAAGGAATACTTCTATCTGAAGTATATTTTATGTTGCAGGGTTATGTTTGGGACTAGATCTGAAATATTTATGTGCACCTTGAGTTCAATATTGGATTAGGATCATGAGACTTGAAATGACTTATTCTTGAATGATCTGATATTGGTTGATGCTAGATCTGATGTTTTGTGTTTGTTTTATTCGTTATCTATCATGATCTGGGTTTGTCTGGAGTCTAGAATTGTAGTAAAGTTCAAAGTCAATATTTTCAGATCTGTATGCAGGTTCATCTCGGCAAAAAAGTGTATACACGCAGGTTCTGTTCTTTCAAGTAGCATATACAAAAGAAAGGCTTGATGTTCAGAGATGACTAATCTATCATATCAGTATTGTTGATATATTGTTGTTGTTATTTTACTTTTGTCTGTCAATCAAGTATTCTTAGATATAAAAGTAAATATGAATGCATAAGGAGGTTGATATTTGATTGGTTGTATAAGTGAGAAGAAGCTTTTTCTATTGCCTACCTGTGTAAATTTATATAAGTTGACAGTAGATGTTTAGTGCATTACTGGTTGGTACGGTTTGTGATTCAGAGATTTTATGATTCAGAATATTTAGAGGTATACGGAGGTTGGGCTGAAGGAAGTAGCGTATACACGTCGGTTTTCTTCATTAAAGTAGCATATACAATCTGACACATGAATTTTTGAGGTTTCAGTTGGTTCTGAATGTTGATACAGATTTCTGGATTCAGCACAATGTTCTGATGACAGTGATCTGATTGTTTCAGATTAACTGCATGTTGGTTGATGAAGTTTGAGTTTCTAAATTTTTGATGAGTTATTGATGAGTCAAGGTCTTCATATGTCTTGATATGTTCCAGGAGCATCCAGTCTGAAAATTCATGAAACATGGTCCCTGGTGGAAGAGTGGAGTTTTTTGTAGGCTGGAACCTACGTACTAGTAAACATATTGGCTAGTACAAGAGCTAGGGGTTGTAGCTCCCTTCCAGTAGAAGTTGGAGAATGAGAGAAGGTTGTAACCTTCTGCAAGAAGAAGCCTGTGTACTAGTATGAGTCTGCACTAGTACAAGATTGTAAACAGATTTTCTTATTATTAAAAGAAGACAGAGACGACAGTAGCAGATGGTTTTCACCCACATTAGGTTTCCACTTTAAATCTTGGTGTTCATGTGTGTTTCTTATGTGTAATGGTTTATTATGTTTATACTGCACATGGTTACTGTTTAATGATTTTTGAAATATTGATGCATTGATTAAAGATCAACATATGATGAATTAACTGAATAATAAGTTTACTCCATAAATGTTGGTTGCCTTAAAGACAGTTGCATGTACACGCTAGTTCCCCTCTTTGAAGTAGTGTATATAAATATTAATTATGAAAAATAAAAATTCTTGATTTGATAATAGTGATTCACGCCCCCTCTCAGTATTATTTCCAACAGGTGCTATTGGTGAAGATGGAGGTGATGGCGGCGAAGCTGGTGGAGGTGTGGGTCGGGGTGGTATTCACAGAATTCTTTGCCTTATCAAATGGATCGCACTTCATAGTGAGACCTTCGTGAGTTCTTTCTCGTCCCCTCGCAGAGTTTAAATCAAGGGGTTGTTTTCTGGTCCCTTATTTCCTTCGTTCCTGTCATTTTTTCCACTTCGCGTAGCCCCGAACATCAAGGTAACTGCATAACCCTCTTTTTGCACAATAGAATTTTAATTCAAGTATTCAGACACTTTACATACTTACCTCGCAGTCCTTTGAGAAAGCATCACTCTGCCTCGTTGTAGCTGATTGAGGTGTTGACGCGAACTCGATAATAAATCCTCCTATAATCCAATCGAGCCAATGATCAATGGCGCTGTGATCTTATCCTCTGATGCTTCCAACCTTCATACTAATTCTGGGGTCCACACAATAGGATTGTCGAGTTTCCACACTCCTTGGATATCTACTAGCTTCATGATCCACTTGTATAGTTCAATAGGGAAAAACGCGAAGAAAATTGCGTGGACCTTTGTGTACAGGTAGCATTCTAACCACTCTTCTTTTGATAGTCGCGGGTTCCTGTTTTCCTGCACCGCAAACTCGTGAATTCTTCTGTCCAACTAGCCTTCAATTTCCTTCTTAGTTGGATTCCAATGATACAACATCAGAATCTTTATGTAGATTTATGTCCTGACAACAGAACCATTGTTGGCTTGATGGGGCCTAACCCAAGTTTTGAGTTAATTAGCCAAACAAATCCCCACACTATTGGCCCTTTCGGCATCAGCCCATGGAGCACAGACTAAAGTCTCAGCCGAAGCAGTATGAGGGGATGCTAGAACCAAGTTTCCGCACCCTTGAGATGTCTAAGGGGTTGATTTAGTCCAACAGTGCCTACCTTCGCGCAGGTCACTTCGTGCGTTGTGATGACCTGCAAGACCTTCGCGATCTGTTATAATTGCCTTTGCGCAACCCTAACCAGGGGCTGAGGTGATTTTGCGCTGCTATGGCAATGATCTGCGCTATTTCCCTAAATTATACCACAGATCTTACTTATCTTCTTACTAAGGTTAGTTAACTTCGCATAAACAGATATTTGATCTTGCATTCACTTATTCAACATATTCATACATGTTCGCGCACCATATAAACAACAGAAATGTAATTTATACCCAATACATTCAATGCAGAAAACAGGAGATAAATACACAGGAATGATATAAAACTTCTCTTTATTAATGCTTCAATGGTTACAGACTCAACCTGCCCTGCGCACTCAGCTGCGGACTACTAGGCCTCTGCGCACTCAGCTGCAGAGCCTTCTCCTACTCTACGACCCAAAGACTCGACTTTTCCCTTAGATCTTCCACTATGCTTCTATTCCATGATCATTAATTTCCTTTTCTACAACTTAGAGCCTCGCTCTATTTATACAATCCCATGGTCCGCAGACCATGGGTAGATCTCTATAGCCAACATTACTTTACAAAATTAAGGGCAGACAACCCTATGATTCATTTCCAAGCTACGCGCTCCACACCCACAAAATGTAGAGTCTTTACATCAAAGATGCAATTTATGACCAAAATCTGGGCTCTAAGCCCCAAAACTTTCCTTGGGGGATCTCGCACCCAACAATGGTGGTAGTTGATAGACTTACTAAGTATGCACACTTTTGTGCATTATCTCATCCATTTAAAGCTAGTACAGTTTCTACTACATTTATGGCAACAATTCAAAAGCTACATGGAAACCCAAAGATTATTGTAAACAACAGAGATCCCATTTTCACTCGAAATTTTTGGACAGAATTATTTTTTGGTCTTGGTACTCAATTAGCTCATAGCTCATCTTATCACCCTCAATATGATGGGAAAACTGAGATAGTAAACAAATGTTTGGAAGGATATCTTCGTTGCTTTGTCTTTGACAAATAGACACAATGGGTCAAATGGTTGCCTCTGGCTAAATGGTGGTATAACACTTCCTTCCATACTACAGCAAAAATGACCCCATTTATGGCACTTTATGGATATCATCCACCATTCATCAGATCATATTTCAGAGAAAATTCTAAGGTTCAGGCAGTGGAAGATCACATCGAGCATCAACAACAAGTTCTCCAACTCTTAAAGGATAACCTCACTTTGGCACAGAATAGGATGAAACAACAGGCAGATCAACATCATAATGAAAGAAGTTTTGATGTAGGTGACTGTGTATTCCTACGGCTACAACCATATAAACATATGTCCCTTAAGAAAGCTAAGAAGGATAATAAATTATCACCAAAGTATTATGGTCCATATAAGGTGTTGCAAAAGATTGGTGCTATGGCATATAAATTGGAGCTTCCTGCAGCTTGCCGAGTGCACCTAGTTTTCCATGTTTTATGTTTAAAGAAGGTTATAGGTGACAAGCTCCCAGTTCAAACAATATTTCCAGAACTTGACGAGGAAGGAAAAATCATATTGGAACCTAAAGCAGTCACAGAAACAAGAACTCGACAGCTACAAAATCGATCAATTTCGGAGTATCTCATCAAGTGGAAGAACTTACCTACTAAAGATTCCACATGGAAGGATGATAATTTTATACAGAAGCATCCATAACTACTCAAGCATTGAGGACAACACTTTTTTGAGGGAGAGGGGCATGTTAGGTCCCTATAATACTAGTGATTCCCCATTATTATTCTCATTGTAGCCCTTATTGTTATTATTGTGCCCCCTATTGTACCCATATTGTTATTAGTGTGCCCTATAGAAGCCCACTATTGTTATTGTTGTGCCCTTATATTATTATTGTTATGTCGGCTTTGATTATATTGTGACCCCTTAGACTCTTATATATAGAAAGGAGGTTTAGTCATTTGTATCATTCAAGAATTGTTCATTTGTGTAATGTAAAGGAGGTTTCCCCCTTGAAGAGGCTCATTTTGAAGTCATTGATCTATCTTTTCTATCTTTTTGTGAGATAGTTCATAAAACTTTGTTTATAGCAACCCTAAATTACCTTCTCCCCCGACCCTACCCTTCCCTTATGCATTGTTTATAAGAGTTGTAATTTAATACCCTTTTCTCCTTTAAGTAGCATGATGATGAAGGGGTAGAGTGGGAGGGAAGGGGATGAGAGTTGCAAGAGGGAAGGGGATGAGTGAAAAGAATCGTATGGTGATAGAGTTTATTTTCTTCTTTTCTTTTTAACTTTATATTTAAAAAGGGTGATGAAGGTGTGTTGGTAATATTTTTTTTAATTATTTTTGTTTATTAAAAAAATAATAAAAATGATGAGTTTTTTTCTTTAATTGTGAGGTTTTCTTCTTTAGTATTTTAATTGTTCTTTTATTTTTATTTTTTTAATGATTTTGTTTTTAATAGTGAAAATTATTGTGTTATAGTTTTAAATATGTAGCAATTTTAAAACTAGGGAAAAAGAATTGTCATTGATAACATTTCTTTTGGAATCTAGGGCTGATTTTAAAACTTTGGTTATAAAGATAATAGTTTTGAAGACCAAGGTTTCAAACAAGACATAATTTTACCTTAAAAAAGAAGTGGCACTAATAATAGAACTTTGCAATTTGAGAGTTGAATTTATGGTTTTGATTGTAATGACACTGTTATAAATTTCATACTTTCAAAAATGTTGTAATTTTAAGTTAAAAATCGAAAAATAAATAAAATTAAGTGTTAAGGCAACGGTTTCAAATAACTTGAAATTTGAATATGAAAAAATAATAATATTAATAACACCACTTTTCGATTTAAAGGTTGATCATGTGATGTTTGTTCACAACATTATAGATTTTCAAGGGCATAATTGCAAAAGGTCATAATTTTAACTTTGGAATTTATAAAAAAAAAAAATTTAGACGGTTAATTATGAGAGCACAAATTTTTAATTGAAGAGTTGAATTTGGTGTTTTTTGCCCAAAAATATGGTGATTTTAGAGTTAACATTCATATTTTAAGGTTGCAATTGTCATCATGTAAGGAAGTATATCGTCATTGCTAGTATCACTTTTCAATTAGTGGTTGATTTTTTAAAATTTTAATTGTAACAGTACAAATTGTTAAGGCTATGATTTCGAACAAGTTATAATTCTAATCCAAATAAAGACATTACTATTATCTTCAATTTAGTATTTAATAGTATATTTTAAAGTTTTTGTTAACAACATTACAAGTAATGATTATAAAATGTTATAATTTTTATCCTATTCAAAACATAATACACTGAAAATGTCAAAAATGTCCCCAAAAAAAAGTACATTTTTTCTTAAATCTTAAATAATTAGTTAAACCATGGTAAAATTTACTCTCACATATCTAGTTGTAGAATCTTTTAAGATTGTGGAATCATGTTGCTAAAATTATCCATTCATAAATAGTCCTTTTAACTATGAAGGAATTCAAACAGTTATATACCATTGATGAAAGCTATCAAAATAACTTATAGGTAAAATTTTAGACTTGAGGTAAGTACCAATCAATCTTACCTAAAAAAATTAACAGAACATTGTTCCTTTGAAAAAATGCTTGCAACATGTCATACAACATTTCATGCATTTTCCCTCATAAAACCTTGACCCAATATCATTCTAAAGTAGTTGTCCCACATAGTTATAATGTAGTAACAATGTAAACTTTGAAATGGGAACTATAAACTCAAAATGAGAACTCCGCCCAAAAAACCCCGAAAAAACATGAAAAACAGTGCTAAAAACGAAAAGTGTGTATACTATAATGATGGGCTTTTTTTTAGGGTCAATTTTGAATATGTTTTAAAAATGGCAGTGAAAACAAATTTTTTGTGCAAAACTTGTGCAAAAGCCAGCCTAAAAATGAAAAGTGCTAATAATGGAATGATGGAATTTTTTTTAGGGTTAATTTTCAACATTTTAAAAAAATTCCAGTAAAACCGAATTTTTATGTGCAAAAATTGTGCAAAAAACACCCTCAAAACGAAAAGTGTTGATGCTCGAAAAACATTTTTTTTTTGGTAAATTTTCAACTTTTTGAAATAATGGTGCAAAAGATTTTATTTCGACTCCGGAAAACATTAAAATTTCAAAAAAATAATAAAAACATAAAATTAAAAATAAAAACAAAAAAAAATTAAAATTAAAATAAAAATAAAAATTAAAAATTAAAAATACCAAAATGTAAATAAAAATATATATTAAAAAAAAAAATCAATCATAAAAATGTAAAAAAAATAAACAAAATTAACCTATAAAATATAAGAATTAAAAAATAAAAAAAAAAAATTAAAGAAATAAATAATAAGAAAAAACATATTTTCAAAAAAATAACATTTTTTTTAATGTGGTAAACCATAAAAAAATTAGGAAAAAAATAAAATAAAACTATAAAATTAAGTAAAAATAGGAAATTTTAAAAATCATTAAGAAAAACTAAAAAAAAATAAATTAAATTAAAAGCAAAGTAGATTTAAAAAAATAGAAAAATAACAAAAAAAACTAAAAAAATTTAAAAAACTACAAAAGTTAAGATTAAAATCATTTTCAAAAAACCCTAAAAGACAAAAATATCTTGAAATTAAAAATAAAATAAAAACCTGGAAAACAATTAAAATTTTAAAAAAATACATATTTTCAAATTAAACATCATTTTCAAAAAAAACATTAAAAAAAAAAAAAAAAAAAAACTAAATATATTTTTGATATTTTTTAAAATAACATTTAAAATATATTTTTTAAAATAACATTTAACATATATATATATATATATATATATATATATATATATATATATATATTACAAATATATATATAAAACTAAAAAAAACATTTATAATATATATATGTGTGTATAGGTATATTTAACAAAATTTATTTTTTATTTGAAAAAACAATTTTATCGGCCACTGCCCCCATGGACAGTCGGGCGATGGCTATTTGATTCTGAGAATCGAATAGCCACTTCCCGGCCACCACCACAGGTAGTTGGGTGGTGGCTATCTGATTCTCGGAATCAGATAGCCACCACTTAACCACCTGTATGGGTGGTCGGGTGGTGGTTATCTGATTCTCAGAATCAGATAGCCACCACTCAGCCACCCGTGTCTATCTGATTCTGAGAATCAGATATCCACCTCAAGGGCGGTCAGGGGGTGGTTATCCGATTCCGAGAATCAGATAGCCACCGCCTGACCGCCGGTGGGGGTGGTTATCTGATTCTCGGAATTGAATAGCCATCGCTCAACTGCCCATGGGGGTGGCTATCCGATTCTCAGAATCGAATAGCCATCGCCTGGATGCCTGTGGGGGTGGCTATCCAATTCTCGGAATCGAATAGCCATCGCCCGATTGCCCATGGGGGTGGCTATCCGATTCTCAGAATCGGATAGCCATCGCCCAGCCACCCGTGGGGGTGGCCGAGCGGTGGCTATCTGATTCTCAGAATCAGATGGCCACTGCTCGGCCACCCGTGGGGGTGGCCGGGCGGTGGCTATTTGATTCCGAGAATCGGATAGCCACCCCCATGGGCAGTCGGGCAGTGGTTATTCAATTCTGATTATGGGAACTGATACTGTTATGCGTTCAATATTTGTAATATGTGATTTTCGCATTAATTTTTAAGTTAATCATTATTTTTTGAAAAAAAAAAAGTTTATTATTATTTTTTTGACATGAAATTCATTAAAAAAAAAACTATTATTTAACCATTTTTAGTTAAAATTTTCGTATAAAAATTGTGATTTTGACATGTCAATTCCAGCAAAAAATTATCAAAACGTGTAGTTTTTTAGTTATATTTATGTTAAAAATGGTTATTTTTATATCCATTGTTAAAAAATATTGTTTTTTAGAAACAATTATTTCATGTGGATTGAAAAATTAATTAAGGATGTATAAATATGTAGAATATCAAAAATTCAAAATATCAACCTTCTAATTTAAAAATGCAAAACAATAAAAACCTCACTACAAAAAAATTAAAATTAAAATAAAAACAAGAAAATATGAAGAAAACGACCACTTCAAAAATTATTAAATTTACAAAATAATTATTTACGTTTCATACATTAGAAAATTTGAAGTCAAAAAATAGGTCTTATAAAAAAATTGTCTAATGCAGAATTACCACTTTTTTAAATCGCCATGAAAATCACTACCATTCTAAAATGCAATGTACATAAAAAAAAAATAAAAAAAATAAATAAATAAATTAAAGTGCCAAAAACTATGCTCTAAAAAAAACATGTGTGTTCTGCATCACCCCTTTTCAAAATCAGGTCACTTTTTTGCTATCTTTACAAAACGGGTAACAGTATCAGTTCTCGTTTCAAAGTTTACATTATTTAGTAAATTCATTACGATTCGTGTTGTGCAAGGAATGAAATCAAAGAAAGGAAAGGAAATGAAACACACACAGTGAAATGTAAGATAAACAAAATAATATGGAGAAAATATAGCTTCTATTAATAAGTGAAATAGAAAAATAGTGTAGAACACAAATTGGCTAGAATGGTAGTCGCTAATTTTGAATAGAGAGATCACGACTATGTGCATTTTCAAAATATATTATAAGAGACTAAAAGAATGTCCTTTTTAACATAAATAAAGGACCCTATATGTACAAAACCATAACCCTAGAATATGAAACACTAAAAGGTTTGCAAGCCTTGAGGTGGTTAGTTTATACATCAACTTCTCAAGGTAGAAACTTTTGCATATAATATGTGTTTGGTGCACAAAATAGCCCATTAAAAATAACTATCCAAGGATTGCAACTTTTAACAAGGGCAAGGATATGCCATGGCAATTATTGGCCCCCCGGAATTGCCAGGAAACATCATTTGTGGCCTCAAAACATCCCCAAAAGTTTGGGACCCAAAAAATCATAGAAAAACTACCAAGAAGACAGAGAACCATTGTGATAGTGGAATACATGGGTGGCCATCTATACCCACTTGGATTAGTATTGCTAAAAAAATATTGTTTAGGACCTCAAAATGGCCCCAAAATTTTGGGACCCAAAAAATCATAGAAAATATACCAAGAATATAGAGAATCAATGAGACAACGAAAGAAATGGGAGGACACTAATATCCACCTAGATTAGTCATCCCCCATTAGGAATCAATGGTCTCCATTGTGTCAAGTTCCCTCATCATATGGGGAACTTATGATAAACTTGGGTCCTAGTGAACCACTTTCCTTGGTGAAGACGTTGACCTACATTGACAAACTAATAAATTTGGATGTGTTGCTAATGCATTTTTTTGCCTTGGTGTCCATGATCCAATCCATTGTGGCTTATTCAATGCAATATAGATTAAGTTTTTTGGGGTCCAATTTCTTGATTTCCTCCAAGATGTCCAATAGAGGTGGAAAATATGGTGGAAATAGCTCCACATTAAATATTGGGTGCAAGCCAATGAAAAGGGGAAATTCTCAATTTAAATGAATTTTCACCCATGTCCTTTATGATGTGTAAGCCCCATATCATATTGGTTTGAGCTTCCTATGTGGGATTGTGAGTTCTCTTTTTATAAATTCAACCACAACTTATCAACAACCTGAAACTTGTGTGGAACCTTGTGATTATTATTCTAGTGCTTGTACTTGGCATTGGCTTTTTTGTAGGATATCATGAACCTATTGATAGAGGTGTTGAGTCCATTCAAAAAAATTAATTGATCTATCAACCTCGACCTAATTTTATACTCTGTCATTGAAGATGAAATGGGAATAGCTACATCAATTGGGGCCAATGGTTGGAACCCAAAGTACACATAAGAAAAAATGTGCCCAATAGAGTTGTTGAGGGCTCTAATATACCTATGTTGGACATATGGAAGCCTTTAAACAAGATATGCACAATCACCATGTTGACCACTTCTATTTTTCCATCTGTTTTGGGATGAAATTTGGTCGATTTGGTCAACTTAGCATCCATCAGAGCCCATAGGCTAGACCAAAATTTGCTAAGGAGCCTATTGTTCCTATATGGAATAGTGGTCCAAAGTATCCCAAAATAAACCCAAACAAGCTCAAAGAAGAGTTTAGCAATGGCATCAGTTGTGTTACTATTCTTACATGGGGACAAAATGGTCATATTAGAGAATCACATAACAACCACAAACACAAAATCATTACCATGCTTGTGAGATGGCAAATCTAACATGTAATCCATTAAGACTAACATGTGTTGATATTTTTCCTATCAAGAAAAAGTCAACTTCCTAGGGCAGAAATAAAAATCACTATATGTTTTTAAAGAGGTGGCACTCCTCTTTAAATGCGCACTCAAGTTTCCAATATATCTTATCAAGTAATATGCATTCATATCATGCACCTGCGACTGGACCATGTGTGAAATAAAAACACATAATAGAAATAGAAATATGAAGTTTAATTGATCATGTTCATTCCATTCATTCATAGTGAGGTAAGCATCATTGAAGCAAAACAATAGAAAATACAAAATCATAAGTGTCCATATTCATAGAGATATAGAATAATTCACTCATGGAATCCAGAAAGGGCATAGGAAATCATTCATGAGATTCATATTGTTTTAAAGTAAGTCTTAGAATCACAAATAAATCAATTTCCTGAAAGTTAGCTCTCTGTAATCTAGGAGGATCCAAAAAGGCCCAAAATTAAAAGTCCTCAAATATCAGGATATTTAGTACCAAGTCGTAGATCTGGTTGAGATAATTCCAACAGCACAAACGAAACCTCAATATGAGTTCGTATGAGGAAGATATGCTCCTCTGAAGTTTGGCACAAACATCAAAAATTATGTGCAGGTGGGACCCTAGGGTGCTACATGGCACTCCGATAGGGCAACACATGGAGGCCTAGTCAATTGGCTAAATGAGGATGACGTGGTAGATGTAGGATGAGTGACACGATGTGGCCTCGACACATGCTACAATGAGTTGACACATGGCAGGCTAAGGTGGCATTATGTGTACCAATGGAAAATTTCCATGTGGACCAATCAAATGATGCCACATGGAACCCTAGAGGCCAAAATGCTTTGGCCCCATGGAAAGTCGGTCACTGGTTCAATAATCAAATTTAGAGCCAATGAGGTTCAACCCCACTACCTCTAGGTCGAATGGAAACACCCTAACCACCAGGGCTTGGGCTATATATATTAATGACCTTAGAAAAATTATATTTAAATTTTGTATGAACCCATGGTGGAAAAGAGGGTGGTGGAGCCCTCCAACTTTGGTGGCTCCACCAAACCTCCACTAGTTTGGATATAACCTCTACCATTGAAAAGCACATGGGTCAAAGTCGTATGTCGTGATCACATGGGGCCATATAGCTTGGTTGGGTTTAATATATGGTAATATTGTTGTTAATTAGAATTACATAGACATATTAATATATGGTTTAAACCTATATACCATATATGTATAATATATGGTTAAAACATTAAACATGCCACTTTATTTCATCCGCCCAGTTAAATATATAAACCAATATTTTTAGCATGCGAAGATACCATCATACATAGGTCGGCTACAAAGACTCATCATGTAGGTCGAGAGGGGATTGGTGCCCAGGAGGGCACATAAATTGAGGAGGTATATTATGTGCATGTTTTGCAGCATATTTTACAAAACATTCCAAGAATATTTTGATTTGTTATGGCATGAAATTTGAGGAGGTGATAGCTCTAGAACCTGGTCAAGTTTATACTCATTTTTATCGAAATTTTGCAAGGAATCCACTGGTGCAGTTAGAATTGGTATTTTATTATTTGACTCTTGGGTCATCTTCAAATTTGAGGTATTTCTATGTAATTTTCTTTATTTTTCTAAGCTAATATAGAGGCATCTCCACTTTGAACCTGGGCCTGGAGATGTAGCTCACACATTATGAGTGAACTTTGTTAACAAATCTTGGTGCATTGTCTATAATGTCTTCATTTTTTGTTTCTCTGGATGTTTCATTTATGGTATTTTCATTCTTTTTAATCCATTGTATTTAGCATCACCAAAGGAAATATCACAAATCATGTTGGTATCAGAGCGATCTTCTTTTATGAGAATTGTGAGTGTGGATGCTTACTAGGGCCAAACTCAAAGAAGGTGAATGGAAACTCAAGTATTTAACCTCAAGATTGGATGTGCAACACAAAGAAATAAAATGGAGGATAATTATGTGCACACAAAGAATGAGCAGGATTTCCATAAGGTCTTCTACCAGATGGCGGATCAGGTGGAAAAGTTATTTATAGATTATGGAAGGAGAATGGAAAAAGAGGACAAGAAAGAGGGAGCTCCAACATATGTGTTGGCATTATGATATAATTTTTGCCCTTGATGGCAACTCACTCACAGGTCAGTTCAGTTTTGATGAAAGGCAACCCACAGTGTAACAAGTCCATTCAGATGTAACTAGGCATTGGTACAGAAGAATAGGAAGATGGAACTAAAGTATACTAATCAGAATGAAGAAGTTGAAGGTAAAGGATGGTGAAAAGTAGTTTAAGATGTATATGCAAGTCCACTTAGTCAAAATAGTGTACACACGTTGGTTCATAGAACAAAAAGAGCGTATACGTATACACGCACTCTCACTAGAAAAAACGTGTATATGTTGGAAAATCAAGGAAATTCAAGAGGAGACAATACCAGAGGTCAATACCATGGTATTAGCCCACAATATTGAGCGGAGTAATGACTATTTGATCCTGTCCAAGAATACCACGGGTCCTAAGTGGTTTTGGTTTGAGGTATTGAGAAAGGCCTAAAACTATACAAGGAGGAGAATATCATAAGGCCAAGGTGTGCAAGTGAAAAGGATTTTTAAGGAATACTTATATCTGAAGTATATTTTATGTTTCAGGGGCTATGTTAGTGATTTGATATGAAATATTCAATGTTGGATCAGGATCATGAGACTTGAAATGACTTATCATTGAATGATCTAATATCGGTTGGGCCGGATCAGATTGTGTACACCTGTTTTATTCTTTAAATGTCATGATCTAAGTTTGTATGAAGTCCGGAATAATAGCGAAGTTATGAGTTAATATTTGCAGATCTATATGCTAGTTTGTCTCGGTAAAAGAGTGTGTATACGTAGGTTCTACTCTTCCAAGTAGCGTATACAAAAGAAAAGCCTACTCTTCAATATCTAACTGATCTATCTGATCAGTTCTGTTGTTTTACTGTTGTTTGTCAATGAAGTCTTCTTTATATTTGAATGTAAAACTGAATGCATAAGGAGTTTTATATATGATTGATTGATTGTATAAGTGAGAAGGGTGATCTTTGCTACTGCCTATGTAAAGCTTTGTAAATTGATAGTAGATCTTCAATATATTGTTGGTTGGTACAACATGATTGGCACTCGTTCAACCCAGTCATCTCGATTTGCTAAAACAATTTTTGTTAACCCCTTCTCAAGTATCTTGTTGAAATCCTCAAACATTCCATTAGCCTGAGGATGGTAAGGGTTGCTCTTATGATGTTGGACCAAGAAATTCTTCAGGAGAGATTCAATTGTTTCGTTTGTGTATTGAGTCCCTTGATCGTTGGTTAGGCTCTTCAGGCACTTGAACTTGGATATTATGTTTTCGAAGATGAACCTTGTAGTTGTATCGGTTGCACAGTCCTTTACTGGCACTGCCTCTATCCACCGAGTGAGGTACTTGGTAGTTATGATAATGTATCTTACATGAGAATGACGTGTTGGCGACGCAATCAGACCGATGAAATCTATTACCCATTTTACAAATATATGCACTGTGTGTACCAGATGTAAAGGTAATTCATGATGATGCGCTTGTCGACCCTCTAACAAACATCACATCCCTTTGCATATTCCTTAGCATCCTTGTGGAGGGTGGACCACCACAACCCTGCCTGTATGACTTTCCCTAAGGTAGCCTTTTCGCCGACATGGCCCCCCGCAACCCCAGCGTGGAATTCCCACAATACCTCGTGCCTTTAGTGTGTCGAACTTGATCAAATCCTAGCTTGTATAGATGCTAGGAAATTAGATAATAGTCTTCTGCTCATACTACTAGGTGCATTTTATGTGTTGTTGTGTATCCTTTTGGGCACTTCCCTATCGCCAGGAAAGCAGCAATCTCCTCTAAGTAATCTAGTATGGCCTCTATGCGGAACAAATCAGCATCTGGTAGTTGGTCATCCAGTGACCCTTCATTCTCCCCTGACTCCAATCTTGAAAGGTGGTCTGGCCCCACATTTAATCTTCCCAGTTTGATAACAACTTCAAATGTGAACTCTTGGAACAACAACAACCATATATAGATTCTTCCTTCTAGAACTGGCTTATTGACCAGATATTTCAAATCCGAATGATCCGTGAAGAACTTGAATGGAGCTCCCAGTAGATAGTGCCTGAAATTTTGTAATGAGTATACCATGGCCAATGCTTCTCTTTCCATTGTGGTATAGTTCTTTTCTATGGTTGATAGCTTCTGACTGGCGAAGTAGATTGGGTGATCTAAGTTCCCTTCTCCTAGTTGCGCCAGTACTACCCCTAATGCAATTCCCGATGCGTCAATGTGTATATGGAACTATTTATTCCAGTATGGATATACCAAAATGGGAGCGCTCACCATATTTTCCTTTGGCATGTTTAGCAATACTTGAAAGGCCTTCATCCACTTGAATGCTTTTGTCTTCTTTAGCAGCCTCTCCATGGGAGTGGTAATGGATGCATAGTTTCGGATGAATTGGTGTAATATCATGTATGGCCCAATGTTGATCACAATTGCTTCACATTGGTTGGTGGGTCCATATTTACGATTGTTGCAACCTTTGCGGGGTCCACGCAAACCCCATCCTTACAAACGATATGGCTTAGCAATGTTCTGAATGGAACTGAAAAGATGCATTTATTTAGGTTTAAAGAGATTGGAAGGTGTTTGCATCGATCAAACATCACTAGGAGTAGGTTGGTATGCTTCTTCAACAAACTATAAACTATCCAATTTTCCATGAATACTTCTAAGAATCGATGGATGTAGTCCCTAGAGGCAGCTGACAATCCGAGAGAAAACTAGGTGCATTCTTTAGACCGAATGGCATGACATGATATGTGTAAGACCCCCATTCTATGGTGAGCGTTGTTTTCTTCTTATATTCTTCTGCTATGCGGACTTGATGGTATCCTAAGAATCCATCGATGAAGGAGTATGCTTCATTCCCCACAATGTTATCCAAGACCTCATCGCTAAAAGGCGTCAGGAATGGGTCATGTACACATGCATTATTTAGGCTCTTGTAATCTATGCAGACCCTGATTTCTGTGGCATCCTTCTTATTTTGTATTACAATGGGGTTGATCCATTCTGCCTCATCTACTGGGAATATAAGTCCTGCTTCTAACATCTTATCAATCTCCTTCTTGACCTTCTCTTTTACCCTTGGGTTGAGCCTGTAAGGTCTATGCTTCTGGCTTCAGCATAATCTTCATTTCCCCAATGTCCCCTTTTATTCCTTTCAACTCAGCAAACGAAGCTAGGAATATTTCCTCATACTCACACAGGAAATCAAAAATTTCTTTAGTTGTTTTCTCATGCCAATAATCCCCAATGGACGCCATCTTAGGTCTATCTTCTGAGTCAATGTTTTTCTTCCACGGATTTACTAGGAGCAAGTGGGGGGCATCTGTTGTAGTTCCCTCTTAAATGTCTCGTTCTCCTTCAATTTCTTGAAACGTTAGGTGCCTGAGCCCTTCCAATTCATCCTCCTCTGGATCTGCGTTAACTTTTCCCCAAGCCATGAACTCTGAATACTCTGATTCGTATAAGTATTATAAGCATATCTCATTGATGCACCCTTCCCACAAATTTCCTAGAGTGAAAAGAATTATTTTGATGGCATGCAGGGCTTCAGTCAATCGTCGATCACTATCTCTGAATGAGAAACTGCTACTAAATTGTTTAGCCATAGTGTCCCAATCTCTGGTCTGCCTTCAAATTTCTTCCTATATATACCATGCTTGGGGAATCATACCCAAGGTATGTATGAACATGTGTACCCATAACTCCTTTGGGACTTGCTCCTTTCTCCATCTCTCTATGCAGTTCTCTAGATGTTTCTCAGGATCAGATTTCCCCCTATACTTCGCAATCTCCCACGAGCGGTCTCCTTCTTGCCTAAACCTTTCCCTCATGGCCCGCTTGATCTTATCCTAGTCATGAAGGGTGTTGCGATGTGCTCCCCACCATCGCGCTGGGGTGGCTTGCAATGCAATGTCCAACAACAGGACCTTGTGGCTTTCCCTTATAGTTCTGTCAACTTTATTCAAATATATATATATATGAAATAAAATAAATAAAAATAAAAATAAAAATAAAAAATAAAATAAAATAAATCTATTGATTCTATGCCATGGAAGGTTGGATAATTACTTACCTCTGTTCCAATCCAGTTCACTCAACATATCTTGGCACAGCATCTGGTATCAACCTCATATCCTCCTTATTTCCAAGCATCCCAAGCAGCTTCTAAGCCGACTCCTGAGCTCTATATGCTTCCCCAATTGAATGATCCTCCAACCGTGGGATTGATGTAGGCTTCTCTTTTTTTTTTTTGTAAGCTGGTACAATTAATTTAGCATTCCAGGCTCATCTTGATCATCTACGGGTTTAGTGAATCTTGGCCCTTGGTACGGATCTAGTGGTTGTATTACCCACACCCCTTCTACCTCAAAAATCATCAACTCCTTTTTAAGGTCAATGATGGCATAGTTCTCATATGCCTAGTCGATACCAAGAAGTGTTGGGTAGGGGTCTTTGTCGCCCATTATGTCTATCACTTCAAATTTGGTGTGTGTCTTTACCCCTGCCACATCTACCTCCACATTTTCTAGCCTCCCGATGGGTAAGATGCAATACTGGTTTGCCATCCGCAGTTGAATTGGTGAGTATTTTAGTTACAGCTTCCCCATCACTTCCCATGTTTTTCTGGGTAGGATGTTAACATCTAACCCCAGATCTAGCATTGTATCTTTAAGCTGAAATTTTGCAAATTGAGCTTTGATATGGAATTCCCTACAGTTCATTTTCTTGTTCCTCTAGACTCTCCTCGTATGTCTTTCAGGAAGATTTGTTGAGATTGCTCCTTCTCTTGCTTCCTCTTCGGGTAACACTACTTTCAGACTCCTGCACAAATCCCTTGGCATCTACTCATTATCAACAATTTGTAGGAATAGCCTGAACCATTCCTCAATTGGTCGAGAACTCATGGTTGTGACTAAGTTTGGCACCTTGTCCTTTTGAGACTCTGTTAAGTTGTTGAACAACTTGGTTGCTTCTTGATAGTATTGCTTTTGTTGTCTAGGGTTGTATGACTGCTTCGAGGATGCCACCTGAATAATTGATGGCTGGTCTGATTCTCCCTAAACATCCCTTATATTCTCACCTCCTCTGGTGACTATGTTTATATTGGATAGCAGGACAATGTTAGTAGTTCGTGGCTTTGCATTGATCAAGTTATTTCCCCATTGCCTGGTC
Source organism: Pinus tabuliformis (assembly GCA_031772625.1). Lineage (NCBI taxonomy): Eukaryota > Viridiplantae > Streptophyta > Pinopsida > Pinales > Pinaceae > Pinus > Pinus tabuliformis. The sequence continues at coordinate 564,231,193 of CM062818.1, read as the reverse complement.
CTTTCTTCCCATCTCACAAACAGATCGAGGCAATCTTCTATGGCATGTGCATTGACCCCGCATTGAGAGCACCAAGGCCTTCTTGGGAGCGGGCAGTCCCTTGTGACGTGTCCCTCCTAGTCGTAGTTATAGCACCTTATAGGTCCTCTGCCCCCTATTCTCCCTCCTCTCATAACTCCTCCCCGTCCTCCACGACCAGTTTCATTAATCTTGAATGTTGATTGGTCCAATCTCTCTAACAAGGCATCCAACGCCCAACATTGATCGGTGTGGTGAGTCTTGGATGCGCAAAAATCATAGTAGTTGTTGTTGGGTACATTGGAGTACTTCTATATATTGGACATAGTCACGGCAGGTGTCCATAGCTTCTACAAACCTCACGGTAGTATGGCATATTCCAGCTCGGGAAGGCTCCTTACGGTCCTACCATCATAACACCTGCTATTGACGGGGCCCCCAATGATCTTGCAAGGCCCACTAAACTACTTGTGCTTCTCAGTCTTGGGCATTCAGTCGCTACATGACCCTGTATTAGGTAGTTAGTGCACCATACATTGGGTCTCACCAGTCGAACTAACTATAATTCTTTTAACTTCTTCTTCAGACTGGTGATCTGGTTTTGGAGGCCCATGATTGATGGATCCTGAGATCTCATTCCTCCCCGATACTCATGGGGGTACCCTACCATAGCCTCTATACGCGTTGCATTCTCCAAAGCATCTTAGAGAGTTGTGATCTTCTATTGTTTCAATGGGGTCTGAGTAAGGGGTAGGAGTGCCTTAATAAACCAATCCCTCTAGTGATTGGGGTCTATTGTATAGCTTAACTTTCCAATTTCATCTTTGAACCTCTGCATTAATTCCCAAGTAGTCTCTCCTTCCTTTTGTTTGATCTCCCATAGTTCTGACAGTCCTTACTGATCTGTTTGCGGTAGTTTGAACTCTTGCACAAAGCTCTTCTTGATGTCATCTATCGAAGGATTATGATTTAGCTCTGCCCATTTGATGAACCACCTTAAAGCTCTCTCCCTCAGGGTAGTATGGAATTCAATCAAATTCACATTATCCGGTGTTTGGCGAGTTCTCCATATTCCTTCGCATAAGTACCAATGATGTTCCACATCCTCGTTCCCCCGACCAGAGAACTCAAGATATCTAGTAAAGGATCCTACCATGTTGGTTCGAGTATGTACTAGGAGCATAAAATCCTTGGGCTCTAGGTTGTTGAGGTCCTTGCAATCTTAGGTTACTAATATGCTAGTCCCACTACTGTTAGATGTGCCAAAACCCTTCCTATATCTAACGTGCACATTGTGTACACATATCACTTTAAGTAACTTACCAATAAATTTGTCAAGGCTATTATAAAGCATCAGGGGAAGGTCAAGGTGAAAACTACCTAAACAATTGTCTCATCACATCGCACATCTCATCTTCGATTTCTTCCTCGGGATTTTTGTAATCACTTCCTACGGCACCTTCCGCGCAACCTGGGAGAGAGGACTCCTGTCATTCTCTGGGCTTCCGTTTGTCTTGTCAATGTCCCTCTCTTGCTCTGGGTCCTTTACCATCTTACTTCTCTCCTTCGGACCCTCCGACACCACTCCTACTTGGTGGGGTCCTTCGACTCTCTCTTTCAGTGCCTGTACCGCTCTTTCCTACCACTTTTCTGCTATGAGCACTCTCTTTTGCACTCTGACATCTCTATCTATTCGTGATCCTTTTATATTCATTCCTTTAGCAACATCCCAGTTCCCAAAATGGTGGCATTCTTCCCCTTAAATCCCTCCCCCAGCACTGGGGTTTCACGCTACCATACTCACTCCTTGGAAAGGTATTAAACCTTCCTCCACCGTCAACATCTTAATCCAAAAGGGTACCTCTCTTAGCAGTTTTCATCTCAACCCCGATCTGAATATTGCATCCGCTTTCGAGAAGGAATGGTAACTCTCTGCTGCGAACTCGACCATGTACCCCTCTATGGTAGTATGCACCCATAAATCTACTTCCCTTGTCATGTCATTATTCAAGCGTTGGAGCATCATGAGATCTGCTCGGACCCAATTGCAATGTACTGATGTTGATCCTTTTGGCCATTTTTTTACTTTTTGTCTTTGCAACCAGTTTTATAGCTCCTTCGGGAATTTACACCAGAAGATCTCGTACTGATCGCTTGTAGCCTCTGAGTACAATATTTCTTTGTTCACTTTAGAGGTAGATTGGTTTCGAAGGGTGGCCTGCTCTATCACGAACCGATCCACCTGATTATCCCACCAGTCTCATATTTCCTTCTTAAAGATCCTCGATACCATATTCTGAACCACTTCTTGTGATTTCTAGTCCCGACAATGGAACCATTTGTTGGCACAAAAATGTTATCATGGAAGAGACATTAGGTTCAGACACAATGGGCCAACAAGGCTCCACTGTAGTCTAGGACAATATCGAATTTTCACCTTACCTAATGGGTAAGGAGTCTCACCTGATGTGTGCCATGACTGAAGATAGGAAGGGTTGGAGGGGTATCAAGGGAGATCCAAACATCAACCATTAATAGCTTAAAGAGATCATTCATCACAACATCATAGTATTACGATCACTATATTCATCAAGCAAACACCCATTAATTAAAATTTTGAGCAGGTCCATACATTAGAACAATACACCTAACCATAATATAACATCTAAATTGTCTCATTCATTCATTAACATGAACATAAGGAAGGTTCAATACAAAATACATAAGGCACAGAGCCTTTCATCAAATACATGGAATGATATAAACATGGGATGCCTCAGATCTTTGGTCGAGTCTAGCTCTGGCCCTTTCGCAACTACTCAGGTCCTCGGGAGAATGTTCTTCTAAACTCCTAACCTCTATCTAATACCAACCCCTTTCCCTTATTGTCTTCTACTTTTATCTTTTCTTTCGTCATCCCCACTGCCAGTTTTGTTCTGCTTCCCTTGCCCTCAGCTGCTTTTCACCCTCCCACTTGTCTGCTCAGTTGTTCTTTTTTGCTCTTGCCACCTTACCACAACTATCTGTTTGTTGTATGTCCTTGATTTCATCCCCAGTTGTCATCTTCGCAACTCAACCATTTCTCCCGCCACTTGTTATCTGCCTTGGTTCCCACAAATCTTCAAAATACAAAATGAAGGCCCCAACATTTTGCTAAGGTTTTCCTGAGGTGTCTACATGTACTGGAGGTTCTTGGCAATTTGTGGAAGAAGTGGAAGGAATTTCTAGGAAAATAAAGTTAAAATTTACCTAATTACAATCAGTTTCGTTGTCTTCCCATGGCCACAATGCAGCACTAGCTTAGTGTTGTGGTCTTCCCATTGTATTCGTAAACAATTTGGTGCACTGCTTCTAGTTTATGCCAACGTAGTTGTCCTGTAGATGCTAAAAGGAAAGCATAGGCTCTAAAACAATGCTTTGGCTGAGATAATTGATGTGATTGACTATTGTTGAATTTGCCTTTATTGTTAACTGTCTAAGAGATGTGAATGGACTGTAAAAATCATAGAAACAAATTGATAAATTGATTATGGTGTCAGTGGTCATGTTGGCTCATCGACCTGGTACAAAATCACGTTGGCATGGTCCACAAATGAAATATGAAAGAATTAACAATATTTATGGTTGGCTCCACTAAGAATGGAGTTGGTTTGTTCATTGAAAGTTAATGAATTAATGTGTTGTGGTAAAGACATTATAGTTAAATATTATTTCATGGATTGGTTTGGTAAAAAAATTTATGGATACACTGAGTTGGTCATTATGGAGTTGAACATGGTCCATTTTTGTTATGGATCAAATTGCTTGATGAAATACCATCGAACAAGGTCAAGGTTTTTTCCCATGGTAACGATTGGGCCAATGTGATTTGATCAATCCTCCAAAGATATAAATACATAGTGTGATCTATCATTGGTGTATGTATTTTTTAGGACTGGTCACTCTCTTTTGTTTTGGCACTGAAATAGATTTGAATTTGTTCTTATTATATTTGTTTTTGGCACAAAATATGATCCAAGTAATGTTAATGCTTGATCTAAGCAATAATTCATTAGATATATGTGGATCAATTGAGTTATATTATGTGTTATGGTATAGGGTGACAAAGTGGTGAAGAAGAAACTAGCTTGATCGGGCCCAAATAATCAAGTTTGATATGGTCCCTGTTGATTATGGAACATGATAATTATTTTGATGGATCTTGTCTAAGTTAGCAATGGCTCATCCTAGTTTGAGTAGTGTTTGTTTGGTTGAAAAGTTACATGTGTATGAAGTGAAATGATGATCAATGTAGAAGAGCATACCTTTATAAGTGTTCAAGCTTAGATCAGAGTCCGATTAGATTGTGTACATAGGAAGACAAAGAAAGTATGCATGCAAGTTCGGTGTCGTAATAGTACAAGAAGTAGTGTGATATTTTTCCAATCGAATGTGTTAAAGGAGAGCCAACACTGGAATGAGTGAGAGATGTGTGCGATCTATAGTTAGGATTCATTTAAGATTTATTTGACAGAACCCTATGTGTATGAAGTGAAAAAGGAATCCAATCTGGCTAGTTGTGGCAAGGTTATATAATATGCAAAGTTCCTAAGTAATCAATGCATATGATTTCTATAACAGAGAATGGTCTATTTTGTAATGATTATCTAGTGTGAATGGACATAGATCAGTGGAAATCCTTTTGTGCATCTGTGCATAGAGAGAATCTGAGATTACCTATCTATTGAATTTGATTGATTTTGCTATAGAGCATGTAGCACAGTTGTCGAAGAATGATTATGGTTGACAATGTTTTGTAGGGTTTAACTTGATGCACTTGATATATGGTATATTTTATTGCTAATATGGTTGTTGAAGGTTAGTATTAATTGTATTTTCTAATGTTATGTATTGCAAATATCAATGGAGTCGCCTACTTGATATTGAAAGTGTTGAGTAAGATGTTTGTGTGGTCATATGGATGTCATGTAGCTTGTGCTATCACTAATGTATACTTCAACTCGGGCATTAGCGTATTAAGGTATTTTCATTAGGGAATTTCATCAAACAATTTATATGCAATGAATCATTAAACCATTTGAGAATTTCCTCAAACACTTTTCATGCAATCGAATCGAGGAAAGTTTTAAGGGCTAATATTTATAGATGGGCTAATTTTTCATGCCTTTTCCAAAAAAAAATTAGCCAATTTGCACTTTTTCTAAAAATGATTCACCCAAAGTTTATAGGATAAAATTGTTTTACCTTAAAAATGTCAAAATTTTGTAAAGACTACATAAAATCATTATGAATTTGAATATTTTTATGAAAATATAGCCAAATATTTTACAATTTTCATATTAGGGAATAATAAGTTTCGTCAAGGTTTCTAAACTTCCATCCTTAAAATTTTTGTTGAAACTAATGTAGCAAATTCCTCAAGGAATATCTCCTAAATTATATATGTCCAAGTTCTAAAAAGTAAACCATATGATCAATGGGAGTTCCCCTATCTATAATCCAAGTTTCAACCTCTCGAACCTTCCAGATGAAAATTTATAGCAAACATGTGTTTGATGCATGATTTTAGAAGCGTCTAGAAAGCTTGAGTTCTTATGATCATATATATTAAAATATAGCAACCCAAGATCTAAAAGTTGGACCAGATGATTAGCGATATTTCCCCTCACTATGGTCTAATGTTATTCTTTTGGAACCTCCCAGAAGAAATGATATAGCAGAAATTCCAACATGACCTATTTGATGCATGAATTTTAGGAGCATCTAAAAATAACGTGACCCAAGATTTGAAAGTTGGACCAGATAATTATTAGGATTTACCATCACTATGGTAAAGTTTCATCTTTTGGAATCTCCTAGAAGAAAATTTATAGCAGAAATTCCAACATGACATGTTTAAATATGCATCTAGGAATCTCAACTTTCTCTATTCATATTTCCTAAAATTTTGTGACCCAAGATCCAACAATTGGGACCAAAGGATCAGAGGGATTTCCCCTCATCACAGTCCAATATTTAGCTTCTGGAACCTCCAAGAAAACAAATTATAGCATAAATTTCATCATGCCTGTTTAAAGAAGAAGCTAGGAAGTATATCTTCCTCAACTAATGTTGTTACAAAATTTAATACATATAAAAAGCTACAACCAATAGTATAACAATTACATCCATGATAAGTTTTCTTATGGGTAAATGCACGTACATATAAACTTGTTGAAAAGATAAATTAAATAATCATGCATATCATTAAATCATTGATGCTATAAATATTGATTAACAGAGAAATAAATATTTATATATTGCAGCTAGAAAAATACCGGAAACTAAAGTAGGGTGAGCCACATTCCACCCTACCATAGGCTAAAATGTACTGCAATTTTTCTCTTAGTAGACCACCCCTGTCAATATCTTTATTCCTTAAGAAGAACTTAAGCCAGGGGTATTTCAAACACTTAGATTCATATCATATTTTAACACCATAAGTGAAGGCCATTCTCCTTCACACACACACACAAGAAAACTCAGTTATTGACCTTTCCATATTTGTTGAGGCTCACATTCACATAAATATCATGAAGGTTTGTATAGCACAAGGGAGTCCTTTTCTGATCTTTGCAGTCCCTCGTCCCTCCTCTCTTTAGTGCTCTATGTTCCACACACACAACTAGGAAATTTGCTAGTCCTCAAAGCCATCTAGTCCAAAGAAAAAGCATTGCAACACATTCACTTCTTGTCACAAAAGTTATCACTCACAAATCTTAACTAATTATAAGGTCTGAACCTCTCTGGGTTTTGTCATCAATCCTTTTTCTAGCTCGAATTTTCTAAGTGGGAGAGAGATGTACGAGAAAGTAATAGAAGAGAGAAAAATTATAAGCTTAAGAATCAAGAAGAAGAACACCCTTGATTGCTCCTCCCTCTTATTTTTATAATCACCCCTCAACCATTCATCTTCCCATCCTTTCAGCTTCTTGGGAAGACTGACCATCACATCAAAGGGAAATATTCACCCAAGGTATATTTTTCCTATTAAGTCAAGTTTTCCCCTCACAAAGGCATCATAATCTGTTGGTTGTCACCTTTATTTATTTCTGGAATTTTTATTAATAAAAATAAGCAATGCATCATATAATAGAGTTTGACAACATAGCATCAATGTTGGCACCCCAACATTATATGTTCTTAATTACATTACAAAATTTGGGTTAATGAAAGGGATGGCATAGCCATGGTCTCAAACAAGTTGTAAATTTAACCCTAAAAAAATGGTCCTAAACATAGTTATTTACTTGATAAAATCCTAGATAGTTTTTGTTTTTTTGGATCACATTTAATTGTTATTTTTAATCTCATTTCAAAAATTGGTTGTACCCAAAACCTTTCTTAAAGTTAAATTACAAGTGTTTTCATCCATAATGTTAACAACCCAATATCCCGGATGCGGGTGCTTGCGGTGAATATTAAAATGACGGGACAGGGTTTAGGCGAGGCATATCGCCACCTGCCTCACCAGTACAAGAAGTTTAAAAGGGATACGACATCTGGCGCATGGCATGAGTGCAAAGATCGGTATATGGGATTTCATTACAAACAGTTCAGCTCGCACATCAGGTTCAGAGTTATGGACACCACCTCCGCACGCACCATCCTGCATCAGAAGGTGAGATCCATCAATGCGGAAGTAATGGGAGGAGCCTCCTGAGGCGTGACAAAGAATGATAAGGTCAGGGGAGGTCCTGGGGAGGCGGCAACTTCACTGATTTATCTGCTCTTCTCGCTCGCCTCCAGTCTCACTTCGAACTCCAAGTCGCCTGAGGGGAAACGGGTTCCTCTTTCGCTTGGCTCGGCCCTCGCAGCGAAGCAAAATCTGCTCCTCTCAGTGTTTCTTTTCGGTGTTCTATGTTGTTGTTTTCATTTCCATATCTCAGTAACTCATCTCTTTTTCTGGTCGTTGGTTTCGGATACAAGCAGGGATTTCTCTGAACCAGGTTTAGCTCACGAGGAGGACTGGTTCAAGCTCAGCAAAGGCGGTTCGATCAGAAGGCAAAGCTGCTGCCTACAATTGGTTAGTGCTCGGGTGCTGCATTCCTGGACCTCGGTTGTTGTTATTTTCAAGATGCCTCGTCTACGACCAAGGATGGGCTGTCGTAGAGGACAGCCAAGGCGCGCACCAACTGAATCGTCATCCAGTGAATTGTCAGGGGGGCATCGCCCTTTAACCCGAAGCAGAAGAGGGAGATCCCGCGCCACCAGCTCTCGCCCCGGGCCTGTCCCAACCTCTGGTTCCACCATCTTTACCTTTGATAGCGCACTGAACAGACCCAGGATCACTGCCTATTTCACGGTGGTTTTTCAGGAAGAAAGCCAAGCCGAAGATACAAGGACTCAGTCAGGGGGTTCGAGGGCAATCCTAGCTCCCTCTTCTTCCTTCCAGTTGAATGTTGAAAATGCTCCTCGGCAGGCGGCAAATGAACAGACATGCAGAGCTCAGGATGCGATGATGGTTGACCCGGGTCCCTCTGCTCAGAACGCGGCACAAGCAGAGGATTTGCCAGATATTGGTTGGTGTCGTATCATAGAAGAGCCTCCTGATGATTAGCTCGTCCACCCAAGCCTCTTCTTCTGGTAGTGTGCCCCTCACCACTGGGCATGATTGTAAGGCAAATAGTTTCTGGGATCTTTGGTGTTTCTTAGTTTTTTGGAGATTTTTGCATTGTCATATGTATCTCAGATAGGTCCCCTGTGTGGGTCATAAAATTAGACAGTTTTCACATATGTTTTTTTGGTTAGTTCTGCCTCCTACATGAGCAGAGTTCTTGACTTCAGTCACGATGTAAATTTACCTTTACTCTGTTAATAGAAATAGTCTTATGTAGAAAAAAAAAAAATGTTAACAACCCAATAATGTTGTGTCAAAAATATAAAATTCACCCCTACATTAAAAAGTGGTGCTACTAGTACCACCACTTTTTCAAGATTAAAATTAGTACATTGGCTTTAATTGTAACTAACATTATTACAACCAAAACCTTAAAATCAATTTTCGAATTGAAAAGTGGTGCTACTAGTAAGACCCTATTTTGGAAAGCTTAAAATTGTGAAATTATTAAAGCAATCATAAGAAACAATACCTCTAATTAGAAAGTAGAAGCATGATCTTAATAAATATTACCTCTATATCAACCAATGAATAATGCTACTAGTAGCACTTTTCTTCCATACTAAAATTACAACTTGTTTAAAACTATATAATTAATATTGTTAGGTCGAAGACTTTTGTGATCCATAATGTATATAGATGCCTTTCGGATTAATCACATAATCATGAATTGGTCGACGTTTCGAACCCGCTAATATGGTCTATCCTCAGGACATTAGCTAGTTCGAAACATCGACCAATTCATGATTATTTGATTAATCCAAAAAACATCTATATAATTAATATTGTTTTAATTAAAATATTCAGATCTCCTCTGAAACCAAAAAATATGCTATTGACAAATTTTTTTAAAGTTTAAAATTACAACATTTAAAAAAAATGACATTGAAAACATCGTTGCAAACAAAAACTTACTCAGGAAGAAAAAAGGAAAAACAAATCGATTTCCGAAAACACTTTGATGGGCTCAATACTAATGGCATATTTTGACAGTTATTGTTTCCTGAGTAAATGAAAGAAATCGTGAGACACATTTCATTCCATTACAATCTTGAAGTTGGTAATTGTGAGTGAGTTGACTGCGTGGAACAATATAATATTTGAATGTCGTTTTTACTTGTGTGAAAAATAAGTTTGTTTTTTATATTTCATCCGGAGGAAATGTGTGATTTATTTTGTACTTAATGTAGATTTAACACTGCTTTACAAATAATATTTTAATGTTAATTAAAATATTTTAATTTTTAAGTAAAATAATGATATATCAATATTTTATAGAAAATGTTTGAAAATTTAAAAAAAAAAATTATTAATAAGTTTTCCCTATTTTATATAACTAAGAAAATGTATCATTCATTCAATGCTTAATATTGAATTGACAGGTGACATTTAAATAATATTTTAATTTAGAGCTATAAATAAAATATTTTAATGTCTAGATTAAGTAAAATATTTCAATATCAACTAAAGAGAGAACTGAAAAATATTAGTGTTAAAAAAACATTTTCTATAGCCTAGCTTGATTGTGTTGAAATGTGCTTTTGATAACCCATTATGAGGGAGATGTGTAATTCCTTTCATGTTCAACATGGAGTTGAAATGTGACATTTAAATTAAATATTAATTACAAAAAATGTATCATAAATAAACTATTTCCATATCCATCTTAAATAAAATAATAATATATTAACTTTATATAGAGAAAAATACAAAAAAATTAAAAGGAAAAAAATTATTATTTTACTTATAATTTATTTTTTCTTCCCAATTTTAAAAAAAATATGTAATTCCTTCACTACTAATAATTCTAACATATAACATTTAAGAAAATAAAAAATAAAAATCAATTAAATTATTAATTAAATATTTCAATATCAACCTTAAATAAACTCTCTCTCACTTTAATTTTAAAAATATTTGAAATTATATAATCTCTCTGACTTTAAAAAATAAATAAAAATATATATAATCTCTCCAACTTTCAATTTATGAAACATATAAAATAAATAAATGTCAAATCCCAAAATATATATATACATTTCTCAATTACATTAAAACACCCCCATCCCTTTTAAAATTAATAATAAATCTATTGCATAAATACTTTATTGTTAAAACCTTGCCATTAATAAAATAGTATAATAATTTATTTTTATATAATGTAAAAAAAAATACAAATCAAATCAAAGTAAATCCGTATATGGTTGGTAGTTAGAATCTACCAAGTGGGCCCTTCATTGTTGTAAATACCTAAAACTCCTTACCAAATACCACCTTAAATTAATTGTACGGTGTCTATATATACAACGACATGAATTTAGCATTTCTAGCAATAATAATAATATGTTGGTTTGGTGAGATTCTAAGAGTTTGCAAATTATGTGTAGGTTTGGTGAGATTCAAAGGATTTGACAGGGTCAAGAATGTATACCATTCAGAGAGGGTAGGTCTTTCGAAAAAATGAAGCGGTAGAGAAAGGGCCTTGATAGGGACATGCCATGATCACATATGGAAACTAATTATTTATAAAACTTTGCTTTTGAAGGTTATTTTACAATATTATATAAAATACAAATATTTTAAAAAGTTTAATAAGTTTGAAAGGATTTATTATTAAGGCTTCACATTGGGTTCATGGGAAAAATACAAAGATTGAGTTTTTTTTTGGGTCTTGTTTTGTTTTATTTCACATTGCTTTTTTTTTTTTAACTTTTTTTCCCTTTTTTGTGTTTTGTTTTGAGTATTTGCAAGTTGGAGATTTAAAAGTTGTATTTTATTGGGAAAAAAATTTAAATAATATGAAATTAGTGAATTTATATTATTTTTTGGCTTATATTTATTAATGTATTACTTTAATAGAATATGGTTAATTTTTTCATATTTTGAGAAAGTTTATTTAATTGGTTGTTTATTTAAATTGTAGATAATTTTCAAAGGAAACCCTATAATGTCAAGAGGTTGGATCTCAGTTGTTGAGTATAAAGAGGAGCAAGAGGTCTAACATGTGACTTTCTTTTTCTAACGCTGTGGCTTTGGTTGTCAATGATATTTTTCAAAAAAATGTTATTTAATTCAAGATGTGATTTGCAAGGTTGTGATGTAATGGTTATATCTTTGTTGTGTTGAGTTGAAAAGACCTCAGTTTTGATGTCAAAATGTTTTGGTACAAGGTAGGAATGAACATGTGAGGCTATCAATCAAATCTCTCAGTCTATATTTTGAATTTGTATGTTCTAGGACTAGTGATGTTTAGGCATGTATAAGTCTATAATGGTCTTATTTCTATAGTTGTTAGGGTTATTTATCACTTGTATATTATCTTTTTGGAATATATAGGATTTTTCTATGGAAGGAAAATTTTTTGAAAGGAATGTCTTCAAAATGTTTAGTAATGATGATAATAATAATAATTTAATTTAAGGTCATTATTAAGTCAAATATTAAATTGGTGCAAGATATTCCTTTGTTTGTGATATAAGAGACTCATCTCCCCATAATCATTTGATTATTAAATTCTGTGAAGGTGTACATACTCTAACCCTGTGATTTTGAAATTATAGAGAGAGAGAGAGAGAGAGAGATTTTATATTTTGATATTTTTTAGGTGAAATATCAAAACTAGGATTTTACTAAATTTATTTGAGCGGTTGATTTTGATTTGATGATTTAGAATCTTAGAACTTTTAGAATTTGTTTTTATCATTAAAACCCATATATTTGATCAAAACTTTGCCTGAAAATTCAACTTCTCATTACTAAAATGGTAGTACTTTTGTGTTTTTGTTATGACAATTTGATTAAACAGTGAACATGTTAAGCTATTTGTCGTACATTAAAAGAAAATATGCAGATTGTTCACCACTTATTTACAAAGATAACATATATTATTGTGTGTGTGTATAAGATCCTCAATTCTTATGAAGTGATGGTAAATCACTTATTTATAGAGAGGTGCACCACTCATTCACGTGGATAACATGTACTATTATTTAGATGTGTATAACATTCTCATTTCACATTTCACATGGTAGGATAGTAGGCTAATTGTTACATGGAGCAAAATAACAATAGTACATAAATTGTTGTGAATTTTAGATATATTTTCCTTCATCCTAAAACTACTTAGAAAAAAAAAAGGTAATCAATATCTATCTATCTATATATATATATATATATATATATATATATATATATATATATATATATATGGAAAAAAAATTAGTGATCTTATTAAAAGTAATAAAATACATTTTTAGATGTTGATATCTCGTTGATTCCAAATAGTAACGAATGACAAAAAGAAAACATAAAAGACAACAAAAGTTGTCCTAAACATAAGTCTGACAATAAACAAAAAAGATGCATAGTGTAAGTATCTTGCTAATATCATCCTTTGTCGATGATAATTGTACGAAATAGAAAAAATAGGAATCTATAGACGATGTTGTAAAATTTTATCTAACTCATAAAATAAAAGATGAAAAAATAGAGTGTAGTCTAGCTGGAGTCATGAGGCATGAAAATATTCAGACTTGGAGTTCTAAGTTTTTTCATGTATCTTCTAGAACTTTACTTTTTCTAGTGCCAATCTATCTTTTGATAGGGCATCCACTTCTTTGTTCCTTTCCTCATAGAAATGTTCAAAAGATATTAGTCTGGAAAAAGGAGTGAAAAGTTTTATGCTTTAGAAGAGAGGATGAAGAGAGTAATTTTGGAGTTCATAGTTATCATTCATCCAGTACATGACTAGTTGGGAGTCTCCAAATATTTGAATCAATTGAATTCCTTTCTCTTTTACTAGATGATGAAGGAGTTTTAAACTCATGAGTTCAACAAAATTATTTGATGATGGACCTAGCCCAATTGTGAAAGATATGAGTGTGAGGATAATAAATGGATAATCCCTCCAACGCCCCTTCATAGATGGAGATCCTTGTGCCACATTATCGAAAAAATCCCATGGAAATTTTTGGTTTATCTACAAATCAAGTAATGGTTAACGAAGGGGAGTATGATCTACAGTTGGTTAAGCCTTCATAATTGCCAAAATTTGAATAATAATATGAAGACGAGAGGGGAATTTTCCTTTGAAAATGGCATGGTTTCAAGACAACCAAATGCCCCAAGATACAAGAGAGGAAGAGCCACAATTTTTTTTTGTGGAACAAAAATCTAATTTTGTAAAGAAATCTCAATAGAATCCCCATGCCACTTAATAGTGATCCTCATAGCCTTCTACTTTTTTTTTCCACGCTTCTTTAGAAAATGGACAAGAAAGCACAATATGAAGGTTTGTTTCTTCCTCCTGAGGAGGACAAATAATATCTCCCTAGACCATGAAAATATTTATTTTGTAGAAAGACCCAAGTGAAAACTTTATTATTTATCAAGAGTGACATGAAATTTTTTGACTTAGCTGGGCATCTTAGCTTCTAAATCATTTTTTTGCACCATGGGACTAGACCAAGGTCTACATCTTGGGCAAGAGTAATATATAGAGATCAAATAAGTTGATTAGTGAAATTCACGTAGAAGACAAAGGAGTTTTGGATGGATTTGATATATGATTCCCAAACATTAACAATGTCACCATCAAGGTTTAGGTCCTTTCTAGAGAGCCAAAAAGTGATCTCTAAGATATGATTGTGTCTCAATTCTTGATTTAGTAAGAAGCAAGAATCAATATTAAGTCTGAATGAGTAATGGAAGTAGGAGATGTTGGTTCTAACACCAAATCCAAGGGTCTTACCAATGAGAATTTGATATCCATCCCCAATATGCCAAATCAACCATTTACCAATGAGAGGGAAATGTTCAATAATGGATTTCCATATGATAGATCCACTTGATTATTTTTTCTTGGGTCCCTTATCCAATCCAAAATAGAGATATGTGAGATGTATTTAGCCTTCGTTACCTGGTCCCAAAATCCATAGCCATGGATAACTCTTCAAACACTTCATAACTAGGGATTTAGAGAATAAGAATGTTCTTCAAATTTGAATCCTCCAATACCTTTAGCTTGGTCAATCGTAAGAATAATTGTTTTGTGGTCCTCACAACCTACCAAAGGGAACCTAAATGATATTTGTTAAATTTTCCCTAGAATTCCTTTTTGAACCCATGCCAAGGAGGTCAAATATATTGAGTTTACTTCAAGGAAAACTTTAACCAAAACAAATCATCCAAACCCTGAGAGCCATTTACAACACCAAACATGAACTTTCCTTTCAAATTTTGCTATAATCCAAAGCCAATCATTCTTTTAATAATCATTTGGATTTAGATATAATACTAGATATTTGAATCTAGAGTTGACATCCCTAGCCACAATGGAGAGCAAGCCTGAGATATACATATTGTCTAGATTATATATGCCACAGAAAAATATGGCAGATTTGTTATTGTTGATACACATGTTAGTATAATTGTAGAAGGGAGAGATAAGGTCCTCCAAGTGCTTAATGCTTTGAATGTTCCCTTCTCAAAAGATTAGGATGTCATCAACAAAAATCAAGTGGGAGTTAGAAGAAGTAGAATTTATGGCTATACCTTTCATCAATGTTATGTTCAAATAATCCCTTCTCAAGCAGTCGAGCCTCTCAACCACCATATGGAAGAGAAAGGGAGAAAGTGAACACCCTTATATGGGACCTCTCTCTACATTAAAAAATGAGGTCATTGATTCATTAATAAGAATAACAAATGAAGTGAAGAATAGGTAGCTCATAGTTCATGAAAAAATTTGATAATAGAATCCTAGATGAATCAAAAGCAATCGGATGTAGAGCCACCTGAATCTATTAAAGGTCTTCGATAGAGTCAGATGGCTTTATATCCAATTTCTCTTAATTCATTTGAGCTTCTACTCTTTGCATTAAAAATGAGGTGGTTGATTCATTAATAAGAATAACAAAGCAAGTGAAGGATATGCATCTCATATCCATGAAACAAATTGACAATAGAAGCCCAAACAAACCAAGAAAAATTGGATGTAAAGCCACATAACTCTATTGAAGGCCTTCGATAGATCTACCTTAAAAACTATTTTTTGGACAATCAAAATGTATATAATGGAGCCCTTCCTTAGCCATACCAACAAATCTATGTATTTGTCTCCCCCTTAGGAAGTCGAATTGACTAGGGGGAAGGATAATGAATAAATCATTATTTATTTATAAAATAAAATTATTTAATGGAAAAAAAACACAGAATGTGACACAAAATGAAACACTGATGTTATCTTGACAATAGACACAACACCAACATGAACTATGTTGCTAATTCCAATGGAAATTTGATCCTAGAGTAAATCGGCAACGTTAGTTTTGACATTAGAGTAGAACGATGATGTTAGTATAATGTGCACACAGCACCCATGTGTCATTTTAACACACAAAAAATGACACAAAGTGGCATTTATAACGCAACAACAACACAAAAACGATGTAATTACAATATCCCCAATTACATCTTACGTCTACAAAAATAGAAATAACAAAGGGAAGTGACACAAATTACAACACAAACCTTAATTTAGTAGTGCATTAATGTGTTCTACTTATCAAGATTTTTCCAATAGTCCAAAGAACACCTTAATTAGATTTTGTATGAGTGAAAGATATGTCGACATATCTTTCACCACTAAAGTACCAAATGGATGCCAGATTAGCTTCCATCATTGGCACATGTAGAGTTAGGTATGTTTGGGCTTTCAAGAATATTCTAGAAGGTTCAAAGATTGAATCCTAATTGAAAGTTTGGACTTGCAAAAACGTTAATTCTAACTTTAATGGCTATAAACACATGTCAAACATTGAGTTACAAAAAAATAGAAATCTTTCAATCTTATCACATTTAATTGGTTATTCCATAATTACACATAATCAAGAAGTATAATGTCAAAATGTCAATTTTACTTTATAGTGAATCAATCTCTATTTTATCCCTTATTATAAATTAAATAATAATAAAATCTCATTTTACTTTATTTTATCTATATTTTACCATTCTCATTTCTCACTAAAATCTCTTACAATAATTTTTTTATTATATATCTTTTATTTTTATTTTAATCCATATTTATCCTAAAATCACAATTTTTTCCTATTATTTTTCTTAATTTTTATGTTAAACCTAAATTATTATTATATTAATCATAAAAAGAATTATAAAAAATAATATATAATCTCATATTTTCCTAAAAGATTTTTAAAACATTTTGAAAGTTATTGCGTTGACATGTCAAACGATTATTTATGACACTTCTCCACCAAATACTACAAAATTTCCATATGCATATTGAAACTCATTTATTTATTATATTAATATTTGGTGATCATGAACATACAAGACTTTTGGCCCAGCCTTCACTATGCACTTATTAATAATAATAATAATAATATCCATTTTTAAGGTCACAACCAAGCCAGACACCAAATTGGTGTATGAGACCCCCTTATTTGTGGGACAAGGGACCCACCTCCGCGCAGCGAATTGACTGCTAAGTCTACGAAGGCATACATACTCTACCCCCCTCTAGTTTTGAACCTGTGACCTCTTAGGAGGAAACACATGCTCTTAACCATTAGGCCCACTCAAGCTGTATAGATGTCATATCATAATTGATGATATATTGAAAATAACTCATCTACTTCCAAGTCACCATCCCAAGGGAGATGGAAGGAGATTGAAGGTTAATTTTTAGGTTGCATTGGCTAACAACTTTATGTTAATTGAAATTTTTATAAATTGTAATTCAAAGATTTAGCTTTATTGTAATTCAAAGATTCAAGGGCATTATGAACCTGCGCATCTTTGGCAAAGCTCTCCTATGCAAATCACTATGGCAGGCGATTTTTGGGACGAGCTTATGGAGTCATATTATCAAATTGAAATACCTTGGGAATGAAGATATTCACTTCTGGTACAGAAATGGTCTCTCTTGGCCCACCCAAGGCTCTGCGATTTGGAGGAGCTTCCAGAAAATTCTACCTTTTTTCCGCAGGAATTTCATATGGAAATTTCAAAATGGTAACAATATCCTTATAGGTCTGGATGCCATTAAGAGTGTTGATTCGGATCCAAATATTAGCCCGCAGCTTCTCACGCTTCTCCACCAAAAGGGTATCTTTTTCTGGGCTCAGGTTATAGAAGGTTGGAAGAATGCCATCCCGCTATGGAAATCGGATAGAGATCTGGGCATTGATGGTGTTCTGGCTGCCCAATGGAACAGGATTATTTGGAATATGAAGAATGCGGGTATTTATAAAACTGAGGACAGAGATTGTATAGAATGGCAAGCAAAGAAAGACAGGTCCAATATTCTGGTAAGAGACATATACTTATCATTGTTAGAGCAGCAAAGGGAACCCTCCCAGAATATTTTTCCTTTCTCCCTATGGAAGGCCAGCTGTCCGATAAAAATCATTTTATTTTCATGGCTATTATATCATAACAAAAATCTCTCCTGGAACAATTTACAAAAAAGGAGCTGGCAGGGACCATCGATTTGCCTGATCTGCCTTGCAAATTCAGAAGATAACCTGCATATGTTTTTACACTGCCCACAAACTCAGTTAATATGGATGAAATTGGCTTCTTTCTTTGGATTTCCTGTTGTTTCGCATCTATCAATAAAAGAAGCCTTCGAATGGTGGGGCTCTCAAATACTCAACTGGCGTCCCATTCCATTGATAACTATTTGGTTCATATGGAAGTGGCGAAACAAAAGAATCTTTCAAAACAGCAGAGAGGCTTTTGGAAGCATTATAGACAAGATTATTCCTTATTACTTCTCCTTCCAACAGAACATGCCTCAGCAGAAAAATCTACAGATGGCTTCCTCTGCCCTTCAGCCGCTCTCATTTCCAAGAGCACATTTTGATGGTGCGGCAAAGGATGGCACATGCGCTTGTGGTGTTTTCATATCTTTTTCAAAAGATCTCCAATTCTCCATTTTCTGGAATGGTGGTAAAGGGTCAAATAATAAGGCAGAGGCCATGGCCCTGCATGGTCTGCTCATCTTCTGTACTTTCATGGATATTGGACCTATAAATGTATATGGGGACTCGAAAATTATCATAGATCATGTGAATGGAAAACAGAAAATATCAAATGACAGCCTTTCAGGATGGCTGAACAGGATTTCATCTCTATGGAACTCTGTCACTTTTCCTATTGCGCATATAAAGCGCAATCAAAATGTTCAAGCGGATGCTTTGTCAAAGAAAGGGATGCATGCTCCAATCGGTATATGGTATCTGGTCATCACAATGGATTCCTATGCATATGAGATCCAGCCTTTCTCTATGCCCGGCACATAATGCTTGCAGATTACTGGCTTGCTATATGGCCAATATTTTTGGATATACCTATCTCCTTCAGTCTTCCAAATTCTGAATATCTAGATAGTCCATAATTTTGCTATGTTGCTATGTATAAATGCTCCCCAATGATGATGATGCTCTGAACATATCCCTCAGATATCGAGGGCATAATCCAGGATATATGATCCTCCAGTTTTTGTATATATCAGTTCTGTTTTTACATAATATAAACCATATAGTGCTTTTTCTTCTGAAAAATAAAATAAAATAAATAAATAAATAAATAATAAATAAAATTAATTAATTAAATAAATAAATTTAAAAATAAAAATAAATAAATAAATAAAAATAAAATAAATAAATAAAATAAAAAATAAATAAATATAAATATAAATAAATAAATAAAAATAAAAATTAAATAAATAAATTAAATAATAATAATAATACGTTTGGGAAATTATTTTTTATTATTTTATAGGTGTAAAAATTAATGATAAGTTATTAAGGTTTTTTTATTAGGAAAGTAGTTATTTTGTTTTTAATAAAATGAGAATAATTAGAGAACCAATAACTTCAAAATATCAGTGATTATTATTATATTTTTCAGGGGGAAGAATCCCCACTAAAGAAGCAACATATACATTATATGCAGAATCTATACAATCAAATTCTTACACTCGTTGCGTTAGCATAGTGATTATTATTATATTATATATAACTATTTTATAAATATCATTAATAAATGGGATATAACATATTTATAAATATTACTAATGAGTTGGATATAACATATCTTCAAAAACTTAGACACAATCAGTTAAAAAAATAAATTAGTTATCAAAATATTTGAGTTAATATCTTTTTACTATAAATTTAATTTTAATTTTTTATTAAATAAAATTTAAAAATATCTGTAATTTTAATTTTTTAAATTAAAAAATTGTAATAATTTTGAAATGTTTATTTTAATATTTTTAATCATAAAAATAAAACTCTAAAAAATAAATAATAATAAAAAAACATATATTATAATTTATTCTTTAAAATTTAGAAATTTTAAAACAATTAATTTTTATTTTTAAATAATAATTTTATATATGTAAATAGGATAAATGAATACTAAATATGTTATAAAAATAATTTTTTTGAATCACTTATTATTATAATTCGCTTATGTGATTTTATTTTTAAAAGAATTATAATTTTAAATTAACAAAATAAATTAATTAATTAAAAAATCAAAACTATAAACAATATTCAAAAATAATTTTTTTATATGTTTTACCATTTTTAAAAGATATATAATTAATAAAAATAAATATTTAAAATATAACATTATGAAATATTCAAATTAATAATCAACTTTAACCCAACAAAAATATAATTAAATGTTTAAATAAAAATTATAATTAAATGTTTAAATAAAAATTATATATATATATATATATGCCACACACCTAACACTGAAAATGGGAAAACATTTGTAAATTTTCAAAAGCAATACACCTACCAATTTGAAAATCCTACAAAGAGTTGTGTTTTATATAAATACACAAGGAAAAATAGGTGCATACGAAAAAAAATTAAAGTACCCTCATACTCCGTACTAGATACCTTAACTTGCGTTGTGTGTATATTCAAATGTATATATCAGAGATATAAAACTAGAAACCATATTACATGTCTCGCTAGAATACTTGATAAAGATTCCACCCAAGAAGAAAGGAGTGAAACATGGGAAAGCCCTAAATGCAATATTTTACTAATAAATTATTATCACTTTTTTTTGCAATGTATCTATTATTTATTTGTTTTATTAAAATAAAATAATTAATTTAAGTTTATGGGTGATTTTGGATTGACGGTGATTCGGTGTGTTGTTAAGGCACCTCTAGATGTTGAGTCACATGTTCAATTCTCAATTCAATTTGGGTGTTACTTTTGGACATGATTATGATGTAGCCTCATTGTTGCCGAATCTTAAAAAAAAAAAAAAAAAAAAAATCTAACTCCAAGTTTATTAGGTATAAATTTGATCCCTCTTGGTGTTCGATAAATGCAAAGTTAAGATGGACAAAGTTAATATATATATATCTAAGATTAATACAAGTATTTAAAATTTACAATATAAAGAATATTATCAAGAATGATCAATGTCAATCTATCTTTTTCCATTTTTATTATAGCTATATGGAATTTTATCCTCACCTGCTGGTTTCTCTGGAAGTGGAGAAATGCACGTATTTTCCAGGACTCTAACGCTCCTATTGATTCGGTGCTGGTCTACACAACTGCATTGGTCACTTCGGACTGATATGTTTTTTCTTCTATTCCGGTCCCGCTCATAGCTATGTGGATCTCTTCTTTTTGGTATAATCCTGAAAGGACAGTGTGATTTTGTTTATGATCTGTGACCGCTTTTGGTTTCAGTTTCCTTTTCATTTTAGGCTCAAAGGCAGCGCCTTCTTTGTCATCAGGAACAGTATTTTTGGCTGCTCTGTTTATGGCCCCCATGTTACAGCTTATTATATTTTCTTAATATAATTTACATCGTGATTTTCTTTCTGAAAAAAAAAAAAAAAAAAAAAAATGTATAAGTCTAAGACAAATTTGATTGTTTGAAATTTACTTACCTTTACCAATTGATTGAAAGTATAAATAGTATTCCTGAGAACGATCAATGTCAATTTATCTTCTTTAGTTTTGATATAGCAATACAATTTTTAAATGATCAAAATGATGTATATTTATATGTTTGAAATGAAACTAATTATTTTAAATTTACTCAATTTCCTAAATTTATTAAAAACATAAAGAGTATTATTTATGAATATACTTCCACAGTAAAATCAATACATATATACTAAAATCAATGCATTGATTATAATCTATTTGTCAATTTTTAAATGTCTTAATTTTAATATAAATATCAACTTCTAACACATTAATTTTATTACATGTGTTAATTTATATTTCTAATGCATTGATTTTAATGTATATGTCTTTTTATTTTTATTGATTTTAGTGCATGTGTTTGTTATTGTTATTGTTTTTCATGTGGTTATATTTTTATTACATATAGAAATATATAATGGTTAATTCCAATGTGGAGGTCAATTTTTATTTCTATCTCAAGGGCAAGGATTGTCTACAAAAGATATAGTTGCATTATACACTATTACTGGTTCTCCAATTTTATCTTAACAATCCCCAAGATAAATTTGTGGATGTATCTAATTTAAGATACATGTTTCATTGTTTGCCATGCAATTTTATTACCACAAGTGGCACTTACACTTAGTCAAGCTCGGTGCACCATATTCCAAAATCACATTTGATACCTTTCTTGGTGTTTTCTCACTCCCATGTATCCCTATTGAGTGTTTTCTCTATAAAATTAATTTGGATATAATGTAAAACAAATATTTAAAAAATATTAATGTTTAATTATGAAAATAAATTTTAATATGAGTTTTAGCCTGCAGAGGTTTGGTCTCGTGGCTAGTGGACGATCTGTTAAGTCGTCTGTGCCGCTGTGTAGGTCACGAGTTCGAGTCTCGTCTTACCCGAGGGCCGTTCTTGCGGGCTAGGCGGTTCCTCCTAGAAGTTATAGTGGCATCCGGTAGGTTTCGACCCCGTGTAACACGAATATGATACCACCGCCATTGCTGATTCCGCTAGTCAACAAAAAACAAAAAATTAATATAAGTTTTAATATAATATAAGTAAATGTAGTGTAAAGCAAATGTAATATTAATTGTTAGTATAAATACTTTTAAAAGATGTATCTAAAACTCTTATTTTAGTTATTGGTGACGTATAACCCTAACAACAATGAAGATAAATGGAAAAATTGTCAATTTGTTTCAGATCTCTAGAATACTTATTAAAAACTCTGCAAAGAACAACATGCAAAATAGAAAAGAAAATAGCAGTATATAGAACAGTGTAAAACCAATGGAAGAAATTATTTTTATTATTAACATAATTATAGCAAATTACCCTTGATAGAAAGAAATACTGATATGGATTTCTAGCATCCCCCTCCGTGGGATGGGTCCTTTTGTTCCCTTGCGCTTCAACAACTTTTCTCCCTCTCTCAAAAGGTTGCAATGAGCAAAATGGAAAATGGATGTGTGAACTCAAGTGGGAGCTCAAGAGTCATAAGACAATAGCGATGACAATGAAATGGAGAGTGAGGAGAAAACCTTTCTATTACAATAAAATGTTAGGATAGATCTAGATCTAGAAAAATAATAAAAAATTATTAGATCAAATCAAGATCTAGCCATTAGGAATATTTTATTATATTTTAAAGAGGGAAATATTATTTGAAATGGTCAGACATGTTTGTTTAGTAAACTAACTAAAAAATAATGATTTATTGAGTTAATTTAAAAAATAGTTAAAGTAATTAACAAATAAAAAATTATTTATTAATTACTTTAAGGAGATATGGTTGTTATACGAGATTTATGATTGCAGACAAAAGTATCTCCCCTAGGTCGGTGGCTAACCTAGAACAACATAGAGACAAGGAACACAATGTTTTTCCTTAAAGTAAATAGATGACGAAGTAAGGCCTACCTAGAATCCTTCACACTTCGTGCATTCTTTAGCTTGGAAGCTTCAATTCCAGCTCCGAATGCCAAAATTAGAACCTACACAGTTAGATAACACAAGCCAAGAAACTACGAGATCTATGCAGTATCATCTAAGTACTTCATTCGATAAATCAACGTGGTGTTGAAATAAGTGAAATAACAACATCACATATAGGAAAACAATGAATTCTTTGCATTAATATAAATGGAAGGAAATTACAGCCATAAGTAGCAGTTGGTCTTGTAGAAGAGCTACTCCAAGTTCTTGTCTTGTCCTTTCCTTTTCACAATATGCACCTTTAATCACCCTAAATACATGAGATTATGACCACTCACTACAGCAACATAAGGGTAGAATCACTCTCCAAAAGCCAACCCCCAACCACATAGAAGGCTGGGAATATATAGAGAAGTAGGGTAAGTTGGAAGTTCTTATCCAATTACCAATCTAGGGTAAGAGATCCGCCTTTGATGGAGGGATGGGATCAAAGGATAAGTGGTGAAAACTCTAAAGTAGGGAAGGATAGGATCCAAATGTTTTATCCAAGGTAAGTAGTTGAAACAACTTTTGGAAACTCCTAGAAGGGGAACCTTCCGAAATCACGACCATTCTTCCAGATTTCTAGAACGAACGCAGGTGCAAAGGGGAGCAACCTGCTAGTGACCAACGTAGGCCATAGTGGAGAAACCTTTGGTGAATGCACACCGGTACGCTTACAAGGAGCATTGGTCCTCAAACTAGCTCAGATGAAGCAGTTTATGATTGAAACTCTCAGGGATGAAGGGAACATGCTTAGGGATTTGTGCAAGATGGTGACAAGGGGAATAGGATGTTGATTGATCCCATTAGGAGGCTCACTGATCGGATATGACAAAATGAACTATAACAATGGTCAAAGTGAGTTGGAGATAATTACTAAATAATGATTTAATAATTATCTGACTAGAGAAATAGAACATAAAAAAGAATAATAAATAAATAATTAGTTATTTAATTATTCATGGATGATTTAATCAAAAGGGGTTAGAAATAATCATCAAATAATTATTTAATAATTATTTTGAAAGAATAATGAACAAATAATTATTTATTTAATTATTCTTATAGGTTTTTTGGATTTTTAATTAGAAAAAATCTAAGAAAATGGTTCTCTAAATTATTTTATAAGATGAAAGTGGGTTTTAATGTGTAAAAACCCATACTACATGTTGTATTTCGATCAACCTAGTATAAAATGGATAGGTGAACATTTTTTAGGTGATAACAAATTTCCTCCCAATGTATGAGTGTTAGGAGCACATCGTATGACCAAAATACATTGTAGGTTCACTTTCACGAGACACCGAAGGGGAGCCATACAGAGAAAGAAAGAGAGAGATAAACAAAACCATTATTATAAGTGTCGGATGAGAGAAGCTATTGAAATTAAGAAATATCCTAACAATATTAATAGAGATAGTGGCCTTGAAATTAATAATAGTTGGCTCCCCTTGCTCTACAAAAGACTCTATTGAATTTTTTTCCCTTGAAATGACGAAAGTAAACATTGAAAGGAATCAACCACAGATATGATATGTCGTATAAAGACAAGAGAGGCTTATGCCAAGATTTGTTGATATAAAAGATTTAAAATTGACTTAGATGTTAATTAAATATTTGGTTTTTTATAAATTTTGAAGAAAAAGTAATTTTAAGTTACAAATTCATGGATTAACTTCATATTAATTACTAATTTCATAACTTAAAATCAAAAACTCTAATTTTAAAATACATATATTATTATTAAAATATATATAATGGAATCAACAATGAAGGTGATTTTGTTTATGTCTATTATCATTACAACCATGAGGTGTATCACAATATTTTTAATGTGGACATGGGTTAAACTAGAAAGTTGAATCAAGAACTTCATATTTTATATAACATGCTTTGCTAATTGAACTGCACCCTCAAAGTGTTATTAAAAACATTAAAAGCAATTTCAAAATAAAAATAAAAAATATCTTATCAATGATATTCACTATTTTCTTAGGTGAAAATTATGACCTTTTGCAACTATAATCTTAAAATTCCATAAAGTTATTAACAAAAACCATAAATTAATCCTGAATTACTAAATAATAATTATAGTAACACCTTAATGTGGACATGGGTTAATCAAGGGGTGAACTAAAAACCTCATAATATTTTACATAACATGCTTTGCCAATTGAGCTACACCCCCAAGGGATATAAACACATTAAAATCAATTTAAAAATGAAAAAATGATGATATGAATGACCCTCTTTATATTTTGAGGTGAAAATTATTACACTTTGCAACTATGATCTTAAAATTCCATAACGTTATTAACCATGCCTTAACAATTAGTGCAATAAAAAAGTTTAAAACATCCAAATCAAAGAAATGGTGTTAAATTGGTGAAAATGTGAATATGGGTAAAGCTCTTCCTTATTTTTTTATATTTTCATTTTTTAGGTCTGCGTCAACATTTTCATAGTTAGCAATCATTTTTTTCTAAATGAAAATTAGATAGAAAAGTATAGTATTACAACAGTGCGTAATATTTTTTCATAAATTTTTCTATTAGTATTAGTTCTTTGAACACCTATTAACCATAAAACCCTAAATCCAAAGTGTTTCCCATTTTCATGTTTTCACCCAAACGTAGCATACATTTTTCATTGTTAAAATTGAAATGTGTTTGAAACCATCTCTTTAATAACAATAGTATTTAATTTAATATACATATATATATATATATATATATATGGGATAATTTCACTCTATTTTTATTTTTTCTCTATTTATTACTTCTTCTTTTTCTTTTTGCTTTTTAATGATGATTTTTTTTTTGTAACACCTTTTTTTTTTCTAACTCAATGTTTTTAAAATATTATAATATTAAATTAAAAAAAAAAAAAGTGTTATTGGTATTATCTTTTTTCGAATTAAAGATTAATTTTAAAGTTATTGTTACAATTGCACCATTTATTAAGGCCACAGTTCCCAAAAAGTTGTAACTTTAACCCTAAAAAAAAAGGGGGAGTTAAAAGAAAATAATATTCTCTAATAGTATCATAAGTCTTTAACCTTATTTAATCAAAACTTTTTAATCTCTGTATTATTTTATTTTAGGGCGTGGATTAATTGTATGAATGGTGTAAATAAGCTCTCAATAGAGATATGTGGCCCCTTCACACCATGCAATTTTACCCCATGTTTTTTTGGGTCATTAAAAGGGAGATTGAATTAGGGGAGAATTTAAATTATCGAAGAGATTGAATTATCAAGAAGGTTGAATTATCAGATAGTTGGAATGACCATTCTATTCAAAAGACCCTTCTATCTCAAATCATCGGTATGTTCGAATTACCATTTGGTAGGGGAATTCAAATTATGAATTGTTGGGAGAGTTCAAATTTCCATTTAATCAGGAAATTAGCAAAAGTTATCATTATATTATGAATATTTGGGGGACTTCTCTTTAAGAGTAAGCAAACATAAAACTATTATAGGAATTATGTCAAGTTACAACTGATAAATATGAATGAAATCAAATTTGCATGTAATGATGATTGATGTCATTAATTAAATTAACTACAATTGAGAATCCCTAGAATCCCATGAGTGATATTTCCCAAGCAACTCATATTGGAACCCTAAAAGGAAGTGGGACAACTTAAGGGACTACCAAGTAGAGGAGTGGATATCATTCTTTGGGTTGTGTAGGTTAATGGGGAAAGCGACTTGTGCAATGGAACTATTGTAGGTGGAAAATTAATTGTGAACTTGAAAATTGGGCTATGTGAAGAAAGTTAGATCTATTCATAGGTAAACTCATCCTTGTGGATTCATAGCTTTAGCATTTGGGTGGTCTTTTTCGGAATTAGAATCGATGCAATAGGGAGCATGTGGTTGTGTGGAATACCCTTCTTCTACAACAATTTAGTAGATAGTTCTCCAAAAGATAAGTGTTCATGACTTGCTTATGATTATATTAAATAAATATTATTAATGTCAAGCTTATATTAATTTCTTGTTGCTTAACTTTAATTGCAAATGTAAGTCTCATTTTAAATTTATAGCATTATGATAACTAAATGGTTTCATTATATTATATAGTCTTGAATTATAGTCCCTATGGCATGTTAATTAATCAATGGTAAGGGGTAAGAAATGTATAGGAAAGGAATTCAAATCTATGGTATTCAAGTAATAAATTTATAGTAAAATGGGTGGTTCCAAGAAGTGTCTCATACCCTCACCAAAGTATAAAGGGTGTTGAGTATGTTACATATTAATAAAGTTTCTTTTTTATTAAAACATTACAACTTGTTTAAAAACATGGCCTTAAAAAACAATCGCATTCGAACCATATCCTTAAAATTAACTTTTGAGTGAAGTAGTGCTACTATTACTACCCTATTTTGGAGGGATTTAAAATTATAACTTGTTTGAAATAATGACATTAATAATCGATACTATTACAATTGAAATCTTAAAATCAACCTCCAAATCAAAAAGGGTGTTACCCATAATATATTTTCAAATTTTATTTATTTTCATGAATTTAAAATTGCAACAAATTTTAACCATGACCTAAAAGAGTGCCCATGGGGTTTTGAATTGATGGTGAATAAGTGAATTGTTTTGGAAACACCTGGTATCACATAAGATGAAGTTCAGGTGTTCTCTAGGAGAGGGAGATAATTATTCATGTGAGATAAAATGGGTATGCATGTGAGGGAGAATGATACATGTACACCAACAATCATTGTGAAAGAGTATTTCATAAATTTATCTTAGAAATATAGATAATCTTAAAGATTGTGTTATGCAGAATTTAAGATTGTAGACAAAAGTAACTTCCCTAGACCTAGTGGACTGGTCTACAACATCAGAAGACAAAGAATTTAGATTTTTTCCTTAGATAAATTGAATAATGGGAAAGAATCCTACTTCGAATTTGTTGCAAGCTTTACTTTCCTCCTTTCTTGTAAGCTCCAATCATAGCTCCAAGTGCTTTTGGATTTAATTATCATGACACTAGTTTTTTCTGTATTAATAATCATACCCATCTTGGAGCAGAAATCCTAGAGGATTTTTAGTTTCTTGTCAATATTGTAATTTCTTCTCGCTAAAACAATAATATCGTTAGCATAAGGGAGAAGATTTGTGACTTTATTAGTGATCATGGAGCCAACACAACCTGCATCTTCCAAAAACTCTTCTAGCTTATTAATGTATATGCCAAAAAGGGTAAGGAATAAGATACCTTTGATTGACTCTCATATTGCATTTAATTTCATATTATCTCCAATAGTATTAATAAGTTTGAAAGAAGTTATGATATCAATATGTTTCAAAATTTTAGCAATTTTATCAGTGGTTCCTTTAAGATAAGGAAGGAATGCTTTCTTTCTAGAGTCATGAGTGTTAGGGTTGTTGTTATCAAATTTATTAGTGGATTTTTTAAGGGCAATGAATATGTCTTTTTTGCTATAACCCAAGTTTCTGAAGACTTTAATCAAGTGGTTTATTTGATCATCCTTATAATCTTCTCCAGAGATCCTAAAGGCTCTAGTAACTAGAGTCTTAATTACACCAATATGTTGGGCAGGGAAGTGATGGGAATCAACATGAAGGTAATTTTTTGTGTGAGTCTTCTTACGATAGAATTTATTGTCTAAATTCCCAACAAGTTTCCTAATTATTAGGATGTGCTCTAATAACTAGAGTCTTAATGACACCAATATTTTGTGTAGGGAAGTGATGGGAATCAAAATGAAGGTAATTTTTTATGTGAGTCTTCTTAAGATAGACATTATGGTCTAAATTCCCATTAGGTTTCCTAATTATTAGGATGTCAAGGAAGGGTATGCAACCATTCTCTTCAGTTTCCATGGTGCTATTAAGGTGTTGTAAGAATTTTGAGAGCTCTTCTTTTCCATATTGCCATATGACATTGGTTTCATCAACAAACCTTTTCCAAATTTTAGGTTTTAACTGGTATGTGTTAAGGGCCAAACTTAATTATTAACTATTAATAAAAGTGTGAACATTTCTGTTTATAGTAATATTTTTGTTTGCATTGTGTAGAAAAATTGTCCATTTAAAATAATTATCAAAAGCATAAAGTATTAATGTGAGAGAATTAATATATGTAATTAAATGCACAATAGTCTATTAATAATCAAGTTAATAATATTAAATGTAACAACTATCGTAGTGTGGAATTTAAATTATTAATAAAAAATTAATAGTTATAGTATTATAAAAGTTGTCCATATAAAATAATTATCAAAAGAAAGCATTAGTGATGAAGAATTAATAGTTATAATTAAATGCACAATATCCAAAAAATAGTCAAGTTAATAATAATTAAATGTAATAGCTATTGTAGTGTAGAATTTAACTCATTAATTATTAACTATTATTTAAAATAGTTAATTGTTATAGTATTCTAGGTTAGTAGGTTTCCTTGTAATAGCTATATTATTATAAAAATGTAATAGTTTCAAGAAACTATTGTTGTTGTTTAATTATTATAGTTATTAATAGTTATAGTTAATTTTTTTTTCATTTTCCTATTACTCTTGTGATGCTATCATTTATAGCTTCATAATTAACTCTGGACGATTATTTAATTAATATTATCCGCTATTATTTATGCTTTCAATTATATTTTTATCGTTAATGCTTTGTGCAGATTTTTTCCTTCATGCAGGGACTACTAAAACAGTTGAATTGAAATAATCAATCTAAAAAAGTCAAACACCTCAAACATAGGAATCTATCTACACAGTGAAAGATTTCCATACAAAGCTCTTTGCAGAGCTTCAACAATAGTTTAATTGACATGAAATATTTTATGAAATTTTGGAGGGGCATGCTTTTGGCAACTGTGATAGTTTTAGAATAGTGCAGAGAAGTTGATTGTGCAAAGAAATTTGTTTTCTCCTCCCGCACAACCATTCACTCATATTGTGCAATTAAGTTTTTAATAATTTGAATATATAGTTTAAAGCTAGATTGAGTTACAATTATGTTTTTTAATAATTTGAATATATAGTTTTATTTATATTTTCGAAATTAAAAAACAATTACGTTTTTAATAATTTGAATATATAGTTTTATTCATGTTTTCAAAATTATATATATATATATATATATATATATATATATAGGAACGATTTTTCACGTCAAACATAAGCATAATAAAGGATAAGATAGTGCAAAGAAGTTGATTGTGTGGAGAAATGTGTTTTCTCTACACTCCTGCACAACCATTCACTCGTTGTGCAATTAAGTTTTTAATAATTTGAATATATAGTTTAAAGCTGGATTGAGTTACAATTACGTTTTTAATAATTTGAATATATAGTTTTATTTATGTTTTCGAAATTAAAAAACATCATAAAGGATTAATAATTTCAACCTATAGTTTTGTTTATGCTTTTGAAATTAAAACACAATTATGTTTTTATATGTAATAGCTATTGTAGTATGAATTTTAACTCGTTAACTATTAATAAAAGAAACTAATAGTTGTAGTATTATAATAGTTTTCCATGTAAAAAAAATTATTAAAAGAAAGCATAAATGATGAGGAATTAATAACCATAATAAAATACACAATAGTCTATTAAGAGACAAGTTAATAATAGTTAAATCTAATAGCTATTGTAGTGCGGAGTTTAACTCATTAATTATTAACTATTAATGAAAATAGTTAATCCCTATAGCATTATAGGTTAGTAGGTTTCCTTGTAATAGTTATAGTATTATGATTAGCAATTGCACTAGATATTGCAAAGGAAACGTTGTAAGATATAAATTCAAGAAGAATCATGACATATAAAAAATCATTGAAGATAAAAATTAGTAAACAAAATGCCATTCAAAGCTAGAAGATAAAGAGAAATCACTTATGTTATGCCAAATTTGACAAATTCTATAACCTTTCGAACATAGATTGCCTCTTAATCTTCAAAGATGGTCTTTCAAGTTCCAATAGAAAATATTTGATAGATTTTGAAAAAATACAAGTAGTAGATGAGATAAACTAAATAAAATAATATTAATTCATGAACAATATGATAAAGAATTAAACATGAATATCTGCACAGGGTGATGATGAGA
Organism: Pinus tabuliformis; assembly: GCA_031772625.1. NCBI lineage: Eukaryota > Viridiplantae > Streptophyta > Pinopsida > Pinales > Pinaceae > Pinus > Pinus tabuliformis. The sequence continues at coordinate 564,199,434 of CM062818.1, read as the reverse complement.
GTTAGCATGGAGGTATTGGTTAGTGTGAGTTTTTTTGTGATAACTTAGAAGCAAAGTGAACCATCAAAGAGACAAGTAACAATGACATCCAGGAAGGGTAGGGATGAGCACTCTTCCAATTCCATTGTAAATTTGATATGCGAGGAAAGGTTGTTGAGGTGATGAAGAAAAGCTTGGAGGGATGGAAGCCCATGAGGCCACACTACAAAAGTGTCATCAACAAACTTGTACCAACATTTGGGTTTCTGATGCCAAGAATTAAGGACCATAGAATCGAAATGCTCCATAAAGATATTTGCCACAATCAAAGATAGGGAAGACCCCATTGTCATTCTTTCTGTTTGTTCATAGAAAATACCATTATAGGAGAAGAAGGTAGAGGATAGACAAAATTTAATGAGGTTAAAGGTTTCAGGATTGACCAACTTGGATATTAATTCTAAAGCTTCAAGAACAAGCATTTTTTTAAAGAGGGAGATGACATCAAAGTTGACCAAGATGTCATTGGGGTCAAGATGAATGGATTTGGCCTTTTGGATGAAGTGGGGGGAATCTTTAATGAAAGAATAAGATGTGCCAAGAAAGGTTGAAGCTTGGTGGCTAGGAAGCGAGAGAGTGCATGAGTGGGGGATCCATTATCACTTGCCATCGGTCTTAAGTGGATATCATTTTTATGAATAATTGATTGCCCATAGATTCTGGGGGTCATAGGATGTTGAGAGATGAGCCGCTTCTGAGTAAGAGGATCAATGGACGAAGATTTGATGGCTTGGATGACGAAGTTAGTGATATAATTAATAGGATTTTTAGGGAGCGGTTTGTAAGCAGAGGTTGCCAAGAGCTCATGAAGCTTAGCTTCATAATCAGAGGAATTCATTATAACTGAAGCGTTCCCTTTATCCACTTTTATGATCAAAATTTCAAGGTTCTTGTTAAGCTCTTTGATGGTAAGGAACTCCTCTTTAGACAAGTTAGGTTGGGGGGGTTTCGCTTTCTTTAAAATTCTCCCACATTCCTGTCTAATTTCATCCACTTCATGAGACGGAAAGCCCTTAGTGATGGACTCAATGGAGCATAAAATTTCCTCTACAGGGATTCTATGGGGGGCAATAGCATAATTGAAACCTTTTTCAAGAAGTTTAAGAGTGGAGGGATTAAGGTTCACCGAGGATAAATTAACAATAGTTGAGGAAAGAAAATGAGTTGCATAACTTCAAATATACGCAATTAAGATGTTGCAATATTTGTCCTATCCCATATAGGGATTCTTTAAAGTCCCTATAATAACAAAAGCTTAAACCATAACTTTCTTGAATATGAGAAAAACTATCAAAAGGTAACATGAATTATATCAGAAGAAAACATAACCTTGTAATGAAACCTAGATAGACAAAGCCTACTCATCATTGTTTGAGTCAAAATTAATGAAGATAGGAGGTATGTCCTCCTTAGGATTGGCCTTGGTAGTGTCTTTAGACTAGTCTATTTCTACATCACCTTATTCCTCTTCCTTCATCTTTATAGGGTGTCCCTCTTCATTAACTCCTAATTTCTTACTTTAGCATTGAATTCTTCACTAGAGCATGAGGCAATTGGAGCTCATTCTCCATGGAGTTCTGCTACACATGTGATGAGCATTGTTGAATTTCAAATTAAACAATAGATGTAGAAGCCTCGTTTGTGAAGTAGTTAAAGTTTAAACAACCACCAGAACAAGTTAATTGAATGACCATGTAGAAAAGTAGATATGTACAATCGTAGAAACTTTGATGCAAATTGATCAGCACCGGGTATAAGATTTGATGGAAAGGCTCAACATTCAATGGGGAGTACTTCTCTAAATGCATCTTATCGCTTGCACAATTTAGAGCAGGATTATAGTTCACATGCAACAAGAGTTGGAAGAATTTTTCATGTTTCTGCTAGGAATATGCACTTGTCACTATGCACTGTAGAAATATGACTATGCCTTCAGAATAGTCATTTATTTTTCATATTTTTTTTTCTACTTGGCAGATTAATGTTGGCACATATTTTCTCTTTTTCACTTCTTTGGGTGCATACTGTTGGTTTTCCAAATGCATTTTCTCATCACATATACATTTCTATTCCTGAGATTGGTTTGTAATGCAATGGAAGGCTTCTGACTCCCCCAGGCACTCCACATTTTCCTTCCATGTGTTAACATTTCTGAGATAGGTACACTGCGGAGTGGAGTGATTTCTGTGCCACAAGTATCAAGCAGGACAACCTCGAGGGTGAGACACTTCTCGCTCTACATGTAAAATGGATCTAATTTTTATCACTCAATCTTTCTCTCCATTATCCTTATTTCATTCTCTGTGTAATTATGGTAAATTACTTTGATGCAAATTTTCTCTCTTCTACTGTCAAGAGTTGTGGTAATTGCAACATCACTTGTCTCCATGAATCCCTAATGTTTGGAGCACAAGCTTCTTATGTTTAGTTCAAGCAATTGGAGCACAAGCTTCTTCTCTTTAGTTCAAGCAAATTTTCATGAGTATCTATTATAGTTGAAGGGATGTTTTCTTTATTGCTGCTGATGGAAGTTTTGGAAAGTTTATTTAGGAGCATATTGTTCTATGGGTATCTTTTAGTTTTCCCAAGGGGTAATGATCAATAAATCGTATTTCCTATTTTTGCTAAGTTCACTATTTTACAATGCTTTAGGGAAATTCTAGTTGTTGAGTTGAGGCTTCTGTGATCCATATCAAGTTTATGAGAAAATTCTTTGGCGTAAATCACAAAATCTTACATTTGTCGACGCATTTCAAATCAACCAGTGTGGTTCATCGTCAGGAAAAGTTGAAGAATCAGATCTAGGTTGTAAGTTAAATAGTTAGAGTAGGACCTTCAATGACTATATTTGACCAGGCAGTGGCTAAATTGACCCACTAACGGCTATTCTTGAATTGGAAATGGCTAGCAGGATAGGAACACCTTAATTAAAAAATAAAATAGGTTAAAGTTAAATTCAGATTCAGTTAAAAAAACAATTAGTGGGTCAACTTAGCCATTGCCTAGTCAAATATAGCCGTTGAAGGTCCTGCTCTAACTATTTAACTTGCAGCCTAGATCTGATTCTTCAACTTGTCCTGACAATGAACCACACTGGTTGGTTCGAAACGCGTCGACAAATGTAAGATTATGTGATTTACGCCGAAGAATTTTCTCATAAACTTGAAATTCTAGTTCTCCAACTTCACGAATCAATGTGAGTCCACAATGGTGTAGCACTACTTCTTATTCAAGTGGGCCAAATACCCACTCTCAAGTTAGAGCATCTTCAATTCAAACTGGAAATCCAAAATTGCAACCTTTAACATCTTCTTGCGAGCTAGCTACTTCTAGCTGAAGGTCTTCCACACTTCCAGCAAAATCCACAACAACAACATTACAAATGTCTAACACAAACCCCCGTGATCACCTATCATCAACAGGAAGAGGTGGATATTCAACACAAAAAATAAGGCATGGTTTCTCCTCGTCTCCAAAGATACGTCCATGGAAGTTTGGTATTCCTGATTCTGTTGAACTTTGGTACCGGAGGATAGGTGGTTCCCTAAGGCTTTGATCTTTGGCCTAGGGAAAAGTGTCCAAAAGAATTTAATTTTTCTCCTAAAGTGACTTTATAATTTTTATAAAGTTAAATATAATTTAAAAGTGACTTTAAGTGATAAAGTTACTAAAGTCTAATTTTAAAGTGACTTTAATAAATTCAATGTAAAATTAGAAAGGAAAAGTGACTTTGGACATAAATGACTAAGTGGGTCTTTATTAAAGTGGGGTGAATTAAAAAATAGAAAGTGAGATTTAAATGAGCATTTAATCTCAGGCCTAGATCTCAATCTATTTCAGCCATTGGATTTAGGGATTCCCCAAAAGTCACTTAGGGTTAGATTAAAGGAGGAAAAGGTCATTAATTCTTTCATGAGTAGATTGAGATAAGGAGAGCAAGAGAGCAAGAGAGATTTCTGGACAGTGAGGAGAAGGAGGTAGCAACTTGGCACACATTCCAAGGCAGTGTTTCATCAAGTCCGTACAGCTGAGTTAGCACATAGTGAAAGGCAAATTTTGGGCACGATTTTCTAGAAAGGTCGTACAGCAGTTTTGGTTCAAATTCCAAGGAGGTCGTACAACAAGTTAGCACAGAGATCGAGGAGCAGAAAATCTGAAGTTTGCTAGCATGTTTTTCAAGGGAGGTCGTACAGCAAGTGGTTGTACCTTGGCACGCTTTTCTAGGCAGTCCGAACAGTAGCATTTAAGGCTAAAATTTGGGCACAAAAATTAAGGAGGCCGTACAGCATTTATTGTTGTTATGTTTTGCTATTTGCAAGTTTTTTTCCAATTGGCTGTGAGGCACGGAAAACGAGATAAGTTGTAAAAGTTTGCTTGCTGATTTTTTTGCTGAATATTTCTCTGACTGTAAAAGGCATTTTCTAGAAATAAGAAGGAGATTTCGAACTGGTTTTCCCCAAGAGTTGTAGGGGGTTTTTCCAGGGTCACCTTGACCAAAAATCACTGTGTTTAAATTTGTTGAATGGTTGTCTGTATGTGCTGATATTTATTTCTGCATTTTCAGCATTTTGTAATATTTCCAAAATTTGTGTTTTCAGCAAAATTTATTTTCCAGTTGTTGAATGTATGGATATGGGAAAGGGCATTTAACTATTTTAGAGAAATAAGGTGAAACTGAAAACCGGGGTGGGAAATGAGAAATTTCTATAGATTCCCCCCTGAACCACCTCCAAATCTACTCACAACATTATCTAATCTATAAACATCTCGCTCAAGGAGGTTGTGTCCAGCCTCAAGCCAAGGAGAAGAAACTAGAAATAAACCTAGGGGACAATGTGTATCTCCAAGAATTTATATGCTGGCGAACTCATTGAATAAGCATGATTCTGATCGTTTAAGCTCTTATAGTAAGAGCTCTATCGTTTCATCATGCGAAGATGAGATAGATTCTATTTACACTAAAAACACACTACATCAACAAGTAATAAGAAAGAAAGTATCAAATGCAAATATTGAGGCTTAGTCAACCTCAAAAATCAAGTAAAACCATCAGCAACAAATGTTTCCAGTTGCTCTACATCTACATATCAAATACATTTAACTACATAAAAAATATATATATTATTACCCGATCCAAACATTATTAACACAGATTTTATATCGCATCTACAGACTTATAACGTAGCACAAAGGTTGACATTGATTACTAGATTTAAAGAGGTTAACATTTTCATCATATTGGCACTTTAGATTGCTGCATATCCATAACTTGTTTATTGATGGGTGGTCATCTGGCCCTAGGCTCTGGAACTCTCGGGCGCCACCTGGATTTGCCACAAGCGTTGATCTATTGGCTTTGGACTGCACGGTCAGCTTTGATTTAGGGTTCCTTTCGATAACCACCTGACCTAACCTCGTCCTCACTACTCCATTTGTGTTGCTCGTTCAGGAATGGTTTCTCTTTGCAAGTCTTTATAGATATCACATTTAGTTGTTATTTTTAATCTCATTTCAAAAATTGGTTGTCCCCAAAACCCTTTTTAAAGTTAAATTACCACTGTTTGCAACCATAATGTTAAAAACCCAATAATGTTGTGAACAAAAATATAAAATTTAGCCCTACATTGAAAGGTGATGCTAGCAGTACCACCACTTTTTCAAGGTTAAAATTAGCACATTGGCCTTAGTTGTAACTAACATTGTTGCAACCAAAACCCTAAAATCGATTTTCAAATTGAAAAGTGGTGCTACTAGTAGCACCCTATTTTGGAAGGCTTAAAGTTGTGAAATTATTAAAACAATGGTCATAAGAAACATTACCTCTAATTCAAAAGTTAAAAAATAACATAATAAATATTACCTCTATATCAAAAAATAATACAACTAATAATATATTTTCTCATATTAAAATTGCAACTTATTTAAAATTATGTAATTAATATTATTATAACTGAAATATTCAGATCAACTCTGGAACAAAAAAAAGTTGCTATTGATAAATCCCTTTGTAAAATTTAAAGTAAAATTTAAAATTGCATAGCCTCAATACTAAATGACATAATACAACTAATAACATTTTTTCTCATATTAAAATTGTAACTTATTTAAAACTATGTAATTAATATTATTATAACCGAAATATTCAGATCAACTCTAGAACAAAAAAATGTGCTATTGATAAATCCCTTTTTAAAATTTAAAATTGCATGGGCTCAATACTAAATGACATTTTGATAGTTATTGTTTCATGAGTAAATGAAAGAAATCATGAGACACATTTCATTCCATTACAATCTTGAAGCTCGTAATTGTGAGTGAGTGGAATGATATAATATGAGAATATCATTTTTATTTGTATGAATAATGAGTTTTATTATTTTATTATATTTTATTATGTTAAAAATTGGTTTTTACAAATAAACAAAAAAAAATTCAAGGAAAAGTATTGTAATTTTCATTATCAAAGAAAATTACATGTTGTAAATGCTATAGATATATGCATAAAAATGACCGTGGTCATCTGTGAGTTGTTTTGTAGCTATATGGAACTTATACAAAAAACCCACAATATTATTTACATATTCAAAATTTCACCCATGGTGATTACTGATCTGTAAGCAAAAATTAACACAAAAATATAGATAAGTTAGGGCCTGTAAGCCCTATAGATCCTGGTCCATGTATGGTCTATGGTAATACTGATAGATGTGCTTAGGGTAATGCTCCCTGATCAGCCATTCCCCTCTAGGATGATTCGTTGCCTCTTGTGGTTTTTACAATTTATTATGAAGAGTAAATGTGTAATTTATTTTATATTTAATATAAAGTTAATATATAATTTTATAAATAATATTTCAATGTTAATCAGAAATAAAATATTTCAATGTTTCTTTTAAGTAAAATAATTTTATATTAAATTTTTATAAGAGATGTTTGAAAATGGAAAATATATATATATATATTTCACTAATAAGTTCTTTCTATTTCACATGATGAAGAAAAGGTGTAATTCATTCAATGCTTAATATTGAATTGACACATGACATTTAAACAATATTTTAATGTGAGCCATAAATAAAATATTTTAATGTCCATATTAAGTAAAATATCTCAATATCAATTAGAGAGAGAACCCCCACAATTGAAAATAAAAGAAAATATTATTGTGTCAAAAAAAACATTTTATATAGTCTAGTTTGATTGTGTTGAAATGTGCTTTATATAGTCTATTATGAGGGAGATGTGCACTTCCTTTCATGTTTAACATAGAGTTGAAATGTGACATTTAAATTAAATATTAATAACAAAAAATGTGTCATAAATAAACTTTCATATCAAGCTTAAATAAAATAATTTATATAAAAAATATATATATATAAAATAATTGAAAGGGGAAAAATTATTATTTTACTTCTAGAAATTTTCTACTTCCCAATATGAAAAAATGTGTAATTCCTTAAATGCTAATAATATTACTATGTAATATTTAAAAAAGAATATTAAAAAAACTAAAAAAAAATAAAACCATTTAATTGTAAATTAAATATTTCAATATTTACCTTAAATAAAATTTCTCTAATTTTAATTTTAAAAATATTCGAAATTATATAACCTCTCTGACTTTATATCTACCTTAAATAAACTCTCTCTAACTTCAATTTTAAAAAATATTTGAAAACAGATAACCTATCTCTAACTTTAAAAAAATAATTAAAAGTATATATAATCTCTCCAATTTTCCATTTATGAGATAAAAAAATATCAAATCCCAAAAATATATATACATTTTTCCCTTACATTAAAATACCCCATCCCTTTTTAACAAGCTAAAATTAACAATAAATCTAATGCATAAATACTTTAGTGTTAAAACCTTGGCATCAATAAAATAGTATAATAATTTATTTTTATATAATGTCAAAAAGAATCCGTATATTTATTTTTATATTTTTATATAATTAAATCCGTATTTGCTTGGTGGTTAGAATCTACCAAGTGGGTCATTAATACTCCTTACCAAATACCACCTTAAATTAATTGTACGGAGAAAACACGCATTTATGATTGGAGCTTTGACACCAATCATAATAATATGTTGGTTTGGTGAGATTCTAAGGGTTTTCCAATTTGATAGGGTCAAGAGAGGGTAGGTCTTTCATCCTTAGTTGTCATTAACATTTTCAAAAAAATGAAGTGGTAGAGAAATGGTCTTGACAGGGACATGCCATGATCACATATGGAAACTAATTGTTTATAATACTTTGCTTTTCAAGGTTATTTTATAATAATTATATAAAATTTGAATATTTAAAGAAGTTTAATAAGTTTGAAAGGATGTATTATAAGGCTTCACATTGGGTTCATGTTCGTTATGTTTTAGGTTCAAGAGAAAATAAAAAGATGGAGTTGATAGCTTTTTTCTTTTCTTTTTGTTGTGGTCCTTCACATTGCTTTTTTTTAGCTGGAGACTTAAAAGTTGTATTTTATTAGGAAAAAAATTTAAATAATTTAAAATTGGTGAATTTGTATTATTTTCTCAATGGAACATGGTTATTTTTCTCATATTTTGAGAGAGTTTATTTAACTTGTAGCTTATTTAAATTGTAGATAATTTTTTTAATGTTCTTGCTTTGATTATCAATGATATTCTTCAAAAAATGTTATTTAATCTAAGATGTGATTTGCAAGGTTGTAATGTAATGGTTATATTTTTGTTGTGTCGAGTTGAAAAGACTTCAGTGTTCATGCTAGAATGTTTTGGTACAAGGTAGGAATGAACATGTGAGACTATCAATTAAAGCTCTCGGACTATTTTTTGAATAATGTTCTAGGACTAGTGATGTTTAGACATGTATATGTCTATAACAGTCTTATTTCTATCATTGTTAGGGATATTTGTCACTTGTATATTATCTTTTTGTAATATAAAGGATTTTTTCTATCGAACGAAAAGTTTGAAAGGAATGTCTTCAAAATGTTTAGTAATGATTATAATAATAGCAGTTTAATTTTAAGGTCATTAATAAGCCAAATATCAAATTGGTGCAATAGATTCCTTTATTTGTGAGATAAGAGACTCATCTCCCCACAATCATTTGATTATTAAATTTTATGAAGGTGTATATAATCTAATGCTTTGTATTTGAACCTATATGTGAGTGCACTTTAAAAGAGAAGATACTTATTTTTCAAAAAAAAATAAAGAAGGAATCCAAAATTATATATAGAGAGAGAGAGATTATATTTTGATATTTTTTTAGGTGAAATATCAAAACTAAGATTTTATTAAATTTATTTGAGTGGTTGATTTTTATTTGACGATTTGGAATCCTAGAACTTTTAGAATCTTTTTTTATCATTAAAAAGCATATATTTGATCCAAAATTTGCATGAAAGTTCAACTTTTCATTACTAAAACAGTAGTAGTTTTGTGTTTTTGTGCTAACAATTTGATGAAAGAAATGAACATGTTAAGCTATTTGTCATATATTAAAAACAAATATGCATACTATTCACCACTTATTTATAAGGATAACATATATGATTGTGTGTGTGTATATAAGATCTTGATTCTTATGAAGTGATCGTATATCACTTGTTTATACAGAGATGCACCACTCATTCATAGGGATAACATACACTATTATTTAGATGTATATAACATTCTCATTTCACATGGTATGAAAGTAGGCTAATTGTTACATGGAGCAAAATAACAATAGTACATAAATTGTTATGAATTTATAGATATATTTTCCTTCATCCTGAAACTACTTAGAAAAAAAAAAAATCAATATATTTTTTTCTAAGGAGAAAATTTTAGTGATTTTATTAAAAGAAACAAAATACATTTTTAGATGTTGATATCTCAATGATTCCAAATACTATCGAATGAAAAAAATAAAACATAAAAGTCAACTAAATTTGTCCTAAATATAAGTCTATCACTAAACAAAAAGAGGCATAGTGTAAGTATCTTGCAAATATCATCCTTTGTCGATGATAAATGTAGGAAATATAAAAATTGGGAATCTATAGATGATGTTGTAAAAATTTCTCTAAATCATAAAAAAGGAAGAATAAATAGAGTTTAGTCTAGCTGGAGTCATGAGGCATGAAAATATTCAGAAGTGGAGTCTTAAGATTTTTCTTGTATCTTCTAGTTTACTTTGTCTAGTGCCAATTTGTCTTTTGATAGGGCATCCTCTTCTTTGTTCCTTTCCCCATAGATACGTTCAAAAGATATCAGTCTGAAAAAAGTAGTGAAAAGTTTTATGTTGTAGAAGAAAGGATGAAGAGAGTAATTTTGGAGTTCATAGTTATCGTTCATCCAATACATGACTAGTTGGGAGTCTCCAAATATTTGAATCAATTAAATTCCTTTCTCTTTTATTAGATGAAAAAGGAGTTTTAAAATCATGTGTTCAACAAAATTATTTGATGATGGACCCAACCTAATTGCCAAATATATGAGTGCGAGGTATGAGTGTGAGGATAATAAATGGGTGATCCCTCCAACACCCCTTCATAAATGGAGATCCTAGTGCCACACTATCAAAAAATGCCCATGGAAAATTTTGGTTTATCTACAAATCAAGCAATGGTTAAGGAGGGGGAGTATGATCTACACTTGGTTAAGCTTTCATAATTTCCAAAATTTGAATAATAATGTGAAGAGGAGAGGGGAATTTTCCTTTGAAAATGGCATGGTTTCAAGACAACCAAATGCCCCAAGATACAAGAGAGGAAGAGCCATAAATTTTTTTGGTTGTGGAACAAAAAATTAATTTTGTAAAGTAGTCTGAATAGAATCCCCATGCCACTGAATAGTGATCCTCATCTAAGCCTTCTAATTTTTTTTCCACGCTTCTTTAGAAAATCGACAAGAAAGCACAAGATAGAGGTTTGTTTCTTCCTCCTGTGGAGGACAAATAATATATCCCTAAACAATGAAAAGATCTCTTATGTAGAAAAACCCAAGTGAAAATAATATTTTCTATCAAGAGTTACATGAAATTTTTTGACTTAGTTGGATATCTTAGCTTTTGAACCATTTTTCTGCACCATGGGACTAGACCAAGGTCTACATCTCGAGCAAGAGTAATATATCCAACTTTTGTATCTTAACCACCAAAAGGGATTCTAATCAAATAATTTTATTAGAATGATCATTTACGTAGAAGACAAAGGATTTTTGGATGGATTAGATATATGAGTCCCAAACATGAGCAATGTCACCATCAAGGTTTAGGTCCTTTCTAGAGAACCAAAAAGTGAGCTCGAAAATATGATTGTGTCTCATTTCCTGATTTAGAAAGAAGCAAGAATCATTGTTAATTCTTTAAATGAGTAAGGAAGGAGGATATGTTGGTTCTAACACCTAATCCAAGGGTCTTACCAATGAGAATTCGAGATCCATGTCCTATATACCAAATCAACCATCTACCAATGAGAGGGAAATATTCAATAATGGCTTTCCATATGATAGATACATGTGATGATTTTTTCTCGAGATCCATTTTCCAATCCAAAATAGAGATATGTGGGAAGTCTTTAGCCTTGGTTACCTAGTCCCAAAATTCATAGCCATGGATAAGTCTCCAAACACTTCGTAATTAGGGATTTTGAGAATAAGAATGTTCTTCAAATCTAAACCCCCCAATACCTTTAGCTTGGTCAACTGTAACAATAATTGGTTTGTGGTCCTCACAACCTTCCCAAAGAAACCTGAATGATAATTGTTAAATTTTCACTAGAATTCCTTTTTGAGCCCATGTCAGGGAGGTCAAATATATTGAGATTACATCATGAAAAACTTTAACCAAAACCAATCATCCAAACCATGAGAGCCAAATAAACACAAAACATAAATTTTCCTTTCAACTCTTTCTAAAATCCAAAACCAATCATTCTTTTAATAATCATTTGGCTTTAGATAGAATACTAGATATTTGAATCTAGAGTTGATATCCTAGCCAGAATGGAGAGAAATCCTGAGATATACATATTGTCTAGATTAGATATGCCACACAAAAATATGGCAGATTTGTTATTGTTGATACACAGCTAGTATAATTGCAGAAGGGAGAGATAAGGACCTCCAAGTGCTCAATGCTTTGAATGTTCCCTTCTTAGAAGATTAGGTTGTCATCAACAAAAAAGCAAGTGGGAGATAGAAGCAGTAGAATTGATGGCTATACCTTTCATCAATGTTATGTTCAAAGAATCCCTTCTCAAGCAGTCGAGCCTCTCAGCCACTAGATGGAAGAGAAGGGGATAAATTGAACGCCCTTATATGGGACCTCTCACTACATTAAAGAATGAGGTCATTGATTCATTAGTAAGAACAAAGGAAATGAAGAATATGTAGGTCATATTCCATGAAAAAAATTGATAATAGAATCCTATATGAATCAAGAGCAATCAGATGTAGAGCCACCTAAATATATCAAAGGCCTTTGATAGAGTCAGATGGCTTTATATCCAATTGCTTTTAATTCATTTGAGCTTCCATTCTTTGCATTAAAAATGAGGTGGTTGATTCATTAATAAGAATAACAAAGCAAGTGAAGGATATGCATCTCATAATCCATGAAACAAATTGATAATAGAAGCCTAAATGAATCAAGAACAATCGGATGTAAAGCCACCTAACTCTATTGAAGGCCTTCAATAGATCTACCTTAAAAACTATTTTTTGGGCGATCAAAATGTATATAATGGAGCCCTTCCTTAGCCATACCAACAACTCTGTGTATTTTTCTCCCCCTTAGGAAGTTGAATTGATTAGGGGGGAGGATAATGAATAAATCATTATTTAATTATAAAATAAAAAATATTTAGTGACAAAAAAACACAGAATGTGACGCAAAATGTGATGCAAAATGCAACATTGATGTTATCTTAACAATAAACACAATACCAACATGAATTATGTTGCTAATTCCAATGGCAGTTTGATCCTAGAGTAAATCGACGATGTTAGGTTTGACATTAGAGTAGGATGATGATGTTAGTATGATGTGCAGATAACACCCATGTGTCATTTTAACACATGAAAAATGACACAAAGTGACATTTATAGCACAACAAAAAACAATGTAACTACAATATCCCCAATTACATCTTACATCTACAAAAATATAAATAACAAAGGGAAGTGGCACAAATTACAACACATGATAACCTTAATTTAGTAGTGTGTTGATGTGTTCTACTTATCAATATTTTTCCAATAGTCCAAATAACACCTTAATTAGAATTTGTATGAGTGAAAGATATGTCGACATATCTTTCACCACTAAAGTACCAAGTGGATGCCACATTAGCTTCCATCATTGGCACATGTAGAGTTAGGTATGTTTGGGCTTTCAAGAATATTCTAGAAGGTTCAAAGATTGAATCCTAATTGAAATTTTAGACTTGCAAAAACGTTAATTCTAACCTCAATAGCTATTAACACGTGTTAAACATTGAATTACAAAAAAAACTTCCAATCTTATCACATTTAAATTAGTTATTCCATAATTACAATGTCAAAAGGTCTATTTTACTTTATAGTGAATCAATCTCTATTATATCCCTTATTATAAATTAAACAATAAAACATAAAATACAATTCTCATTTCTCACTTAAATCTTTTACAATAATTTTTTATTATATATCTCTTATTTTTATTTTAATCCATACTTATTCTAAAATTACAATTGTTTCGTATTTTTCTCACTTAATTTTTATGTTAAACATAAATTATTATTATATGAATTATAAATAAATATAAAAAATAATATATAATCTAATATTTTCATTTAAATATATATATATATATATAATCTCATATTTTCCTAAAATATTTTGAAACTTACTATGTTGACATGTCAAACGATTATTTATGACACCTCTCCACCAAATATTACAAAATTTCGATATGCATATTGAAACCCATTTATTCATTATATTAATATATGGTGATCATGAACAGACAAGACTTTTGGTTCAACCTTCACTATGCACGTATTAGATGTCATATCATAATTGATTATATATTGAGAATAACCCATAGTCACCATACCAATGGAGATGGGAGGAGATTGAAGATTAATTTTTAGGTTGCATTGGCTAATAACTTTATGTTAATTGAAACTTTTATAAATTGTAATTCAAAGATTCAGGTTTACTATAAATTGCATGTGGGAAATTATTTTTTTATTAGTTTATACGTTGTAATAATTAATGATAGGTTATTAAGGTATTATTAATGGGAAAGTAGTTGGTTTTTTTTTAATAAAATGAGAATAATTAGAGAATTAGTATCTTCAAAATATCAGTTATTATTATATATTATATATAACTATTTTATAAATATTATTAATGAGTTGGATATAACATATTTATAAATATTATTAATGAATTGGATATAACATATCTTCAAAGACTTACGCACAAGTAGTTAAAGAAATAAATTAGTTATCAAAATAAATATTGGAGTTAATATCTTTTCACTATAAATTTAATTTTAAAAAAAAAAAAAAACTGATTTTTTATTAAATAAATTTCAAAATATTTATCTTTTAATCTTTTAAACTAAAAAAAATTATAATAGTTTCGAAATTTTTATTTTAATATTTTTAATCATAAAACTAAAACTTTAAAAAATAAATAATATTAAAAAAACATATATTATAATTTATTCTTTAAAATTTAGAAATTTAATAACAATTAAAAAAAATTTAATAACAATTAAAAAAAAAATCAGCCCCAAGAGTTAGCTCAATCGGTCAAAACAGTGCCTCGCCAATCGGGAGGTCACAGGGTCAAATCCCGAAAGCTCTTGGGGTCAGGTCAGTATAGGCCGAGGGGTGTGCTCCCCTTCGGGGTCGAGCGCCCAGTTATTTCGTGGACGTAGCGGCTGCCCATTGACCATGGGTATCCGTGAACCACATGTGAAAAAAAAAAAAAAAAAAAAAAGAAAAAAAAAGAAAAAAAAAAAATTAAAAAAAAAATCGTAATTTTATATGTGTAAATAGGATAAAGAAATACTAAATATGTTATAAAAATAAATTTTTTGAATTACTTATTATTATAATTGGCTTCTCAAAATATTTATAATTTTAATCCTTTAAATTAAAAAATTATAATAATTTTGAAATGTTTATTTTAATATTTTTAATCATAAAAATAAAACTCTAAAAAATAAATAATAAAAATAAAAATATATATTATAATTTATTCTTTAAAATTTAGAAATTTAAAAGCAATTAAAAAAAATCATAATTTTATATATGTAAATAGGATAAAGGAATACTAAATATGTTATAAAAATAAATTTTTTGAATTACTTATTATTATAATTCGTTTATGTGATTTTATTTTTAAAAAAATTATAAATTTAAATTAACAAAATTAATTAATTAATTAAAAAAATCAAAATTATAAGTAATATTCAAAAATACTTTTTTTCCAAATAAAATTGTATAATATTAATGTTTATGTTTTAAATTTTATATATATATATATATATATATAATTATTAAAAATAAATATTTAAATTGATAATTAACTTTAACCTAACAAAAATATATTTAAATGATTAAATAAAAATTAATGAATTAACTAACTATATATAAAATATAAACTAAAATGCCGCACACCTAACATTGAAAATGGGAAAACATTTGTAAATTTTCAAAAAAAAAAATACACTACCAATTTGAAAATCCTTTATTTTATATAAATACACAAGGAAATATAGGTGCCCACGAAAAAACAAAAAAATAAAATGCATATACGGCAGAAAAAGCGGGTACCCTCATACACCGTACTAGATACCTTAACTTGCATTGTGTATATTCAAACACGTGAAATATTTTATGTATATATATCAGAGATATAAAATTAGAAACCATATTACATGTCTCGCTAGAAAACACTAGATAAAGATTCCACCCGGGAAGAAATGAGTGAAACATGGGAAAGCCTTAAATGCAACATCTTACTAATAAATTATTATCATTTTTATTTGCAATACAATCACCTGAAACGTTGGGTGGTCAATGTAGTTATTATTTATTTATTTTATTAAGATAAAATAATTAATTTAGGTTTATGGGTTTTGGATAAATGGTGATTGGGTGTGTTGTTAAGGCATCCTTAGATGTTAAGTCATGTGTTCAATTGGACATGACCATGATGTAGTTTTATTGATGTCGAATCTAAAAAAAAATAATTAATCTAACTCCAAGTTTATTAGGTATAGATTTGATCTCTTGATGTTTGATAAATGCAAAGTTAAGATGGACAAAGTTCGTTCCATTTGTAAATAGCCGGAAAAAAATTGTAAATAATCAATATTATATATATATTAAAATTTACAATATAAAGAATATTATCAAGAATGATCAATGTCAATCTATCTTTTTCCATTTTTATTATAGCTACATGGATTTTGATGATCAACATTGTGTATATGTATAAGTCTAGGAAGAAATTGATTGTTTGAAATTTACTTACCTCTACCAATTGATTGAAAGTATAAATAGTTATTCCATTTTTATTATAGCTACATGATTTTTGATGATCAACATTGTGTATATGTATAAGTCTAGGAAGAATTTGATTGTTTGAAATTTACTTACCTCTATCAATTGATTGAAAGTATAAATAGTTAGCCAGGAAAAAATTGTAAATGATCAATATTATATATATATTAAAATTTACAATATAAAGAATATTATCAAGAATGATCAATGTCAATCTATCTTTTTCTATTTTTATTATAGCTACATGATTTTTGATGATCAATATTGTGTATATGTATAAGTCTAGGAAGAATTTGATTGTTTGAAATTTACTTACCTCTACCAATTGATTGAAAGTATAAATAGTATTCTTGAGAACGATCAATATCAATTTATCTTCTTTAGTTTTAATATAGCAATACAATTTTTAAATAATCAAAATTATATATATTTATATGATTGAAATGAAACTAATCATTTTAAATTTACTCAATTTCCTAAATTTATTAAAAACATAAAAAGTATTATTTACAATATACTTCAAGAGTGAAATCAATACATATATACTAAAATCAATGTGTTGATTATAATCTACTTGTAAATTTTTAAATGTTTTGATTTTAATATAAATATCAACTTCTAACACATTAATTTTAGTACATGTATCAATTTTTATTTCTAATGCATTGTTTTTAATGTATGTGTCTTTTTATTTTTTTTTATTTTTATTGATTTTAATACATTTGTCTTTCTATTGTTATCGTTTTTCATGTAATTCTATTTTTATTATATATAGAAATATATAATTGTTGATTCCAATGTGGAGATCCATTTTTATTTCTATGTCAAGAGCAAAGATTGTCTCTAAAAAATATAGTTGCATTGTACACTATTACTAGTTCTCCAATTTTATCTTAACAAACCCCAAGATAAATTTGTGGATGTATCTAATTTAAAATACATGTTTCATTGTTTGCCATACAATTTTATTACCACAAGTGCACTTACACTTAGTCAAGCTAAGTGCACCACATTCCAAAATCGCATCTGATACCTTTCTTGGTGTTTTCTCACTATCGTGTATCCTTGAGTGATTTCTCTATAGAATTAATTGGTATATAATGTAAAACAAATATTTAAAAATGATATTATTTAAAAAATATTAATATTTAATTAATAAAATGAACTTCAATATAATATTAACTGGTAGTATAAATTTTTTAGAAGATGTACCAAAAATCTTTATTTTAGATATGGGTGATGAAAAACTCTAACAACAATTAAGATAAATAGAAAAATTTTAATTTTTTTCAGATCTGCAAAACACTTATTAGAAAACCTTGCACAGAAAAATATGCAAAATAGAAAAGAAAATAACAATATATAGAACAGTGCAAACCCAATGGAAAAAATTATTTTTATTATTAACATAATTATAACAAATTACACCTGATGGAGAGAAATACTAATATGGATTTCTAGCATCCCCCTCAGTGGGATGTGTCCTTTTGTTCCCTTGCGCTTCAACAACTTTTCTCTCTCTCTTAAAAGGTTGCAATAAGAAAAATGGAAAATGGATTTGTGAACTCAAGTGGAAGCTCAAGATTCATAAGACAATAGCGATGACGATGAAATGGTCATGTGTGGAGAGTGAGGAGAAAACCTTTCTATTAAAATAAAATGTTAGGATAGATCTAGATCTAGAAAAATAATAAAAAATTATTAGATCAAATCAAGATCTAGCCATTAGGAATATTTTATTATATTTTAAAGCGGGAAAGGTTATTTGAATGGTCAAACATTCATTTAGTAAACTAACTCAAAAATAATGATTTATTGAGTTAATTTAACAAATGCTTAAAGTAATTAACAAATAAAAAATGATTTAGTAATTACTTTAAGGAGATATGGTTGTTATACAGGATTTACGATTGCGGACAAAAGTATCTCCCCTAGGTCGGTGGCTAACTTAGAACAACATAGAGACAAGGAACACAATGTTTTTCCTTAAAGTAAATATATGACAGAGTGAGGCCTACCTGGAATCCTTCGCACACTTCGCTCCTTCTTTAGCTTGGAAGCTCCAATTCCAGCTCCGAATGCCAAAATTAGAACCTGCACAGTCAAATAACACAAGCCAAGAAACTACGAGATCTATGTAGTATCATCTAAGTACTTCATTCAATAGATCAACATGGTATTGAAATAAGTGAAATAACAACATCACATATAGGAAAACAATGAATTCTTTGCATTAATATAAATGGAAGGAGATTACAACCATAAGTAGCAGTTGATCTTGTAGAAGAGCTCCTCCAAGTTGTTGACTTGTCTTTTCCTTGTCACAATATGCACCTCTAATCACCCTAAATACATGAGATGATGACCACTCACTACAACAACATAAGGGCAGAATCACTCTCCAAAAGCCAACCCCCAACCACATAGAAGGTTGGGAATATATAGAGAAGTAGGGTAAGTTGGGAGTTCTTATCCAATTACCAATCTAGGGTAAGAGATCCACCTTTGATGGAGGGATAGGGTCAAAGGATAAGTGGTGAAAACTCCAAAGTAGGGAAGGATAGGATCCAATTTTTTTATCCAAGGTAAGTAGTTGAAACAACTTCTGGAAACTCCTAGAAAAGGTAGCTTCCAAAATCCTGACCATTCTTCCGTATTTCTAGAACCAACGCAGGTGCAAAGGGGAGCAACCTTCTGGTGACCAATGTAGGCCATAGTGGAGCAACCTGCTGGTGAATGCACCCCAGTAGGCTTACAGGGAGCATTGGTCCTCAAACTAGCTCAAATGACGCAGTTTAGGGCTGAAACTCTGGGGAATGAAAGGAACATGCTTAGGGCTTTGTGCAAGATGGTGACAATGGGAATAGGATGTTGATTGATCCCATTAGGAGGCTCACTAATCGGATATGACAAATGGCCTATAACAATGGTCAAAGTGAGTTGGAGATTATTACTAAATAATGATTTAATAATTATCTGATCAGAGAAATAAAACATAAATAAGGAATAATAAAAAAATAATTATTTATTTAATTGTTCTTGGATTATTTAATCAAAAGGGATTATAAATAATCATCAAATAATGATTTAATAATTATTTCGAAAGAATAATGAAGAAATAATTATTTATTTAATTATTCTTATAGTTTTTTTGGATTTTTAATCAGAAATAATTTAGGAAAATGGTTCTCTAAATTATTTTCTAAGGTGAAAGTGGGTTTTAATGTGTAAAAACCCATGCTACATGTTTTATTTCATCAACCTAGTAGAAAATGGATAGGTGATCATTTTTTAGGTGATAGCATATTTCCCCCCAATGTATGAGTGTTAGGAGCACATTGTATGACCAAAATACATTGTAGGTTCACTTTCACGAGACACCAAATGGTAGTCAGAGAGAGAGAGAGAGAGAGAGAGAGAGAGAGAGAGAACCATTATTATAAGCGTCGGATGAGAGAAGCCATTGAAATTAATAAATGTCCTAACAATATTAACAGAGATATTGGCCTTGAAATTAATAACAGTTGGCTCCCCTTGCTCTACAAAAAAATCTATTGACATTTATTTTCCTTTCTACTTCTTCGCATCTTCTTCTCTATCTACCCTTCTCCCCCATTGGATTTCTTTCTCCCCATTGGACATCTCACACACACCCAGTGAATGTTGGGACAATCTATTGGATCACTAGACCATCAAGTGTACTACTCTTGATCATGCAATAATGACTTGGAGTTGAGCACGTGAGAAATGACCAAGTCAAAGGGAAATGGTGATTCCCTTTATTTGATCCACAACACCGAGAAATTATGAAGGTTGGAACCAATGTACACTACCCTCTAGGCCACTAATCTCTTGGAATAAATGTGTTGAAGTCGATAGAAGAAGGTTTGTCAAAGATGAGGCAATGAGGAGTCCTCAACAAAGGCACGAGGAACATAACATTGTGGCTGATAGAGTCTGACACCAGGGATGATAAGGGAAAATAAGGTGACATGTGGACTTATGAATTCCCTTGTCATAGCATCATATTCAAGGTTGACCTGGCAGCGACTGACACGATTCCATAGGGAATGGTCAATTACTCACACAAATGTTTTTCAAAGATATGTGAGGATAACTAGAGACCAAATATGAGCAAGAAAAGATGAATGCGGCACCTAGAGGGATAATATATTGTAATAGGACTCAATGGGGCATGGAACAGACGCCATGAGACATAAGGGTAGCTCAACTCTGATGCTCCAAATAAGGGTGACTCAATAATGTTTCCACAATGGGAAATGCCCAAAGAGGACCATAAAAACATGAGTAAATATTGATGATTCATGAAAAAACTCGACACATGTTAGGTCCCTATAATATTAGTGATCCCCCCATTACTATTGTCATTGTATCCCTTATTGTTATTATTGTGCTCCTATTTTCCCCATATTGTTATTATTGTGCCCCATAGAATCCCTCTATTGTTATTTTTGTGACTTTATATTATTATTGTTAGGTTGGCTTAGTTATATTGTGACCCCGTAGACTCCTATATATAGAAAGGTGGTTTTTTCATTTGAATCATCTAAGAATTGTTCATTTTTGTAATGTAAAGGAGGTTGCCCCTCGAAGAGGCTTATTTCTAAGGTGTTGATCTATCTTTTCTATCTTTTTGTGAGTTGGTTTCATAACATTTGGTATCAGAGCTTTAGATTCTAGAATTTTGTTGCTCCAAATAGGTCATCGTGGCATTTTCACTATAAGTTTTTTTCTGCAACATTTCAGAAGAGAAAAAAAAAACCCAATTGAGACGAAATTGCGTTTAACCGCAGGTTCGAATTTCAGAGCTTATATCGCTATATTTTTGGAGATATGATCTAAGGAAGTTAGGGTTTTTGCAAGCTCCAGAATTTAAGCTAAAACAGGTCATCATGGGATTTTCACTATAACTCTTTCGCTACAAAGTTTCAGAAGCTAAAACAAACATCTATTTGAGAAGAAATTGGTTTGAACCTCAGCTCCGAATTTCAGATCCTGTCTCACTACATTTGCGGAGATATAGTCTGAGGAAGTTAGGGTTTTTGCAGACCCCCAAATTACATTCCAAATAGGTCGCCGTGGGAAAATCGTCATAAATTTTGTTTTGAGCATCAAATTTAAATGTCATAAGAAGTTTCAGAAAGAGGACAGTCTATAGTTTTCTGTGTATCAATTGCAGGTACTAAGGTCGAAACAGTGACACGTGGCATTTCATACAAGTGTGCTCTTCTGAAAAGGTATATAATCAAGTTATCTTGGGAGATTGCGCATAAATCTTTCTTGGATTATCCAATTTCGATCAGACTGGTGGCATTGGAAAGAGGACGCAGAGGGCTACTACAGGTCGCAATTTCAGAAATAGAATCTCCAAAATTACAGAGGTACATCAGATTCAATATCAAGCTCCTACAAGTGAAAAAAGGTGTGTATTTTTTAAATTTTTGCATAAACTTGGTTTGAAAAATTAGTTTGAAGGAATTCAAAGGGCATAGTGAAGCATTATTATCGGTAATTAATGCCCTAAAGAAAGAAAATGGAAACACCTAGTAAGCAACCTGAAAGCTCTAGCATGACTCATGAAGAAGAGGAAGAAATGCAACATGATATATCAATATTACGAAACCAAGTGCAACAAATTTCACTCGCAGAAAAGGTATCAGAAAATAAGATGGATGGTTTAAAGAAAGACGTAGAAGCTAAGATGGATGGTTTAAAGAAAGGCGTAGAAACTAAGATGAATGACTTGGAAGCTAAGATGGATGACATGGAAACTAAGATGGACGGTGTGGAAGCTAAGATGAATTGCACGGACGGTAAGATGAATGGCATGGATGATAAGATGGAAGAATTGAAGATAAAATTGAATAAGTTGCTACAAGAAATGGTCACTAATGGTGAAAGGGTAGTAAAGGAAATGCATGATGAGAACAAAATAAATGTTAATCATGATTTCATAGACTCTAATGTTGGATTGAAAACCCACCATGTTCCAAAAATCGATATGAGGAAGTTTGATGGAAAGGATCCCAGAACATGGATACTATAGATGGAGCAATTTTTCGATCTCCATAATGTGCAAAACACACAAAAGATATGTATTGCAACTTTATATTTGGAACCAAATCAGATTGTATGGTATCGATGGCCTTGCTCTCGTAAACAAATTGTCACTTGGGCAATATTTACGGAAGAAATGATAGCATATTATGAGGATACAAAAAGCAACACCTTTTTTAGCCAATTGATAAATCTCAAACAAAAGGGTTCAATGATGGAGCACATTGAGGACTTCCAAATATTGAACATAAGGGGAAAAGATATTCCAGAGGAGCATAGGATTGATGTGTTCATAGAGACTTTAAAGGATAATATCCAACATGAGGTTCGCCTTTGGGAACCTGATTCATTGGAGAAGGCATTCAGGTTAGCAAGAAAAATGGAAAGCAAAATTATGGCAACTAGGAAGCCTACCACTCACAACTATAAAGATAGAAGTGTTTCTTCCCCTAGTCTTCCACAACCTACAAGGTTGACACCCCAACAATTGGAAGAAAAATGAGAAAAAGGGCTTTGTTACAGTTGTGATAGCAAATACACTAAAGGTCATAAGTGTGCTGAGAAGAAATTATTTTACATAGATTGTGAAGAGGAGGAAGAAAGGAACAAGAAATGTCAAAAGAAGAGGATATACTCCAAGAACAAACCCTAGATAAAGAAGAAATGAATTCAACCATATCTTGTAATGCATTGGCTGGAATTACCACTCCTCAAACTATCAAGATAGATGGACATATCAAGAAGAAAAAAGTAATAGTGTTGATTGATTCGAGAAGTACCCATAATTTCATTCATTATAAGATAGCAAAGGAATTGAATTGCTTCCTATATCCAGCACCAGAGTGTCAAGTGATGGTTGCAAGTGGAGGAACCATAAATTTCTCTGGAAACTACCATAATATCAAGTTATCCATGGGAGAATATGTATTGAATAGCCCATTGCTTTCCATTCCAATGGGTGGTGTTGATGTTGTACTAGGAGTCCAATGGTTACAATCCTTGGGTACAATAGCTTTTAATTTTCAAGAAATTTTCATGAAATTTTCTGCGGAAGGAAAGGAAGTTGAATTAAGGGTTATTGCAGGGAAACCGGGAAAGATAATCAGCTCTAATGGTATGACAAAGATTCTAAAGAAGGAACAACGAGGTGTAATTGCACAATTATGTTCGCTAGAGGTTCCCACATCGAAATCATCTATTTCTCCAGATCTCCAAAAAGTCTTGGACAATCATTCTAAGGTATTTGAGACTCCCAAAGGTCTCCCACCTATTCGTGATCATGATCATGCTATTCATTTGATTCCAGGAAGTGTTCCTCCAAACATAAGGCCGTACAGATATCCCTATGCCCAAAAGAGTGAAATTGAATGTATGGTTGCAGAAATGCTAGAGGCTAGTATAATTCAACCTAGTCAAAGTTATTTCTCTGCTCCATTAGTATTAGTTCACAAGAAGGATGGATCATGGTGCATGTGTCTAGATTATAGGGAGCTCAACAAGCTCACTATTAAAGATAAATTTCTCATTCCTACCATTGATGAATTATTGGATGAATTGCATGGATCAATTTACTTCACCAAGTTGGATCTTCATTCAGGATATCATCAAATTAGAATGAAGACTAAAGACATTCCAAAAAAAGCATTTAGAACTCATGAGGGTCATTATGAATTTTTCGTCATGCCTTTTGGCCTTACTAATGCACCTTCTACATTTCAAGGTTTGATGAATTCCATTTTCAAACCCTTCCTTAGAAAATTTGTGTTAGTAATTTTTGATGATATACTAATCTATAGCAATTCTAGGAAGGATCATGTCCAACATGTTGACATGGTGCTCAAACTATTGGAGGAGAAACAATTATATGCAAAAATCTCCAAATGTTTCTTTGGAGTACAAGAGGTGGAATATCTGGGTCATATTGTATCTCATGAAGGTGTTAAGGTAGACCCTGGAAAAATTAAAACCATTAAGGAATGGAAAATCCCCACATCCATAAAGCATCTACGAGGATTTCTCGAGTTGACAGGGTATTATCGCAAGTTTGTTAAGAATTATGGGAGAATAGCAACACCTCTAACAACATTATTGAAGAAAGATGCATTTTCATGGACTCTAGAAGCAACGAAGGCCTTTGAACATCTTAAAGAGGCAATGTGCCAAGCACCAGTCTTAGCTACACTGGACTTCACAAAAACCTTTACTGTGGAATGTGATTCCCCAGGAAATGGAATCGGTGTTGTTTTAATGCAAGAAGAAAGACCCATTGCTTTTGAAAGTCATCCAATCAAAGGAAAGTATTTACACAAAGCTATTTGTGAGAAGGAAATGTTGGCAATACTACATGCACTTAAGAAATGGCGACCCTACCTAATGGGAAGACACTTCAAGGTAAAAACAGATCATGATAGTCTTAAATACTTTTTAGAACAAAGATTATCTTCAGAAGAGCAGTAAAAATGGGTCACAAAGATGTTGGGTTATGACTTTGAAATCATCTACAAAAAAGGGAAGCAAAATGTTGTGGCAAATGCACTCTCAAGAAAGGATGAGGATGTGGAAGCGTTTCTTTGCGCCATTTCTATTATCCAACCATATTGGATAAACGAAGCAAGGGATGAATGGAAGAATGATGAGGAAGTGTGGGCACTCATTCAAAAGATACAACAATATCCCAGTACATCTGATACATTTATCTGGAAAAATGATTCGTTATGGTACAAGGATCGGGTATACCTATGTAAGAATTCCCAACTCAAACAAAAGATTCTTAGGGAATTGCACACCTCTCCCTTAGGAGGGCACTCAGGATTTCTAAAAACCTACCACAGGGTTAAGAAGGATTTTTTTTGGGATGGCCTTAAATCAGATATTCAAAAGTTTGTGGCGGAATGTTTGGTTTGCCAACAAAATAAAGTTGAAACAATTAAGACTCCAGGACTATTACAACCTTTATCCATTCCAAGCCAACGTTGGGAGGAGGTTTCAATGGATTTTATCATAGGTTTACCCAAGTCCGAAGGAAAGAGTGTTATCATGGTGGTAGTGGACAAACTTACCAAGTATGCACACTTTTGTGCATTATCTCATCCATTTAAAGCGAGTATCGTTTCTATTGCATTTATGGAGACAATTCAAAAGCTACATGGAAACCCAAAGATTATTGTAAGTGACAGAGATCCCATTTTCACTGGAAATTTTTGGATAGAATTATTTTCTTATCTTGGGACTCAGTTAGCTCACATCTCATCTTATCATCCTCAATCTGATAGACAAACTGAGATAGTAAACAAATGTTTGGAAGGATATCTTCATTGCTTTGTAGTTGATAAACAGACACAATGGGTCAAATGGTTGCCTCTGGCTGAATGGTGGTATAACACTTCCTTCCATACTGCAACAAAAATGACCCCATTTATGGCACTTTATGGATATCATCCACCATCCATCACATCATATTTAAGAGAAAATTCTAAGGTTCAAGTAGTGAAAGATCACATCAAGCATCAGCAACAAGTTCTCCAACTCTTAAAGGATAACTTCACCTTGGCACAGAATAGAATGAAACATCAGGCAGATCAACATCGCAGCAAAAGAAGTTTTGATGTAGGTGATTGGGTACTCCTATGGCTACAACCATATAAACAAATGTCCCTCAAGCAAGCTAAGAAGGATAACAAATTATCACCAAAGTATTATGGTCCGTACAAGGTGTTGCAAAAGATAGGTACTTTGGCATACAAATTGGAGCTTCCTGCAGCTTCTCCAGTGCACCCAATTTTCCATGTTTCATGCTTAAAGAAGGTTATAGGTGACAAGCTTCCAATTTAGACAATATTGCCAAAACTTGATGAGGAAGGAAAAATCATATTGGAACCTGAAGCAGTCAAAGAAATAATAACTCAACAGCTACGAAATAGATCAATTTCAGAGTATCTCGTCAAGTGAAGAACTTACCCGTTGAAGATTCCACATGGGAGGATGATAATTTTATATAGAAGCATCCAGAACTACTCAAGCATTGAGGACAACACTTTTTTTAAGGAGAGGGGCATGATAGGTCCCTATAATATTAGTGATCCCCCCATTACTATTGTCATTGTATCCCTTATTGTTATTATTGTGCCCCTATTGTCCCCATATTATTATTATTGTGCCCCACAGAATCCCTCTATTGTTATTTTTGTGCCTTTATATTATTATTGTTAGATTGGCTTAGTTATATTGTGAACCCGTAGACTCCTATATATAGAAAGGAGTTTTTGTCATTTGAATCATCTAAGAATTGTTCATTTGTGTAATGTAAAGGAGGTTGCCCCCTCGAAGAGGCTTATTTCTAAGGCGTAGATCTATCTTTTCTATCTTTTTGTGAGCTGGTTTCATAACAACACATAATTTTACAGGTGCAAAGACAAAGCAGTGCCAGAGTATGAGCGATGGATATGAAGAGATTCAGTTTTAATAGGTGGCAAAGTGAGACCTCATGAAAAAATTGCTTCCTAGGAAAGTTTCAAATTACTGAAAACAAAGAGAAACCCATTATATAGCTTAACGAGAGCTTTCCAATGGTGTAGACGGTTCGTCAAACTAATCTATGGTTTCCTCGTAATGGCCAAGGGAAATATTAGGGTTTTTCCTATAAAAGGGCTTTGTGCCCCCAATTCCAATTCATTTGTGCATTGTGTTGTTGGAGAGAGGGAGAGAACCCTAAATCTTGGCAATCTCATAGTGGAAAAACCTTAAGGGTGACATTTGGATGAGTTTGTGGAGTGGCATTGTGTTCCAAGTGCTCAAATAAGAGATTCGAGCATCTGACCCTACTAATACAAAACCCTCCATTAATGGGAAAAAGTCCATTAATGTTGAGACCAAAGTGTCTTTAAAGGATGGCTCTAAAGAAGCATATTCAAAAACTCCTAAGGGGTATGAAGAGGTCGATCCCATGGATGATGACATGTAAAGACCGAAAGATTCTTTAATTTCAATAGTAGGAAGAGGAATAACTATGGTTGGTTGTGTAGCCTCATGTCCTGGTGACAAATTGGGGCCAAGATCTGCAAGTAGAGAAGGAGGGTCACTATGAGTGGTATCTAGTTCACGAAGAATGTGGAGTATATTGCAAAAGATGTTGAGATGAGGACAACGATGAGAATGTCTGTAAGTCTAGAATATGTACCAAAAACCCTCACTTTAGCTATTTGTGATGAATAGCCCTAACAACAATGAAGATGAATGGAAAAATTGCTAATTCTCTTCAGATCTACAAAACACTTGTTAGAAAACCCTGCAAATAAAAACATGCAAAATAGAAAAGAAAATAATAGTATATAGAACAATGCAAACCCAATGGAAGAAATGATTTTTAGTATTAAGATAATTGTAACAAATTACACCTAATGGAGAGAAACACTGATATGCATCTTTAGCATCCCTCTCTGTAGGATGGGTTCTTTTGTTTCATTGCACTTTAGCAACTTTTATCTCCCTGTCAAAAGGTTGCAATGAGAAAAATGGAAAATGGATGTGTGAACTCAAGGCGAAGTTCAAGAGTCATAAGACAATAGTGACGACGACGAAATGGTCATGTGTAGAGAGTGGGAAGAAAACATCTCTATTTATAATAAAATGTCAGGATAGATCTAGTTCTAGAAAAATAATAAAAAAAATTATTAGACCAAATAAAATTCTAACTGTTAGGAATATTTTATTATATTTTAATTATTTGAAATGGTTAAATATATTTATTTAGTGAATTAACTCAAAAATAATTATTTATTGATTTAATTTAGAAAATGGTGTAATTAACAAATAAAAATTATTTATTAATTACTTTAAGAAGATATGGTCAAAGAGTTAGAGATAATTACTAAATAATGATTTAATACTTATCTAAATTAGAGAAATAAAGGATAAATATGGAATAATAAATAAATAATAATTTATTTAATTATTCCTGGATGATTTAATAGAAAATGGTTTAGAAATAATCATTAAATAATGATTTAATAATTATTTCGAAATAATAATAAATAAATAATATTTTTTTAATTATTCTTATGGATTTTTTGGGTTTTAATCAAAAATAATTTAGGAAAATAGTTCTCTAAATTATTTCCTAAGGTGAAAGCGGGTTTTAATGTGTAAAAAATCATACTACATGGTGTATTTTTATCAACCTAGTAGGAAATGGCTAGGTGATCATTTTTTAGGTGGTAACATTAACTTCAAATTCAAATGTGAAAAATAAATTAACATTTGTGGATAAAGCAATTTCTATCAAGGATGCAAATTAGAGAAAATTTGCACTATATTCTACCATAAAATTCGAAACATGGAATTCAAAATATGCAAATTTGAATTATATAAATTTTATATAAAAATTATAATGATGGAAAGCAATATTTTCACTACAATCTTCTTGTTATCTCACAATGCATCATCTTTGATTATTTCATTGGATGGATAGAAATTGAGCAGTTGTATTAATGTGAATTCAAAGTGCATTGATTTATTCATTATCCTTGTAAACTTCGTCATCTAATACAAATCTAAATTTAATCTAAAATTAACTTATATTCTTTTACTTTAAAGTTAATTAGCATTTAAAAAATAATAATGTGAGCATTTCTTATTATTTTTAAGTTATGTATGTGACAACATCTCCCCCATATTGAAATGTAGAGAGTCTCTTTACCCCAATAAACAATGCTTCACCCATTTCTCTTTGAAACATCAAGTCTTTACCACATGTTGGCATTATGGTACATGTGTTGTCCTTGATGCAACCCACTCACAGGTCAGTTCAAAATTGATAAGGGCAACTCACATTGTAACAGGTAAATTAAGAGGTAACAGGGTAATGGTACAGAAGAACAAGATGATGGGACAAAGGACTATAGATCGGAATCAAGCAATTGAAGAAAAAAATGTTTTAAGTTGTATTAAGTTGTATACGCTGGTTCACCTAGTCCAAATACCGCATATAAGCGGGTTTACATAACAAAATGAGCGTATACGTATGCTCGCACTTTCACAAGAGGAAAAGTGCATTTAGGATGGAAAATTAAGGTTAATGAATACCAAGGGTCCATACCATGGTAATAGCCCACAATATTGAGCAAAATAATAGTTACTTGATCTCGTCCAAGAATACCACAGGTTCGAAGTGTTGTTTTGGTCTAAGGTATTGAGAAAGGCTAAAACTATGTAAGGAGGAGAGGATCAAAGGGCTAAGTGTGGAAGTGAAAGGGTTTTTCATGAATACATCTATCTAAAGTATATTTTATGCTGTAAAGGCTATGGTTATGATATGATCTGAAATATCTTATGCCCCATTGGATACAATTTTGGATCGAGATCATGAGACCTGAAATGACTTATCATTGTATGATCTGATAATAGATG
Source organism: Pinus tabuliformis (assembly GCA_031772625.1). NCBI lineage: Eukaryota > Viridiplantae > Streptophyta > Pinopsida > Pinales > Pinaceae > Pinus > Pinus tabuliformis. The sequence continues at coordinate 564,169,374 of CM062818.1, read as the reverse complement.
GGCTAGATATGGATGTTAATGAATGCTTTATCCTTTAAAATTTATGATCTGGGTATGTCTGAAGTCTGGAATAATTTTGAAGTTATAAGTTAGTATTTGCAGATCTATACATTGGTTCACCTTGGTGAAGGTGAGTATACACGTTGGTTTGGCACTTCCAAATTGCGTATGCGGAAGAAAAGATTGTTGTTCAGAGATGATTGGTCTATCTGATCAATGTTGTTGTTTTACTATTGTTTGTCAATGATGTCTTCACAAGATCTGAAAGTAAATATGGTTGTATAAGGAGATTGAGTCTAGTTGATTGATTGGTTGAGTGAGAAGGGTGATCTTTGTTACTATCTGTTTAGAACTCAGTAATTTGACAGTAGATCTTCAGAATGTCACTGGTTAATACAGTTTTTGGTTCAAAATTTTTATGAGTCAGTATCTTTAGAAGTATACGCAAATTGGGTTAAAAAATAAGATATCTCTTAAACAAAGGAAATAAAAATTCAAACAAATTAAACATAGATAAGTAACATAAAGGGAAAAAACTAATATCAAAAATTAATGATATAAAATTTTTAAAATTAACTAAAATATTTATTAAATATTATTTTTATAAATAAATGTTTCTTGTGCACCAACTCTTATTATTTCATTCATTAATAAAGACGAAGGGATTTTATTACTATAAAGTTAAATTACATTGAGTTATTCGTTTATTACTATAAATTTAAATTGCATTAATTTATTTTTATTCTTGTAATTTAATATAAATTTAAATTTGTTATAAAATTAATTTGTATATTTTTTTTAATTTAAATTGCATTAATTTATTTTTATTCTGGTAAATTTAGTGATTTAATATAAATCTAAATTTATTATAAAATTAATTTATATTTTTTAATTTTTAATTTAAAATTTTAATATTTAAAAAAATTTAATGTAAATATTTCTCATTATTTTTAATATAATATTATATACATGACAACATATCTCCCTACTAAAATATATCATACACCATGCTTCTTGCATTTCTCCTTTAAAACATCACACCAAGAGCCCAAGTTTCAACACCATGGTGGCCATACTTAATATTGACTGGATAGCCTTTATATCTATAACTCGGGGATGATAAAACGTCATGTATCTTTAAAATGACGAAAGTAAACATTGAAAGGAATCAACCACAGATATGATATGTCGTATAAAGAAAGGAGAGGCTTATTCCAAAATTTATTGATATAAAAGTTTTAAAATTGACTTAGATGTTAATTAAATATTTGGTATTTTATAAATTTAGAAGACAAAGTTATTTTAAATTACAAATTCATGGAGTAAATTCATATTAATTACTAATTTCATGATTTAAAATCCATTACAATCATTAGATGCATCATAATATTTGTAATGTGGACATAGGTTAATCGAGAGAGTTGAATCAAGAATTTATAATATTTTATATAACATGCTTTGCTAATTGAATTACACCCTCAAAGGTTATTAAAAATATTAAAATCAATTTCAAAATAAAAAATGATTTTATTAATGATATTCAATATTTTTTAGGTGAAAATTATGACTTTTGTAATTATAATCGTAAAATTCCATAAATTTATTAACAAAAACCATAAAATCAATCTTGAATTAATAAATACTATTGATAGTAACAACTTAGTGTGGACATGGGTTAATCAAGGGAGTGAACTAAAAACCTCATAATATTTTACATAACATGTTTTGCCAATTGAGTTACACCCCCAAGGGATATTAAACATATTAAAATCAATTTGAAAACTAAAAAAAACAATTGAGTTACACCCCCAAGGGATATTAAACATATTAAAATCAATTTGAAAACTAAAAAAATGATGATATCAATGACACTATTTATATTTTTAGGTGAAAATTATGACATTTTTCAACTATGATCTTAAAATTCCATAAAGTTATTAACCATGCCTTAACAACTAGTATCACTGCAATAAAAAAATTAAAACATCCAAATCAAACAATGGTGCTAAATGGGTGAAAATGTGAATATGGGTAACACTTTTCCTTATTTTTTGATATTTTCATTTTTTAGGTCTTTATCAAATATTTTCATAGCTAGCAATCATTTTTTTTCTAAAAAATATTTAGATAGAAAAGTATAATATTACAACAATACGTACTACTTTTCATAAATTTTTCTATTAATATTAGTTCTCTCAACACCTATTATCCATAAAACCCTAAATCCAAAGTGTTTCCCATTTTCACATTTTCACCAAATCTAACATACATTTTTCAAGGTTAAAATTGAAACATATTTGAAACCGTGTCTTTAATAACAATAGTATTTAATTTAGCCTTTATATATATGTGTGTGTGTGTGTGTGTGAGTGAGTGATAATTTCACTCTATTTTTAATTTTTTCTTGATTCATTTTTTCTTCTTTTTCTTCTATTTTTTAATGGTGATTTTGTTTGTAACACTCTTTTTTTTTCAAATTAATGTTTTTAAAATATTATAATTTTAAATTTAAAAAAAATAATAATAATAAGTGTTATTGGTAGTATCTTTTTTCGAATTAAAGATTGATTTTAAGGTTATTGTTACAATTTCACCATTTATTAAGGCCTCAGTTCCCAAAAAAAAGTTATTACTTTAACCCTAAAAAAGAAAGGGAGTTAAAGGAAAATAATATTATCTAATAGTATCGTAAGTCTTTAACCTTATTTAATCAAAACTTTGTAATCTCTATATTATTTTATTTTAAGACGTGGATTAGTTGTATGAATGGTGTAAATAAGCTCTCAATAGAGATATGTGGCCCCTTCACACCATGCAATTTTACCCCATGTTTTTTTGGGTCATTAAAAGGGAGATTGAATTATGGGAAAATTCAAATTAGTGAAGAGTCTGAATTATCAAGAAGGTTGAATTATCGTATAGGTTGGAATGACAATTCTATACAAAAGACCTTTCTATCTCAAATCATCGGTATGTTCATGATTGAGATAACAAAATGTTAAAATAATTTCATGCCAAGTAGCTGCTCTGCAACCCTAACGAAACTGCGGCAGCCATGAACTAAGCTTACCCGTGACCTAACCCTCTCATGGTTACTGCAAAGCTACATACCATGGGGACACTCACCAGGTCGGGATGACAGAGGAAGCTGGGGGGGGAGAGATCCCCTCCTACCGGGACGCAGCGGCAGGGGATTCCCGCCATAACAAAATCAATCAGAAGCAAATGCAAGAGACGGCCAAAACGACAAGACCTGTCCTCGGGGCACGGTGATAGGCTGGCAGCAGAGGAAAATGCCTGCCATGTGCAATAGAGAAACCTAGATTCATCATTCCAATGAATAAACTGGAGAGATAGAGAAGTTTCATGAAGGACCACGCGTTGATCTGCAAGTTCATAGGAGTGTGGCCGATGGAGAAAGACCTTACCAAGTGGATACAACAAAAATGGCAACCCAAAGGCCATATTGAGCTCAAGCTAGGAGCTAGAGGCTTCTTCACGACAATATTCTCAAACCTACAAGATAAATAAAGAATATTTGAAAATGGCCCTTATTTCCATTATAATGTTGGTTTGTTCATGAGATATTGGGAAGAATGTTATGACCCAAACAAGGAGAAATTCCTTGCAGCCTCAGTATGGGTAATATTGTTTGGCCTCCTAATGGACTTCTGGGACCCATATATATTAAAGGGTGTTGGGAACACGATAGGAAAATCCATCAAAATAGTAGAAACAACAAAAATAGGCAGATACACATCTTATGCGAGAATCTGTGTGTATATGAACATAGTTGAACCCATACCTGAATCCGTGGAGCTAGAATACCATGAAGAGGTTTGGAAACAAACCTTAGACTACGAACACATTCCGTTCAGATGGCTAAGGTGCCATGAATATGGCCATCTATTTAAGGATTGTCCACTAGACATGGAGGAGATGGAGAATAAGCTCAAGCAATAGAAGAAACCGCAGGAAGACAAGGAAGGGTTCCAAGAAGTGAAAAACAAGAGGAGGCAACCAAAGGAAACCCACAACCCAGGGAAAAAAGAATATCAAACTTGGCCAAGTGGTAAGAACAGCTTTGAAGCATTACAAGCAGAAGAAGATGAAGAAATTGAGATCCATCTCATGGATTATCAGGATAAAGGAAAAGAGAGTAGTTCAAGTCAAGGCAAACCAACACCCATGAGGAAAGCCCAAAGAGATCTGTCATAAAAAGAGGATAAGGAAGAAAGGGAAGGGGTGGAAACCACTATAATGGAAATCGACCTAAGCAAGGGAGAGGAACTTAGCATGGAAGAAGAAATTCTGAAAAAACTGTTGAACGAATTGAGACACTTAGATGAAATATTTATCCCGGAGGACCAAAAAATATTGTATAGAGAGACTTTCCAACAGTATCAAGCTAAGCAGGGACAGGGACATGTTGAGATTGCAGAAAAACTAGGGATGCATCATGAAAACCCCCATGAGTATTCAAACAAAACAAAAGGAGGGAAGAAAAGGAGCCGAAGAAACTTACAGGAATTCATACAGATCATGGGATAATGTTGGTGAACACAGGCAGGTTGGTACCGCTACCATTGGTATACCAACAAATAAATAAAGTTTCCCAATGATAGTAACATCCTGGAACATAAGAGGCCTAAACAGCCGATGAAAACAAAGATACTTAGCAGAGAAACTGAGAAAAGAGAAACCCCATTTAATGTTGCTTCAAGAAACTAAGATTACAGGAGGGAAACCAGATGAAATCCTTAGTAATATGAAACCAAGTTATGAAGGTATGTCAATAGATGCAAGAGGAAGTGCAGGAGGGATAGAAATTTTGTGGAACCCAGTAGAGGTGACTGTTGATTACTGGATAGGCATGCAACGCATCCTCACAGGGCGGTTCTGCCTCATAGGAAATAAAGAATGGTTCTTAATATCTGTAGTTTATGGCCCACACATCCCAGTTGAAAAGGAAAACTTCGTCAAGAGGATAAATATTTTAAACCAAATGCACGAGGAAAATATTTGATTACTAGCAGGCGACTTCAACTTGATAACAACGCTGGGGGAGAAAAAAGGAGGAATTCGAAGGGAAGAACCAGAAATGGAGAAATTTATGGATACATGGGAAGAACTTTACCTAGTGGATATCCCAACAATTAATGGAAAATATACATGGAACAACAGAAGGGGAGGGAACAGGTAAATAACTTCTCGTCTGGATAGATTCTTGGCAATAAAAAATCTCATAAGTAAAGATATTTACTATGAGGCATCTATACTACCGTGCCTAGGGTCGGATCACTAGCCTATTAAATTAGAAGTGGAAATGAAACAAGGAAATCCAAATCGACCATTCAGGTTTGAAGCCTTCTGGCTAAGAGAACTGACCTTCATTGAAAAATTGAAGGAATGGTGGAACACAAATGAGAAAGAAGGTAGAAGTTTGTTGCACACCTTCCAACTTAGACTCAAAGAATTAAAGGGTAAAATAAAAAAAATGGAACAAGGACGAGTTTGGCAACATTCAACAGGAGCAGGAATTGATCCAAGCCAAGATGAGGAAAGTACAATAGCAGATTATCCATGAAGGCAGAACAGAATCTCTAGTGGAGGAGAAAAGACAGTTGATAAATAAATTGGAGGAAAGGAGACAACAAGAAGAATTACTATGGAAGCAGAAATCAATAATCCAATGGTTAAAGGAAGGGGAAAGGAATATGAGATTTTTTCATAAAGCCATGATCCAACACAGGCAATAGAATAGGATATTCTCCCTAGTCGACCAACAAGGCAACAGACTTACTCAAAAGGAAGACATGGAGAACCTGTTAGTTCATCATTTTCAAAGGCTACTAACGAAACCCAATCTAGACAGGGAGGAGAATATAAACAAAATCACTCGGCACATTCCCAATCTGGTGAGCAGGGACCAGCACATGGCCCTGCTAAGGTAAATATCTAAAGTAGAGGTAGAAGAATTAATCAAAAGCCTGGTGAAGAACAAAGCACCAGGTCCAGATGGGTTCATAGCAGAATTATTTCAAGCTATGTGACCATTCATGGGGGATGATATTGTGAAACTCGTCGAGGAGCCCCGATGCAACAAAAGAATGCACCCGACCCTGAACTCCACCTTTTTGGCTCTCATTCCTAAAACGGATCACTCTAAAGAACCACAAGATTTTAGATCTATAGCGCTTTGTAATGTAATTTACAAAATCATGGCTACAATTATGGTATACCGTCTAAAACCTATCTTACCTGGTCTAATCTCTCAAGAACAGACAGGGTTTGTTAAAGGGAGACAAATAGTTGATGGTATTGTGATGGCACAAGAGGTAATACACTCACTAAAGACTTAAAAAACCAAAGGGATGCTGGTAAAACTCGATTTATCAAAAGCATACGACCGTCTGAACTAGAAGTACATACAGGGAATTTTGAAGGCATTCGGCTTTGGTGCATGATGGATAAGCTGGATAATGTCGATGATATCGACTCCATTCCTGTCAATTTTACTTAATAGGTCGCCCACAGAGGCATTCATTGCAACCCGTGGGCTTAGGCAAGGTGACCTGATATCCCCGTTCCTATTCATAATGGCCACGGAAGGACTAGGAAGGTATGTAAAAGAGAAAGTACAAAGAGAATAGTACACAGGTCTTAGATTGTGGGGGAATGATTTACTGTTAACTCACCAACAGTTCGTCGATGACATAATGATGTATGGACAAGCAACTCTCAAGGAAGCCAGAGGGTTAATGGAGATCCTAACTGACTTCACAAGTGCATCAGGGACGAAGATAAATAAGGAAAAGTCTGATATTTTTTTCTTCAATACAACAGCCCCATCACAAGCTTTTTTAGCAAGAATAATGGGATTCCGCATTGGTAATCTCCCCTCGAAATACCTCAGAATTCAGCTAAGTGATCAACAAACTAGAGTGGAAACTGGAAACCCTTGTTGGCAAAGATCCAAGGGAGAATGCAGAATTGGACATTTAGATCACTGAATATGCCGAGTCGGGTAATACTACTAAGATTAGTGCTACAATCGATCCTGATTTACCAATTAACCAGCCAAGCGATAGCAAAAACAGTCTGCCAAAGGATGATATACATCTTCAAAAAGTTCTTGTGGTAAGGGCCCAGAAAAGAAAAAAACAAAACAAAACAAAACAAAAACAAAAACAAAAACAAAAACAAAAAACAAAAAACAAAAACAAAAACAAACAAAAAACAAAAACAAAAAACAAAAAAAAATGGGCCCTGCTATTGTGGAACTGGCTTAGAAAACCTCTAAAAAATGGTGGGTTAGAACTCAGAGACCTGTACATTCTCAATTAGGTAATGGGGGCAAAGTTCTGGTGGAGATGGCTCTAGGGAGGAGCAGACCTATGGAAGGAAATATGGAATTCCAAGCTCGATTGAAGGAAGGCTGAGAGTCCAGGACAATATTAAGGGATCAGCCATCTGGAACTTAGCCTCAGAAAATAGAGATCTGATAAGAACTCATAGTTTCTAGGAGATAAGGGGAGGAAACAAAGAAAAATTTTGGGAAGAAGCGTGGCAACATAGAGAAAAACTAAACAACAAACCTGAGCTAGGACTAGTATGTCAATATACTAATAACCTTGCAGAACAGACAGTAAAAAACTTCTATAGCTTGGATCCAGGAGAGTACTGGAGAAAATGGAAACAGAAATAGGATTGGTCAGGCGCCCCAGAAACTACCCAATGGAAGGTATATGAGAAAGATATGGAAACTTGTACAATTGCAAAAACGGAAGGCTCAGACATACTAAGATGGGGGTATAGAATTAAAGGGATGTTCACAATTAAAGAGGGCTATCAACTACAAGTAGCACACCACCTGCAACAGGGGATACAGATATGGGACAGAATATGGCAAGAAAATTCATGGCCAAAATTTTCTTTTTTCATGTGGATCTTCTGACATGGGCGAGCACTTACTTGGGGCCAAATTCAGAAAAAAGGCCTGCAGGGACCTGCAATCTACAATATATGTAATGAACAACAAGAAATAATGGAACACCTGACCAATGCCTGTAGATACAGTGAAAACATGTGGAGAAACCATGATCAACTCTTTGGAGTCAATGACATGAATCAATCTAGTAAGAAAGCAAGAATGGATAATTGGCGGAAAAAGCCATACCAAAACCCCATTTTGAATCGAACCTAAAAAATATCATTAGGCTTCTTTCTATGGGAAATTTGGAAGGAAAGAAATAGAAGGATCTTCAAAGAAGAAAAAATATCAGAAGAAGAACGATGGAAAATGATACTCCAGAACATCTGAGAAATGATCCTTGTCGAGAGATGGTATGCAGAGGACTAGGAAACAAATCCCCAGGAAGAACAAATAATGATGGGCATAAACTTGAAGCCAAGCATGCTAAATCCCACCTCGTGGAAACAGCACCCACCCAATTGTGAGACTGCAAACAGCTTCGCACGGCCTCAGAAAGAATTCATTAAACTGAACTTTGATGGAGCCACAAAAGAGAATCCTAGGGCAGCATGGACTGGAGGAGTGTTCAGAGATGACAAAGGTAATACGGTTCAAATATTTTCCATGGACTGTGGAACTGCGACCAACAATGAAGCAAAGCTCCATGAATTGAAACGGGGACAGGAAATTGCAGTAAGGGAGAGGTTTCCGAGACTGGAGGTGGAAGGAGACTCGAAGCTAGCAATAGACATGATGAAAAAACTATGGCAAGGGACATCATGGGAGAAAATCAGCCAAAGCTAGAGGACGACAAGGCTTTTCCAAGAGATTGGCAAGCTAATTAAACAGATCAGCTACATTATCCCGACACATGTCCGTAGGATGGGTAATGTGGCATAAGACAATCTCGCTAACTGGGGATGTAGACAGGCAGGTAAAAACCTGGATATAAGAGGAGAAGAGTTAATACAAATGTAAGGGATGAGAAGGCTAGAGGAGATCCTACAAAATGACAAGGAGGAGGAAGAAAACCCTTGATCGGGATGCAACAGGGAAGTTGAGGTGGGCCAGAGGGGATGGGAGTTAGAGGCGCCAGATGCCAACCACCTGGGCCCAAGGACAGAGGGGACATCGGGATGTGGGAGGATGAGACGGCAGGAAGGGCAGGAAGTAGGACAGGGTAGGGAAGAGGATGGCATCGAGAAAGGAAAAGTGTGGCAGAGGACGAAAGGGAGTGACACAGACTTGCAAGCAATTGAGAGGGTGGGCAAAACAGCGTTGGCAAGTAGCACAATAGCAGAAAGAAACCCATGGTAGGAGCAGTCGGAGGCACAAGGGAAGTAATGACAGATAGTGATGGAAGATCTAGAGGAACCTCATTCCGAGGAAAAGGAAGGAAAGAATGGGCGGCGAGAGGAGGAAGAGGTCACGTGGGAGGCTGGATGGAAGAAAGGTGGGGCAGTCGGACAAAACAACAAGAGGCAAAGGTAGACGAGAGAGGAGATAATTGCATGCAAAGGGAGAAGGAGAAGGAACGAGAAGCGGAAGGTGGTGGACGCAGGTTGGAGGACGTCGGGAGGACAACAAGCATTGACGCAAATCAATGGTATGTTATTTCGGTTGCCTTACCTGATAGAATTGAAGAAATGACTATTTCTGATGATTTCAGGGAGGGGTTGGGGAAAGCCACGACTCGGAACGAGTCGAGACTTGGGGATCCTGGGAATTTAACCTGGCTTGAAATGTTAATGGCGTGAGGGGATACGTTGAATTTATAGGGTATCTATGGGTAGAAGAGAAGAGAGGGAATGAGTTATGTTGGGATGTCAATTAGGAATCCCTTAATGGAGAGCGTAGGAAGATTGCAGTCCCTGCCAGGTGGCACCTGAGGCACGGAAAGGAAAAAAAATTTATCAGAGATAAAGAGGCCGATATCGCAACGGCCAAAGAAGTAAGGCTATGGTTAGCCTAGCTCGATACGAACCCAAACTGGAATGTCAGAACCGAGACTCAGGGGATAATTAGGGGCAAATATCGGGCATGGATACCTGAGAGGAGAGAGTCTTGGACAGGAAACTCAATTGAGACCCTGAATATGGATAAGGGAACCCAAATTAGGGACTCCTGTAGAATCGCACAGGATGACCCGCATGCTCTGGGGTTGCTGGGGAGGGAGTAACCAGAGAGGAGAGGAACAGAGAGGCCGAAGCCTGTTAATTCAAGAGCAGTCGGGGGGAAACTAAGGGAGAAGGAGGGAAAACCCAAGTCGCTAGGACTAGAGTGCGTGGCCCAGTCCGGAGCAAAGAAAATTACGATCAATTTGCGTAAATGTATCCAGACTGATAATGAAATTTCTTGTGTTATTGTTTTAGGTACTAAAATAAACAGGGTGTTGCACAACCTGGAAGTCTGGACCACACATCACGTTTCAACAAGAAAATTGACTGTGGAGAGCAGTTCGAGCAAAGAACAATGAAGCTGGGACAAAGATAGCATGGCTAAAGATCAAAAATATGCAGCTAAAAGAGGCACTAGAGGAACTGGGAAGGTAGGGAAAAGAACCACGGGGGGGGAAGCAACCTCCAGCAAAGCTCAAAGAAAAAAATGCAGAAATTCGAAAAAAGAACAGATTCAGACTCTCATTAGTGCTTACATGGTTGGCAATTCGCCAGAGGTAATAGCTCAGATAGCAGGATGGGAGAGGGAACTTAATGACAGCATAACCAACTAGGACATGGAGACAGAAGAGTGGGAAGCTATGGTGAAAGACCCAGGGAATACCCGCGACCGCCATCCTCTTCTCCGGTAAACAATACATCAATACTAGGTTATGAAGAACATAATAGCCCAAGCTATGGCTTTAAACAAGGAATAGGAGGTATAGGAGGATGCCAAAACAAAGGAGCCCAGCATGAAGGATCTCCACAGAGATATTGTTGCAGTTCAGATACAAGTATACAGAAACAATTTAACACTGAGCAAGATAGATCAAAGTCTACAATATATGAAGAGAAGCGAGATGTCGGGGTCCAGTGCGAAAGCTCCAGCCCTGGTGGAATCCTCGGACGAGTGAAATAGGTTTCTAGTAATAATTTTGTTATATTTCAATTAGCCTTTATTTTCCTAAGTTGTTGTTTATAATAGATAGAACAACAAATGTTGCATGGATGGTGGAGAAAGACTTATTTAAATTTTGGACATCATTTAACGCAGACAGGTGGCCAACTTGGTTTCCTACGAGTAGGTTGAGGCCACTTGTAACTACTGTTAAAGACATGTTAGTGGTCGGAGCATATTAATAGAGAAAGTACTACCAAGTTTATAAAAAAAAAAATCATCAGTATGTTTGAATTACCATTTGGTAGGGGAATTCAAATTATGAATTGTTGGTAGAGTTAAAATTTCCATTTAACTGGGAAATTAGCACGAGTTATCATTATACTACGAATATTTGGGAGACTTATCTTTAAGAGTAAGCAAACATAAAACTATTATAGGAATTATGTCAAGTTACAACTAATAAATATGAATGAAATTAAATATTCATGTAAAGATGATTGATTTCATTAATTAAATTAACTACAATTGAGAATCCCTATAATCCCATGAGTGATATTTCCCAACCAACTCATATTGGAACCCTAAAAGGAAGTGGGACAGCTTAAGGGACTACCAAGTAGATGGGTGGATACCATTCTTTGGGTTGTGTAGGCTAATGGGGAAAGAGACTTGTGCATTAGAACTATTGTAGGTGGAAAATTAATTATGAACTTGAAAATTGGGCTTGTGAAAAAAGCTAGATCTATTCATAGGTAAATTCATTCTTGCGGATTCATAGCCTTAGCTTATGGGTGGTCTTTTTCGGAATTAAAATTGATGCAATAGGGAGCATGTGGTTGTGTGGAATACCCTTTTTATACAACAATTTAGTAGATAGTTCTCCAAAATATAAGTGTCCATGACTTGTTTATGATTATATTAAATGAATATTATTAATGTCAAGCTTATATTAATTTCTAGTTGCTCAACTCTATTTGCAAATGTAAGTCTCATTTTAAATTTATAACATTCTGATAACTAAATGGTTTCATTATAGTATATAGTCTTGAATTATAGTCCCTATGACATGTTAATTAATCAATGGTAAGGGGTAAGAAATGTATAGGAAAGGAATTCAAATCTATGGGATTCAAGTAATAAATTTATAGTAAAATGGGTGGTTCCAAGAAGTGTCTCATACCCTCACCAAAGTATAAAGGGTATTGAGAACGTTACATATTAATAAAGTTTTTTTTTTGGATTAAAAAATTACAACTTGTTTAAAAACATGGCCTTAAAAAGCAATCTCATTCGAACCATATCCTTAAAATTAACTTTTGATTGAAGTAGTGCTACTATTACTACCTTATTTTGGAGGGGTTTAAAATTATAACTTGTTTTAAATAATGGAATTAATAATCGATACTATTGCAATTGAAATCTTAAAATCAACTTCCAAATCAAAAAAGGTGTTACCCATAATATATTTTCAAATTTTATTTATTTTCATGAATTTAAAATTGCAACATTTTTTAACCGTGACCTAAAAGAGTGTCCATGGGGCTTTGAAATGATGGTGAATAGGTGAATTGTTAAGGCACTCCTTGTGATATGTCACCAGTTCAAATCCCTTATGGGTATTATCTTACAAGCAAAAACAAAAGGACCTGAAAAACCAACATTGTTATAAATAAAATCATTTTTTTAAACTTCAATATTATAAGGATAAGAATAATAATAATAAAACATATTTTTTAAAGAATCTATAATATAAATAATAATAATAATAATAATAATAAATAAATAAATAAATAAAAATAAAAAAATAAAATAAAATAAAAAAATACATGTTTAAAAAAACAAAAAACACAACTTCAACCTCATTCACCCTATTAAAACACGAACAAATATATATATAAACAATTGTTGCATTGCAACTTAATCCTTACCAAGATGTTAGAAAAAACTTAATGAATTGTGAAACCTAATATGAAAAAATACACTTTGTTAAAAGATAATTATTTACTCATAATTAAAGCAAAAAGAGATTTAGATCTTATGAAAAACAAATTCATATGAATCATTATTAAAAATAAATTAGGTTTTGACATTATTATAATAATTGATACATTCATACTATATCATATATATTAGTTGTTGATATTATGCAATTAGAAAGAAGTAATAGATATGGATACACATTATTGTATATAATGTTGTCAAAAAATCTTCACAAAATTATCAACTTTAAAGAAAAAAATAATTGAAAACCTTTTTCCACTTGTTATAATTTTTTTAATCTTTTAATTTTACTTTTATTACCTTTTAATTTTTAATTTTTCCTTTATTTTTCAATAGTGCAAATTTAGTGGCGACCATTTATTATAGCGTATATTATTATAATATTTGATTAATATGATATTAAGATAATATTATATATTATATATTAGTGCTATATTATATTGTCTATTTTTTAAGTCGTATTTGTATTGCAATAGAGAATATTTACATTAGTTTAGCAAAATTACTATCTTTGGTCTACCATTTTGGAAACCAGATAGTAAAGTAGATAATCAAGAACTTGTAAAAGTAGTTTAAAGTACATGAAAAACAGAGACCAAAACCTACTAGCACATTCAAGGGGAGACCAACAACAAGACACAAAAATTGATTATTAAGTTATTTGGGGGTCTTTTCTTCCTTTTCTCATGCAAATGGAAATCCATCTTGAGAATTTATTGGGAGTAGATGGCATGGAGATGATGACTACATTTCCTTGAGGCATTTCTATTTCTAGAGGATCTACAACAGTGTTTGCTTCCTTATTACTATCTGAGTGATCTAATTCGTGAAGACGTTTATGTCTTCTTGTGGACGAAGCTAGGATCATGGTTGTATCTCTCTCTTCTCCTTTTGAGGTATCTAGACAATAGTGGGGAGATGGAAAAGGAGGATGAGATATCACAATCTGCGACATGAGTTTACGTTGTGAGGTATTGAGCTAAGGGTGAAGAACTAATTTTGGCTACATTTTCTTTTTGTTGTTGCATGATATCTTGCTTGTGAGCTATGGAATTTTATATCCTTTTATGTTTTTCCATCCTTGATTTTTTTTCTTGGCATCAAGTGGATGAGAATGTGTTTGACAAGAAGGGTAAGCATTATGGAGATGACTTGGCTATGGATAGGACCTACAGCAAAATGTCATGTTTTCGCAATCCACTGGCTATCAAAGGTTACACCATTCTAATTGAGAAGGATCCTAGCAAGATCTATTAGACACATATGTGTGCAAAGGTTACAATACAGTTCTCTATCATGTTTGTTTTTATCTTAATCAAATAACCTAAAGATTTTTCTATAGAATTGAGGACCTATGGAGTTAACAGATGAATGGGCATATTAGGAAGTCTTACCCAAACTAGAATGGCGAAAGATTTTATGGATAAAGGGTTGAACTCAAGAAACCATTTGTTAAAATTGGCAACTAGGGCCAAACTCCATATTGAAAATTGGCAACAAGAAATCGATAAAAATAGAAGTGCTAAAAATAGCACTGCTAAAAATAGCAATTTGGGCATCAGTGTTGGATTGGGCAACAGGGAATGAAAAATGGAAGTGCTAAAAATAGAAGTTCTATTTTTAGCAGTTCAAGTTGGATTCCTATTTTTAGGCAGTCCCTGGTCTAAAATAGGAAGTAAAATTCGAATTTGGTCTTACCAGCAGTTTGAATTTCAATTAATTAATTCTCGATGACTTAATTAGTTAAGGAAAATCAAACTTGAAGTCTTTGTGAGAACATGCAATTATTTCTCCATTAATTGGGGAATGTGTCCTTGATTTGCTCCATTGATTGAGGAATTAAGGATGAGTTCTATATTGAGAGGATCAGTTGACTTAGTTTAATTTAGTCAAGTTCAGTTAGATTAATTTAACAAGTTGTTAAATTAATGAGATATAGTTTGTTGATGCTTGCATGCATGTGACAACTATTATTTTCAGATAACTGTGTATTCACTCATGGATAACTTATGCATGTCAGTTCTGTCAAAGACCCAGTTGAGATCAGAGAAGGGACAGTGTACTATCAGTTGGATGAATATTTTTCCTATAAAGGAAGCTCATCCATGATGAGGATTTATCTCCTTCAGGTTTGTGCAGTTATTTCAGAGGTCAGTGTTGTGTGTGAGGTGAGAATCACATAGGTTGCAGCTGGAGGACTTAGGAAAAACTGTGCATAGAAATAGGAGGCTTGGAGGGCAGAGGAGAAGGTTTGTGAGAAGCCTTTGACTGTCTATGAGCAGCAGAGGGATTGTACTGAGAGCTGGATAGCTTTCGAGCTAAGGCTTTGTGTAATTCGGACATATTTCCACTTGTATGATAATACAGAGATGGGGTTTTAGGCTGGTGCTTTCCCCAGGTAAATTCTTATGTGTTATGTGTGATTGATTCCTTCTTATCAGTTATATGTGTTCTTATTAATGTTGCTCATGGTTGATTAAGCTTCCGCTAAATTGTTTGTAGAAGTAGATCAAGTGTTTGGCTTTAGTACATTGCATTACCAGGTGATCTACAAGTGGGAAATTTCTACATGGTATCGGAGCTAGCTGATTTGTAGAAAAAGTTCTACATGGTATCAAAGCTAGCCGATTTGTAGAAAAATTCTACAAAATTATACACTCAATGTGGGTCACCTTATTCATGGTTGATAATATTTTTCCTATATTCCTCTCGTCGAGAGGTGTAGGATTGATCTAAAAATCATCCGATTCCGATAAGTATTTATGGAGATATGAATTTATTTTAATTATGGAATAATTATCAAGCCGACCAGCAACTCATGTAGGCTCAGAAGCCCAACAGACGCATCTATTCATCATCAACATTTGTATATAAATATAGGAGGTCTTTTCCTTATTTGTACACACACATCTCATCACATCTCTCTCTCTCTCCTGCGCAGAAAAGAGGCTCTTCTCCTACTGCACAGAAAGGGACTCTTCTCTCTCACATGTGGAAAGAAGGATGCAGAATCTAGGGATGCAACTGCAGATCGAAAGTTTGACAAGTGTTGACCATCAGACTCTCTCTCAGAACTATGTTGTATGTGGAACTGACTCTCCTCAGAAGGCCACATTTTTTGGTGAAGGAATCAAACCGATCCGATGGTTAGTTTGAAAGATATTGTCTGCCCTACTTTAGGGTTGATATAGGGTTTGTTGCTGCTGATGTAAATCAAATTTATGTACTATTTCACTCTGCTGAATTATTGAAGATAAAGGAAGATTTGATCAAAGGGTTTCCCCATGTTGGGGTTTGTTCCTGGCTAGCCACCACATCTTGTGTCTCTTGTCTTGGCTTGTTTTCTGTCGATTGATTAATGTTCTATCTGCACTTTATTTACTGTACATGTGATTGCTAATCTATCGATAATAATAAAAAGAAGTAAACTGCTCTAAGCATAGAACATACCATAACTTAACATGGTATCAAAGCTGAGGTGAAGACAAAGCCCGAGCAAGAGCAAGAGAAATCACCAAAGAGAAGATTGGCAAGGCTATCCTAAAAGAACTATGGGGTCCTCAACACTCTTCCCTACCGAAGACAAGCTTCGTGAGAAGTCTGACTATCACGGATGGAAGATGTCTCTTGATCTAACCTTAGAACATCAAGGAGTTTTGGACCATGTGAGAGGCAATATTGTTGAGCCTCCATCAAATTCACCCACTGCTGCCAGGAACAAATCAAAAACCGGTGAAGTCAAAACAAAGAAGATCATCCGGGACTGTTATGAAACCAGCTCAAGAAAAGATAGAAAAGATGGATCAATGCCTTAGAATTCAGCCTCTTCGAGGGGGCAACCTCCTTTACATTACGTAAATGAACATTTCTTGGATGATTCAAATGAAAAGATCTCCTTTCTATATATAGGAGTCTAAGGGGTCATAACATAATCAGAGCCGACATAACAATAATAATGTAAGGGCACAATAATAACAATAGTGGGCTTCTATGGGGTACAATAGTAACAATATGGGCACTACATGGGTACATCAATATTATAAGTGGGTTGTACTAATAACAATAAGGGGTTACACTAGTAGTATAGGGGCCTAACATGCCCCTCTCCTTCAAAAAGCATTGTCCTCGACGCTTGAGTAGTTCTTGATGCTTCTGTATAAAATTCTTGTCCTCCCATGTGGAATCTTCAGCGGGTAAGTTCTTCCACTTGATGAGATACTCTGAAATTGATCGATTTTGTAGCTGTCGGGTACTTGTTTCTGTGACTGCTCCAGGTTCCAATATGATTTTTCCTTCCTCTTCAATTTCTGGCAATATTGTTTGAATTGGGATCTCTTGCAACTTTTGAATAAGTGGCCATACTTCTTCGTCCTTCTTCCATTCATCCCTTGATTCGTTTATCCAATCTGGTTGGATAATATAAATAGCACAAAACAATGCTTCCACGTCCTCATCCTTGAAGATTCTTCCCATTCGGTAAGGTCGCCATTTTTTAAGTGCATGTAGTATTGCCAACATTTCCTTCTCATAAATAGCTTGCTTGAGATGTAGCAGTAACAATACCCAATCACCTACATCAAAACATTTTTCACTACGATGTTGATCTACCTGTTGTTTCGTTTGATTTTGCACTGAAGTGGCGTTATCCTTTAAATGTTGGAGAACTTGTTGTTGATGCTCGATGTGATCTTTCACTACTTGAACCTTTTTCTTCTTGATATGTCCTTCTATCTCTAGAGTTTGAGGAGGGGTAATTTCTTCCAATCCTTTACAAGATATGGTCGGATTCATTTCTTGATGCTCGATGTGATCTTTCACTTCTTGAACATTTTTATTCTTGATATGTCCTTCTATCTTGATAGTTTTAGGAGTGGTAATTTCGAACAATGAATTACAAGATATGATTGGATTCATTTCTTCTTTCTCGATGTGATCTTTCACTTCTTGCACCTTTTTCTTCTTGATATGTCCTTCTATCTTGAGAGTTTGAGGAGTGGTAATTCTTGCCAATGCTTTACAAGATATGGTCTTATTCATTTCTTCTTTTTCTGGGGTGGGGTCCTGGCGTATATCTTCTTCTTTTAATGTTTCTTGATCCTTTTCTTCCTCCTCTTCATATTCTATGTAAAATAATTTCTTCTCAGCACACTTATGACCTTTAGTGCATTTTTTATCACAATTGTAACAAAGCTCTTTTTCTCTTTTTTCTTCCAATTGTTGTGGCATAACCCTTGTAAGTTGTGGAAGGCTAGGAGAAACAACACTTCCATCTTTATAGTTGTGAGGGGTACGCTTCCTGGTTTCCATAATTTTTCCTTCCACTATGTCACAAAGCCCTTTTACTCTTTCCAATTGTTGTGGTGTTGCTCTAAAGAAGGTGTTGCTCTTTGTATCCTCATAATGTGCTATCATTTCCTCCGTGAAAATTGACCACATAACAAGTTGTTTACGAGAACAAAGCCCCTTATACCATAAAAATTGATCTGGTTCTAAATATGAAGATGCAATACATACCTTTTGTAACAGTTGTACACCATGTAGATCAAAATATTGCTCCATCTGAAGTATCCAATTTACCAGATCCTTGCCATCAAACTTCTTCATCTTGCTTTTTCTTGATTTTAGGAGCTCGACCTTGAAATGACTGTAACTCTGTACTTTCGGATCTTTAAGTTCTAAAATTACAACCTATAGTAGCCCTCTGTGTCCTCTTTCCAATGCCACAATTCTAACCCAAATTGGATTCTCCAAGGAAGAGTTATGTGAAATCTCCCACAGTGACTTGCTTATGGACTAGTTCAGTAGAGCGAACTTGTACGAAGTGCCACGAGTCACTGTTTCAACCTTTGGATCTGAAACATACATACACGAAACTACAGTCCGTCCTCTTTCTATACCTTCTTATGAAATTTCAATCCGAGCCCCAGAGAGAAACTTATGACGATTTTCCTCAGGTCACCTGTTTTGAATGTAATTCAAGAGTCTGCAAAAAGTCCAACTTCCTCAGATCATATCTCCGCAAATATCACGTGAAAAGCTCTGAAATTCAGATCCAAGGTTTAGTGCATTTCTTCTCAAATGGGTTTTTTTTTGCGACTTCTGAAACGTCACAGAAAAAAAGCTATAGCGAAAATGCCACGATGACCTATTTGGAGCAACGAAACCCTAGAATCCAAAGCTCTAATACCAAATGTTATGAAACCAGCTCACAAAAAGATAGAAAAGATAGATCCACGCCTTAGAATTTAGCCTCTTCGAGGGGGCAACCTCATTTACATTACATAAATGAGCAATTCTTGGATGATTCAAATGAAAAGACCTCCTTTCTATATATAGGAGTCTAAGGGGTCATAACATAATCAGAGCCGACATAACAATAATAATGCAAGGGCACAATAATAACAATAGTGGGCTTCTATGGGGTACAATAGTAACAATATGGGCACTACATGGGTACATCAATATAATAAGTGGGTTGTACTAATAACAATAAGGGGTTACACTAGTAGTATAGGGGCCTAACAGGGACTCTATCGACAAGCACTTGGTGGCCTACATCTCCGGCCTGAACACCTCCAAGGAAATCTACGATAGATTGGTGAGTTTATTTAAAGTTAATGATGCAAATCAAGTTTTGTTTCTTAGAAATAAGCTGAAGGAAATTAAGAAGGGTAAAGATGAGAGCATGCAAGCATATTTATTAAGAATCACCAAGATCAAGAACGATCTCCTATCTATTGGAGAAATTACTATTAATAGGGAAATGGCACTCTCAACCCTTGGAGGATTACCATCCGAATGGTACGTGTTCAAGACTACTCTTCTCAACATAACGTAATTCCTGGTTTTGAGGAATTAATGGCAAGATGCATTCAAGAAGAAACAAGGATAGAAGAGCAAGAAATGCCCATGCCTAAAGGTCCTCCTACTGCCTTTTCTTCTCATGCTAAGAAAAGAAATAATTTTGGGACTAAATCAAAAAGAAAGGCTAGACCTAAGGGTGGAATAAAAGGACGATGTTACATTTGCGATAAAGCAAGTCACTATGCAAGGGAATGACCTGATAGAAGGAACTCTCATGAGGACGACGATCGAAATCCCTCTCATGGAAATCAAAGGAATGGCAAATCTAATAGCAGAGGTAAAAGGAGTGCTGGAAATCAAGGAAGAGGACAACCATTCAAGAAGGCTAGAAATTCCAGGTATGAATCTAACACTGTTGACAATAAACAGGATGAATATTATCTACTAGCTGCTCTATCTACCTCTGCTCCTTCGAACTCGCTGGGAAATTGGCTTATTGATAGTGGTGCCTCAAGGCACTTCACTGGTTACAAAGAAGTTCTCCATAATCTGATAGAGAAAGAAACTAACCTAGAAATTGTCCTTGGAGATAATATGAAATATCCCGTGAAAGGTGTAGGCAATGTCTCTCTTAAATTGAATCAAGGTAATACGATCCACTTACAAGATGTATTATATGTACCTAACCTCAAAAATAACCTGGTATCCATCTCAGCAATGGAAGACAAAGGCTACAAGGTGACCTTCAGCAATGGCAAGGTATGTGTATGGAAAAACAATGTTAAAGATGCCTTTACTCTTTAGTTTCGAGTTGATTCATTATATCAAGTCGTTGGAAGTCCGCTAGGTGTCATGTCTTGTGACACATCTCTTTAGTGCGAACTTTGGCATCGATGGTTTGCCCACCTTCATTAGAAAGCTCTACCCGACGTAAGAAAAATGGTGACAGGGATGCCTGAATTCCGAGTAGAGAAAGAAGGTGTATGTCCGGGATGTGCCGAAGGAAAGCTCAAAAGGGGACCATTCCCCTCAAGCCAAAGCAAGACCTCTGATATATTACAGTTGGTTCACTCAGACATATCTGGTATGATGCCTATGAACTCCTTAGGAGGATATTCATATTATCTTACTTTTTCAGATGACTATTCTCGAAAGACTTAGATATACTTCTTGAAAAAGAAGGATGAAGTGTTCTCTTGGTTTCAACACTTCAAAGCCTTGATCATGAATCAAACCGAAAAGAAGATCAAGATCTTAAGGACTGATAATGGGACTGAATATGAATCTAACGAGTTTCATGACTTTTGTAAAGAGGTTGGAATTAAGAGGGAGACTACTACACCATATACTCCTAAACAGAATGGTGTGGCGGAAAGGAAGAACAGTACAATTGTGGAAGTTGTCCGTGCCATGCTTCATGATCAAAGACTTCCAAAGTTTCTATGGGTCGAAGCTACAAACATTTCCGTATATGTACAAAGCAATGCCCTCATCAAGCATTGGGTTCCAAGACTCCTGAAGAAATGTTCACCGGTAAGAAACCTGACGTATCTCATTTTAGAATTTTTGGAAGCCCTGTATATTTTCATGTGCTGAAAGAGAAAAGGAATAAATTGGGTGCATCTGGAAAGAAAGGAATCTTCATGGGCTATGGTGAAAATAATAAGGGCTATAGAATCTATGTAGCTGGTCAAAGGGAAGTCCTGATTAGTCATGATGTCACCTTTGATGAAGATATGGCTCTCAGCAAAGTGAACAATCTTCCTCCTTTAAGGAGCTCTCGAGAAGCTGACACTAGGGAACCAAAAGAAAAAGATGATGTAACAATGCCTGATGTGGATGAACCTATGGATCCTATTGATCCACCTGATCCTTCCTCTTCTAGGAAGAATCCCTCTTGGCTTAGGGGGCTACTTGATGATGCTGAAGGACACACTACACCCCGAGGAACCTTCCGTGAAAGTAAGAAACCTAACAGGTATCAAGGATACCTAACCGTCATGAGCACGATCATATAAAATGAGCCTTCATCATTCTTAGATTCCGTCAAGCATCAAGTATGGAAGGATGCTATGACCGAAGAATATGAGTCTATTATGAAGAATAATGTCTGGGAAGTAGTTCCCAGACCCTAGGACAAGACAGTTGTCACTTCTAAATGGCTTTACAAGATAAAGCATGCAGAAGATGGAAGTACGGAAAAGTATAAGGCTCGTTTTGTCGCTCGTGGCTTCTCCCAGAAGGAAGGGATAGACTATGACGAGATATTTGCACCTATTGCCAGATATACCACCATCCGCTCGATCATAGCCCTTGTGGCTTCACAAGGATGGAACCTACATCAGATGGATGTCAAGACCGCGTTCTTGCATGGTTCAATCAAAGAAGAGGTCTACGTGGAGCAACTCAAAGGATTTGAGATTTATGATCGAAAATCTCATGTATGCAGGTTGAAGAAGGCTCTCTATGGGTTGAAGCAAGCACCCTGAGCATGGTATGAGAGGATCGATAGCTACGTATGAAGTTGGGATTCACTAGGAGTGAAGTTGATCCTAACCTTTACTTTAAGGTTGAAGATGACAAACCTCTCATACTGGTGTTGTATGTGGATAACCTCTTTCTAACAGGTGCAAACCCTCTCATTCACAAATGTAAGAGGTAGTTGGCTTCTGAATTTGAAATGAAGGACCTAGGACTGATGCACTATTTCCTAAGACTTGAATTCTGGCAGAAGCCAAGGGAAATTTTCCTATCTCAAGGAAAATTTGTGGTGAAGATATTGGAAAGATTCGGTATGGTGGACTGCAAGCCTATAACTACCCCGATGGAACTTGACTTTAAGAAGTTAAGCGGTAGTGCTACTGGCCCTGTTTTATGAAATGCCATTGAGTATCATCAACTCGTCCGAGCATTAATGTTCTTAGTGAACTCCCATCCAGATATATGCTTCACAGTCAACACGTTGAGTCAACATATGGTTGAACCTCACCACATACATTGGATTGGTGCCAAGAATCTGTTGACATATCTTCGTGGCACAATTACTTATGGGTTAAGATATACTGCCAGAGATGTGAGACTACTTGGATACACTGATTTTGATTGAGTAGGCAGTGTGGTGGATCGTAAGAGCACTTCGGGTGTTGTTTCTCCTTGGGATCTGCTTCGATATCCTAGATGAGCAGGAAGCAGAAGTCGGTGGCTTTGAGCACCACCGAGGCAGAGTATATTCCTGCTAGCATGGCCACCTATGAGACAGTCTGGTTACGAAAGCTCTTCATTGTTACGAAAGCTCTTCAGTGAGATGTTTAGATTTACATTGGATACCACTGTGATCATGTGTGATAACCAGAATGGGATTCGTTTATCAGAGAATACTATATTTCATGATTTCTCCAAGCACATCGATATCAGGTACCACTATGTTCGAGGTATGGTGTAGCAGGGAGCTATAAGGCTCCAACATATCGGTACAGATGAACAGGTCGCCGACATTCTGACAAAGCAGGAAAGGTCAAATATTTGACTTTTCGAGAATGACTTGGTGTCATTCAGAAACCCTCTGATGAGGGTCCTGTATGATGTATGGAGCTCTTGGAGCTCCGAGGGGGCGTAGGGTACTTCTTGGAGTGACATATGACCACAGGGTGACTCACCATCCCCTGGTGGTGTACGTGTATAGGGTAAAAGAATCAAAACTTTCCCTGTGACACCCCGTGGTGACTATGTAGCGGGATGATTAGTTCTCCTGTGAGGTCTGGATGACGTGTTCTCCATGACGATTGTGTAGCAGGATGATTAGTTCTCCTGTGAGGCCTGGATGATGTGTTCTCCACGAAGATTGTGGAACAGGATGATTACTTCTCTGTGGCATCCACTGGACAGGATGATTCGCTCTCCTTTGGACAAGATGATTAGTTCTCCTGTCGAGGCATCCTACCCATGCAGTCTGGGACTCATGGGAAGTACCTCTCAAATGATCAATGAGCAGGGAAATGAGGATAAGGACCATAATAGTACCGATGGACGCATCGTTGTATCTACCGTACTCCCTATGCTAGGATTGCCTTCATTGATTTGGGATCAATGATACTGGTTTGGGACCAGTGGTAGGAGTTGTACCCACTATGACACTGACTTCGGGTTGGTTGAGGACTGGTCTGGGACCAGTGGTACACACTCTGAGACTGACTTTGAGTCAGTGGGGGATGGTATGATACATCCTCGATCACTTCTTCCTCTTCATAATTTGAGCAGAGCAGAATAAATCAGCACAAGGCAGAACAGAGCAAAGAAGAGCAGGGGTCAAGTTGTATAGGGTAGTGCATTTGATGGATGAATAGTAGCGACAGACAAATAAATTGCTAATAAAGTTCTCCCTAGTTGAGAGGGAGTGTTAAAATTTGCAACTAGGGCCAAACACCATGTGGGTCACCTTATTCATGGCTGATAATATTTTTCCTAGATTCATCTCATCGAGAGGTGTAGGATTGATCTAAATATCATCTGATTCTTATAAGTATTTATGGAGATATGAATCTTTTTTTATTATGGAATAATTATCAAGCCGAGCAACTCATGTAGGCTCAGAAGCCCAACAGACGCATCTATTCATCATCAACATTTGTATATAAATACAGGAGGTCTTTTCCTCATTTGGACACACACATCTCATCACATCTCTCTCTCTCTCTCCTGCACAGAAAAGAGGCTCTTCTCCTACTACGCAGAAAGGGACTCTTCTCTCACACGTGTGGAAGGAAGGACGCAGAATTTAGGGCTGCAACTGCATATCAGAAGTTTGACCAACATTGACCATCAGACTCTCTCTCAGAACTGCACTGTAGGCAGAACTGACTCTCCTCATAAGGCCGCATTTTTTGGTGAAGGAATCAAGCCGATCCAACAGTCGGTTTGCAAGATATTGACTACCCTAGTTTAGGGTTGATCTAGGGTTTGTTGCTGCTAATGTAAATAAGATTTATGTATTATTTCTCTCTGCTGAATTATTGAAGATAAAGGAAGATTTGATCAAAGGGTTTCCCCATATTGGGGTTTGTCCCTGGCTAGCCAGCACATCTTGTGTCTCTTGTCTTGGCTTGTTTTCTGTCGATCATTTAATGTTCTATCTACACTTTACTTACTGTACATGTGATTGCTAATTTGTGGATAATAATAAAAAGAAGTAAATTGCTCTAAGCATAGAACATACCATAACTTAACACTATTACTAAAAGGAGAACCAAGAGTGGCCCCAAAACCATGGTCCTTAATCAAAAAATCTTTTATGGTCCTATCATTTTTTGAAAAAAAAACACAAAGAAGCCCTTCAAACGTAAATATATATATGCATTCGAGGACCAATTTTGGTGCATTGATTCCTAGAGCATGAATATTGATGGCCAAATCCCATTAAAATGACAAATTATGGCATTCCTCTCATAAGATAAGTTGAAAATATCAGATTGGGGTTCTTCCACCTCTATTTCTAGAATATATTTTACTTGTTCTATAATGAAAGCCCATTCTAATATATCTTTAGAAGTTGGTTGTGAGAGCCCTTGCTTTAGAGCATCATTAAAGGATTATTTTTGAGAGGAAAAGGGTGCATCTTATTCTTTGGTTCTTTCATTCAGTATTGAGACTAAGAGGATTAAGTTGTCTTTGCTTATGCCATAATCTTTGAGAAAATGCCCTTCCTTAAGCTTCCTACCCCCATGCAAGAGTCGCATTGAGACGGAAGGGATTCATATTCGATCTTGGATTCTTGTTGCAAGTGTAGAGACAAATTTGATGGCCTCCACCTGTAAAAAAATGGGTACCCACTAAGAGTGGCCTCACAAAGGCTGAAAATCTCAAGTGATCTAACGCAATGGCATCACCTTGAAGGAGGTGAGAACTTTGCTACAAAAAAAAATCCTCACAATTTAACAGATCTGCAACAATGACAACATAGTGAGGGATCTTCGAGCAAAGGGAAGAATCTTGAAGATATAAATCCCCTAGAGACAAGGTCACAACCAAAGGCTTTAGGATTTCCATCATGATCTTTGAAAATTCTCAAATAATTTCAGATCCAGAGCCAATTATAATTAGATCCTTAATGTACAAAAATAAGATAAATAACATGGAAGACAATAAGCTTTCTAAGATTGCTTCAAACTCCAATAAAAACCATTTACAACTCAAGTGTATATTATATTATATAGTTAAAACTAATTAGTTAACCATATAATATAATATATATCTATTAACAATTGTTATATACTATAATAAATGTAATTATGTGTGTGTGTGTGTGTGTATTATAATTATAATGTATATTCTCTTTTTTTAGCTTGGAATGAAAAAACAAGAAAACCCAGAGTACTTCCCCACGTTTCATGGATGGTAAACCAAGTAAACCGTTGGCTTTGATTATCAACCCTTGTTGAAAATAGCAACAAGAAATGCTAAATATAGAAGTGATAAAATTAGCACTACTATAAATAGCATTGCGGGATACCTTCTTATTTTAGTTAGTCCCTGAACTAAAATAGAGAAGTAAAAATTCGAATTTGATCTTAGCAACTCTTTGTAAAATAATTAATTAATTCACCATGAGTTAATTAGTTGTAAAAAAGAAAGCATGAAGTCTATGTGGGGACATGCAACAGTTTCTCCATTGATTGAGGAATTTATCCATCAGTTAAAGAGATAAGGATGAGTTGTAATATTGAGTTGTAATTAGTTGGCTCATTTAACTGAGTCAAGTCCAGTTAGATTAATTCAAATAGTTTGTTGAATTAATTGTGAGTTCAGTTAGTTAATGCATGCATGCATGTAACTGCTGCACTTCATATAACTGAATATTCTCTCATAAATAACTCATGTATGTTGGTTCAGATAGAGACCCAGTTGAGATCAGATGGAGGGGCAATGTACTATCAGTTGCAGGAATATTCCATAATGAATACCTCTTGCATGCAGAAGTAATTCTTTCCTGGAGGATCGCACAGTTACTTCTTCAGTTTAGTGAGTGTGATGAGGCCAATTCACACATGTGACATCATTGGACCCCAAGAAAAATTGTGCAAGGAAATAGGAGGCTTGGAGGGCTGAGGGAAGGCATATCTAGTGTCTACTCAGTCTGTGAGTTTTATTGTTTGTTTTGCAAAGATAGCAGGATAGCTTGAGAGCTGATTTTTTTGTAACTTGAACATATTTCCACTTGTATGATAATACAAATATTGGGGTTTTAGGCTGAGGCTTTCCCCGGGTTATTTCTTCTGCATTATGTGTGATTGATTTCTCATTCTCAGTTATATGTGTTCTAATTGATCTTGCTCATATTCGATTAAGCTTCCGCAAAGTTTGTTGTAGAAGTAGATCTTGTATTTTGCTTTAGTATATTGCATAATCTGTTGATCTACAGTGGGAATTTCTACATGGTATCAGAGCAAAGGTGATCAAAGGAGAGAACAGTATACAAGAAGGGAGAAGTTCGAAGTTTGTGGTTCCTGAATATAGAAATTGAGTTCTTATCACATCTCAATTTCACCAATGGCATTCAACGGTTTAAGACTCGAATATGCTCTTGATGGCAGTTTGAATTATATAGCCTGGAAGGATCGCATGGAAGCAGTATTAGAGGATAATGGTCTAAAGGACTTCATTGATCAAGAAGTCCCCAAGCCGACTGATGCTACTAAATTGGCGGAATGGAAGAAATGTGTGGCTAGAGCAAGGAGAATCCTTCTGGAGGGAGTTCGAGACCACATAGTCCCGAGTCTTCACGGGAAGGAGACACCATTTTCGATGTGGAAAACATTGAAAGATATATATCAGAATAGCAGCGATAAGAGGAAGCTAGTGCTGAAAGACAAGATTCGGAAAATCAAGTGTGAAAAGGGCGACATGATCCTACATATCTGAACAAGCTCACCACCTGCAGGGATGAGCTTGGAAGTGTAGGGATCATGACCGCTGATGATGACATGGTGAGTCTTACACTCCTCGATCTTCCTAAGAGCTGGCATAGCTACCAAGATTCAGTTAATGGAAGAGAAAAACTACCATATTCGGAAGGAATTTGGTCGGATCTAATGCATGAGGAGATAATAAGAAGCACCAAAGATGGTTCCCCATCAAAGCAAGATAATGAGGAAAATCTAGCCTTAGTGAGTAAGGCAAGGAAAGGGAAAGGGAAGGCGTCCCATCCCAAATCTGGTTCTTCCCATGGTGGGAAGAAGTTTGACAAATCGAAAGTGTGATGCTTTCATTGTCATGAAGTTGGCCATTACGCTACGAATTGTCCACAAAATAAATCCAAGAAGGGTTCCTCGAAGGGATCTGATGGTGAGGCATTGGCCTCATAGTTTCAGTTGGATTTCTCGCTTATCGCATGCATGGTTTCATCCATGGTGGGATGTGTATGGTACCTAGACAGTGGAGCTTCATTCCACATGTGAGGTGACAAGAATCTTTTCCGTACCTTGGAGGAGAAGGATCTCCAGATGCGGATTGAGATGGGCAATGATGGAAAGTATCGTGTTTCAAGTGAAGGTACAGTTGTGTTTCAGAGGGAGCATGGAGCTCCCCTCACCTTGACTGATGTAAAGTATGTACCAAGTCTTAAGAAGAATCTTGTGTTCATTGCTATGCTAGAAGATAAAGGCTATGATGTAGTCTTTAGTAAAGGAAAGGTATTCCTGAGGCATATCGGCACTGGACAGACCAAGCGAATTGGGATTCGAGTAAATAATATCTGCAAGCTGGAGGTAGACGACTGTGTTGCATTGAGTTCCAAAGCTAAGATGTTGTAGAGCCAAGATGTTGGTGAGCTATGGCATAGAAGACTGGGCCACTTGCACCATGGAACCCTAAAGATCATGCAGCAGATTTCTACCGGGCTACCTGAGGTAAAACTGGAGCAGACGAATACATACAAAGGTTGTACCTTGGGTAATTATGCGAAATATTCCTTTCTGGATCGAGACAGTAGAGCTGGAGCAATCCTAGAGCGAGTTCACTCAAATTTTTGTGGACCCTTCTCTACAGCCTCCACCGCTAAACAAAGGTACTATGTTATTTTTATTGATGATTTTTCTCATAGATGTTGGATCTACTTTATGCAAAAGAAGGATCAGGCCTTCTTGAGGTTTTGTAATTTTAAAGCCTTGGTAGAGAAAGAATCTGGAAAGAAAATAAAAGCTTTTCATAGCGACAATGGTGGAGAGTATGTCTCCCAATAGTTTAAAGACTTCTGCACTGCAGAAGGAATTAAATGGGATTTGACGTACCCTATAACCCATAGCAAAATGTGGTGGCCAAAAGGAAGAACAGATCGATTGTGGGAGTAGCTTGAGTGATGTTGCATAACCAAAGCATACCACTGCATTTGTGGGCTGAGGCATGCAATACAACAGTATACTTGCAGAACATAAGCCTAAATCATATACTGGGAATGAAGACACCTATGGAGGCCTTTTCTGGGAAGCGACCAGATGTGAGTCACTTTCGAATATTTGGATCATCAGTTTACTTTCATGTGACCAAAGATGCCCGGAAGAAGCTGGATCCAACAGCTGAGTTGGGAATACTTGTGGGGTACACAGATACACCCCAAAACTATCAGGTGTACCTACCTACCAGTCAGAGGACAGTGGTACACAGGGATCTAAAGTTCAACAAGCTAAAAGCCATGCGATTATCACTTGAGAGGGAGCTCAAGTTGCATGCAGAGGAGGAACTTTCAATTCCTAAGGAGGAGGAGCCTCAGATTGATGCGGAGCAGCCACATGCAGAGGATCCGGAAGTGGACACATCCACTCATGCTAAGACTTCTAGAAATGGGCAGAAATTCTCAAGGGAAGCTGAAAGGTTGATGATGGATGCGCAGGATAATGTGGGACAGCCATCTCCTCAGCACAGACATAGGAGGTCACCCGAGCGGTACACTAGGTACATGGCCCTAGTTGGGGAGTGTGTAGATATCAAACCTTCTTCATTCGAGGAGGCAGTGCAGCAACCAATCTGGATTGATGCAATGGTAGAGGAGTATGACTCTATCATTCAGAACAGTATGTGGGATGTTGTCCCAAGACCTCAGGACAAGTCAGTGGTGAGTTCCAAATGGCTTTACAAAGTAAAGCAGGCAGCTGATGGCAGTGTTGAGAAACATAAGGAAAGGTTTGTTGCCCGGGGTTTCTCACAGGTCGAGGGGATCGACTACGATGATACTTTTTCTCCTGTAGCAAGGTACTCATCGATTAGATCGATTTTGGCACTATCAGCTCAAATGGGGTAGAAGATCCACCAGATGGACGTGAAGACAACATTCCTTTGAGGAGGAGGTGTACTTTGAGCAGCCAGAGGGTTTCGAGACCTTTGATCATGAGTCGCATGTGTGTCGCCTTAAGAGGGCTTTGTATGGGCTGAAGCAAGCACCCCATGCTTGGTACACTAGGATCGACAGCTATTTCACCGGGTTGGGCTTCACCAAGAGTGAAGCAAATTCAAACCTTTACCACATGATGGTTGAAGGTAAGCCATTTATCATTGTTTTTTATGTCAATGATCTGATTTTGACAAGTGATGATCAGCTGATCCAATCTTGCAAGGAAGACCTTACAAGAGAGTTCGAAATGAAAGACATGGGTCTTATGCACTACTTTCTAGGCATGGAGGTGTGGCAGAAAGATGGTGAAGTATTTGTGTCTCAAGGCAAGTATGCCAATGAGATACTTAGGCGCTTTCACATGGAGAAGTGCAAGCCCATGCAGACTCCTCTAGCTGGTAAGTAGAGGAAGGAGGTTGCTACTTCAGGTGAGGTAGTAGCTGCTACTGTTTATCGACAGCTGTTGAGGGACAAAGTCCCCTAGGGTTTTGGGTCAACACCCTATCAGAGCGGGGGTTATCCACAGTAAAAAATAAGCATTCCACACAGCCATGATACTTAAATAGGAAAACTATGCTAAGAGAGGTGCACCTGGGGGTCCTTCGTTCGGGTAGATCTAGCCAGGGTTCAAACCCTTTTGGAGTTCCTCTTGATCCTTGAACCTGCAAAACATCCAATTCAAAGAAACATAGCAATATATGGACCAAGTATCATATAGAAATCAACTTCATAACATATTGAATGATGGTTAGTTATACAATTGAAACAATTATTCATGTGTAAACCATAACAATAGCATCATATGCATGAAGAAGATTGATTTCAGGAACAAGACAAATGTTTCTTTATTGCAGATAACTAAAACAAAGCAAGGAATAATATCACCTAAATCTTCCTCTTTCTGGCTCCAAGTGGAACCGTCCTCCGGATCCGTCCAATCCCAAGTCTTCAAAAGGCTCCTTCCATGACTCACACAAAGATATCTCAACTAATGAAATGACATCATAACTCAAGGAAACAAGGGTTTCCTGTAGTGGGGGAAGTACTGGAAACACAAGGATCTTTAGACCTGATCAGGGATAATCTCAGCAGAGTAATTCTCTCTCTTCTCTCCTCCTTAAGGCCTTCCCATTGAAGCCTTTTTATACTTCTCCCAAAGTAGTTTTTTAGTTGGGAATTCGTTGGGAACAGTTGGGCCACGGGCACTAATAGGTAATCAACAGGTAAAACCCGTTATATCCGCTCGAAATTAAGGAGATTTAATTTTTTTTAAGTGTTTTAAGACATATATGCGGGTTGGGTATACACTGACCCCTGTACACACGTGTTTAGCTCAGGGAAATGTCACGTACAAGGAATAAAACATTGTTTTTAAAGTATTTGGACCAGGTCCGGAAGGAGGGGTTTCCCTAGGCCATAAATGTAGCATCACAAATATCAACGATGAGATTTGGAGCTATAACAAATGCCCCATAATATATGAGGTCAGAAGGGGTACATGATGGCCGAAATGTATTAAGTACATGGAGGAAACCTGTCAAAAACTGAGAAGGACTTCACCATATTTTAGCCTGCCAAGCCACAAAAGGAGATCAGAAAAAAACACTCTCTGAAGCGGGCATACCCATGCTCAGAGAAAGTAAAGCACGTCCGCATATCAAGTACAAACGGATCCACTAAGTATACAAGTATAAAAGATTGGAAACACATAATGGATCATCTTATCATGATCGAACAAGTACATGTTTGAATATCACACATAAGAATGTCAATGATGTCAAAGGATGAAGCTGATCACTAATATAAAAGACTGATCCCAATAGTACCAAAGGAACATGATGGGATAATATCGTACTACAAATGTAAACTCGGGTGCCAGCATATAGAATGTCGCCATGAATGACTGCAACATATAAGGTGGAATGGTATCAACTAGCAGCAGCAGGAGCAACTATCAAGTGAACCAATGAATGCTGATGCAACCTGAGGTCTTCACCGACCACCATGGTACATTTGTACACAATGGGAATGAATGAACTAAATTCGACCATGTGAGAAATAGTTTGATTACTGGTCATTGATGTATACCGTTAACAAACACAAGACTACTCACTGATAATGATAATGAGAGTTAAGGTACCCCAGTACAATCTAACAAGTGTGAATAAATGATCTGAATTCAAACACATGGAAGAATCTATCGATTAGGAGACAATGCTGGTTTCCCATTGTCGATAGCGAAGGATCTACCACTAATGACTGCAAACCCAAGGTACTGCCAAATGGACTCTAGACCTTTGCCCCAGGGCAATGAGTCATAGTCGATGGGGAAAGATCCGCTAGAAGGAAGGCATTAAGGCATCCTTCATCAGTCTAGCGCGAGTGTAACCTATAGGCCAATAATGTGGAAAGAATCAGATAAAAAAATATGTAGTAACCCAACTGAAGAACGTTTCCAGCGTACACCAGATGTGGCTAGCGCACAATGGAAACCCTCTAAACCAACCAATAATGAAAGCTGACATAGAGGCGAGGTATCCACCAATAGGGTCAAATGGAAAGCAAGGTATTGCATGAATCCCAATGTGTGATAATGTAAGCTGACGTCGAACACAAGGGAAACCACTCAGTCAAAGACCCATGACACTGATCAATGCTGAGCACAAGGTGACCTATCAATAATGAAAATAGGGCCAGGGTGTGGCTCTAGGCCTGTCCTCAGAGAAAGTTGTCGTCATTGATAAGGAAAAGACCCGCCAGCAAGAAGTCAATGGAGACCTTCTCAAACGAGCACGAGTAAAGGACCAATATAACTAATGTGATGATAGACAAGACACTAACAACCAGGGATGGCCGACTGAAAAAATGAAAAATGTTTAGATAGAATATAAGTTCCTAATGCTCATTTTCGTCCAAACACTAAAAGCAAATCTTAAGGCAAACAAAATGCACTTTCACTCGCAAAAAGAAACCAAATCAAAACAAGGAAAAAGAAAGAAAAAACCAAGTTTTTAAGAAGTTTTTCTTTTTCACAAAAGGAAAAAAAAACACAACTTTTCAAAAGCGCTCCAAATACTATTGAAGACCTTAAGACCGAAAAATAGGCAACAAAACACTTTGCAAGTTATCAACTCAATATGGGTGAAAACTCAACAAAATAGGTGTTTCAAGATGCCCTGAACGACCAAAAAGTAGAAAAAAGAGCTTGGTGACAATGATCAAAAGACCAAGAAAGACACCTTTCAAAATTGTCACTCAACAACTTTCAAAAAGCGAGAAAAGCAAAGGGCCACAAAATGTAGTTTTGACACAAAGCAAGAAGATCACAAAGATTGCAACCAATCTTTCTACTCTGGAAGACCAGAATAGCCAAGATTCTCAGAAACAAATCTCGTGTGCTCAAATACAAATGATGACACTTGCGACAAAACAAAAACAAGACCAAAACTTTCCACAACAGGAGAGAATTCGAAACTGGAAACTCGCTGCAAAACCAAAGACTAACAACAAAAATTGACTGCTCAGGAAATACTTAGACTAGCAAACAAATATTTTGAAATAGAAAGACTTGACAAAATCTTGGAAAAATAAGGTATACACGACTGTGTCAATACACAGCGGCATGTGCATGCGATTCAGCCCAAAGAAACCTGCGTATACGTGGGTTCATGTGGGGAAACTTGCGTACATACGCTACTGTAACCTGACAAAAGTGTGTATATAACAGTTCACAAGAAAAAGCAAAAAGGAGGTATAAAGAAACAGTTTAGGCTTAAAGTCTGAGTTCCTACAGGAGCAGAAAAATTAGTTACAGCAAGAACACCAGTGGTTGAGCCCTAATTGGCTTAAAATAACCCAAACTAGGAACAACAATACTGTTGTCCCTGGTGGAGTCGAGAATTTTGTCGAGGGACAAAGTCCCCTAGGGTTTTGGGTCAACGCCCTAGCAGTGCAGGGGTTATCCACAGTAAAAAAACAAGCATTCCACACGGCCATGATACTTAAATAAGAAAACTACATGAAGAGAGGTGCACTTGGGGTTCCTTCGTTCAGGTAGATCCAGCCAGGGTTCAAACGCTCTTGGAGTTCCTCTCGATCCTTGAACCTGCGAAACAGCCAATTCAAAGAAATATAGCAATATATGGACCAAGTATCATATAGAAATCAACTTCATAACATATTGAAAGATGGTTAGTTATACAATTGAAACAATTATTCATGTGTAAACCATAACAATAGCATCATATGCATGAAGAAGATTGATTTCGGGAACAAGACAAATGTTTCTTTATTGCAGATAACTAAAACAAAGTAAGAAATGATATCACCTGAATCTTCCTCTTGCTGGCTCCAAGCAGAACCGTCCTCTGGATCCGTCCAATGCCAAGTCTTCAAAAGGCTCCTTCCATGACTCACACAAAGATATTCAACTAGTGAAATGACATCATAACTCAAGGAAACAAGGGTTTCTTGTAGTGGGGGAAGTGTTGGAAGCACAAGGATCTTCAGACCTGGTCAGGGATAATCTCAGTAGAGTAATTCTCTCTCTTCTCTCCTCCTTAAGGACTTCCCATTGAAGCCTTCTTATACTTATCCCAAAGTAGTTTTTTAGTTGGGAATTCGTTGGGAATAGTTGGGCCACGGGCACTAATAGGTAATAAACAAGTAAAACATGTGATCTCCACCTGAAATTAAGGAGATTTAATTTTTTTAAGTGTTTTAAGACATATACACGGGTTGGGTATACACTGACTAGTGTATACATGCATTTAGCTCAAGGAAATGTCGCGTACATGGAATAAAACACTTTTTTTTAAGTATTTGGACCAGGTCTGGAAGGAGGGGTTGCCCTAGGCCATAAATGCAGCATCACAAATATCAAGGGTGAGATTTGGAGCTATAACATCAGCTGGTGGGTTCACTTATGTATCTGGTGAACACACAACCCAACTTATGCTTTGTGGTGAACCAGCTGAGTCAAGCTATGGTTCAGCCTACCTAGCTATTTTAGAAGGCAGGGAAGCATGTGCTGAGATACCTCAGAGGCACATCTCAATTTGGATTGTGGTACAGATGAACAGAGGGAGTGAAGCTTCAAGGCTTCATAGATGCGGATTGGGCAGGGAGTCCATCAGACCAGAAAAGCACTTCTAGAGGAATCTTAAACCTTGGTTCAATTGCGGCTTCCTGGTGCAGCAGGAAATAGAGATCAGTTGCACTTAGCTCAGCAGAGGCTGAATGCATGGCTGCTAGTCAGGTTGCATGTGAGGCCATTTGGATGCGGAAGATTCTAGTGGGATTGTTTGGTCAGAGGATGGATCCAACCGTGATCTACTGTGATAATCAGAGTTGTATCAAACTCTCTAAGAATCTAGTTTTTCATGACAGGTCCAAGCACATTGATATCCGGTATCACCATCTTCGAGACTGTGTGATCAAGAGGATCATGTTGTTGCTGTATGTTTCGACCAAGGAACAGGATGCAAATATTTTAACGAATGTATTATCAAAATGCAAGTTCGAGTTCCACAGAGACAGGATTGGGGTTACTGATAATCCCTTTCTTGTTGAGAGGGAGTGTTGAAAATAGCAACAAGAAATGCTAAATATAGAAGTGCTAAATTTAGCACTGCTATAAATAGAATTTCAGGATACCTTCCTATTTTAGTTAGTCCCTAAACTAAAATAGAGAAGTAAAAATTCAAATTGTATCTTAGCAGCGGTTTGTAAAATAATTAATTAATTCACCATGAGTTAATTAGTTGTAGAAAATCAAACATGAAGTCTATGTGGGGACATGTAACAATTTCTCCATTGATTGAGGAATTTATCCATCAGTTAAAGAGATAAGGATGAGTTGTAATGTTGAGTTGTAATTAGTTGGCTCAGTTAACTAATTCAAGTCCAGTTAGATTAATTCAAACAGTTTGTTGAATTAATTGTGAGTTCAATTAGTTAATGCATGCATGCATGTAATTGCTGCACTTCATATAACTAAATATTCTCTCATAAATAACTCATGCATGTCGGTTCAAATAGAGTCCCAGTTGAGATCATATGGAGGGGCAATGTACTATCAGTTGCAAGAATATTCCATTATGAATATCTCTTGCATGCAAAAGGAATTCTTTCCTTGAGGATCGCGCAGTTACTTCTTCAGTTTAGTGAGTGTGATGAGGCCAATTCACACATGTGACATCATTGGACCCCAAGAAAAACTGTGCATGGAAATAGGAGGCTTGGAGGGCTGAGGGAAGGCATATCTAGTGTCTACTCAATCTGTGAGTTGTATTGTTTGTTTTGCAAAGAGAGTAGGATAGCTTGAGAGCTGATTCTTTTTGTAACTTGAACATATTTCCACTTGTATGATAATACAAAGATTGGGGTTTTAGGTTGAGGCTTTCCCCGGGTTATTTCTTCTGCATTATGTGTGATTGATTTCTCATTCTCAGTTATATGTGTTCTAATTGATCTTTCTCATATTTGATTAAGCTTCCGCAAAGTTTGTTGTAGAAGAAAATATTGTATTTGTCTTTAATATATTGCATAATCTGTTGATCTACAGTGGGAATTTCTACATCCCTCGCCCTAAGGGAACCAAAGAGAGTCGAACGTGTGTCAACAATAACTAGAAACAATTTCAAATAACTTCATGTTTGGCTCTAGACCACTTGAGCTAACCCTTGGGGCTTTATAATATATGCTTTATATAATTATAATTATATTATATTTTATATATTTGTTCATGATGTTGGACCCGCCAACATGTTAGGGGATCTCCCCAATAAGAATTCCCAATTAGACCTTAAACCGTTTGGTGTAGGAGTCCCAGCAGTGGGTCATATGATATCGCCTTAACCATGGTTTCGCATAGAGGCAAGTAAGATGTCCCTGTTGGTATCAAGGGTGTGACATATGTAGTAACTCAAGGAAGGTGCATGAGCAGTTCTAACACACGTAGGGTGAGGTGAGTGCGCCCCTTGGAAACCTGTGACAGCGCGGAGTTAAGAAGGGAACACACAAGCAAAGATGCATCACAACATGGAAGGCAAGTAAGCTAGTAATCCAAAGTGATGGTTAAACCAACAACACATTTCAGAAAGATTCATACATACATATACGGAAAATTGCTACACATGCATGCGTAAGAAAAAAGATACATATATCATTTAGAGTAAACAAGATAGCTGAAATACAATACGACATATGCATGAAACATGTTGGCTCTGTTATATTAAGAATTGTAAGTTCCAGTCATAAACTACATCCATGTCCAACCACTAGTTCCTACAGTGGAACGTTAAAGTCATTTTCACCTGCTCCTCCAAAGAGATATACTAGCTCTGCACAATGGAGAAGCCAAGGCTCGTTACAATACTATCCAAGCTCTCTCTAAGATACTCCTATCGGAAGCTTGGCTGACCAAAAACCTATACAATGAGTTATGAGGGACTATATATAGAAAAGGGTGGGGTGGCCCTTGACATTCCCCTTTGTGACAGTTCAACTACTCTCATGATTCTTCATCTACTCTATTACTGTTACATCCAACTATCGACACTTTAACTTACACTTGAAAAGACATTACATACAATCTGCACATGTACCCATGTGGGACATGAAAATAGGCTTGAGCAAGCCATGCAAGACATCACTATTATTCAGACAACTGTTGGAATACCAGCTCTTCGACATCCTCATGGTTGTTGATAGTAGCGAACTAATGCCAAGCTCGGTAGTCCGTGATGGTGTCTGTGTACTCTAAGGTGACATATTTTTGGAAACTAACTCTTGCCTCCATAGCATCTGGGTACACTGCTCAGGCTCCTCTTTCCAACTCATCTGATATCATGCACATCATTTTCTTGAGTGCGGCTAGACCAAAAACATGCTTGTGCATGGTGTCTGCACTGATCACCAAGTCTGGGATGGTGGCTATGCGCATCAACTCATCAAAGTACGAGTCAAGCTCTAGTTGGACCTATGTCTCTTTCTTCACCTGGGTGAGTGTCCCAATAGATGGGATCGCATGTGCGTGCACATTAACATCCATACTCTTGAATACTTGTGCATGGGAAGCCTGTAGACTAGTGATGAGCTGTGGGAGATCTTTATAATTCCTGATCTGACTCCAGATGCATGACTTCAACTCGACCGCTCTGGGCTTCATCATCTTAGGCAAGTGTAGTGAGGCTCCCTTGTATCTCATTTTCCATGTTTTCATGTAATCAAAAGCAACATGCATGTTCAACAAGATACGTTCTCTCTTAGCACAGCGTTGCTGCCAACCGTTGGGATGGACAACTGCCTTATGCACGGTACCAAACTTGGAATACAACACCTACATGACTGTGTCAAGTGACAATACTTCATCTAGTATTTCCTTCTTCAATTATGCTTGGGTGAATGTTGTAACCAATTTTCCTCCTTGCTTGGTCGTATATAGCTCCTTAGCCATTCACTCGTTCTCAGCTATCAGGAAGCGAACACTTGAGCTAGTGGCTTCAGCATATGCTCTGGTAGCATCAACCAATGTTGTTGGATGTTTGTGCACGTCAAACACGATCACTAGTTCCTCAAACTGCACAGGAGATATATGATCATCCGGAGTCGACACTCTACGAAATTTCACAACTCTATGTTGAGACTCATCCAATGAGATGTTGTGCATCTGTTAGGGCCTATACTACTAGTGTAACCCCTTATTGTTATTAGTACAACCCCCTTATTATATTGTTGTACCCATGTAGTCCCCATATTGTTACTATTGTGCCCCATAGAAGCCCACTATTGTTATTATTGTGCCCTTACATTATTATTGTTATGTCAGCTCTGATTATATTATGACCCCTTAGACTCCTATATATAGAAAGGAGGTCTTTTCATTTGTATCATCCAAGAATTGTTCATTTGTGTAATGTAAAGGAGGTTGCCCCCTTGAAGAGGCTTATTTCTAAGGCATTGATCTATCTTTTCTATCTTTTTGGTGAGCTGGTTTCATAACATTTGGTATCAGAGCCTTGGATTCTAGGGTTTGGTTGCTACAAACAGGTCATCGTGGCATTTGTGCTATAATGTTTTTTCTGTGATGTTTCAGAAGCTTAAAAAAAACCCATTTGAGAATAAATCATGTTGAACCTTGGTTCCGAATTATCTTGTCTCACTATTTTTTCGAATATATGATCTGAGGAAGTTAGGGTTTGTGCAAGCTCCAAAATTTCATCTAAAACAGGTCATTGTGGCATTTTCGCTATAACCTTTTTGCTACAAAGTTTCAGAAGCTAAAGAAAAAACCTATTTGAGAAGAAATTGTTCTGAATCTTGGGTCCGAATTTCAGATCTTTCTCATTATATTTTCGGATATATGATCAAAGGAAGTTAGGGTTTTTGCAGACTCCCGAATTGCATCCTAAACAAGTGACCTTGGGAAAATCGTCATAACTTTCTCTCTGAGCAACAAATTGAAATTTCGTAAGAAGTTAAAGAAAGAGGAAATGATAGCATATTATGAGGATATAAAGAGCAACACCTTGTTTAGACCAACACCACAACAACTGGAAGAAAAAAGAGAAAAATAGCTTTGTTACAAAGTGGAAAGCAAAATTATGGAAACAAGGAAGTCGACCCCTCACAACTATAAAGATGGAAGTGTTGTTTCTCCTAGCCTTCCACAACCTACAAGGGTTACACGACAGCAATTGGAAGAAAAAAGAGAAAAAGGGATTTGTTACAATTGTGATAACAAATATATTAAAGGTCATAACTGTATTGAGAAGAAATTGTTTTACATTGATTGTGGAGAGGAGGAAGAAAAGGGTCAAGAAATGTCAAAATAAGAGTATGTACACCAGGAACTAACCCCAGAGAAAGAAGAAATGAATCCGACCATATCTTGTAAAGCATTGGAAATAATTACCACTCCTAAAACTCTCAAGATAGAAGGACATATCAAGAAGAAAAAGGTTCAAGAAGTGAAAGATCACATCGAGAAAGAAGAAAGGAATCTGACCATATCTTGTAATGCATTGGACGGAATTAACACTCGTCAAACTATCAATATAGAAGGACATATCAAGAAGAAAAATGTTCAAGAATTGAAAGATCACATCGAGTCCCAAGAATTCAATCTGACCATATCTTGTAATGCATTGGAAGAAATTACCACTCCTCAAACTATCAAGATAGAAGGACATATCAAGAAAAAGGTAAGAGTGTAGATTGATTCTGGTAGTACCCATAATTTTATTGATTTTAAGATAGCCAAGGAATTGAATTTCTTCCTATATCCAGCACCGGAGTGTCAAGTGATGGTTGCAAGTGGAGGAACCATAAATTGCTCTGGAAAGTGCAATAATATCAAGGTATCCATGGGAGAGTATGTATTGAATAGCCCAGTGCTTTCCATTCCAATGGGTGGTGTTGATGTTTTACTAGGAGTCCAATTGCTACAATCTTTGAGTATGATAGCTTTTAATTTTCAAGAACTTTTATTGAAATTTTCTTGGGAAGGAAAGAAAGTTGAATTGAGGGGTATTGAAGGAAAACCTAGAAAGATAATCAACTATAATAGCATGACAAAGCTTCTAAACAAAGAATGACGGGGTGTAATTGCACAATTATGTTCACTAGAGGATCCCACATCGAAATCGTGTATTTCTCCAGATCTCCAAAACGTTTTGGACAATCATTCCAAGGTATTTGTGACTCCCAGAGGCCTCCCACCTATTCATGATCATGATCATGCTATTCATTTGATTCCAGGAAGTGTTCCTCCAAACATCAAGCCTTACATATATCCATATGCCCAAAGGAGTGAGAACTCATTCAAAAGTTGCAGAAGATCCCAGTTCAAACAGTATTGCGAGAACTTGACAAGGAATGAAAAATCATATTGGAACCTAAAGTAGTCACAGAACCGAGAAATTGAAAGCTACGAAATAGATCAATTTCAGAGTATCTCATCAAGTGGAAGAACTTACCCGCTAAAGATTCCACATGGGAGGACAAGAATTTATACAGAAGCATCACGAACTACTCAAGCGTTGAGGACAACACTTTTTGAAGGAGAGGGGCATGTTAGGCCCCTATACTACTAGTGTAACCCCTTATTGTTATTAGTACAACCCCCTCATTATATTTTTGTACCCATGTAGTCCCCATATTGTTACTATTGTGCCCCATAGAAGCCCACTATTGTTATTATTGTGCCCTTACATTATTATTGTTATGTCAGCTCTGATTATATTATAACCCCTCAGACTCCTATATATAGAAAGGAGGTATTTTCATTTGTATCATCCAAGAATTGTTCATTTGTGTAATTTAAAGGAGGTTTCCCCCTCGAAGAGGCTTATTTCTAAGGCGTTGATATATCTTTTCTATCTTTTTAGTGAGATGGTTTCATAACATTGGGCGAATGTTCGACATCCTCATGATGGTTGACAGTAGTGAACTGATGCCAAGCTCGGTAGTGCGTGATGGTGTTTGTGTACTCTAAGGTGACATATTTTTGGAAACGAACTCTTGCCTCCATAGCATCTGGGTACACTGCTCAGGCTCCTCTTTCCAACTCGTCTAATATCATGCACATCATTTTCTTGAGTGCAGCCGGACCAGAAACATACTTGTGCATGGTGTCTGCACTGATCAAAGTACTAGTCAAGCTCCAATCAGACCTGTGCCTCTGTCTTCACCTGGGTGAGTGTCCCAATAGATGGCATCGCATGTGCGTGCACAACAACATCCATACTCTTGAA
Organism: Pinus tabuliformis; assembly: GCA_031772625.1. Taxonomy (NCBI): domain Eukaryota; kingdom Viridiplantae; phylum Streptophyta; class Pinopsida; order Pinales; family Pinaceae; genus Pinus; species Pinus tabuliformis. The sequence goes on along the minus strand of CM062818.1, from coordinate 564,127,400 downwards.
TACTTGTGCATGGGAAGCCTATAGACTAGTGATGAGCTGCAGGAGATCTTTACAATTCCTTATCTGACTCCGGATGCGTGACTTCAACTCGACTACTTTGGGCTTCATCATCTTAGGCAAGTGTAGTGGGACTCCCTTGTATCTCATTTTCCATGTTTTCATGTAATCAATAGCAACATGCATGTTCGACAAGATACGTTCTCTCGTAGCACATCGTTGCTGCCAACCATTGAGATGGACAACTACCTTATGTACGGTACCAAACTTGGAATACAGCGCCTGCATGACTGTGTCAAGGGACAATACTTCATCCAGTATTTCCTTCTTCAATTATGCTTGGGTGAATGTTGTAACCAATTCTCCTCCTTGCTTGGTCATATGTAGCTCCTTAGCCATTCGCTTGTTCTCAGCTATCAGGAAGCGAACACTCAAGCTAGTGGCTTCGGCATATGCTCTGGTAGCATCAACTAATGTTGTTGGATGTTTGCACACGTCAGACATGATCACTCGTTCCTCAAACTATGCAGGAGATGTATGATCATCCGGAGTCAACACTCTACGAAATTGCATAACTCTATGTTGAGACTCATCAAATGAGATGTTGTGCATCTCTCCTTCCGGCTGATCTCCAAGGATCTTAGTGTCTCCTTGGTCACTTGGGTTTTTCTCCTCTTCTGTATGTGGTGAAGCAAGTGGGTCGACCTCTTGGTGGTGAGGCGTCTTACTCAAACTCCTGTTGCTCCATATCCGTATCAATTTGTTTAAGTGCTTGCTCTATCTCCTCAGTGAAGTCCTACTCCTACGATTTTTCACCCTATCTGCCTGATGCTAGTTGTTCTTATGAGTCTACTACCTGTACGGGCGTAGTTTCAACTGTCTGTACAAGTTGCACCCCATGTTGTACCTGTTCCCGTTGCACTTCCTTCTCCTCTCTGCACAACTCCTGTTTCTTCCGAAGTTGCTCCTTCAACTCACGCAACTCCTTCTCTATTTCCTCCATTCTTCGTTTCTCTCTCTGCCTTTACACGTTTCTCTTGTCGCATTGTTGCCTCTTTACCTCTATTGCCAAAGTTGCTTTCTACACAAGTGGGTCTACTCAGAACTTGAAGCTTTTCTCTTCCTCCATGTTGTCGACAATATTCCTCTTGCCCTTGTTGCGCACTGGTATGTTTACCTCTGCTGGTACTACTTCTGGTGCTCTCTGGGATGCTGTTTCACTACCCAATCCACAGTGAGGTTGACCGGTTCATTGAGTCTAGAGAAGTTGTAACAATATCTCCATGGGTCTTCCTCCACCCAGTGACATTCCCCGTGGATCCAGTTAAACTATACTCTCGTGCAGTGGTCCTTCACAAGACAATGTGAGTCATACGGATTGTAACTTTGGGCGTCAAATGGATATTTCTTCATCTCCTCTTCTTCAACATCCACATGCTTGAAAATCAGCATATTGTATAACCCGATGGGCAATAGAAGTGCGGGCCAAGGTGCCTTCTTCTTCCTGTGCAGCCTAGTTGATAATCCTACCGAGATGTGATATGTTACTTCCTGCATGATGATTTTGTCCAAGGAAAACTTCAGTAGAACATGTAGAGGCTTCTCCAAATCGTACATCCGTATGAAGGTGATGGAAGGTGAGGCATACCAATCAGCTATGTCAATCATTGCCTCCATTGCTACCTTCGACATGCAAGGCGGATCCTGTTCGAATATCATCTTCTAAACCAAGGTGACAAAATTATTGAACAGTTGTGTGATAACTCCTCTGAAGTTGCACTCGGACAACATCTTACAATAAGTTTTCACAAAGGTCTCCACCGATATCCATGCCCACTTCAAGCCTGGGAACTCCTAATAGACACATATTGCATCCAAGATGTAGGCGGACATGTAGATTTCTACTTGCATACCTTTGGGTGGTTTTTGAGCCCTTGTTACATGTTCCTTCAAGTGGTGACCCAACATGTCAGTCAAGTTGCTGCTTTGCCTTCTCTGGCCAGTTGGTCCAACGCAATCACCCAACTCATGTGGGAAGGTTTCCGTGCTTTCTTGGCCATACAGATGACATGAAAATATGATCAAGTATTGATATGCCTTCCACAATATCTTCATCTTGTAGACCTGGTTGGGTTCCATCCTGACTTTAGCTGGCTCCTTCACCTAGTTCTTAAGGATATCTCTAGAGTTAGCATCGTTGGGTATGCTAAAGAGTGTCTCCATGGTGATCATGGGCTTTGACATATGGTACATATGTTCATAATCCTATGCCCTGAAGGTAGAAATCTTTGTCCTGCTGACATTGCTCAATGTCATCATCTCGGGATTAGTGTGTGAGACGATCCAATATATCATGTCCACGCATGGGAGCACGGGATACCTGCATGAAATCCGATACAAGTTGGACTTGTGGATGTTCACATAGACTTGGCGGTCTTCGAGGTCTTCCCCAAGTGTGCCTGCAAATGCATCATTGACCTCTTGCCATTTCAGCTAGATGTCCTTCTCTTTAATCAAATTGGTGTCTTCATAGACTGGAAAACTTGTTGACACTCGCTCAACTGCTACTCCATTTGCACTTCTGTTAGTGTCCTTTGATCCTACTCTCTTGCAGGCCATTGATCCTAAATTGCTAAGAGGTAGACGAAAACCTTATAGATCTAGATACATAGCGACATGCATGGCAAGAAATATGTCAGCTAAAACCAAAGAAAACTTGAGGAACGACAGGAAACATACCTGGGGATTGACTGGAAACGATTGCGCAATTTTTCCATGAGGCTGGAAGACTGGCTAACAAAACTGTGCAAAAGGCAGTCTGGGTTGTCTGGGAGGTGGGCTGGCTGGTGGAATTATGCAATGCGCAATCTAGACTAGCCTAATGGCTGTTGGAATTATGCAATTTCAGCTAGGAATGGTTGCAGGCCAGTGACTGCATTGTGAAATTTTATGGGCTGGTAGTCACTATCCCTCAGAATTGCGTAATGCAAGACTGGAGGATAGTCACTGGGCAGGAATGTGCATTTTCTGAGAGGAAGACAAAGCCTTCCCTCTCAGGATTGCGTAATGTTGTCTTGGTGAGGTAGAGTCCGGGCCAAGGCTTCCCAGACCCGCCGACGGGAAACTGAAATCAAATGTGAATGTGAATGCATGGTGATGCTGAGTGTAAGCAGGAGTGAATGATCATGCATGGAAATAGTGAATGAAAGATTCAGAGAAAGGAACAACATGCATGTGGGTGAAGCGAATAACCAATCAGTGATCGTTCGTGCCAAACAGTTTCATGCATGCGATAGCAATGAGATGCTAACGAAAACTGAAATGGTGCTAGTACAAGCTAGTATGCATTTAAATGACAACAATCGTTCACAAAAATCAAGAAAACAACACTCACACAAGCCAAAACCCAAAAAGAGACAGAAATGCTGCAAAAGACAAGTCTAGCAGACTTACCTGGAAATAGCTGAGTTGGATGTGTCAAAGACTCCTGGATGTGTTGTGGGATGTCAAAGCTCCAAGATCGATGTGAAGAAATGAGCTTTGAAGCGTTGAATAAATAAGTTTGAGGCTCATGATGCGCATGCCACAAATCTAGCAAAAAGCGACACTTGGAGGAAAGGTTCTAAAACGATCTTTGCATGTAACCTCCAGCTGCTAACAATATCTCCATAAAATCTAGGGATGTTTTTTGCATGTTTCTTTTTCTATTCTGGGAAAAAAAGTAGCCCATGCATGCAAGTCAAGTTTTCTCGGTCCCGGATGGAACCGGTCAACTCAATGGCACATGCAACAGCCTGCTCAGCTGAGGGGAAAATTTGCGCATTTCTGGGAGGGAGTTGGGTTGGCTGCCCAGAAGGATTGCATAATTTTTGGGTTGAGCAGCTAACTACTACCCACAATTGCAAAATTTATGGGCTGAGCAGTCCTTCTGTGAGAGATTACGAAATTTTTCTAGTGAAGGGTGATAGGTCGATTTGTGCAATTATGGATCCCATCAAGCTGTCATACATGATTGCGCAATTTCTGGAGGAAAGGTTGGTTCCCCTCTAGAATTGCGCAAATTCTTGAGGGATTTTCTCAGTGCGCAGTTGGACCAAGTCCGGACAAGCAGCCTGTGAAGTGGATGCAACAAGCCATCATGCATAGGCTGGCATTCTGCGAGAAAATCATTGAAGCTTGTGTACTTGACAAGGCAAGACATGCTAATGAGGAAGGTTGGTAGGGAAGCTCCAAAACAAAGCTAAGGCAAAATTTTGCAGGGTCTTTACTACAACACTTGGCGACACACTGGTAGAACTCTAGCTCTCTGAATAGACCTTGTTTGTGAAAATCAAGTCTAACACCTTGGAAGTATTGTTCAGTTCTTAGTTCGTTTTGGTTTCCACACTTTCTTGATTGTAATATGTAGCATCAGCCAGGCTCTTGGTCGGTTGACACACATTCCAAGCCAAGCCAACACAATTGTTTCATTTAGGGTTGAGGGGTATATTGGTGTACAAGCAATTATAGTCGTCAGAGTCTTACTTTCATCTCTGGTGTTGCTCTGCTGTTAGTAGGCTTCGACAATACCCTGGTGGAGTCACGTAGGAACACAAGCATCGCTCCGTTGCCAACGAGCCTAGTCAGTACCCTGACGAAGTTACTTGCATCACCTCTCTGCACAGGAATCCTTTCTCTTCTTTCGCCTTATTCATTTTTCATTTTTCGAAATTTTTCACTTTTCATTTTTTCATTTTCATAACTGTGCATAGCACTTATTCATTTCAGAGGCGGAAGAGGGATCCCAACTTATTGAGAGCAGAAGAGGTTGTTCCTTCATAGAATTATTTTATTATATACCTCTAATGTGCTTGTTAAGGTTTTCCCCCTCACCTTACTCTACTTGACTGAGCTGCCAAGGGTTAACCCAAAAACAACCGACTAGAGTAGGTGACACTAGTTAGTGCGCAAGCATTGTGTTTTCACCAAGGTTCACTTCGAACAGTACATATTTTCCATCAACGTATCATGGACCAAAAGTAACAAGTTCTTCACACAGAGGCAAGATGACAGATAACCAAGTAGTGATAGTTGCACAAGGCCTCTTGTACTTTACCCATCTTGTTTCAAGAGTCACACATGGTTTCATGTGAAACTAACCTACAAAAAAAAATAAGCAAACAAACAACAAAGCAAAGCAGAAGCAGAAGTAAATGTGAAAGAAAAGTGAGTAAGCAAACAAGCAAGCAGACAAACAAACATGCAAAGCAAGAAAGCAAACATCCATGGAAGAAAACACTACTCCTACTCCTAAGCTAAGAGTGCATGGGTCTGATCATGTGAAGTGATATTTCCAATGTAGCCACTAGTGCATTGGTTGACCCATGTTGGTGAAGGCTTGGTCCGGGAGCAACCCGGTTGTGTGAACCAGGAAACAAGAAAGATATAACAATGAATACAAACACACTTCATCTTTAAAAGTGTCCACAGGACATAAGTGAGTGAAATTGCTTGACATGTAGTCCATGGACTTATCATGGTTTTGTGTGACACTGCATGAAACCGTTAAGCATACGCATACTCTTGACTGTGACATGCAAGCAAACAAAAGAAACAAAGCAACTTGTGTCATGCATGTGTGCTTGCAATGTAAGATTCCTCTAATGCATGAGCAATGGGATCGTGAAGTTCGAGTGGAGGAAGCATGATTTGTGTGTGAGATTGATCTTCAATGCATACAGATGAGTGATGAGGATCCTTGGTTGTTTTAACAATTTCCTGATTGGAAGTGAAACCAACCTCAGGATAGCGATGGCCTGACATAACCATCAGCTCAAGATGAAGTGTCTTGACAATCTATGCGGTTTTGACTTCATCATCAGATAGATCATGATAAATCGATGGCTTCGGAAAATCAACTGCGATGGAATCATGATCGTGGTTGAATATGGGAGTAAATAGATCACAACAGTTATGATCAGAAAAACCAATGATTTCATCAGCATCCTCATGATTTGATAAATCAAATAGAGGGGTAGATGAGAAGCAGACAAATTCATCCTCTATGTTTCTGGAAAAGGCAAATGAAAGGTCAAGTGGATTTTCAATGAATAATTTATCCTCTCCATTTTCAGATGATGGACTGACATCCGGTGTGTCCTACAAGTGATCAACAATGGGTGCATCTGTAGATGAAGATACACATGTGAAATCATGGATGGCAGGTTCACCAAAGATGTCAGGAAAGAACGGAGGAGGCTTGGATAGAAGGGAGTCATCCTTCACTGAGTGTTGATGCTCAAGCTCCCAGTCATACTCTTCATGAATGAAAGCGCATGTTGGTTGTGCAACACCAACTCCATCGATGGCTTGATCCTCATTCACAACAAGTGTAGAGTTCAGAATGGAAGAACACAAGACAGTATCATCCGGAGGATCATCTGAGTATGAAGACAGAGGTTGTGGTACAAAATGCATATGACAACTCGATGGACTCACAACCAAATCTACACGAAAATTAAGCGAAGTGATGTTGGGAGGATGTGACAACTGAATAGATGTGTGTTCTTCATTTCCTGCATCACTCTACAGTGGTGGCACTGTTTGATGACAGGATTGCGGACAGTCACTTGTGACAGTGACTGTATCCATCTGTGATTACGTAGTTCCATCACTAAAGTATACTGAGTGAGGCTTGTGCTCATATTTCTTCTTTGGATTGATAGATTTTATCAGGCAATACTCAAATCTATCAACGAGATATTGAAACTTCATCTGGCTTTTCGGAGCTTGAAACTGCAAAACACGGAAGCGCGGCCAAAAATCATTAGGTGATTCATGCGAAGCCTTCCGTTGTTGTAACATTTTGTGGTCAAGATGTTTAGGATCAAAATGATGGAAAGAATCTTCAATGAGAACACAGAAGTTCTCAAGTGAGTGCACACTATCAACTGGTAGGCTGTAAAGCCACCATAGTGGGGATCCGCGAAGTGTGTATGCAAGCAACAAACTAGCATGTTCATCAGAACATCCATCTTCCTCGTCAAACATGGCAAGGAAGTCATGTAAGAACACAGGCCAAGCAACTTCACCTTCACCATCATACGTGTATTTAGACAACATATTAAAGAACTCCCTCATGATGTGGAGAGGTTCGACATATGAAAAAAATTGTCGATGGTTGCGTGTGCAAGACTCCATGATAGATGTGCAAAGGTTCAAAGCAAGATGAGAGGACACAAAGTTTCATCTGTCCCTCCTTCTAGCGCCTGAAATGTTGATGGTGTTGGACCCGCCAACATGTCAGGGGATCTCCCTAGTAAGAAGTCTCAATTAGACCTCAGACTGTTTGGTGTAGGAGTCCCAGCAGTGGGTCGTACAGTATCGCCTTGACCACAATTTCACACAAAGGCAAGTAAGATGCCCCTGTTGGTATCAAGGGTGTGACATATGCAGTAACTCAAGGAAGGTGCATGAGTGATTCGAACACACTAAGGGTGAGGTGAATGCGCCCCTTGGAAACCTAAGATAGCACGGATTTAAGAAGGGAACACATGAGAAAAGATGCATCACAACATGGAAGGAAAGTAAGCTAGCAATCCAAAGTGATGGTTAAAACAATAGCACATTTCAAAAAGATTCATACATACATATACAGAAAATAGCTACACATGCATGCGTAAGAAAACAAATACATATATCATTTAGAGTAAACAAGATAGCTGAAATACAATACGACATATGCATGAAACGTGTTGGCTCTATTATATTAAGAAGTGTAAGTTCCAGTCATACAATACATCCATGTCCAACCACTAGTTTCGACAGAACATTACAGTCACTGTCGCCTGGTCCTCCAAAGAGATATACTAGCTCTACGTAGTGGAGAAGCCAAGGCTCATTACAATATTGTCCAAGCTCTCTCTAAGATACTCATAGCAGAAGCTTGGCTAACCAAAAGCCTATACAATGAGTTATGAGGGAATATATATAGAAAAGGGTGGGGTGGCCCTTGACATTTCCCTTTGTGACAGTTCAACTACCCTCATGACTCTTCATCTACTCTATGATTATTACATCCAAATATCGACACTTGCACTTACACTTGACAAAACATTACATACAATCTACACATGTACCCATGTGGGACAAAATAGGCTTGAGAAAGCCATGCAAGACATCACTATGATTCAGACAACTGTTGAAAGACCAACTCTTCGACTTCCTCATGGTGGTTGACAATAGCGAACTGATGCCAAGCTTGGTAGTCCATGATGGTGTTCATGTACTCTAAGGTTACATCTTTTTGGAAATGAACTCTTGCCTCCATAGAATCTGGGTATATTACTTGGGATCCTTTTCCCAACTCATCTGATAGCATGCACATCATTGTCTTAAGTGTGGTTGGACCAACAACATACTTTTGCATGGTGTTTGCACTGATCACCAAGTTTGGGCTGGTGGTTATGTGCATCAACTCGTCAAAGTATGAGTCAAGCTCCAGTCAGACTTGTGCCTTTGTCTTCACCTGGGTGAGTGTCCCAATATATGGGATCGCATGTGCGCGTACAACAACATCCATACTCTTGAATACTTGTGCATGGGAAGCTTGTAGACTAGTGATGAGTTGTAGGAGATCTTAGTTCCGAATCTGACTCCGGATGCGTGCCTTCAGCTCAACCACTCTAGGCTTCATCATCTTAAGAAAGTGTAGTGTACCTCCCTTGTATCTCATTTTCCATGTTTGCATGTAATCAACAGTAGCATGCACGTTCGACAAGATATGTGCTCTCCTAGCACATCGTTGCTGCCAATCATTGAGATGGACAACTGCCTTATGCACGGTACCAAACTTGAAATACAACGCCCGCATGACTGTGTCAAGGGACAATACTTCATCTAGTATTGCCTTCTTCAATTCTACTCAGGTGGATGTTGTAACCAATTCTCCTCCTTGCTTCGTCGTTTGTAGCTCCTTAGCCATTCGCCCGTTCTCAGCTATCTGGAAGAGAACACTAGAGCTAGTGGCTTCGACATATGCTCTAGTAGCATCAGCCACTGCTGCTGGATGTTTGCGCACGTAAGACATGATCACTCATTCCTCAAACTGTGCAGGAGATGTATGATCATCCGGAGTTGACACTATGTGAGATTTCACAACTCTATGTTGAGACTCGTCAAATGATATGTTCTGCATCTCTCCTCTGGTTGATCTCTAAGGATCTCAGTGTCTCCTTGGTCACTTGGGACTTGCTCCTCTTTTATATGTGGTGAAGTTGGTGGGTCGACCTCTTAGTGGTGAGGCATGAGGTCGATGTCTTGCTCTAACTCCTGTTGCTCCATATTCGTATCCATTTGTTCAAGTGCTTTCTTTATCTCCTGAGCAAAGTCCTGCTCCTATGATTGTTCACCCTGTCTGCCTAATGCTAGCTATTTTGATGAGTCTACTACCTGTACGGGAACAATTTCATCTATCTGTATAAGTTGCACCCCCTGTTGTACATGTTCCTGTTGTGCTTCCTTCTCCTGTCTGTGCAGCTCCTATTCCTTCCAGAGTTTGTCCTTCAACTCACGCAACTCCTTCTCTATTTCCTCCATTCTCCATTTCTCTCTCTGCCTTTGCACGTTTCTCTTGTCACGTTGTTGCCTCTTTGCCTCTTTTTGCCGAAGCTACTTTTTGCACAAGTGGGTCTGCTCGGAACTTGCAACTTTGCTCTTCCTCCATGATGTCGACAATCTTCCTCTTTCCCTTGTCGTGCAATGGTATGTTTACCTCTATTGTCGTTGCTTTTGGTGCTCTCTGAGATGCTACTTCACGCTGCTTCGCTACCCATTCCACAGTGAGGTCGACTTGTTCATTGAGTCTGGAGAAGCTATAACAATATCTCCATGGGTTTTCCTCCACCCAATGACATGCCCCATGGATCTAGTTAAATTGTACTCTCGTGCAGTGGTCTTTCACAAGATAATGCGGGTCATACGGATTATAACTTCAGGCATCAAGTGGATATTTCTTCATCTCCTCTGCCTCGACATCTGCATTCTTGAAACTTTGTATCTCATATAACCCGATGCGCAACCAAAGTGTGGCCCAAGGTGCCTTCTTCTTTTGGTGCAGCCTAGCTGATAATCCTACCGAGATGTGATATGATACTTCATGCATGACAAGTTTGTCCAAGGCAAACTTCGGTAGAACATGTCGAGGTTTCTCCTTGTTGTAGATCCGTATGAAGGTGCCGGATGGTGAGGCATACCAATCAGCTATGTCGATCAGTTCCTCCATTGCTTCCTTCGACATGCAGAGTGGATCCTTTTCGAATACTATCTTGTAAACCGAGGTGAAAAAATGATCGAACAGCTGTGTGATAACTCCTCTGAAGCTGCATTCAGACAACATCTTACAATAAGTGTTCACAAAGGTCTCCACCAATGTCCATGCTCACTTCAAGCCCAGGAACTCCTGACGGACACATATTTCATCCAAGATGTAGGCGGATGTTGACTTAGTGGGTCCTAACCCAGGTTCAGAGTTAGTTGTGCCAAACAAATCCCTACACTACTGGCCCTTTCAGCATCAATCTGCGGAGCACAGACTGAAGTCTCACCCAAAGCAGTATGGGCGGATGTTGGAACCAAGTTTCCGCACCTAGAGATCAATGTGGTGTCATTTTATGCCCAAAATCTACCTTCACGTAGATCAATAAGCCTTTATGGCTTATCGATATAACTCCTTTAGTCAGCCTCTAGACCTCCACGAAGGTCTACAACTGTCTTTCACAGACCCTGAATAGACGATTCAACTACTTACGCGCATCAAAGATTACTCTTAACCCAGTAATTACTTAGATCGGCTTAAGTGCTCGATAACTTTAACATACAACAAGATAATCTTTGTGTAAACAGTTAATATTAATTGCATTCAAGTAACAACATAAATCGTGTAAAGTCGTGCATCAATACATCATTATTTCATAAACCCATCATTCATCACAGCATAAGCACATTCATATAAAACAAAAGTAAAGAGATAAACATGGGAATTTCTGCAATAATCTTCTTTATTAATATTTGGTTCAGCTTACAGACTCATGACTTCCCTATGCACTCTGCTATAGGGGTCTGCGTACTCAGTTGCGGACTCTACTCTAGGCCTCTGTGCACACAGCTGGAGAGCCTTCCTTCTACTCTAATACTTCTACGCTCTTCCTTCTACTGACCCATTACATTCATCTTCATCCTTTTCTTCCTGCCTTAAACTCTCTAAGACACACATATTTATACAATCCCATGGTCCGCGAACCATGGGTAGATCCTCAAAAAGCCGACTTGACTTACATAACGAAGGGTAAAACCCTTGAAAGAGTGTGGAATGACCTATGAAGGAGTTTTTTAACCAATGTTTCGGACTTCAAAGCGAGTCCATCATCAAGGGGAACACTTAATATCTTGAGAAGATTTAATGTAGAAGAGATAATGATTTATATGTGTTGACAAGAAAATATTTTGGAAATTTTAGTCGGCTAAATATTTGTATTAATTAATTTAATCTGTAATAATGTGTATAATCCTGAGACCTATTTAAATTATGTTTAATTAGTTGATTAATTTATTTTATTTTTTTTTATTTTTGAAAACTTATTTAGTTAACATTGTATATCATATAATGGTTTATTCATTATTGTAGATATTTAAAAATTCATTTTTAATCTAACGATATTATGTTAGTTTGTGTAGTTTCTTGATGTTTATGAGGAGAGATGGTTATGAAGAAAGATTTGTTAGTTTAATGAATATTTAGTGTTTACGAGGTGTATGAAAAGAATGGATTTAAGATTAGTTAAAAGAAAATTATTATTGTATGAGGTATATTGTATGTTTATTATTAATTAGTTTATGTTTTTAGTGAGGAATTATTATTTTTAATTTAGTATGTAATCTAATGATTTTGTTATTGCTTATAAAGATTATGTAGCATATTGATGATTATAAGGTGTAATGTGAGGTAAGTATAAGTTGATAAGTTTATTAATGTAATTAATTAGTGAAGGAGTATGTTTTAATAAATGATATTATCATTGTTGATTGTTTTTAATAAATAATGTGACCTGCGAATATTTAGAATGTAATGATACTAGTAGGATAGTTGGATTTAGGATCTGCAAGGTTTTGTTAATAAAGGTTTCCAGGTATTGCTTATTTTTAAGCCATCATCTCGATTCATGTTGTTTTGTCTTTTTTCAATTTATATAACTTCCTTAATTTTCCTTTTTAAATGGTGATCTTATTTAATGATGAGTTTGGCTTCTTCAATGTAGATGTGGTGTGAGGAAGAACACGCATGTTCTACTAAGGCAGAACCAACGTTTCGGAATTCAAAGTGAGTCCATCATCTGGGGGAACACTTAATATCTTGAGAAGATTTAATGTAGTAGAGCTAATGATTTATATGTGTTTACGAGAAAATATTTTGGAAATTTTAGTCGGCTAAATATTTGTATTAAAAAATTTAATCTGTAATAATGTGTATAATCCTGAGACCTATTTAAATTGTGTTTAATTTATTTATTTATTTATTTATTTGGAAAATTATTTAGTTAACATTGTATTTCATATAATGGTTTATTCATTATTGTCGATATTTAAAAAATCATTTTTAATCTAACGATATTATGTTAGTTTGTGTAGTTTCTTGAAGTCTATGAGGAGAGATGGTTATGAAGAAAGATTTGTTAGTTTATTGAATATTTAGTGTAGAAGAGATGGTATGTAAAACCCTTTATGATTCTTTAACTATGTACGTGCTCCGCGACCACAATTTGCATAGAATTTACATCTTTATACAACAAAACTTGGGCTTTTGCCCCAAAATTGACCCCTGGGGACCCCATCCCAATAGGCCCCCAACACAAAGATCGTGACTCGCCCTCGAGTCACTCTGCTGGCACGGAGATCTTACTGCGAATATCCCCCAGCTCCACTTCTGCAACTGCTACTTTAGTCGTGCTCTGCGTGGCTACTTGCTTGATCTACTCTACCCGCTGCTCTGTGGTTGGTCCTACACTATCCTTCTTGATTTTCTACTGTGTACTGTGCAAGTTCGCTAATTTCTCCTGAATGTTGGCGGGGACAATGTAAGCCTCATCAAACCAAGGCCCCAATCTGGCCTTGAGGACTGCCTCTTTCTTCTGCGCTGCTTCCACCTATGTAAGCAGCTGCTTTGCCTCCTGCAGCTTAGCAAGGCGTTGTGTTGTCGCAACGGTGCGCGTTGTTGCCCTCAATTCATCATATTATTGTTGGAGCTTGTGAACTTCTGAATTCAATCTCTGTAGGTTGGGATCTTCCTGTAGAGTCATTACTACCTCCATGGCTTGCTCAAATAGCGCAATGCAATCCCCGACCGCGGCATCCATCGGCGTGACTCTGTATTTCACAACAGCTTCACGTTGTTCCCGTACCTCTGGCAGGGTTGAAGGCTGTGACTTCAACTCCAATCCTGTGATCTTTAGGTTCATCTTGAACTGAACTCTAGCCACTTTTGTCTTGGCATCGCGCACGCCCGCAGCCATCTTTCTGATCTTTGCCTCCAACGGTGCATCCTCCAAGATATGCAGTTCCAGCACCTTTCTACATGCCTCTGCCACTACGGTCGCCAGCAGAGCGCTGTGCACATGGATTGTGTCCTTCACCTTCAGCACCTTTGTCTTCTCAATGAACATTTGTTCGTTGTTCACCCGATACTCACTGATGAGGTTGAGTGCATGCTGCTCCCGAGCTCTGAACTCTGCTATCACACTTGCCTGTAGCATGTGAAGATACTCATTCAGGAGCACAGCTAGGTTGAGGCCGATGTTCTTCAAAGAACTCACAATGACCTTATCATCAACCGCCTCCACTCTCCAGGGTCCATCTGGCAGCACGACTGCCTGGAGATCCTTTGATCAAACCATCTCTGCTGCCTGAGTGGTCCCCGGTGCCAAACTTGTTGATGCAACGTTGATTTGCACTGTGCCTACCTGGATCCTATTCATCTGAATCTACAGCTCGCGCAGATCCTTTTGAATGGTACTTAGGGCCTGTTGTTATTGTTTCTCGAACCGATGCAGCAGTTCTGTGGTGGTATCGCGTACCTTGCCGCCAATCTCATCAAGGTCACCATCAGTCAAAGTGATTGGATCCAACGACGGCTTGGTCACTTTTGATTTCTTCTGTGGCCCTTCCTTTCCTTGCTCCCTGTACCATTTGATCTAGAAGGGAGTGCTCTGCCCCTTAAGACCACCGTCGCCGACTGTTCCTCCTCCTCTGTTTGGGGCAAAGGAGACTTACCACTGCGCTCGAAGTCATGCTCTTCTTGTTCAGCCTACCACTTCGTGGCGTGATCTGCTTCCACCCAGGCCTTCTCCTCGGTCTCTTTTCTCCTCTTCTCAGCCAACTGCTAAACCTTCTACTTGGTCACTTCCTTCTTTTTCTTCTTCCCGGACTTGCTAGTGCCTACGGCCAGATCAGATGCAGAATACCAATCTGTCAGCCAGCGCTTAATTGTTTCTTGAATTATGTCATTTGTGGCCAAGGGAGGTCAAACCATTTCTATTGCAGATCCTTCCGCACTCTGATGTAGACATGTTGGAAATCTACTTTGAACTCAACATACTGCGAGAGTTGTTTAAACACCATTGGTGAAAACCGTGGCTTCTATTTTATTTACATGCGAATGCTCACCTCCACCAGCACCCAAAAGATTTTGGTATCTGTGACGCGTGCGGCATCCTTTGTTGCCCAAAGGGATGAAAACTATGCAGCCTCCAGCAAATCCTTATCCACGGGAGGAAACTGACTGTCCTCTGGCAGATCCCAAGCGACGAGCACAATGGAGAGAAAAAACCATGAATAGTGGAATGTTTTACTCTCATCCTGCGCTTCTCGATAGTTCACGAGGAACTCACTACAAAGGTAGTGCACCCAGTTAAACTGCACAACCTCCACACACTAGGCAGCCAAAAAAATCACTGGCGTCAGAACCTTGTCCACTTGGCATTTTCTCATGACTTTGCTCGCAAGGATTTGTGTGGAGATCTACACCGTGGGGTCAGCGATAGAGGTGATCGAGTACCCGCGTGGCTTCTTCACTAATTTGAGCTTGTCCTTCATATTTTCAGCAAGGTCACGCTCACTCATCTTTCCACCAAACTACTTGACCAGATTCAACCCTGAGTGCAGAAATAGCATGATCCAATGGATCAGCATATCAATAATGGGGATCAGCACGCTTAGCCACAAACAGTCGTCATGCATCAAGGTAACCAACTTCTTGATCACAATGAGGTTGATGTTAGAGCGGTGGTAGTGGGGCACCCATAACAGGTTTAGCAGCCCCAACTAATTCACTCCACGAATCCACTCCACAGGCTCCAGCGCGGTGACACATGATTCTTTGTAAAAGACCCTCTTCATGTAATTTTCTATGGCCAAGTGGGGGAACCTCTCGTGGTCTACCAGATCCCAGTCTTCCAGCTTGAGATGAGAATACACGCCAAGCGCGGACCTTCAAAAGTGATATTCTCCGGTAACAGGGGTGTATTGAGGAGAAATTTTCCTGCATCTGGTCCTTAGGGACCTTCACTTTTCCCTTGCTTGGAGGGATATAATCTGGAAACTTGGAGATAGGATCCATTCTCTCAGTGTCTATGTCCTCTGCGCCCTCCTCAGCCTCCAAATCCACCACTTTCCCCTTATCCTTAGTGCTCAGTTTTTATTTCTTTTGGGCTTGCGTAGCAACATGCTTCCTCAGTGACTCGCGCACCGACATGGGCTTCTTCTACTTATCCTTCTTAGGTTTGGGAACTTCTCTTACTAGTGTAGGCTTTGGCCTAAGCGACCTCGGCATCGTAGGCACAACAGCTGGAGCCTCCCTTCTCATTACCTCTGGAGCAGCTCCCTTAGAGGTGACAGCCCCTCAAGTACTAATAGTCTCTCCTGATCCAAACATCTTGTTGAGAATAAACCATTGGGCATCCTCGGATAACTTAAATAAAGAAGCAGCGACTAAATCAATGAAAAACTAAGGATTCATAAATGGTCGATAGCTCAACATAGAAATTCTAAGGATGCAAAGTGTTTTTTGCTGGATGACCACGCGTAATTTATAGGCGAATTCAAATTCAAATTCGACCATTCCCCCCAAAATCCGTTCATAAATGTTTATTTGGCGGCAGATCTCCAAATATTTCAGCCTTAAGTGCCATCCCCCCGCCCCCCTGCTCCTCTTAACCTTCTCCTGGCAGTCAAATCATCAACAGTGACTGTAACGGTTACTTTCTCGTTGCATTGCACGGTCTCTCCTCCTATAGCGCAGCTCCCTTCATGCTTCTTCTAGTACTGTGACATCATTCGTTTTCGCGCAACCCCCATGTCACATAGCTCTATAAATCGAGAAGTGTAGTTTATAGTATCACGCCTCCTTGCAGCTTCCTAGAGCGCTAAGACTATGCTACCATCATGTAGTAATTGGGCCAAATCCCTGATGTATGGCTTCAATTGGCTTCCATTTACCCTTTACTGTCATATAATAAAACCAAATCATTTACCTTGAAGGTGCGCAGTTTGATGTGCCGATCATGCCAAGATTTTTCACATTCCTTCTGAACCTACTAATGGAATCCAGCCAAAAACCTATCTTCCTTAACCTCCATTAGTTTCACGAGCTGATCTTCTAAGGCTCCATAGTCCACCATTCCAATGAAAGCCACTATGCGTAGACTAGGCACAATTACTCCATAGGCATTACAGCTTCCACACCATAGACCAACTGAAAAGGTGTCTGACCAGTAAGCTTTTTGCAAGTAGTTCTATATGCCCATAACATTTTCGGTACGCGCGTGTCCCAATCATTCCGTTGTGTGTTGCAAACCTTCTTCAGTGCATTCTCCAATATCTTGTTAAAAGCCTTGACCATGCGATTGGCCTGAGGATGATACAATGTACTCTTCTAGTGATAAAACCGAAGCTCTTATGTCAACACGCTGATCATTTCAATGAGAAAATGTGTTCCACAATCACCCATCAAAACCTTCGGGAAACCAAACTTGGTCAATACATATTCGAACAAGAATTTTGTTGTTGTTGCCTTGGTACAGTATTTCAAGGGTTGCGGCCTCCGCCCATCTGATCAAATATTCAATCGCAGTGATGATATACCGCACACCTATCTTCTTTCCTGGAGGTTGAATCGGTCCTACAAAATCAATTGCCCGTTTTTCAAATGTCTGCAATGACACCTGTGAATTCAAAGGCAGCTCATCCCTCCACGATGACCTGCCCGCTCTCTGACATGCGCCACATGCCCTACAATATGCTTTATAACCCTTATGTAGTGTCAGCCACCACAATCCAGAGCGTAGAACCTTTTGCACTGTTTCTTTTCCTGCATAACTTCCTCCCACAACTCCTCCATGAGATTCAGCGAGGATACTATTCAGTTCAAAATCAGGCACATAACGTCTAAGTATCTCATTTGATCCCATCTTATACAAATGTCTTACAATTACCGAAAAGTCTATCGCGCGCACCACAAATTCTTTCTTTTGCTGACTATTGTATCCTTCTGGAGCCGTCCCCGTAGTCAAAAAGTGGATAATGTCCACAAAGTGATTATCTGCTACGTGCATCGTGAAGAGTTGTGTGTTAGGCATCCTTTCCTCCAAATTGGTAGGATCCTCTCCAGTTTCAATGTGCTATAGATGGTCTAGCCAAGCATTCAACCTTCCTGGCTTCACAATCACCTCGAAATCATACTCTTGAAACAACAACAGCCATCTGCATATTCCCCCCCCCCCAACAAAGGTTTATTAACTAAATATTTCAATGCAGAATGGTCTGTGTACATCTTGAAATTTATGCCTAGCAGGTAATGTCTAAACTTCTAGAGTGCATGTACCATAGCCAACCATTTGTGTTCAGTCGTCGAGTAATTCTTTTCAGCCTTAAACGACTTCCTTATCGCAAATTCTATAGGGTGATCCAATTATCCTTCACCAGCCTGTGTCAGCACTACTCCTAATGCAATACATGAAGCATCCGCATGTACATGAAATTCCTTCTTCCAATCTCGGAATACTAGGATTGGCGCGATGACCATTTTCTCCTTCAGTACATCCAAGCTCCACTGACATTCATCATCCCAACAGAATGTAGCGTCCTTTTCACCACTTTCTCCGTAAGCGCGGTAATCTGGGCATAACTTTTAATTAACTTCCGATAGTTCCAGTGTGGCCCAGTGTTGTGCGCATCTGTTTAACACTTCTCGGTGCCTCCAAATTAATTATTATTGTGATCTTATCAAGTTCCACCACAATTCCTTGCCTGCATACCACATGACCAAACAAGATTCTGAAAGGGACGCAAAAAAAGCATTTCTTCAGGTTTAGCACAATTTGATACCTTCGACATGTATCCAACATCAAGCGCACATTGGCTACATGGCGCTTTACTATCCCAAACACTATCCAATAATCAAAATATACCTCCAAGAACTTGTGAATGAATTATTTGAACGCCGCGATGACTACACGCGAGAATATCGTCGGTGCATTCTTAAGTCCAAAAGGCATCACTATATACTGGAAACATCCCCACTCTGTCGTGAAGGTGGTCTTACTCCTATCTTCTAGCGCGATCTTAATCTGATGGTATCTAGAGAACCCATCAGTGAATGAATAGGCCTCCTACCCTCCAACATTATCCAGTACCTCATCTATGAAAGGAGTTGGAAAAGGATCATGAACGCAAGCATCGTTAAGCTTCTTGAGATCTACGCAAATTCTTATTTCATCCTTCTGCTTCTTTTCTTGAATGACCATTGGACTCACCCAATCAGATTCCTCCATTGGTTCAATAATACTCGCTGCAAGCATCTTGTCCAACTCCAAGCAGACCTTTTCTTTATACTTGGGATTAAGGCGATATGGCCTCTACTTGATTGGCTTCGCGTCTGGCTTCAAGGTAATATTCATCATGCCCAAGTCTCCTATGATACCTTTCAGGTCTAAAAATTTGGTAGGGAACAAATCCTGGTATTCGTGGAGAAACTCAGTGACCTTATCTACTGTGGCATCATCCCAGTAATCTCCAATCTTCACAAATTTTGGCTCCGCTTCTGTGCCAATGTTCACTTGTCTAGTCTTCAATGGTGCGGTGATGTCTGGATTCTCTATCTGCGGTCCCTCAACTTTGCGGTGGCCCTTTACCTCTGGGATGTTAATATTCCTTGGATCCTCATCATCTTCTTCAATAGTCACATTGTAGCATTCCAGCGCATGGTGCAGCTGGGTGCTCCAATATGGGTGAATCAAGTCTAAAGGATCCTACGATATTCTGAAGATTGCTACCTTAAACTCCTGCAGTGCTTCGTCGATGTTTTCGAACCCATCCTCAAAGATGAAGGTCATCAAAAATCCTTCTCTTAAGATGCCCCACTGTGCGGTACCATGGCGAAGCTCTGTTTCCAAGTACCAATTCATAGGAATGATGTCCAAAGTGTGACAAAAAATATGCACCCACTCTGGTTGTGGCTCTGTTCCATAAACCTTAGTCCATTTTGCTAAATGATCATGTGGATCATTTCTCCCATTGTATTTTTCAGTTAGCTGAACTTTCAGGTGACCAAACCACAATCTCATCATTCTTTCGTACTCACGCCATTCATCAAAACTGTATTTATACATACCCCACCATCATGCAGGTGTAGCGTGCAGCGCCAAATCCAGTGCTTGGAAGCGATGTGGTTCTCTGGTACTTCCCTTTCAAATGCATCCATAAATTTGTCTACATCAGTTATACCATCATAGTAAGGAAAACTTCTTGCCTCGGATGATACATAGCGCAGCGATCTAGTCATCATATTATAGCGCAGCATAGATACTTCATGAAACCTATTCTGCCAGTGCTCCAATTCTTCATCTAAATCTAACATACATGATCTTTTTTGATCCCATGCAATTCGTACATCGGCTTTCGGATTAACCCAATCTTTATGTCGCGTTGTTACCTTATAGATCTGGTCCAAATCATCATCGCTTTCCTCATAATTGCAGACTTGTTCAGTTTAGCGCGTTCCTTCTGCAGGGTCCAATGCGACTACCATGCGGAGCGATTTCCTTTCAAACAACATCGTTCATTTCTTTAAATTGATTACCCCGTTCATATCAATGGCCCAATCAATTCCCAGGATCACAGGGTATGGATTGCTATCATCAACAATCTCTATTACTTCAAAATCGGCCAATGCGCTCACTCTTTCTATATCTACGGTCACTCCATGCAATCTCCCCATAGGGATAATCTTTTGTTGATTTTCCATCCTCAGCTGAATTGGGGACCATTGCAGCGCAGGTCTCCCCATTCTTTCCCATGTCTATTTAGGAAAAACATTCGCATCTGACCCCAGATCTAGAATAACTTGATCCATTTCATACTCTCCTATTTGCATGGTAAGCCTCATCTCGTGCCCTGTTCTCTCCTTGTGTTTGCCTATCTTTCTCACTACGTGATGCCCTTCAGGAGCACCTTCCTTACCCACACACTTATTTATTATTTCTTGTAGCCCCTTCTCCACCTTGTTGTTGCGCAGCAGCTTCATACAAGTCTCTAAGAAAGTGGTAAGCATGGAGGGGTCAACTTCTTCAGATAGCTTGGCGTGACTTCTTGAGGTAGAGGCCTCAGCGAAGCTTTTCCTTGCTTCCATGAATGTTTCCTTCGCACGCTCCAAGTCAAACCCAACTTCTTTTTCTTAAGCCTTGAAAACCCACTCACTTTTCAGGATGCTTTCATTTATCATCACCATTAATCATTCTGCTTCACAGCATAATATTCACATTGGGATCGTCCTCGCAGGGCTCGTCCCTCATCATATGTAAATTCTAGGTGGGCTGCTGAGGCTGCGACCTCTTCTCTTGCATCTTAGCTATCAGTATAGGGCATTCTTCTATCGAGTGGTCAAACTGAGTATAGTATTGGCAAGATGGGTGAGTCTGGTTCGTACATTCCCACACGTAGTGTCCTTGCACTCCGTAATTGTAGCGAATAACTTTTCCTCAACCTCTACCGGGTCCTCCTCCTCCTCAACCTCATCTGCGCCCCTAATATCCTCCATGCACTCCCTCAGCGCCTTGATCTAGAGGCTAAGTTTCTATCTATATTCAATATGTGAGTGTTCTCTCCATCATTAACTCATAGCTACAACAGTTATGCTCATTGTGGCCCACCGATTTACAGAAATTACAAAATAACTATTGGGGTTCCTGCATAAATTTTTGCAGCAAGTGGCAATTGTTTGTTACATGTTTTCATGCTACTTGAAAAATAGAGCACCACAGTGTGGGTCGTGTACTTGGTCTTGTTGGGGCTTCCTACCTCAGAGGCATGGGCCCTCCCCCTGCCATATAATTTGCGAAAACAGGGCAATGATCCTTATCATGCCCCTGGTTTTTACATTTTAGGCACCAAACTTCTTCGCACACCTCTGGCCGAGCCGCTTTTTCCTTCTTCAAGCTCTGCAACTCCAAGCAGAGGTTCTGCAACTCTGCATGAATCTGTTGAACTCCCAATGTCGTATCCTGGATAGGGGTCTCATGTAACCTCATTGTGATCTCCAATGCTTCCGCCTGAGTCCCTATCTTTTGTTGTGACAAAGCAATCCTCAAGTGAGGTAGGAGCGTGGCTATAAACTAATCGTGGTGCTGACTGTCTGTGAGATTCATATTGGATTTGCAGATTCCACACTTCACTCTTCGATCCAGCTCCCAGGGAGTTTCGCCAATCCTCATCATGATTTCCTTGAATCCAACAACTCATTGCAATTTAGACTTAGGTCTACTGAATTCCTTGTTCAAAGCACTCTGAGTGTCCACTAACGATGCCAATGGGTTATCCGTGCAGTACTTAATGTACCACGTCAACGCGTGATATTATAAAGTAGTAACCAACTATTCCTTCTTTATATGATCATCTGTAATATTCTGTGTCGTCCATACAGCCTTCACAATGAACCAAAATTGATACGGGTCCTCACTTCCCAAGCCCTTGAAAATGGGTAGCTTCATCATATTCAGCATGTTGAATGGTGGTGGAGGTGGTGGTAGTGTGGGCAAAGGTGTGTGTTGTGGAGGTGAAGGTGGAGGTGGTGTGGGCGGATGAGGTATTCGCGAAAAAACCTGCTTTATCAACTGTACAGTGCTTCACGGTGAGGCCTGTACCACTCCCTCGTCGTCGCTCGAAGGAGATTCTATCAATGGGCTGTTGTTATAGACATTTTTGTGCCTTACAGCTCTAAGCATGAAATGTCCATAAACCAAGGGCTCCTAAGTCCCTAAAAGTGTTGTTCTAACTCCTAAAGGAACAAGGTCAACAAATTACAGCTTCTCCCAGAAGTTCTCCACCAGAAACTACTCAAAATTGGTCAAAACTGGATCAGCGCACTTGCTCCATGGCCAGGGTGCTATGCAGCGCACCTTGTACACACGGGAAGTGCGTTTCAGTGCACCTAAATACACTGTGAGGGTGCGATGGACGGGAAAAGACAAGTGGCGGAGACAGTTTGCGAGGTGGATGATCATGGAATCTTCCAGAAACTTCTCATGGGACACTTGCCTCTCAAAATCGCCCAAGGATGAGTAAGAGATCAATGAGATCTCCAAGTGGCATCAAGAACTATCAGAGAGAAGACACTAATCAAAAACCCAGAGCTGACTCACACCTCTACAAATATCTATATATAGATCTCTCATCCCAGAGATCCAGAGGTTGGAGGCTGGAATTTTGTACATTGAAGAGAATTGCTGTTGGTTTTGAGATATAGATCAGTGTATTGGGTGATTTATGCTTTGTTGGAGGTGAAGAGGGGATTCCTTTGCTGGGGGGTTGATGCTGGATAAGGAATCATCGGTTGTAACTCCTCCTGGACCTTCTTGTTATATCAATAAAACTATTTGAGTTTCTCCTACATGCTTGTGTATCAATGATGTTTTGTTATATTTGCATGTTTAGCTTAAATCTGATCCTAAGCTATTTATGAATATGAATCCATGTCTTTGTGTAGTTTTCCTCTTCTGTGATCTTGCAGGAACTTGGTGAGGCCAGGCAAGTAAGGGAGCAGGTAGCTGGAAGCTGTCAAAGAGGAGAGAGAGATTGGATCAAAGGACTAGCGCAAGACACAGGTTGGTTCATCCTAATCCTCTTCGTTTATAGTTCATAAAGAAGAATACGAAAGTAGTTTTCTCTGTTTGTTTCTAAGGTACTGTCACACCTTAGTGGGATAGGGGCGTTCTGAGTAGACACTTTTCCCATTAACAGCTGTATTCAAGAACTTCTCTCTCTTGATTTCTAAATAATCATCCACATCGCCTAGATCCAAACATCAAGGCAGTGGCATAACCCACTTTGCACACAAGAGCATTTTAATCCAAGTATTCAAAGATTTCAAATACTTACCTCGCGGTCTTTTGAAAAAGCACACTCTGCTTCATTGTAGTTGACTAAGGTATTAACTGTGAATTCTGTCACAAATCCTCCTATGACTTGATCAATCCAGTTATCGACAGAGCGCACGATCTTTTCTTCGAAGGCTTCCAACCTCGCACTAGCTCCAGGGTCCACACTATTCGATCGTCAAGCCTCCACCTTCCTTGGTCGTCTACTAATTTAGCTATCCACTCGTATAGTTCGATTGGGAAGGTGCAGAAGAAGATCTCATGTATCTCTGTGTATAAGTATCTGTCCAACCACTTTTCTTTTATCAGGCACAGATTTTTGTTTTCTTGCACCATGAATTCGTGGATCTTTCTATCCAACCACTTCTCAATTTATTTCTTTGTTGGATTCCAGTGATGCGACATCACACATCTCTTTATGCTGATCCTAGTCCTGGAAACAAAACCATTTGTGGCTTAGTGGGTCCTGACCCAGGTTCATAGTTAGTTGTGCCAAACAAATCCCTACACTAATGGCCGTTTTGGCATCATTCTGTGGAGTACAGACTAATGTCTCACCCGAAGTAGTATGGGGGGGAAGCTGGAACCAAGTTTCCGCGCCCAGAGATCAACGTGATGTTGTTTCATGCCCTAAATTTTCCTTCACGCAGATCGATAAGCCTTTATGGCTTATCGATATAACTCCTTTAGTCAGCCTCTAGACCTCCGCGAAGGTCTACGACTATCTTTCGCGGACCTTGAATAGATGATTCAACTACTTATGTGCATCAAAGATTACTCTTAACCTAGTGATTACTTAGATCGACTTAAGTGTTCGATAACGTTAATATACGACAAGATAATCTTCATGTAAACAGTTAATATTAATTGTGTTCAAGTAACAACATAAATCGTGTAAATTTGCGAATCAATACATCATTATTTCATAAACCCATCATTCATCACAGCATAAGCGCATTCATATAAAACAGAAGTAAAGAGATAAACATGGGAATTTCTGCAATAATCTTCTTTATTAATATTTGGTTCAGCTTACAGACTCAAGACTTCCCTATGCACTCAGCTGCAGGGGTCCGCGCACTCAGCTGTGGACTCTACTCTAGGCCTCTGCACACACAGCTGTAGAGCCTTCCTTCTACTCTAAGACTTCTACGCTTTTCCTTCCATTGACCCATCACATTCATCTTCGTCCTTTTCTTCCTGCCTTAGACTCTCTAAGACACACATATTTATTCAATCCCATGGTCTGTGGACCATGGGTAGATCCTCAAAAAGATGACTTGACTTACATAACGAAGGGTAAAACCCTTTATGATTCTTTAACTATCTACGCGTTCCGTGACCACAATTTGTCGATACTTTACATCTTTATACAACAAAACTTGGGCTATTGCCCCAAAATTGACCCTAGGGTACCCCATCCCAACATGGGACATGTATATTTCTGCTTGCATACCTTTGGGTGGTTTTGAAGCCCTTGTTAGTTGTTCCTTCAGCTGGTGAGCCAACATGTCAGACCAATTG
Source organism: Pinus tabuliformis (assembly GCA_031772625.1). Lineage (NCBI taxonomy): Eukaryota > Viridiplantae > Streptophyta > Pinopsida > Pinales > Pinaceae > Pinus > Pinus tabuliformis. The sequence continues at coordinate 564,102,423 of CM062818.1, read as the reverse complement.
TATGCTTTGCATTCTCTGTCTAGTTGGTCCAATGTGATCACCCAACTCTGTGGGAAGGTTTTCAAGATTTCTTGGCCATACATATGACATGAAAGGATGATCAAGTATTGATACTCCTTCCATAGTATCTTCGTCATGTAGACCAGGTTGGGTGTCATCCTGAATTTAGCTGGCTCCTACACCTAGTTCTTCAATATATCTCTAGAGTTGGCATTGTTGGGTATGCTGAAGGGTGTCTCCATGGTGATCACGGGCTTCAACATATGGTACATATGTTCATAATCTTTTGCCCTGAAGGTAGCAATCTTCATCCCGCTGAAACTGCTCAATGTCATCGTCTCGAGATCAGTGTGTGAGACAATCCAATGTATCATGTCCGTGCATGGGAGCACGAGATACTTGCATGCAATTCGTACAAGGCATACTTGTGGATGTTCACATAGACTTGGCGATCTTTGAGATCTTCCCCAAATGTGCCTACAAATTCATCATTGACCTCTTTCCATTTCAGCTAGATGTCCTTCTCTACAATCAGCTTGGTGTCTTCATAGACCAGCAAACTTGTAGACACTCGTTCAACTCTTGCTCGAGTTTCACTTCCGTTAGTGTCCTTTGATCCTTCTCTCTTGGAGGCCATTGATCCTGAATTTCTAAGAGGCAGAAGAACACCTGCTAGATCTGGAGACATAGCGACATGAATGGCAAGAAATCTGTCAGCTAAAACAAAATCAAACTTGAGGAATGACATGCAACATACTTGGGGATTGACTGGCAAGGATTGCGCAATTTTTCCTGGGAGGCTAGGAGAGATTGGCTTCCAGAACTATGCAAAAGGAAGTCTGGGCTGTCTAGGAGGTGGGCTGGCTACTAGAATTGCACAATACGCAATCTAGGTTGGCCTACTGGCTATTGGAATTGCGCAATGCACAATTTTAGCTGGCAATGGTTGCAGGCCTAGTGACTACATTGCACAATTTTCTAGGCCAGTAGTCACTGTCCCTTAAAATTGTACAATGCAAGACTAGAGGACAGCCACTGAGCAAGAATGCACATTTTCTAAGAGGAAGACAGAGCCTTCCCTCTCAGGAATGCGTAATGATGTCTTGGTGAGGCAAAGGCTGCCTAGACCCGTCGATGGGCAACTGAAAGAAAATGTGAATGTGAATGCATGGCGATACTGAGTGTAATCAGGAGTGAATGATCATGCATGCAAATAGTGAACAAAAGATTCAGAAAATGGAGCAGCATGCATGTGGGTGAAGCAAGTCGCCGAATCGGCAACCGTTCGTGCAGAATAGTTTCATGCATGCGACAGCAGTGAGATGCTAAAGAAAACTAAAATGGTGTTAGTACAAGCTAGTATGCATGTAAATGACAATAAGCATTCACAGAAATCAAGCAAACAATACTCACACAAGCCAAAACCCAAAAAGTGACAGAAATGCTACAAAAGACAAGTTACGTTGACTTACCAAGAAATAGTTGATTTGGATGTGTCGAAGACTCCTGGATGTGTTGTGGGATGTCAGAGCTCCAAGATCAATGTGAATAAATGAGCTCTAAAGCATCGAATAAATAAGTTTGAGGCTCATGACGCGCATGCCACAAATCTAGGAAAAAGCAACACTTGGAGGAAGGGTTCTAAAAAAATCTTTGCATGTAACCTGTAGCTGCTAAAAATAGATCCCTAAAATATAGGGATTATTTTTGCATGTTTCTTTTGCTATTCTAGGAAAAAAAGAATCCCATGCATGCAAGTCAAGTTTTTTCGGTCCCGGATAGAACTGGTCAACTCAGTGGTACATGCAACAGCCTGCTCAACTGAGGGGAAAATTTGCGCATTTCTAGGAGGGAGCTAGGTTGGCTTCCCAAAAGGATTGCACAGTTTTTGGGCTGAGAAACTAACTGTTGCCCAGAATACCGCAATTCTTGGGCTGACCAATCCTATTGGGAGAGATTACGCAATTTTTCTAGTGAAGGGCGATAGACAGATTTGCGCAATTTTGTAGCCCAGCAGGCTGCCAGATAGGATTGCGCAATTTCTAGAGGGAAGGTTGGTTCCCCTCCAGAATTGCGCAATTTCTTAAGGGAGTTGCTCAGCCTGCAGCTAGACCAAGTTCAGAAAATAGCCTGTGAGGGGGATGCAACAAGTCATCATGCACACGCTGGCAGTCTGCTAGAAAACCACTGAAGCTTATGTACTTGATAAGGCAAGACATGCTGCTGAGGAAGGTTGGTAGGGAGGCTCCAAAACGAAGCTAGGGAAAAATTTTGGAGGGTGGTTGTAGCCAATACAACAATCTTATAATATTCATTTATATATGTGTGTCAATGTGTGCGTGTGTGGATACTATGTATATAATATTAATTATAAATAAATATTATACTCACTATATCCATATATTATATCTTTGTGTAAGTCCCAAGGGTTAGCTTAGTTTTTCAAGTTCTCATTGTTAATTACTTCATCGATTGGGTGGTCACGGGATCAAATCTCCTTGATTCCCTTGGGGTTAGGCATTTCTTGTTTGGATGACTAGTAGATCCCTTCGGGTTGATCTACTTGGATTTTCCCATGGATGTAGCGACCATTGAGTGTTTTTGAAACACCCTTAAAAGATATTATATCTTTGTGTAATTATAAATTACTTAATTAATAATATTAGAATTAATATTTTTTTTGTAAGTAAGAAAAATTTCATTAGATTTTCAGTAATTAGATAGATTACATGAATGGATTAACGTGTGCATACAATGTCTGAGATGAGTACATTCAGGGTACCAAAACCATATTAGCTTAGTGTATATTGGGGAGAGACCATCTTCCCTTGAGATGGAAACCAGACAGTTCTCCCGATAAATCTTGAGGACCTATTTTTATACCAAAATACATTAACAAAAACATGCATGACAAAGACAACAAAAGAGCATAGAAAAAACAGTGACAAAGCAAAAACTGTGAAAACCTTTCCTAGAATTTGTTAACAGGCCTGGTCATTCTTGGTAGGATATTATAAAGGGTCATCATAGCCTTATGTAATCCATAGAAGTCATTACCACTCATGAACACACCATACCAGCCAATGGTGGCCTTATGTTGTGAATTTTCACCTTCTTGAGTAGTTATAGCTGTAGCCTTATTGGATGCAATGTGAACTTTCTCCACTTCAGCAAAAGTTTGAGCTTGCTCCCTAATGCCACCTGGTCCCCTTTCCTTGGATTTCTAAGGGCCTTGGAACTCAGGGATGGGAGGTTTGGATCCTTGAAAAAGAGATCCTAAATTTTATGATTTTGTCGATAAATTAGGAGAAGCTAAAGGTGGTGGAGGAGAAGGGAATTAAATTCTGGATGCCCATGAAAGGGTTGTCAAAGCTAAATGAGCATGAACCAAAGGAAATACCATGTCTGAAATTATTCCTTCTTCAATTTACAGGACTTCTTCCTAGACCCTTAAATGACGACCCAACATGTTCCTGACAACTAAGGACCATCACCGTTATTCATGAGCTCTTGAGCTTCCATTGTAAGAACTGTGAATTATTTTAACAACTATTCCTTCTTAATAGTATAAGAAATAATAAATGCAGAGACAGTAAAGACTTCTGAAATTACACATCATGATCCTGTAATAAAAATTTCCTAAATTTTATAAATTTAATTGATAGAACCAATGAAAGTACTTACCTGTAATCTTACAGTCAATGAAGCCTCAACTACTCCTGCTTCAGTTACCAAAAGACCGAAACCACCCAGCCAAACTAAGTAAAACCTTGCTACTCAGTCCAGTAAACTTCTCAGTCAAAGCAGACTGTTTCCCCCATGCCCAGAAACCTCAGAACAAGTAAGGCCCAACTCTTCCTGATCATAAATAGACTCTATGTATAAGTTTTTCTCCTCCTTTTCCCCCCGTGCCCTACCTCCAACCGTCCCTTCCTTCTTATAAATTTCCATTACCGACATCCTCCATCACCGTGTATCAATTATGATACATGTCGATTTTTATAAACCAAATCTTATTTGATGTTATCTGCATATCTTAATTTGAAATAAAGTTTATTTATTAATTTTAATTTATTTAATTTTAAATTTTAAATTTAATTAATTTTATTTGATTTTATAAATATTACTTTACTATAAGTGGGTCATTACATCCATGGCAGCGATCAGGAGCCAATATGTTGAGGCAAATCTTTAACATATTGCTCCAATCCTGGACCATGCCAAGTCAAGGGAGGATGACCCCACCCACCACACCTGGCATGACCTCTTTCTCATACCATGGCCACTTGGGAAGAAGAATTTCTACTCATAATTCTAATCTCCTTTGCCTTAGTTTCACAACAAATGTGGTGAATCTTAACAATGGAGTCTAGCAAGCATTATAGTGACCAATGACACAGACTAGCAAGGTCATTCCAAGAGTGATTGCAATAGAGGCTAACAACATAGCAATGGAGCAATGAAATAACTACTTGTGGTAGAGGCCAACAAGTGTAACAAAGGCCAGTTGCTAAGGCTAGCGAAATCTATGGGGATTTGCAATAGATATCAACAAATGTAGCGGAGATGAGCTACCTATTGAGCATAATAAATGTAGGAATGTATGTTGTCCTACAAATTAACCCCAAAATCCATATCCCTAGTACTGTGTAAATTCTCAGGTTTTGTATGTTCACCACCCTTGCTCTCACATTGAATGTGAGTTGCACAAGAATTTGAGTGAGATCATCACCCAACCTTGGCCGTAAATGTGTTATAGTGTGTTAGCATGGATGGCAGTAGTATATGCATTGAGTGAAGAGGCACTTGGATGCGGGAATATTAGAATTAATAGTATATCATATATAGTAATCTTTTATATTTTAATGTCATTTAATTAAGATTATATATTGATATATATATTAATAGTTAATATATAGTTAATACTAATTAGTTATCCATATAATATAATATATAACTATTAATAATTATTATATACTATAATATATATATTATAACATATGTTTGTTATATAATTATAATTATTTTATAGTTTATATATTATAATATTGATTTATAATATTATTAATGTATGTGGTTATATATAGACTCTTCTCTACAAATTCTAGGGTTTTTTCTGCATAATTGTTTGTGCTTGGCTCTGTGAGAGGGTTATATACTCCCTCTTTGAGCCATATTGTTTTGGGAGTTAATAATGAGTGGATCTACTAAAATTTCTCGTCAATCTCCTCATCTTCAACATCCTTTTCATAGAAAACTTATATGAATTGGGTTTTTGGGTTCGTAACAAACCATCCACTAGGTGCATCACGGCAAGCTACAAATCCAAGGTGCTGCTTGCAAAATGTTGTGCAGTATTGAAAATATGAGGTTACATATAGTAAGATCGAAGAATGTATCTAGTCTTATATGCAATATCAATTTGCTCTGATCAGCAAATTTATTGGATTATGGCCTTCTAAGAAAACTTTGATTGGGTGGATCTGAAACAAATAGAACCCCCCAGGTCAAATAGAATTTGAGTTAGGTTCCAAGGGTCTTTAAATAGTCATTTTCTCTAGCTTAGAACAGACATCGAGGGTTTTTGAAGGAGGGCCATATTTTTTCAACAATGCATGGATCTTCATGCAATTACAAAAGGAGCATAATCTAGAGAAGGAGGATTTTCTTGGATCCTCGATGCAGGTTCACCTCTTTTATCTCCCAAAAAGAATATTGGGAGGAGGAAACCTTTGAAGGCATCGTTAATTCCACCAGAAAATTTTTCAAAGTATCAGAGGCTACCAAGAGAGGGAGGTACATTCCATATTAACAAATATGTGTTTATATGAATATCTCTTGGCCTCTTCCAACCTCAACAGATATTTACTATTAAGATAATGTTTGGAAGGAATCTCTAGATTATGAGCAAGTCCCCTTTAGATTCAAGTGTTTTCATCAATACGAACATCTTATTAGGGATTTTTGAGGAATTCCAAGGAAACATTTGAAGAAAATCATTCTCATAAAGATCCAGTTGTTTTGGGAAAAATACCCCAAATAAGAAGAAAGTTGAGTCCTTAAGGTATCTCAAATCCTAATCAAATCCCTAGTCTAAAAATAGGTTCAAGGCCCTCTCCTCTCTGAAAGAGTCTCTATGGAAAGTCAACATTCAATCATGTATGCAATCAGTAGAAGGTAAATCCCATAAACCTATAGAGTTCATGCAAAAGTATCTTGAAGAGAATCAACAAAATCCATTACCATAGGAGATGATTAGCCCCCTTTTGGAAGAAGCTGAAGAAAAATCCCTACCAAAATATATGGATATAGATGGCCCATGATTGATTGTCCTTGTGGAAGCATGGCACGGAAAATATGTGATGGACATGCTAGTTTACGAGGATGGGATTTTCTATAAGGCCTATCATTGAAGCAAGAAATTGGGCTTAAGTTCCTCACAGTCTAGTCTTGGGGTTTAGATGATAGATTTCAATGTGGTCTCCAGGAAAGACAAATAAAACAAAACATGAAGTTGTAAGAGAGATAAAGCATTAATCCAACGATATGGTGAACAATTAGTGAACTCAGGGAAAGCAAATGTCAGAGGCATTCCCCCCTTTGAAATATTGAATCCTAAAGGAGTTTTCTATGTTTTTACGATTATAGTAGTAATTTTCTAATAGCCTATCCTTGATAGGTGGTTTATTACTTTCAAGTATCTCCTAGATTTTAGTTATCTTTTGAAAATTCAAACAACATGTAACTTTCTCTGTTTAATGAAAGGATGTTTTTACTCTCATATATATATATATATATAACTCGTTATATCCATATATTTTATCTTTGTGTAATTATAAATGAGTTAATTAATAATATATATATATATATATATATATATAGTGATGTTTTATATTCTAATATTAGTTAATTAAGATCATATATTGAAGATATATATTAATAATTAATACATAGTTACTAATATGTTATGACTTATTATAAATATATCTTATCAAACCAAGTTGGCCCCAAGGGTTAGCTCAAGTGGTGTAGAGTTAGATGTGAAGTTATTTGATATTGTTGCTAGTTGTTGTTGGTCAAGGTTTCCACTTTCTTCCATTCCTTTAGAGTGAGGCCCCATAAGCAGGGCTAACAGTTTACCTGGTTTACCATCCAAGTACTCTGGGTTTCTCATGCTTTCATTCCAAGTGTATGTGTGTGTGTGTGTGTGTGTGTGTGCTTTGGTCGGATTTAAAAATTAGTTAATCACCAAAAAATCAATAAAAATTGGATTATTTTTTGTTTTAAAAATTAGCTAATCCACTTTTATGGAGTCATAAAGTTAGAAAAGCTATGAAACTCAACAAAATCTCTCAAAAAATTGGAGTCTTACTTGCAGTTGTTCAAAAAAACTTCAATCTATCCACCAATAACAATAATATAATAGATAAATGAAATTCAATAACTAACTAACTAACTATATATATATATATATATAGAGAGAGAGAGAGAGAGATACATATATAATGTAAAGCAATATAATAAATGCAAAAAAATATAATGGAAAGGTAATTAAGAAAAAGTCAATGATAAGTCTATTACTATAGTCCTAGTCTTCAATGGAGACTATATATATATATATATATACTCGAAATTACCTTTGTTTATAGCAACCCTAATTTACCTTCTCCTCCAACCCTTTTCTTCCCTTATGCATTGTTTATAAGAGTTGTAAGTTAATACCCTTTTCTCCTTTAAGTAGCATGATGATGAAGGGGTAGAGTGGGATGGAAGGGGTTGAGAGATGCAAGAGGGACAGGGATGAGTGAAAGCTTATTTTCTTTTCTTTTCTTTTCTTTTCTTTTCTTTTCTTTTCTTTTCTTTTCTTTTCTTTTCTTTTCTTGTTTAAATTTATATTAAAGAAGGGTGATGAATGTGTGTGGATGAGATTTTTTTTAATTATTTTTATTTATTAAAAAATAATAAAAATGTTGGAAATACTGGTGGGGGGTGAATCAGTATTCCTTTCAATTAGTATTATTATTAATATTTCACAGCATTAGTTAATCTTCAATTATTATCAGTGTTTGTACAATGATAGTAGTAAACAAAAGGAACACAAATGCGCACAGTTTTTAAGGTGGAAACCCCCTCCGGGACAAAAACCACAACGCTTTTCTAATAGTTATTTAATCTTCAACTCCAATTGAAAAGAAAGCTCTGACTTCCTAGAATCTAGAAAAGCATTCTTCTCCATCTCCCATTGGATGGATGCTCCAACACCCGAGATTCTTCAGTAGTCAACTGAATGGATGCCCCAACACCCAATGAACTACAACTCACCCTAGCACCACCCTACCACCCTAAAGTTTTCATAGGCTTGAACCTGTTGGTGACTTCATGCACCAGCCTAGCACCACCCTACCACCCTATATAAGAATAAAAGAATAATGGACTCCCATACCAGGGAAAATGATCCACTTTACAATGATATAGAATGATGTAGAAGAAGAAGACGCACTAGACCATAACCCCAACTATGACACAACCACCTAATGATGATCCTAGACCTCCCGAAACTGCCTCTTCAACTCTTGGCAGATAGACACTTGTACAACATTTACAATGACTCTGTACAATGATACTTTTACAATGATTGTATGCAGTGTTGCCCACTTGAAGACTTCATGTGGTGAACTTCTTGTTGTTGTTCTGCACCTTGATTGCTGCTCTTTTCATACTACCCTTTCTCACTCTTCAAAACATTACATTATTCATTGAGTCTTCTCTTGATGAATATATAATACCTGCAAAAAGTCTTCAAGGAAATACCCATGACATGATAATAGCAAAACTTACTTCATCCTGTAGAGCATATGTCAGTCCTAAACAAAAACAACAAATTAGAATACAAAGAACCTAATGCAATTAAGAGATGAACATGCATATACAGAAGATACTTACCTGGATCTTACCTCTGCTGCATCATTTTGCTACACCTTACTCTTTGCTTCCCTAGAAAGTCTGGTCCTTTGCACCCCTTGACAGCACATGATCTAGTTTTTTTCTTGCCTTCCAGGAGCACAATATTGAATCTGATTTATCTCTGTAATTTCAGATCCCCAATATGTGATCTTCAGTCCTATAGTATCACTCTACGTCTTCTTTCCAATGCAATAGGTTTGACTCGATTTGGATTCTTCAAGGAAAAGTTATGCCCAATATTTCACAATGACCTAATTATGGACTAGTTCAGTAGAGCGAACTTGTACAGCGTGCCATGTATTGCTATTTTCTCCTTAGACTTTGAAATTGATATACATAAAACTACAGTCCATGCACTATCCATCACTTTTTACAGAATTCCAATCCGCTTCTTAGAGAGAGAGTTATGACGATTTTCCCAAGGTCACCTCTTTGCGATGAAATTCGGGAGTTGGCAAAAACCCTAACTTCCATAGATTATATCTCCGAGTGAACCAAGATCTGAAATTTGGTCACTACTTTTGGAGGATATATGAGATTTCTTTTTATAGAGTTGACAGGGGCTTCTGTAGAGAATGTTGGAGGGATTTTGGGAGCTTAAAAATTTATTAATTATTGACTATTCAATGACCAAAATCAATTATAAATGCCATGCCACAACCCCATGGGGTTTTAGCCCACTAATTGGGGTTACTAACTTCAATTTTGAATAACTTTCAAACCATGAGGAATTACGAGGAGAACTATATACCGATAGAAAGATATTTTTGAGTAGAGTATTCCTATAATGGTTATGAGACGAAAAACCATGAATGATGATTCCCAATGTGCCATGGAATTTCATGTTCATCCTTGGTGCTGCTTGTGTTGACATCAATGACAACCTCAGATCATCTTTAGATGAACAATCTCCCCCTTTGGCATTTATGTCAACACAAGTACTCCCCTTCCGATCAAGGCACCTCTTCCTATTGCCTTCTCTCCCCCTTTGACATCAATGTAAAAGGGTAACTCCCCCTAACACACAACCATCCTGCGGACCTATACACACTTCCACTCCCCCTTTATTTTTTGAATAAGGAAAATCTAATGAGAACTTGGGAGAATCTGAAGCTTATGGTGAAGATATTAGTGATTTGTTCTTTTGTACCAACATATTCAAGTTTGATATTCTTTTTAGCGACTTGTTCTCTAACAAAATGATATTTGATCGGAATGTGTTTTTTTAATGCATGAAAGGATTCTTGGAGATGCTGATGGAACTGGTGTTATCACAGAATATGGGAATAGGCTCACTGAATTGTACTTGAATATCTTGTAAAGTTTGTTTCATCTGAAGGACTTGAGTACAACAAGTTGCCGCTGCAATGTATTTTGCTTCCGCTATAGATAACAAGATTGAGGTTTGCTTTTTGCTCAACCATAATATGAGACAACCACCTAAATAGAATGCCACTCCACTAGTAGTCTTACGGTCATCAACGCTTCCTGCCCTTTATGCATCTGTAAAGGCTTGAATAATGAGATTGTTGCCCTTGGGATACCACAAGCCATATTCTAGTGTGCCCTTTAGATATCAAAGAATTCTTTTGACAGTAATAATATGTGATTCTTTTGGTGTTGCTTGGAATCTTGCTACTTGTCCAACTTCTTGCATAACATCTGGTCGGGAGGTTGTTACATATAGCAGACTACCAATCATAAATTTGTACAACCTCTAATCCACATGCTTAGATGAGTCGTATATGCTCAATTTGCAACCTGTTACCATCGGAGTAAGGACGGGTTTGCAATCTTCCATTTTGAATTTCTTGAGAATTTCCTTGATGTACTTGGCTTGACATATAAATATTCCTTTCTCTTGCTGAGATATTTGAAGCCCTAAGAAGTATGTCAACTCACCAAGTAAAGACATCTCGAACTCACTTTGCATCTTTGTAGCAAATTTCTTACTTAGTTGATCATCATTGCTACCAAAGATTATATCATCCACATATACCTCAACGATTGTTAAATTATATTTATCTATTTGTACATAAAGATTGCTATTAGCATCACCTTTCTTGAACCCTTGTTGATGTAGATATCCATCAAGATGAGCATCCCATTCTCTGGGAGCCTGCTTGAGACCATACAGAGCCTTGTTTAACCTGCAAACATAGTCTTCTTTTTCTAATAGTAGAAAACCTTCCGGTTGTTCGATGTAAACTTCTTCTAATTCGCCATTCAGAAATTCTGACTTAACATCCATTTGGTTGACTTTTATTTTTCTTGAACATGCATAGGCGAGAAACATCCAGATGGCTTCCATTCTGGCAACTAGTGCAAATTTTTCATCGAAATCAATTCCTTCCACTTCTGCATATCCTTTGCAAACCAATCTTGCTTTGTTTCTAGTAACCTGTCCATCTTCATTCAATTTGTTCCTGAACACCCATTTAGTCCCAATGAAATTTTTATCTTTTTGTCGTGGAACTAATTCCCAGGTGTTATTCTTCTCGATTTGATCCAATGCTTCATTCATAGCTGCTACCCAATGTTCATTATGGATGGTTTCCTCAAAACTACTAGGCTTAAAGGTTGCTAGAAAAGTAATGTGAGCTTGTTGTGATGAACAAAGTTGTCGACCTTTTCTTGTTCCAATTCCTTCATTTATGTCACTAATGTTTTGATTTGACAGATGGTTCTTTTGAATCCATTCTTTTGTTCTCTTTGGAGGAGCTTCTTGTTGCTTTTGTTGGACTTCTCTCTTGAGGTCTCGTGTCATTGTATTATTGATTTCTTCCAACGCCCTTGAGCTGTTGGAATAGTTTTGGACAGTGTTTCCCTTCTTCACTTCTTTACACAGTGAGACTAATTCAGCTTCTAATGCTTCCCTTTCTCGGTTGCTTTCTTCCAACTTCTTTTGAAGTGACTCTTCAATACATTTGTGTTCTTCAACTTCAATTTTGAGACCTTGAACTTGTTCTTCAAGAGTATTGGAACGGATCTTCTCAACCTTGAGCTCTTTTATAAGCTTGATTGCCTCCTTAGAAAATTCTTCTATGGTCAACCCTTCTTCTTTGTTGTTTGATACCTCTTGTTTATTGTGCTTGGCCATAAATAGTACTCTCTCATTGGCTTCTTCTTCACTGTCACTGTCTTCATCGGATGATGAGCTATCTTCTTTAGAGAGAAAGTTCCTTTTGAATCCTTTCTTCTTGCCAATTTTTAGTTTTCTCATAAAGTAAGCATATTCTCCATCTAAAAAACCTTCTTCATCATCTTCCTTTTCTTCACACTTGCAGGTGCAGGTCTTTGCCTTTGAAGGTTGTTTTTCCTTATTGGTTTTCTTAGATGTAGCGAACGCAGTTTCTAGATGTAAAGTATCATCTTCTTCATCAAGTCTCATTTCATATGTTATGAGAACTCCATGTAATTCCTCTTTGCTGCATTTGGCCATATTTGCACTGTATTCTAACACTGATACCTTTGGGTTGAATCTTCCTGGTAACGTTCTAAGAATATTTCGTATAATAGTCTTCTCATCAACGGGCTCTCCCAATCCTTCCAAAGTGTTGGTTATTTCATCAACGTGTTGGAAGTATGCAGCAATGTTGTCATCTTCTTTCATTCTGAGTTGCTCAAATTTTGCTCTGTAGATTTGAAGCTTTGCTTCTTTGAAATTTGAGTCCCCTGCATATATATTCTCAAGCTTGTCCCATACATTTTTTGTGGTTTTATAGCCCAACACCTTATGATAAGAAGATTCAATAAGTCCACTGATAATAATATTCTTTGCTTTTGCATCATTTACCAAATTCTTCTTACCTTGTGAATCTGTGGTTGGTGTAAAGCCATTTTGAACAGTGTCCCATACTTTGTAGCCTTGCACCAAGAGATAGACCTCCATTATTCCTTTCCAGAGTGCATAATTATTTTCATTGAACAGAGGTACACCATTCTTGGTATGCTCCATGATCTCCTTCTAGTTGTTAAACTGTTATTGAAGGAACCAAGCTCCGATACCAATTGTTGGAAATACTGAGAAAGGGGGGTGAAACAGTATTCCTTTCAATTAGTATTATTATTCCTTCAGAGCATTAGTTAATCTTCAATTATTATCAGTGTTTGTACAATGATAGAAATAAACAAAAGGAACACAAATGCACACAGTTTTTAAGGTGGAAACCCCCTCCGGGACAAAACCACTGAATGCTTTTCTAATAATTCTTTAATCTTCAACTCCAACTGAAAACAAAGCTCCAACTTCCTAGAATCTAGAAAATAATTCTTCTCCAGCTCCCACTCGATGGATGCTCCAATGCTCGAGATTCTTCAGTAGTCAACTGAACGGATGCCCCAACACCCAATGAGATACAACTCACCCTAGCACCACCCTACCACCCTGAAGTTTTCACATTCTTGAATATGTTGGTGACTTCATGCACCACCCTACCACCCTATAGAAGAATAAAATAAGAATGGACTCTCGTACCAAGGAAAATGATCCACTTTACAATGATATAGAATGATGTAGAAGAAGAAGACACAGTAGACCATAACTCCAACGATGACACAACCAGGGAATGATGATCCTAGACCTCCCGACATTGCCTCTTCAACTCTTGGCAGATAGACAGTTGTGCAACTTTTATAATGATGCTTTTACAATGACTCTGTACAATGATACGTTTAAAATGATTGTATGCAGTGCTACCCACTTGAAGACTTCATGTGGTGAACTTCTTGTTGTTGTTCTACACCTTGATTGTTTCTCTTGTCATGCTACCCTTTCTCACTCTTTAGAACATTAGATTATGCAATGAGTCTTCTCTTGATGAATATATAATACCTGCAAAAAGTCTTCAAGGAAATACCCATGACGTGATAATAGCAAAACTTAACTCATCCTGCAGAGCATATGTCAGTGCTAAACAAAAACAACAAATTAGAATACAAAGAACCTAATGCAATTAAGAGATGAACATGCATATATAGAAGATACTTACCTGGATCTTACCTCAGTTGCATCATTTTTCTGCACCTTTCTTTTTGCTTCCCTAGAAAGTCTAGTCCTTTACACCCCTTGACAGCACTTGATCTAGTTTTTTTCTTGCCTTCTAGGATCACGATATTGAATCTGATGTATCTCTGTGATTTTAGATCCCGAATATGTGATATTTGGTCTTGTAGTATCCCTCTGATTCTTCTTTCCAATGCAACAGGTCTGACCTGAATTGGATTCTTCAAGGCAAAGTTATGCCCAATCTCTCACAATGACCTAATTATGGGCTAGTTTTGTAGAGCGAACTTGTACGACGTGCCACGTGTCATTTTTTCCTCCTTCGGCTCTGAAATTGGTACACAAAAAACTAAATTTCGTACACTATCTGCCACTTTTTACAGAATTCCAATCCGCTTCTCAGAGAGAGTTAGGACTATTTTCCCAAGGTCATCTCTTTGAGATGAAATTCGAGAGCCTGCAAAAGCCCTAACTTCCACAGATCATATCTCTGAAAATATAGCTAACCAAGTTCTAAAATTTGGTCACGACGTTCATCAGGATTTATTCTCAAATGGGTTTTAATTTCAGCATCTAAGACTTTTCATAAATAAATTTATAGCGAAAATTCCACGATCGCTACTTTTGGAGGATATATGAGATTTATTTTTATAGAGTTGATAGGGCTTCTATAGAGAATGTTGGAGGGATTTTAGGAGTTTAAAAAATTATTAATTATTGGCTATTAAATGACTAAAATCAATGATAAATTCCATGCCACAACCCCATGGGGTTTTAGCCCACTAATTGGGGTTTCTAACTTCAATCTTGAATAACTTACAAACCGTGAGAATTACGAGGAGAGCTATATACCGATAGAAAGATATTTTTGAGTAGAGTATTCCTATAATGATTATGAGATGAAAAACCATGAATGATGATGCCCAATGTGTCATGGAAGTTCAGGGTCATCCTTGGTGTTGTTTGGGTTGACATCAATGACAACCTCAGATCATCTTTAGATTAACAAAAAATGATGAGTTTTTTTCCTTAGTTGTGAGGTTTTCTTCTTTAGTATTTTAATTGTTCTTTTATTTTATTTTTTTAATGATTTTTTTAATAGTGATAATTATTTTGTTATAGTTTTAAATATGTAGTAATTTTAAAACTAGGGAAAAATAATTTTCGTTGATAACATTTCTTTTGGAATTGAGGGTTGATTTTAAAACTTTGGTTATAAAGATAACAGCTGTCACTACCAAGGTTTCAAACAAGCCCTAATTTTACCTTAAAAAAGAAGTGCCACTAATAACAGAACTTTGCAATTTGAGAGTTGATTTTATGATTTGATTGAAATAACACTAATTATAAATGGCATGCTTTCAAAAATGTTGTAATTTTAAGTTAAAAAAATAAAAAATAAAATAAAATTAAGGGTTAAGGCAATGGTTTCAAATAACTTGCAATATGAATATGAAAAAATAATAACATTAGTAACACCACTTTTCGATTTAAAGGTTGATCCTGAGGTTTTTGTTCACAACAATATACATTTTCAAGAGCATAATTGAAAAATGTCATAATTTTAACTTTGGAATTTATAAAAATAAAATTTTAAATGGTTAATTATGAGAGCACCACTTTTTAATTCAAGAGTTGAATTTGGTGTTTTTTGCCCAAAAATATGGTGATTTTAGAGTTAACATTCATATTTTAAGGTTGCAATTGTCATCATGTAAGCAAGTATATCATCATTACTAGTATCACTTTTCAATCAGTGGTTGATTTTTTTAAATTTTAATTGCAACAGTACAAATTGTTAAGGCTGTGATTTCGAACAAGTTATAATTCTAATCCCAATAAAGACATTATTATTATCTTCAATTTTGCATTTAATATTTTATTTTAAAGTTTTTGTTAATAACATTACAAGTAATGATTATAAAATGTTATAATTTTGATCCTATTCAAAACATTCCACTATTGAAAATACACTGAAAATGTCAAAAATGTCCCCAAAAAGTACATTTTTTCCTAAATCTTAAGTAATTGATTAGACCATGGTAAAATTTACTCTCACATATCTAATTGTAGAATCTTTTAACATTGCGGAATCATGTTGCTAAAATCATCCATTCATAAATAATCCTTTTAACTATTTCAATTCCAGAAGGAATTCAAACAGTTATATACCATTGATGAAAGTTAGCAAAATAACTTATAGGTAAAATTTTATACTTGAGGTAAATACCAATCAATCTAACCTAAAAAAATTAATATTGTTCCTTTAAAAAAATTCTTGCAACATGTTATACAACACTTCATGCATTCCCCCCTATAAAACCTTGACCCAAGATCATTCTAAAGTAGTTGTCCCACATAGTCATGATGTAGTAAATTCATTATGATTTTTGTTGTGCAAGGAATGAAATCAAATGCAGGAAAGGAAATGAAACACAGACAATGAAATGTAAGAGAAAACACAATAATATGGAGAAAATATAACTTATATTAATAAGTGAAATAGAAAAATAATATAGAACACAAATTGGCTAGAATGGTGGTCGCTAATTTTGAATAGAGAGATGACAACTATGTGCATTTTCAAAATATCTTATAAGAGGCTGAAATAATGGCCTTTTAACGTAAATAAAGGACCCTATATGTACAAAAATATAACCCTAGAATATGAAACACTAAAAGGTTTGCAAGCCTCGAGGTGGTTAGTTTATACATCAACTTCTCAAGGGAGTAAATTTTGCATACAATATGTCTTTGGTGCACAAAATAGCCCATTAAAAATAAATATCTAAGTATTGCAACTTTCAACAAGGGCGAGGATATGCCATGGCAATTGTTGGCCCCCAAAATTGCTAAGAAACATTTTTTATGGCCTCAAAACATCCCCATAAGTGCGGGACCCAAAAAATCATAGAAAAACTACCAAGAAGACAGAGAACCATTGTGATAGTGGAATACATGGGTGGCCATCTATATTCACTTGGATTAGTATTGTTAAAAAATATCGTTTAGGACCTCAAAATGGCCCCAGAAATTTGGGACCCAAAAAATCATAGAAAATATACCAAGAAGATAGAGAATCATTGAGACAATGAAAGATATGGGAGGACACTAATATCCACCTAGATTATTCATCACCCATTAGGAATAAATGGTCTCTATTGTGTCAAGTTCCCTCATCATATGCAGGAAGTTATGCTAAACTTGGGTCCTAGTGAACGAATTTCTTTGGTGAAGATGTTGACCAACATTGACAAACTAATAAATTTGGATGTGTTGCTAGTGCTTTTTTTGCCTTGTTGTCTATTATCTAATCTATTGTGGCAGATATGATTTTGTATGAGGAAGATATGCTCATCTGAAGTTTGGCACAAACAACAAAAATTATGTGCAGGTGGGACCCCAGGGTGCTACATGGCACTCCCATATGATACCACATGAAGGCTTAGTCAATAGGCTAAATGAGGATGATGTGGTAGATGTAGGATGAGTGACATGATGTGGCCTCGACTCATCACACAATGAGTCGACACATGGTAGGCTAAGGTGGAATTATGTGGACCAATGGAAAAGTTCCATGTGGACCAATCAAATGATGCCACATAGCACCCTACTAGAGGCCAAAATGGCTTGGCCCAATGGAAATTCAGTCAATGGTTCAACAATCAATTTTGGAGCCATTGAGGTTCAACCCCACCACCTCTAGGTCGAATGGAAACACCCTAACCACCAGGTCATGGGCTATATATATTAATTTACCTTTAGAGAAATTATATTTAAAATTTTTATGAACCCATGGTGGAAAAGGGGGCGGCGAAGCCCTCCAACTTTGGTGGCTCCACCAAACCTCCACTAGTCTAGATATAACCTTTGCCATTGAAAATCACATGGGTCAAAGTCGTATGTCGTGATCACGTGGGGCCATATGGTTTGGTTGGGTTTAATATATGTTGATATTGTTGTTATTTAGAATGACATAGACATATTAATATATGGTTTAAGCCAATATATCATATACGCATAATATATGGTTAAAAAATTAAGCATGCCACTTTATTTCATCCAACCAGTTAAATATATAAACCAATGTTTTTGGAATGCGAAGATACCAGCATATATAGGTCAGCTACAAAGACTCATCATGTAGGCCGAGAGGGGACTAGTACCCAAGAGGGCACAGAAATTGAGGTATATTATGTGGCATGTTTCGCAGTGTATTTTATATAATGTTCCAATAATATTTTGATTTGTTATGGCACAAAATTTGAGGAAGTGATAGCTCTAGAACCTGCTCAAGTTTATACTCATTTATCACGAAATTTCCCAAGGAATCCACTAGTGTGGTTAGAATTTGGATTTGATTAGTTTATTCTTGGGTCATATCCAAATTTGAGGTATTTCTATGTAATTTTATTTATTTTGCTAAGATAATATA
This sequence comes from Pinus tabuliformis, assembly GCA_031772625.1. NCBI lineage: Eukaryota > Viridiplantae > Streptophyta > Pinopsida > Pinales > Pinaceae > Pinus > Pinus tabuliformis. The sequence continues at coordinate 564,084,019 of CM062818.1, read as the reverse complement.
GAGGCCTCTCCACTTTGAACCTGGGCCTGGAAACATAGCTCACACATTGTGAGTGAACTATGTTAACAAATATTGGTGCATTATCTATAATGTCTTCATTTTTTGTTGCTCTGGATGTTTCGTTTATGGTATTTTCATGCTTTTTAATCCATTCTATTTAACATCACCGAAGGAAAGATCACAAATCATGTTGGTATCAGAGCGGTCTTCTTTGATGAGAATTGTGAGCGTGGATGCTTACTAGGGCCAAACTCAAAGAAGGTGAATGGAAACTCAAGTATTTTAACCCCAAGATTGTATATGAAACACAAAGAAATAAAATGGAGGATAATTATGTGCGCACAAAGAATGAGTAGGCTTTCCATAAGGCCTTCTACCAGATAGCATATCAGGTGGAAACCTTATTTACAGATTATGGAAGGAGAATGGGAAAATAGGACAAGAAAGAGGGAGCTCCAACATATGATAATGCATCAGTACACTGAGGAGGTGGGGGAGAACCTCCCAAATCTCGATCTTCAAGTTCAAGCCCTTCCTCTTCCCCTCATTCTCATCATTCAAATAGTCATCGAAGACATGCTTCTAAAAATTCATTTTTAAGTTAGATGTGAAATTTGATTTTCCCATGTTTAATGGAGAAGCTAATGCAGAAAATCTAAATGATTGGATTAGATAGATAAAAGTTTATTGCTATATACAACAGATCAAAGAGGATGAAACAATGATTCAATTGGAATCTCTTCAGCTAGAAGACATGACTCTTGTATGGTGGGAGAGAAAACTTCAGAAAGATAGTAAGGATAATGGTAAACTCCTTTCATCATGGCCTAAGTTTATTTCTTCATTAAGAGGGAAATTTTACCCATTGGGTTATGTTGTCATTGCAAAAAACACTCTCCAAAATTTGTTCTACACTTGAATTTTTGAGCCTACTGTGGATCTTTTGATCACTCGTTCCATAATCACTTTATGGTCAATCGATGCTTTGTTAAGTATTCTAGTATTTTCCTCAGTTTGTAAGTGTCAGATTCCCCTGCTCGTGCATGCTCAGTCTGCAGTAAGCTCATGAGTACACTCTTTTATGTAAGCTTGAATAGACATAGCACAATTCCATCAAAATAGTACATGTGCCATGTTCAGCCTATGTCGACAGCTAGTTCACATTTCGTCGACGGTCTCTCAATTTTGGTTGTGATTGTTCTTCTATATCAAGGAGTATTTCAAAATGTTGCTTTTGTGCACCTTCACTCTTGCAAGCGTCACATTCATGTTTACGACTATCGATTTCACTTGTTTTCACTTTAAAAAGTGTCATTTTCATGATATCTTCATTCTAGCAGGTGTCGCTTTCAATGTCATTCATGTTTTTCAAGTGTCATTTGCACTTTCCTCTCGTTGTCGCAAGTGTCATCTTTAGCATGGAAAGTGTCACACATCATAAAAATATAGTTTTCTCTTGCTTATAAAGGGGTAATATTGGTGCTAATGTGTCATTCTTATCATCTAGACATATATTTCACTCATTCTCAAAGTTTCAAGCACTATCGCACAAGCGTCACCACTGTTGTCGTAAAGTGTACCTTTAGTGTCGCACTTGGGTAAGCCATCGCAGTGTCATTGCATTGAGCGAAGTATGTTTTTCACGTGTTATGAGTGATCAATGTTGTGTCATCAAATTTTATAAGTTTGTGATCATGCTTAAGTTTTATCATTATTCACTTTGGTCCCACTGATCCCACACTTATCCAAATCCAGAAAAGTTCCTACCCAAGCAATTTGGCCTCACTCAACCTTCTTGAGCTGTGAACTGCGCATTCTTAGACCTAAAGCTTCAACCTTGTCTCTTGGCACTAGGAAATGCACCCTTCCATAACTACTCATTACACAGTCTTAGTGTTCAGTCCTAACCCTTTAGCTCTAGAATTGCACAGTCTCTACCTTCATTTAGCCTCGTCTATGAACTGCATAATCTCCAACATCAAGCCTCCAGCTTGAGCTCTTGAATTGTGCAAGTCCTAGGCCTTTTTCCATTTATAACTATGTAGTGGGAAACCTCAAGGCTCAAGCCTTAAGCCTTCCACCTTCATCCCCTCAATTGCGCAGTTTCCTAGCCCTAGCTTGTATGGCTTGTGCACTGTGTAGTCTCAAGACTCAAGCCTTAGCCTTAACCTATTGAACTGCACAATTGTGAAATCCCTTTGCCTCTATCCTTATAGAACTGTGTAGTGGGAAACCTCAAGCCTCAAGCCTTCAGCCTGATCCCTTGAGCCCCTCAATTGTGAAGTTGTCTAGCCCTAGCCTGCATGAAATGCACACTACGCAATCTCAAAGGATAGGTCCTGGCCCCTAACCTCCTAAGCTATGCAATTGTGTAATCCCTGAGCATGTCTCCCATCCTATCACCCAGTTCTATCTCAGTCAATGGTTTCCATGAACATATTAGACTAGGGTTTTATAAGATTTATGTCGTCTTGTCATGAGTGGATTCCAGTTTCAAGTATTCTATCATGTTATGACAGGATGATGATGAAGGAGATGGAGAAGGAGACCCTGCTAGAAAACACCTTTGTAGTCATAAGCACAAGTTGATCAATCAATAAAGACAAAGGGAAACCAGATTGTGATAGTAGCTAGAGATCAAAGATCACAGATAAGACTCCCTACCTTCAAGCCATATGGAGGAGGAAGAAGAAGAACATGTTCTATCTTTCAAGAAGACACAAAGCAAGCACCATCAAATAGTGGCTTGAATTGTCATGTCATCATGCAATCCATGTCACTAGAGTCATGTCATGTCATATCATGAGACATAATTTCCCACATCATTTGTGGATTATGTAAATTCAATATTGGAGAAATGTAACGTAAAGTGGAAGTCCAAGAATCATCCATGGAACGAAAAAAGTCATGAAGGAGTCAAAGAGTCATAGAGAAGTCAAACAGTCATGAGGGCAGTCCAAGAGTCACAAGGGAGGTGAATGGTCACCCAATTTGTTATATATACACCCTCAAAGCTCATGCAAATTTCTTTTCACCTTGGCTCCTCCTACTAGGCATAATAGAGAGAGAGAGTTATTTTAAAGGAGCAAGTGGCTTCTTTAATTCTGCACTATTGGAGTTAGTGGTGTTATTTGTATAGTTGTATCTTAGAACTTTTCTTAATTACAAATCTCATTGAGCTAGCACACTTTCATGTGTATGTTGTAAATATTGTAAGACTATTCTTTGAATGTTTATGATGTATGTTGTTTTCATCCGTACTAAGAAAATTGAACTATTTTAGTGGCTTTGGTACTTATCTTGTTGAAGATGTATTGTATGTGTTTTAACAATCATTGCTTCCATGTGAACTATTTCACTAGTTGATCAACAATTCATTCATATGTATATGCTTGTGTGTATTTACTAGATTGGTACTATTAATCTTCTTTTAAAGGCTCACTTTTCTCTCCCTTTCGATAGAAGAACCTTGATACATTCTGTAGTTGAACATTCCACAAGGAATTCTCACTTATTCACTTGAAATCACATGTGCATTACTCTCTTGTGTTAAGCACTATAGCCAAGGAAAATCTATGAGAACATATGGCAATTGGGCCTTATTTCTAGAAGGGATCCCACACCAATGGTGTAAAGTCTGATTGGGAATTTTCATCGGAGAGACCCTCTTGGTTAATGGATTTCTAGCACCATCAAAAAATGGTGCTATAAGGAGGGCCAGATGAAAAGTTTTTCCCATTGATTCAGTTTTGAATCTCTTATCTTAAATGGATCATCCCCAAATCATAATCCTAGAATGTTTCTATAACCTATCCCCTGGTCAAATTTTCATCTCCGCAGAACAAATTGATGAATTCTCCCAATTTAAGTTTGATAGTAAGGGTGATGCATATATTAGCGAGCATGCATCTATTTTTCTTAAGTTTTGTTGACACTTTGAAATTGACTATGAATATGTGCCTTGTATTCTTTTATTCCTCACACTAAAAGGTTGAATTAACTGATGGTGTCATACTCTACCACCCACTTCCATTCATTCTTTTGAACACCTTATCAAGGAGCTTCATTTAGCATTTGATAGGTATGATTACCGGGATTTTATTAAAAGAATCAATCAACTAAGAATGAAATATAATGAATCAGTTGAGGAGTTTTCTAATTGATTTCTTCACCTTTGTTATGAATTTCCTTGACAAGACACATATTGGGATTTCTTGAAACAAAATTTTGAGTGTTTGGTTCACATATCTTTTCATGGTGACTCTGAACCCCCTGATGTTTTTTCTTCCCCGACTCTTGTAAATCATGAAACACCTCTAATTTTAGAGGAGGAACCTACTATTCCTTTTATTCCTTGTCATCCTCCTTTTCCAGTTATCATGTGGGTGCCTCCTTACGATGATGTCGAAGTTGGTAAATATGAAAATCAAATGGTTGATCCATCTCTTCAACATTCATCCATTTCTCATGATCTAGATTTGATGGAGGAAACCTTGGAATGGTTCATGGATCTTAGGTTAAAGGTTAATCCTTCCATTCCTCGAGATGATATGAGCATTCATAACCCCAATCCTAAATCTGGTTCCACTAAAATTATTACTTCTTCAAAGGACATATTTCATCCTCTATCATCTACATTCCATGACTCTTTGTACCATGATCCACTTGATCAATCTTCTCCACCAACTAGTTCTTTACATTCTCTTGATTTTCAAGTTGTTGGTTCAAATTGCGATCAGGTACAAGAAAGTCACATTATGCAAGTAGAGGAGTAGGAAAGTTAAGATAATTTTGATTTCTCTTCCTGCTTTCAAAATTCTCTATGCCAAGATGATGCTCTTCCATTCTTGACTGATTTTGAACCTACCAATCTCGGTAGTCAATCAAATGAAGTTGAGTTGATTAATCAATCTATAGTCTTGGGAAACCATCATTCTAATATTCATGACTTCATTGATGTATGCGATGATGAATGCCCAAGTGCATCAGTTTATCTTTTGTTTTCTCGAGAAGATTTTGATTCGAAAAAATTAGATCTGGAATCTGACACAGCAAAAGAAGATGTCCTTATTGAAATTTCCTCTTCATCTCACTATCATTTGTGCTCTATTGTTTTCAATGCATCTAATTGCAATGAAGATAATCCATGCTCTTCAATTTGTTCATATGATTATATAACTTCTCAATTGACACAAGGTAGTGAGCTTAGCCACGATGGAAAAGGAAACAATCAAATCATTGAGTATCCATTTTACTCCTTGTCATTTTCAATTTTTCATGAAGGAAAATCTTCAAATCAGCGTGCTCATGAAATTTCCCTGATTCATACATTTCTATATTTGTGATAAAAATAATCTTTCGAATTGAGTAATCTAGTTGTTGAATTTGTAAAATTTGATCAAATCAGTGATAGAGAATGTTTCCATCTGGTTAGTAGTGGTCATATCAAAATTACCAGTAGCAATTATCGACACACCCTGCATGATCTAATTCAATCTTCAAAATGTGATTCTACAATCCTTGAAATCTCTATGAATTATCAAGAAGTTAAGGCACTTCAACTTCTGTTGATAGTTATTTCATGATCTCGTGACTCTGGTAAGATCCCCCAAATAAGTCGGATCTATTTTTTCTCACAAAAAATTTTTATTTGCATGGTTTCACTTGATGTAAATTTCTTATTGAAAGATGTTTGGTATTTTGGATATAGTCTTTCAAACTTTCAAGATTCAATTTCTAATCAGATTCAAGATTCTATTTTAGTTTATTCATCTCCATGCAAGGCTCTTGTAATTAACTCATGTTTGGATTTTTTATCTCTCATAGAAGAAAAGAACTACGAAGTTGATCATTTAAAACGTTGTCTTTGGCCGAAGGAATCATATTAATCAAAATATTCAGCTCTTGGTTTTTCTTTTGAATTTTATACAGGTAATATTTTTCTTCATCACACCTTACTATCTTTAGCTGAACGAATCATGTTTATCAGAATAGTCGGCCCTTGGTTTTTCTTGTGAATGTTATACAGATAATATTTTTCTTCATCACACCTAAAATCCTCTTGAGTGCTAGTGAATGCATGAGTTATTTGGTGAATCAAATTCTTCTTCACTCATTGTATCCTCATTGGTTTCATGTTTTTTCTATATTGTCATTGCTTTTCACTTCCTTCAACAATTATGATGATGCTAGTGTAGTTTTTAACCAGTTACAAGGAAATGATTTATTATATTTATCATGTGAGGAAGATGATTATTTTGTTCAAGGAATTTGTAAATCTATTCAAACTGATCTATCTTTGTTGTCTTTTAATCGAGAATCTCATGCCACAAATGGTCCATCTGATCATAATATTAACTATCATTTGTTTTATCATTTTCCCACAAGTATATATGATGACAATTGTTTCAAATTAATTATTATTTATGGCTTATATCATGTTGGCATGAGGAGCTCAGACCCAGGTTCAAAGTTAAATGTGCTAACCAAAAAAACCCTATACAACCGCCCCTTTCGGCAACGACCTTCTCGCACATACTGTAGTCTCACCCGAGGCGATATTGGGGGATGCTAGAACCAGGTTTTTGCATCTAGAGGGACTATGTAGTGTGGTTGTGAGGTTTAATCAGTTTAGGTCTTAATCAAACCTTCACGAACCATTAATCTTATTGTTACAATCGTAGAGCATTTTCCTACTTAACAGACTTGTGAGTTGCGCGTAACTAGTCTAACATGTATTATTCATCATATAAAATAGTATTTGAATCTTCGTGATGCACTTGCAAAAGAAATGTGCAAAAACGAACCATAAACAGGCTAAAACATAGAAACTATGCAAACATAAGAAAATACACAGATTTGTCTCAAATTATTCTTTATTAGTTCAAGTCTTCACAGATCCAATCTTTCTAACCTTGCGCACATAGCTGCAAGGGCCTACGCAAACAGCTGTAAACTCACCAAGGACTCTATGCACACAACTACAAGAGCCTTCCCCTTTGCCTGAATACAGAAAGATAAAATAGATTTAGCACATTACATTCAACTTAGCTGACTGCCTTAGACTTGCTAAGACATCCCTTTATATATTCTTTTACCCTTACAATACCATGCTCTACAAACCATGGGTGGAGATCAAAATAATCTAGATAATCCCGTCCCTTTACAAAAGAAGGGGCTTTGACCCACCCTAAATCCCCTTTGACTCTTACAATCCTACGCTAATCATGCTCCGCTCCTCAAAATGCGGAGACTTTACATGACTCAGACAAAAACTTAGACCTAGGGGGACCCCTACCCAACATCTCACTATTTGGATACTTATCAAGTAGGTGAGGCACTTTAGCCTTCATTGATGGTTATGTCAGGCCCTCGGTGTCTTGATAAGCCTTCTAAATATGATCAGATTCATTTTCCCTTACAAGATTCTCATTCTGATCTTGTGTTTTTAATTGAAAAAACGTATTTTCAAGGATTTCAAGGTTCCCAAAAGAATTGTTTCGAATTTCATGATCTAATCACTAAATGGTTGGAGAAATCTTATCTGGAAAGCTCTATCACAAATAACAAGTTTCAATATTTTCTCATGCTTGCTAAGGTGGGCAGTACAGATGAAGATGCATTCACAATAAGTTTCTAATATTTGTTTGATTATGGTTTTCATCGAAAAGGTAAGAATGTGAGTTGGTTAGAAGTAGTGACTATGACATATCTTTTTGCTAACATGCAAGACCTTCCATTTGTTTTGCAAGTTCTTCAAGCTATTATCTTTTATATCGCACATTTTTATATATGTTTTAATCGCTTCTATCTTTGTGTATGCAGGTCGGGAGCAATTATGGTGGCTACATTGGAAATTTTATTACACTTGACCCTGACCTGTTGGTTGGTTAGGCTATGAGTAGGTCTAGTTGCATACTAGGATCCCCTCACGTACTCATCCTACACTTTCTTTCTATACTCTTTCTTCTGTTTTCTTGCTTTTGTCTTGCATCTTGTTTTCGTTTTATCCTTCATTTTGTTTGTCCCTTTGATTTTGTTTCATTTTTATTTTATGTTTTTTTTATTAATATTTTGCATGAAGGATGTTCCCTTCGTCTTGAAAGACAATGTGCAAAAATAGAAAAGGGCTTTGTGACACTGTAACATTCGGCTAACCTTCAGTTCTTCTTCTTCATCTTTGTTACACCTTTTGGTCAATGATGTTCTAATGGAAAATGTGATCCTTGCATAAGGAAAGCTTTGTGTCGAACCATGATATCCATGTCTATTCAGGAAACCTAATGCCTACACTTAATCCTTTATGTTTCATTGTTTCCATGTTGATCTGAACAAGTAGAGAAGGACGAGGGGGAATTCTAAACAATATAACCAATATTAGAGGTTTTATATATGCTTATTTGAAGGAACAACCTCTTATGCTCTCACTAAGTTTGGATTCCTCTTCCACCCCATAAAATGAATAAGTGTCAATGCATATTTCTATATACAATAAGCAAATAAAGGGTGAAAGAAGAGAAAGGCTTCCTATGTAGGGAGGTAAAGCAAGCAACTCCATCGATGTATTTTTTAGGTTCATTAGCAGCGGAGCAATGTTTGTGTTCCTGAAGTGACTCTGCCAGGGTACTTTCTAAGCATGTTGGCAGCGGAGCAACACCGGAGATGAAAAACTATACTCTAAAAATCTACAACTCGTGAATAACATTACCCTTCTCCTAATATAAAACAATGTGATATGGTTGGTTTTATGATTGTGTTCAACTGAGAAAGGATGAAGAGTATTATTTTTATACATGGGGTAAGTGGGGAAACCAGAGTAATCTGAACAATGAATTAATGCTCCTTAAGGAACTAGACCTTGGACAAAAGATTTGACCAAGTAAGAGAAGCTAGAGTTCTACCAGTGTGTCACCAAGTGTTGTCACTGCGATAAATACCCTCCAAAATTTGGTCTATACATGAATTTCGGAGCCTATTTTGGATCTTGCAATCATTCATTCCATATTCACTTTATGGTCAGTCGATGCTTTCTTAATTATTATAGTCTTTTCCTCAATTTGTATGTGTCAAATTCAACTGCTTACGCATGCTTATTCTGCAATAAGTTCATGGGCGCACTCTTTTATGCAAGCTTGAACAGGCATAGAACAAGTTCATCAAGATAGTTCATGTGCCATGTTCAACCTATGTCAAAATTTAGTGCGCACTTTCATCGATGGTCTCTCACTTTTGGTTTCAATTATTCTTTTATTTTGGTGAGTTTTTCAAATTGTCACTTTTGCACACCTTTGCTCTCACAAGTGTTGCTTTCATGTTTATGGTTGTCCCTTTTGCTTATTTTCACTTAAATAAGTGTCTATTTAATGATATCTTCATTCTGGCATGTGCCTCTTTCAATGTCATTTGTGTTTTTTAAGTGTCGTTTGCATTATTCCTCTAGTTGTTGCAACTATCATCTTTTAGCATGGAAAGCATCGTGCATCACACAAATGTAGTTTTGGTTTGCTTCAAGGGGCAATCTTGGTGATAATGATTCATGCTTATCATCTAGACATATATCACACTCATTCCCAAATTTTCAATCACTGTCACACAAGTGTAGTCACTGTCGTTGCAAAGTGTACCTTTAGTGTCACACTTGGGTAAGCCATCGCAATGTTGTCACGTTGAGGGAAGTATGTTGTTCATGTGCTCAAAGTGATCAATGTTGTGTCATCAATTGTTCTGAGTGTGTGATCATGCTTAAGTTTTATCATTATTCAATGTGGTCTCATTGATCCCACACTTAGCCAAATCTAGAAAAGTTCTTGTTCGAGCAACTTGGTCTCACTCAGCCTTCCTTAACTGTGCACTGCACAATCTCAGTCTTCAAGCTTCAACCTTTCCTCTTGGCACTCTGAAATGCACAATCTTTGTCTTTTAGAACTACAAACTATGCAGTATTAGTGCTCAATCCCAACCCTTGAACTCCAGAACTGCGCAGTATCTACCTACAGTCAGCCTCCTCTGTGCATTGTGCAGTCTTAAGCATCAAGCCTACGTCTTGAGCTCTTGAA